>CAXKWD010000010.1:24180294-24820294 GCA_964059195.1 Ectobius pallidus | reverse complement strand
GTTTCAGTGTCACACGGTTTAAACAGATCGAAGCGAGCGGAATTAGGCCTCCCAGTACGTCACTTTTCATTTCAACTACCTACGTTCATTCAATATTATTTCAGTCTTCCTTATGAAAAGGAGTGATGGAGAATAAACAAATCAGAGGAGTGGAATGAAGGAAAGATCAAAGAAATTACTGTTTGAAGCAAACGGATGGAATCGTTAATTTCTTGAGTGACGATTCATAATTAGCTAAGTGTATTGCGTTACTTAATAAATCAGTAAATAAATTTATTTAGACTAGTCATCTTGAGAGCTACACCAAAATTACTTAATTTTGACTCTTATTAACTTAACCAGGTAAAATAAACTAAATACTTGAATTAAAACTAAAGCTATGTTTATTGTATGTTGCCCATCGTCAACTTAACCAAATAAGTTGCCTTATCGCTTAGAAAGAGAATCCAAGATTATCAGAGATATCACTGTTTCATTGGTAGGTCTTACAATTTTAAAATAGTGTATGAAATAAAGAGAAAATGGTTGTTTTCACAATATATAGTCCTTGTCATACCAATATTATTCACATTTCAATGAAAATGATAGTTAAATACTTTAACGTTTTATTGAGAGCAAAGTCAGCTGATCTGTAAGATTAGTAGTTCCTAATCCCAATAAGTATAACAGAGAATGCTTGGTGAAGCAAGCCCTTTCCTATTTTTGAAGAATTTCTCATTCGACAATGCACTTTCACATAGGTAGGCCTATGTTCTTCAAATATCTGCAAATTCAAAATCTCACAGCTGAGAAAACTTCCTCTGAAAGAGCTCGGGAAAAGTTATCTCGTTTTCTGTTATGTTCTGAAGAATAAATTTCAAGTTGAAACGTCGACAGTATATCCTCAATGTTCACTTTCAAGGAATCGTTAAGAAGTGACAGTTTGTCTTTAACGTTTTTAGAATCATTAAATCTTGAAAGAAAATGTCTTGAATAATGATTTCAACTCATACCTATGGTGAAGCAAGCATAGTTTTTTAATTCCATAGGCTGCGAAGTAGGCAGGCCTGCTCTGGATGATCGTTAAATACAGATTTGTCTCTTCTTGAATATTATTAGAACAGAATTAGACTTATTAGAACTAATTCAAAGTTTTAAATTTCAAAACTAATATCATACACTTAGTAATTTTTTATTATGTACTACCCTGCACAGGTGACTAATATGGAAACGAGGGATATGGTTTATTTTGCCTAGTTCCAGTCAATAATGTCATATGGAGTCATAGTGTGGGGTCTTTCTCAGGATGCAAAAAAAATTTGAAGAACAGAAAAAAAGAATAGTGATGAATGCATTTTATAGAGAATCTAGTAGACTTCTCTTTAAAGAATATAACATACATTTCCCTGCCTGTACCTCTTCGAATCATTATTAGATATGCATTTTAATTTTGAAAATAGTAATATTAAAAAATTCCATATTAAAATAATACCAGGTAAAACTTCCAACTCAGTATCGTAAATTCGAAGAGGTTATTTATTACAAGAAATATTTGATTCTGCATAGGCCTATTTATCATCTAACGATGAAGATAACGAGGAATAATGCGATGCTTATCAATTAATAGTCTTGCAGCAAAGAATTACAACCTTCTGTTTTTAAAATTTTACAAAATAAAATGAAATAAATATACGTACAACATTAAATACAGTAGGCTATTAATTAAGCACTTCACTTAATACGATGATACAGTTGCATTTTGTTCCATTTATGAACCATTATCATACGGACATTTTTAATCAGTGACAACAAAATTACTCGTTTTTAATGTTGAAATAGGCCTATTTAATATAATGTGCTTCATACCTCTGCATGAAATTTTAAAATATTAACGAAACTTGCATCGGCATAAAAGTAGGCTATCTCATTTCCGCCTTATTGAACCAATATACAAAATTTCCGTGAGATATTTTAGTGATCTATCTATCGATAATTTGTTAAATACTTTATCGACAGGATTGCTACCGTAACGTTTCAGAAATGCTTAACAAAGAGTTAATGTGATCTAATAAAATTAATATTTTACGTTTCATAAAAGAAAAGTTATTCCACAGGTTCGCCAGCGACCCCTGCTGATCCCGTAAAGGGATATTCACAGCTACCTTAATTCACTTAAAAACGGGTTAGCGTATATTCATCATAGGCTTTCTTAAGCAGCTCACAAAATATGTTTGAGGATGTATGCTTCAAAACCAAGCATAGTTTTATGTGTCAAACTGCTTGACTTGAGATAACCACACTTTCGTCACGCGAAATGAAAACTACGATAAAAAAAAGGATATGTGTTACCAAGTGAAAACTCGCAATTGCGTTGCTCCTAAATTTATTGGTGAAATCACAAATTCTCATGGCACTACTGATGAAAATTTTCAGTAGGCCTATACTTTTCAATTAGTAATTTTGTAACAATTCTTGAGTTTTATCTTAAAGTTTACACATCAAAATCTGATACAAGGTTTCATACATATGTGTGAATGTTGAATTTTGTATAATATAACTTAATATTAATGAATAGGATTGTACTGTTGCATATAGCTTTATGTTCACATGCTGTAGGCCTATAGCTTAATGCTTGTAATTTTATTCATGCATAGCCTACTATTATTCTGTACTACTATCTGGTTTAACTCATTAATTGCTGAGACAATTCTTTAACAAAGCAATCTAAAATAATCGTAATATCAGATTAGTTAACTTTTAAATCATAGTTAACTGATGTAGTTATTCCAATCCATCTTTGAGAAGAAACATCTTCAGCAGACATTTATAGCCTATGCTATGTAAACTGAGGAGAATATTTGCAGGGAAGACATCATATGTGTGATGCCTTGAAACAAAAGTGACTTTATTTTAACCCTTTACAGGACAACACATCTCACAAACATAAATCAGAATTTTGTTGACGAATATATCGTATACCGGGTTTTTTAACTTTCCGCTTACAAAACAACGAAAAAGCAGGAAAATTATAGTATAATTTATTATGAAGATAAAGAGTTCATAATTTATTTAACCTACAATGCAGTTAATGTGGCACATTTTCGTACAAAAGCTTCTGCAACATTTGACTCCATTAATATCTATTTTTCTCCTATCTTTTATCCCATCTATTTTGAAATTTGAAAAATCCCCCTTTAGTTTTAATGTTATGTAAGCTGTTTCCCCACGCTGAATAGCCACATATGTCGTCTTATAATATCACCTTGAAACCCTGATTTCTACAGAATAGTCAAATACAGCTTATGGGTAGGAAGTTAAAACTTTTAAAAATTGTTTTTGATATTTGATTGAAAAAGGACATAAGTTCTTATTGCCCTTATGTCAACAAACATTTTCAAATTTCTTCACACATATTGTCTGAAGAGATAATTATTAGCCATATAAATTTACCCTGCCTTCAGCACTGAAAGCCAAAGTCTTGTTATGTGACAGTTAATTTTGCTAAGGGGAGAGGAAGCAAAATGAACATTTCTGCTAGGGAGTAGGCCTAACTATTGGGTCCCGGGATTTGAAGTCACAATATCGGCAAAATTCGCATGATTTAATTTTATATAACAGTGCCCATAAAACTTCCTGAAGCAAAAAAAGTATTGCAGCTGGTTAATATTCGCTTAGTAGCTTGTTATAGATAATGGATTTTTGCTTCTTAAAATTGATTGTTTGCGAAATTTCTATATTCTCCGGTCTTCTGTATGTTTTTCCTTTTGAAGGTTTAAATGCTCTTTTCGTGGATTAAGTAATTCCTTGCATTATTATAAAATTAATTTCGAATAGTCGATTATCGTTTCATGTTCACTTGAATGGAACCCGAAGCGACCTTCAAGTTCCTTCATTTACGAACTGTAAGAACGTTGTTGAATATGTGACTTCATTTGTTCCTTCATCTATATTCAATTGCTTCCCCCTTCTTTTTTCCTAAGTTTATTTCACATGATTCAGACGATGAAACGTAATGAGCACCCTGCAGATGCACGTGTGTTTATGATGTATCTCTCTGCGTGCTGAATAAAACTTTCAATAAAGACTCAACGAACAGAAAGAAACGTCTTTGGTATTTCCTCTGCTTTCTATTTGGAGTTGAAAATATCCTACAGCTGGAGAGACATAAATGTCACGTGTAAAATGGGAATAGAATCATTCATGAAAGGTGAATAGCATAAGTTCATTCTTGGCTTTTTATTCTGAAAATGGCAATAGAAAGGACAAAGAAATGAAGCAAGAACTGTGCTAAGTACAAAGGGATAAGTTATTGAAAGACGTAAGCTTGAATCGAAAGGAAAGGAGAGAGAATATATAGTTTATCGTTTATTATTATTTTTAATATTGTTATTATTATTATTATTATTATTATTAATATTATTATTACTAGATCTTCAGTAGCTGATGAGTTTGAATGCCTTGCCATTAGAACTAGTGTTTGTGAGTTCAAGCCAGGTTGAGGACGTGGATTACTTAAACTTAGAAACCGGAAGGGAAGCAAGGACGTTGGTCCCATAGTTATAGAATTATTACAATCCTTTTTTTTTAATCTTTAGGCAACATGCTGATCTCCGTAATCGACTGATCACTCCTCATCACTTCAGGTCTGGACAGAATGAACTATACAAGGAAAATGGATAAACTTGTCTCGTTATAGTAGCCTACGAATAACTGATTCTGTAAACAGTGTAAAGAATGAACTGTAGGCTCCCTCGTCGCGTAATAGTTATCTCGTTGTAGGCTTAAGCATTAGAGAAACAAGCAGAAAGGGAAGTAGAGATAAAATACAGCCTAAGAATTTTGATAAAATTTCAATTCACATTGTAACAGAATATAGTCTTTAGTGAATAATTTGAACCACTTTTGAATGAGAGTAATAAGGTTATAAAAACTTATTTTATTGAGATCTTTTGCTACATATGATATACGGTACGTAATTAAGTTAATATCAGAAATTTTTCTAGTTTTTTCTTCTTCTTCCCCTTCCTAAGGTTCACTTTGCAGCATTATCGTGGTCATTTATGAACCTTTTGATAACAGCTCATGGGGATAATGGCCTGCGGGTCACCTCTAGTAGAAAGACCACTATTAGGCCGGGCGAAAGTTGAGACGCAGTTTGGTGAGGTGAGGTGACGCAGAGTGACGCCGGGAAGCAAGATTCAATCAACTGCGCGCAGGGAGAGCGAAAGTTGGGAAGCAGTTCTATCACAACTGCGTGTTTACGAGACAGTGAGCAATGTGCGCGATGGCGGCCATGTACATAGAATCATTACTAAGTTCAGAATCAGAGTCAGATGAACTCGAAGAACAAGTAATTTCAACATTACACGAAAAGCTTCCAAAAAGCAATTATTTAAAGAAAAGAAAGACACACGGAGAATTCATCCTGAAGGACGAATTCGACATCGCAAGGATGTTAATGGTGCATATAAATATTTCGACTGCTAGTACGATATTTGTTGTATTTTTAAAATTTATTTACTATGTAACGCATCGCTTTTAGCCCACTATTATGTATCAAAACACTGCATAACTTTTGTTTACACACCCAAAATTGTCCTTTATAAACTTTAAAGTTTCAAATAACTTTCGAAATCAGGGATTGAGCTACCGTTATACAAGAAGCCTCGGTTTTACCTAAAGCGGTAATAAGTTTTTCTTTGTGTCTTCAACGAGACTGTATTCAGTTCGATGACTCATCGCAACTCCATGCCACATCAACCTAACTTAGTTCCAATCATAAGGTGCCTCGGATCCTATGTCTCATAATAATGACGATATAAAAATCATCTTTAAGACATAATACATAGCCTATATACCTTTTAATAAATGTAATAACTTACATTGTCTAATGTTTCTTATTTTGTAACGTCACTGTAACACCATTTCTTTTCTCAAGCATTGAAATGTCAATTAAAGTTACTTTTCAAATTCCGGTTGGATACTAAGTTTCTTTAAGGAAAGGTTTAAACCCCAACTCTGAACGAAAAATCGTGAAAAAGTTAATCATGACAAAGTGATAGAACTAATTGGTAGTTCGTAGTAAATAAAATCATTCTGAGATAATGTATCATTTCAAATCGTCTGTTCCTTAACATGGAGAAATTTATTTATTTTACTGTACATAATTATAAAACATTTATAAACGTTGAAAATACATTTCAAGAATATGTCTTCATTTTATTTTTACTTACAAATCTGAAACTTCCCAACTAATTAATTCTTGTCATGCATTATTACAGTTCATACTAGTTATGACATATATCTGTTTAGAATATATATATATATATATATATATCTTCGCAGGAAGTCTACTGTATATAAAATGTTTTCTAAAACAGATAATGGGTAGGCCTAGAGCGGAAAACGGCAGTGGTAAAAAAAAGAGGCATTTATAGAAGAACAAATTGAACACATTGTATAGAAATTAGTGCAAGAAACGCTTTTGATTGAAAAGACCATAAAAACAAACTGATAAACAATAAATATGATGAGTTGAAGAGAAGAGCGGACATCAATATTTCACCTCTACAATTGCATGGAATACGATCCTTTATATAATTTATTTTACCTATAATATTGCCGCTTTATCCCCAAACTAATTCCAACATTACAAATTTACTAGAAGGCATTACTACCTCAAAGTCAAATAACACGGACTACTACCGATTTCCCTTGTACCCTCATAATAACATTAACATTTAGGAATTGATGCTAATTAGTAATATATATTTTAATTTTCATTATATTTTGTAATAACTAAGAATGTATTTGTTTAGACTTTCATCTTGTTTTATTTCTTTTATTTTATTTCTTTCATCTTTTTATTTTAGTCATTTGTATTACATATTCATATTATTCAAGTACATATGTTCGAACTTTTTCTTTGTATTTAATGTACGTTTCTTGTATTCATGTATAGGCTATCAGTTCTTCTTTAATTTATTATTAATCATTATTATTATTATTATTATTATTATTATTATTATTATTATTATTATTATTATTATTATTATTATTATTATTATTGTTATCATTATGTATTTCATGTTTTTGCCCTGGCTGAGTGGTAGAGAAGGCCTTATGGCCTTAACTCCGCCAGGTTAAATAAATGAATAAATAATTAATTAATCTTCTTTACGTAAAAAAAATTATAAAAACTTACCACAGTTCAATCCAATTTCCTTAGAAATTTCGTCCCAAATCTGCAATATTAATTTTGCTTTCAAGTAATCAGCATGGGACGTGTCATAAAATCTTTCTTGCTCGCACTGCTTCGATTAATTTCTCCTCCATGGTGGACAAACACAACTTTTCACGCGCAGGTCATAGTCACTAGTGAAAAACTGTAGTACGATCACAAACCTTCGCAGCTCACAGACGCGATGCAATTGCGTCACCTCACCCTGCGTGCGATCATTCGCTGTTGTATTTATTTCTGTGTTTCACAAAAATTCACGGTGAGTCACCTCACCTCATCTCACCAAACTGCGTCTCAACTTGCGCTCAGCCCGCGCAGGTCGTATTCACTAGTGAGAAATTTAGCATGGTCACAGACCTTCGCAGCTCACGGACGCGCTGAAACTGCGTCACCTCACCCTGCGTGCGAACATTCGCTGTTGTATTTATTTCTGTGTTTCACAAAATTCACGGTGAGTCACCTCACCTCACCTCACCAAACTGCGTCTCAACTTGCGCCCGGCCTTAGAACCTAGTGATCCCTGGATTATTATGAGCTAATACTAATGAGTCGGCGCGCAAATGTTAGACAGTAGGATGGTAAGGTTTTGTCCGATCTATAGCCTGCCCTAAGTAAGCGAGTATCTCCGTATCAGTCTTACGTAGATACGAGTAATGCGCTAGAGTGAGACATGCATATAACTCGATCGGTAAGACCTGAGCCAAATAAACTGCTGCGCAATAGTCTACGATGACGTAATCTAGACCTGAGTGACCTTCATAGCACGTAATGTTCTTTGCTAGTTCATACTGTACAGACCGTGTAAAAACATCTTAGTTAGCCTCACAACATTCAAAAGGGAAGACCCAACAGCGATATTCTGTGAGTTACATACCATTACTTAATTAATATTTCATAATAAAAAAATACTTTATTCACATTATTTTTGTTTTCAGTAGTTACGGATTATTATGACCGCATAGTTTGGAATGAATAGTACAGTATATGCATTCTCTTATGCCCTTACTCCATTGCTACCGGCGGACGATAAGCTATCTGCGCGAGTTTGGCTCAGGTATTACCGATCGAATTATACTTGTTTACAACAGGACAGGTTCTAGAGCGGAACGGTACCCACCTATCCCACTATCTAAAACATTTGCACGCCAACTACAGTAAATTGACCACTGTTGGTTGCGGTCAGATCTGGTCAATATAAGTGGTCATATTAGGCTTCAGTGATTCTGAGCAATCTGCCAATAGTTTACTTATACAGATGTAGGCCTACCTAATGCACTAATGTAAATAGAACTCAGTAAGTCATAAAAGTGCATTACTACCTCAGAATTTAGTATCAATTTTTATATTACGCCTATTTTTTTTATTTTTTTTTATTTTGAGAAAGGGTGGGCATTATTGCCCTATGCACCGCGACCATTACTGATCTATTGTTATTACGCCTATTACTGAGCTATCATATTCATCATCATCAGCGATGCCGTTAAAAAACTGCCCTAATCAATATTTGTGTGTCATTACAGCACACTTGTAGTTACTTTGAAAAAGTAATATTTAACGTTTGTTTGTTTCAAGTTCATTTTAGATTCTAGCATAGTCATTTGCAATACAGAAAAACAACATGAGGATATCGAACCACACTCACCCGATCCTTGAAATTATCATTCGCTTTTACATTAATACTGAATGAAACAGTCTCCTGTACTTTCTTGATTTTTTTTTAGTTTACTGATTACATTTAAGAGCTAGGTAAAATATTTGTATGAAATCTTCCTAATTGGTTTTCAGGTATGCTACTGAAGATATTTTACATTTGAGGAGATGCGTGACGTCTAACAATAGCTAGCCGGTAGTGCCTACTAAATTTGATTTCTTTTAATGCTTAGGGGTGGAGTAAGATTGAAGGATGGTTACAAGTTGGCTTCAGTATTAAGAATTTTTGTACAGTAGAGTGTTACAGGATAAAAATTCTTCTGACACTTGGATTCGAACCCAGGACCTTCGGCTATCCGTGCCATTGCTCTCCCAGCTGAGCTAAGCCAGATTTCGCTTCAGATAGTTCGCGCCAGATAGATCCTCTCTCCTATGACTGATTACTAGGGTAAGGATTTTTAGGTATTTATAAACCCTGTTTTAGTTTTTAAACATATTAATAAATAGTTTTATTTTAGTATTTTATCATTTCCAAACAATTTTGTTCAAGTTTCATTTTAAAAATACAATAAACAAACTGAAATATATATTAATTCATGTTATTTTAACTTAAATTTCCATTGCTCCGAATCACAAAACTATAGGAATACTTTTAGCTTAGTTTTATAACTACCCTGTCATTTCCAATCTCCACCACAAACTCAACAAGAACGCTCTTTCAATTAATCAGTCAACTTTTAGAATACTTCATTTTCGGCGTCTTGCTGGAGTAATTACTGTGAATAAACTGCAAGTCTGAGGTTCCTAAGAATGCCTTTTATTTGCTTACAAAGAAACCAGGGATTTCGGTTCACTTAAGATTTCCTTTTCGGGACAATGGGATACAAAATAACAAAATTATAAAACGCAATGCTGTATTTTATCTTACAAAATAAAAAACTGGCAACAGTGATCAAAATGCAAAATATAAAAAGTAATTTTAATAGAACAATAATAATTAGGTTAATTATTATAATTATAATTGTTATTTTAGCGTATTTCACTTGAAAAGCAGTTTTAGCCAATTCTCTTGTCTAATGTCTTATTTAGCTATTTTTTGTTTTATAAGATTGGACTATGTGACTGCCTTGACAATGAAACGCGTAATTGTGTTGCGATATCACAGTTAGCTAGCAAGGAACAAAATAGTTTAAAACCTAAGAATCCAGACCCTACTGATTACCCTTAACGGTGTACCTCACTGAGAGACAAGTTATGTCATATGCAGTACTGTGAGGCACACATTAGATTTCTTTTGTGACCGGGCTTCCACTGTTATTGTACCGTAACATTCAAGATGGATATATGCATTCATGAATCATGGATTATTGTCTCTGTTGGACATTACATGAGAATATTGCACATTAGCTACTATCTGATGTTCAACCGGGACACCGGAATGCCCCCCAGCGTCACGGGTATTCAAGGGTACACACCCTTGGTGGGTTTTTAGAGTGTTTTAGAGGATAGTTTATTCTCAATGCTATGAATAAATGGTTACTGATTAGGAACCTAAACCAGGGGTAGTAATAAATGACATAAGCATATAAATTTAAACATTTTATTTCTAACATGTTAATATTTAAAAGTTACTTAAGTAAGAAGAAACACTTTGAATGAGGAATAAAAATTTGAACAACATGTACATGAACTTTTCATTGGCTAGGACTTTTTTTTAGACTTTTTGGTCATCTAGAAAATCAAATTTAATTTTTACCGGGACGTGAAGTAAACCGGCCGGGACACCGGGATTTTGTCGAAAAACCGGGAGGTCTGGCAAGCCTAATTTTAGGTCGGTCGAATAAGGTCCCAGCTACTTGAAAATGAGCGGATACTCGAAATTTAAAATAAATTGTTCGGGAAACGATATATATTTCTGTAACGAGAAAAAGGGTGTTTCAGCTGAACGCCCGTATAATGTAAATATAATATAAATCTTTTTTCACATGTGAATATTAGGGTTACGGACATAAACCAGACATTTTCTTAAAATATGACATTCGCTATCAGAAGGGATGAACAAAAACAAAGAAAGGCATGTTAAACTTCAGAAGAATAGCGAATATGACCACCTTAATATTCAAGTATAGACTATACAGAACTTCGTTCGAGTCTAGTGGCTACAATTTATTAGGTATGCAATAATGCGGAATCCACTTAGCGGTGAATTTAAGCAAAACTTTCACTCGCCTTCTCTGAAACCTCGCTTGAAACTTTTCTTTTAAATTCTATTCATAAGCCTTAATGGATAGACCAACAGTCTTTCATTCAACAAGTTAACATTCACTTGTTGCTAATGTACGTTCATTAGAGACAGTTAAGCACGCACTTAATGGTATAAAACTTCACGCCATTAAGATCATAGATCGATTGATATTCTTTACTAAGCTTTGTAGACTTTTTTCGTTATCGGCTTTATGCCGTTCTATGTAAGACCTACAGATCACTTCTGTAGAACAGAAGGAAGCACTCTTCATGCCAGATATTGAGTCGGATCACAACGAAGGCACATGCCTGTCGGGCGATTGGCTCTGTACCGGGACAACATAGACACGCAAACTTAGAAGAATACAACAAAATGTTGATCACTTAGCAAGATCGCTGTCATTGACTAAAGCCTGCGATGTCCACTTGGAACTTGAAACTGACACGCGTTAGTACCTGTATTAGGGAAAATACTAGAGAAATTAATGATAGACAGAATTATGTTTCATCTCATGCACACACACAGTTTACATAAAGGCCAGTATGGATTCATGCCAAACTCCTCAACCGAGGATGCAGTCAATGAGGTTACCAGCTGGATGGAACAAGTGTACAGTAATAAGAGCATGGGTCTTCTCATCTCCCTGGATATCACAGGTGCCTTTAACAATGCTTGGTGGCCCAAGATACTCCAGTCGTTAAAGAAAAAGAATTGTCCAAAAAATGCCTATAAACTGGCTCAAAGTTATTTCTCCGACAGAGAAGTTCAACTCACTGTAAGTAATTCCACTGTTTCTCGTAAAATGTCCAAAGGATGCCCCCAAGGCTCCACATGCAGCCCGGGATTCTGGGTCGTGTTATATGATGATATTCTAAACCTAGCTCTCCCAGAAGGCTGCAAACTTATAACATTTTCTGATGATGCATTACTGTTAGTACGAAATATAGAAGGAACAGGATCTTCACTATCTAGAACAGCAAACTCAACCCTCGACGTACTATTCAAATGGGGATGTGACAATAAATTAAACTTCAACCCATTGAAAACAACAGCAATGGTGGTTACTAAAAAGAGGAAATATGAAGAACCCAAGCTACTTATCAACAATCAGGACATAAAAATTGTGAAAGCAATTAAGTATTTGGGTGTTGTTATTGACAGCAAGCTGACTTTCCGAGAGCACTTCAACCATCTAGCATCCAAGGCAAAGAAATTACTTACAGGTCTCTCTCTCACTACTCGACCCACCTGGGGGCTAAATTCTGAAATTCTACACATAATCTATCGAGGGGCAGTGGAACCGATGATACTATATTGCGCATCCTCATGGGAAAAATGTTTAAAACTAAAATGGTCACAACAAAAATTGCTACAAATTCAACGTGGCTTTGTATTATGTATCACGAGAGCTTACAGGACCATTTCTACGCATGGTGCACTTATAATTGCAGGGATTGAACCGCTATTTCTCACAGCTCAATACAGATCGACGCTTTATCATTTAAGGAAACAGCCACAAGTGGAAGGAATTGACATTGAGAGGAGAGCAAACCCATTACATATTGGTCATCCAGCAGTACATTGTAACAACGTCATATTCACCGACTGTCCTGATGAGCATAGCCATCAAATTTTTACTGATGGCTCCCGAATGCTCGACAAAGCTGTACCTCAGGTTGGCTGTGCTTTCGTTGTTTATCAAAACAACACTGAAATATTTAATTCACAGCTAACTTTAGCCCCCCATTGTTCAGTCTACCAAGCAGAACTATTAGCAATTTTAAAAGCAATTGAATGGTGCAATATACATAATAGCCGAGCGAGAATATTCAGCGATTCACAAGCCGCACTTCTCTCTATCAAAAACAAATATAATCTACACAACATTGCAGTCAACATTAGAAGTCAACTACTTAACTCCGAACACATATGCCTTACCTGGATACGAGGCCACTCCGGTACTGAAGGCAACGAGAGAGCAGACGAACTCGCCAAAACAGCTGCACAATCAACGGCAGCCCCATCATACACCCTATGTCCAATCTCTCACCTCAAAATGAAACTTCGAGAAGAGGGTATCCACAGATGGAACAACATATGGAAATCAACCACTTGCGGAAGGACTATCAAAGAACTCTTTTTTCCCAATGTTTCTGACCGTCTAAAAAGTACACTCATGAAACCAAACTTTATTCTGACACAATTTCTATCCGGCCACGGAAAATTTGGCGAGTACTTCCAAAGATTTCATATCAAGACAGACAGCAATATATACGAGTGCATATGTGGTGACCGTCTTCAGAATGCCAAACATCTTATGTTCACTTGCCCAGTTTTTCAAACAAAAAGATTAGATCTTGAACTACATTTAGACAAGTGCAGTGCAAATTTTCAATTTCCGCTTAACGGAGAAATTTTCACTAGAAAATGTTGTTATTTGTCATTCACAGCATTTTTAGAATATGTGTTTAAGAGACTGTGAATGTATCTTCCTGAACTTTAGATCTACACAGGAAACCTCAATTGACTAAATATAGCCCTAACATACTTATTGTAAACAAAGGCTCACTCAATGGAGATTAAATAAATAATAAATAATATCTACAGCTGTATGTGGGCATTTGTGCATAAATGTAGTTGTGTAATTTTAAGGGCCGTCATCTACCTATAACTTAAGGTCACATTTTCTACCCAGTGGGTATAACTTACGTTATGCTATGTATCAGTATGCCAACAAACAGGCCGTCGGTTCGAGTACAAGCAGTACAGTAACTGTGAAATATAAAAATTCATTATTAATTTCTGACGAATTACTGTAAAGGTTTCTTTATATTATATCTGTAATTATAGACATAAAAGTGGTCCCAATTAATACCATTAACCAAATTTTTAATATAATGCTTTATTTATGTAAATATGAAACTATTAAATGAATTAATTCTTGTTAATATAGTCATATCAAAGGTTATTTTAATTAAATAATTAATTATTAACATGACATTCATGATTCATGACAAGACATGTATGTAATTCGGTGACAAAAAAATAGGCCTACGAATATAAATATATCTTGCAAGTTTCAGCCGTGGTCTCCATTTTACTCTTGAACATTGCTATGAATAATTACAGCAAATCTCCTTAACTTGTTCATTTCAAAGTAACTGAACTCAAAATTACTTAAAACTTGTTATGTCGTGAGAGGGTTTTGATATAAAATAACGATATTAGTTAATGAGGATAGTATATTCCACTGCCGTGGGTTAGTGGAAGCACGCCTGCTTTCGCCCCGGCGGTGCGGGTTCGTTTCCCGGCCGTGTTGGGGAATTTTCTTAGAGTACATGGTGAACGGGAAAGATGTTTGTCCGTCTATCTGCTGAGTGCCTGTACGCGCGTTAACTTGAATACGCATTATCAGATTTTCATGAAATTTAGTGTACACACTTATAACATCCGTAGAAAGAAAGCTTTCGGTTTTGGACCAAATCGATTCACCGATACAACCAATTTCTAAATAGAAAATGATCACTATACTATAATGTCACCTTGCTAACTCACTCACTGACATAATTGCCCACTTCCAGATGAGCCACAAACTTGGAATTTGGCACACTTACAGCTTATAACCTGTAACCAACAGGAATGTTGCAAAATACCAATTTTTCGATTTCACCCCTGAAAACAATTTAAAATGGCTCATGCAACTTTAAGGTCTCTGAAGCCCTTCTTTGGAGGATTATGAGTATAATAGCTAAACGGTAATTCATGTCAAATCTCAAATTGCACCAGCAATGAGTTTTTGTCATATCTTCGTCGGTTATACTTCAGAGTTAGATTTTAATAAGGTCCGATATTCTTCGTAGAGGAAGAAAAGGAAAAAATAAAAATAAAATGCTGTTGCGGATTTAAATCAAATTGGCAGTTTTTGTGCAAATTAAATATAAAAATATAAAAATTAGTACAAGAACCACACACGCCTTGAAATATGGCAACGTCGTGGCAAGTGTCTTCGTCCAGTAACAAGATTATCATACTATTGAGATTCATTACTATCCGAATTAGCTCGATAACCATGGAGGTAATCACAAAACGCAAAATATGTTTTATATATTAATTTTAATGTAGTTACGGAGATATATTATTTGCACTAGACTATGTATGTACCACCGAATAATAAATGTAGTCCTATTGATCTCGAGGTTCGAGAATACTAAATCAGAACTCAAAATCATTTTACATCAGTGCACGATGCCATCTTCATTTCATTTCATTTCGTTTCGTTTCGTTTCGTTTCATTTAGCCAACAAGAGAGATGAGCATTCCACAAAGTTGCGCTAAAATCTATAACAAGGAATTTCATTGCAGCAATTGTAGCAAAATGTGAGCGATTTTATCCAGTTAAGTGATCAGCCTTATTCTCTCTTGTTCTCTTTTAAACGAAATTACATTTCTGAACCACCACACCATTCGATTAGTTTCTATTCTAATACGCTGTAAATTAAAGTACAGTAGTCGGAAATGACATTTATTCTAAATCTACTATAGTTGAAGGTTGAGTGCTTCCAACGTTGATGGTCTTAAAGCCTTATTACTTCATTGTTCATGTTACAGATCTATGTCTTTGTACAGGAATCGGAATGCTTCCCTAAATATGCCATGCTACCTTGGGGCCATGGTGAAAAAGGATGCGGGTTTGAATCCCGCCTCGGGCATGGGTTATAAGAAAATGATAAACAATGGAAACAAAACAGTACCGTAAATAAAAAAAATCAGCAGCCGATGGCCAGTAAAAGTTATACAAAAAGAAACTAAAGAACGTAAGCAAGTAGGACAGTGTTATGGTAAATCTACTTTTTTGGTGAAAGTTTCAAAATCTTGCGTTCCATATTCAAGTTAACTTTATAGCCTGGTATTGTCTGAACTTCAGCCTGTCATTGTTGTGATTAAAAGAGGATACATTCTGTCAGATTTTGAAAGCCCTTGTTAGTTATAAAAAAGGAATTTCCTAGACTTACCAGATATAGAACTTGGTTTTGTTCATATTAACTTCCTTATCGCTACATTAAAGCCAGTTGACGGTTAAATTAGTCTCATATTGCACTATTGATAATATTTTCTTGGTAGAAACACCAGCTGAGTAGGCCTCTGACAAAGGTTTTTCACCTCTTCTCGACATCATTATCAGCTTTGTCTATAAGCTCGCATTAATAATAGGCTATTTCACTTCAATTAACTCTACTAATAGTCATCTAACTGTTATTGTGATATTGTATTCTTATGTGGAGTAAACCTAAATAACGTCTGGTATACATAAAACTCAAAGGATGACCTACTTGCTTTTAATATATTTTACTGAAAGTCATTCTTGGAGCTTGTATTTTCTTACTAGGCCTACTATTAATCAAGGAAATTGTAAATTCCTTATGTATATATCAGTTGTATAAATCGTTAAAATTATAAAGCTAAATACCTAGGTATACTCTATTAATTTAATTTTGTATTAGGCTACCTATGAAGTAACTGCTGTTATTTGACTATTCAACTCATACGCCGCGTGTTTGATATTGACCAATAACGTTTAGCAATTCCTCGGATAAAGTCCAATCACGGCCGTTTATCTTTCAATATTCTTATAGGAATCGCGAGGAGAGTACTTTATCGTGATAAAATCGTCTGCTCTTTACTGGAGACGCAAGTATCAGTGTGCAGTGATTAATAGTCAGATGCTGCCACTTAGCGGCACGAAAACAGATTATTTTATACAACATAACTTTTTTGGAAATTTAAATAATAGAAATGTACATTGATTAAGAACACAGTTTCGATTCGGTGCAAGCCAACTCGAGTTGACGAGTTGCATCAGATAAATTCTATCGATAAACTCGTCAACTCTCGTGGGATTACCTATGATAATTAATATGGTCGAATTAAAAAATTAATTTGTAAACTTCAGTGCAAGCATAGTTCCCCGAACTTCTGTTTCGGATCCCAGTCAGCCTGTTCTATCAAGTGCAATTCCTATCAGAACCACTCTTCCAGTAAGGGTAATGACCAGCGATGCCCAACCTTTTCTCTTAAGTTACTTTACCCCACCTCCTTCGTTTCGTGTTTGTAGTTATCCACGACAGTGCATTATCGCATTTCCCCTTCACTCTTGGGGGAGATAATTTCGCCCTCTCCTATAACGCTTAAGATGGGCACTAATAGTTCATGCACTTAAGGGATAATTTTAAAAGAATAAAATAATAAAGGGATAATATACCCATCCCATGGCATAGGTGGTCTACTGCATACCCTCACATTTCTTTATACTCTTATTTGCTGGAGTGGACGCTATTTAGTGCTCAATTTTGGAATCTGCACTGAACCTTTACCTACAGATTTAAAGAGGAAAGGTCAAACATGTAATTCAACCCGATAATTTGGAGTATCAGCTCAATATTCACATTGATCTGGTATCTAAGGCTCCATATAAATTTAAATTAATAATATCTATTTCGGAATAGTCGAAATATATTGTCCATCCCACGAAATTCGGAACCTTAATGTTTTATTATATTGACATCTACAGATTTTAGTAATGTTTTACAATATTGACAAGTATAGATTTTACATATGACAAAGCTATTGAGCTGATATTGTAACAACAACATATTTTAATTCAAGGGAATAGGTGGTATTTTATACACAATATACAACATAATTGAGAGAGTAGCTTGTTTTATCAATTACAAGGTATTCTAAAAGTCATAACTTAGACATTAGATTATGGTCGAACAAAAACTGCCTTATGCAACTTGCCTATAATGGTAATTAAGACGCCCTTATGAAAATTATGAAGTTAGCTATGTTCGTTTCATAACCGTTCTTGCGTATTAGTGAATGATATTATAGGCTCATAATGTAATTAATTGACTCTTTGATGGAGTGTGATAAAGGAGCTAGTTGACTCTTTAAGGTTAAAGTTTTCTCCCTTACATGTTGAGAACCTGTCTTCACACCAATTAGCGAATAACATCCAGGTCTTTGATATCTCTCCTCCAGTACTTAATAAATCACTCATCCTGATTAGCAAGGCTGTTCAACGTCAGTGCTTCCTAGAGTAAAGTAAGTAGCCTATATTGGAGAGATGTGAGATGAAGTGTCAGTCAACCGAGGAAAGTGTCAGTGATTATTTAGGTCGTTCACAAAGCGGGTTTTTCTTATATAAACTCATAGTTTTAAGACACTCGTTTAAAAGTTGGCTATAAGCCTACAAAGATAAAAAGATTACCCAGTGAATGAATGACTGAATCATAGAGCATTTCATTTTCATTTAAATGAGACATCCATATGATGATGAGTTCTTGTATTATGCTGTACAATACCAATGACTAAATGAATGAATGATTAATGAATATGTAAATAAATAAAAATGTAAATTAACAAACAGATAAGAAATGAACTTTTATGTAAGTGATCAAAACTTAAGAGAAAACCAAAACTGGTACTTTCCTAGATAAGTACAGGTAGGCCTGCAGCTTATCTTACTTTTTACAAATTATTATCTATTATTATTAGGCCTATAATTTTTTTGGTTTATTTGTAATAACAGGCTATAGGCTATTTAAATATTATATTTTTTCCCCGATATAATTTTTAATTTTTCTTCCTAATATTCTTTTGAAGACGGTTTAATTTTAAACTCCAACACAAATGCCTGCGCTGAATATTGAGTGAAATCAGGACATATCTAATATTATCTGGCGGACTCGCACTTTTCGGGCTCTCAGCTTCATCTGCATTGAGGATTTGTAAACAGCAACACAGGATCCAGCATGTTCTCGTAAAATTCCGGTTTTCGAGTTATCGGGAGTTAACATTAAACAATTTCCCCACCCATACACACACATAATTGGGCAGGACAATTTTTTCCTGGGGAAAATTATGTGAGGGATGATTTATAGAACGTTTTAGCCCGGGATCGAGTCCTTAATCTAATAGTTTACTTACTACAAAGATCATGGTGGTCAAGGAAACCCATTTAAGAAAATCTTCTTTAACCAGATTGGTAATCGCAACCAGAACCTTTCTTTTTATGTAGATAAAATGAAACCAGGAACTGATAAAACAAAATCCCAGATGGAGTTAATGAGCCATATTTCAGAATCTATTGAGTTTTAAACCACAGTTTCTTGAGAAAGTTTGATCACCATTGTGTGAAGAAAAAAGTGGTATGACTAGAATATTAACAGATCGAATTTACAACAAATTCCTCACGTCAACAATATTGCTTTTTTTTCTGTAAAATCATCTGAAGGCGCACAAATACACAGTCAAAGCCATGCAAGGTTCTCTTTGGACGGTAAAAAATAAAACATTTGAACTTCTTGGAATTTTCCGATCGGTTATAGGCTAAAAGCTATAAGTCTGCTAAATTTCAAGATTCTAGCAAATATGAAAGTGAGTAACATCAATGTAAATGAGTGGATGATAGAGTCTTCACTGTCGTAGATGTGAATGACGTCACGGCTATCCATCTACTTTCTCCATACTTATAGCGAGCTAGAAGCACAAAACTTTTCAGGCTTATGGCATTTGGATGTGTCAATAATCCTGCCAAATTTCATGATCACGTCTGTCCTGTAAGTGTGGCATAAATCACACCGTGTGAGGAAAATAATATGAAATTTATAAAATGTCGGAAATTCTTGACAAGCACGCACAATTTCTTTGCTGTTGCTGTATGGTTCCATTTTGATTACGTAGAGTTCGGCAGACCTGACACTGTTCAGACGAGTGATCTGACTGCTTCGACTGTGTGCTGTATCCATTGTCTGTCGTGTATGGTTTGATTACATCTCCACCTTGCGGCAATGCTCAGATTTGTAAACAAGAGCACATTGCGGACCACTTCTAAGTGCGCAACGTGTGAAGCACAACTAAGGACGTCAGTGGCGGCACATTCAAATTAATAAATCTCGCAAAGGCTTGTTTGCGGACCCATGATTGCTGGAACTTTTTTGCTTTTTGCGGAACTGTTATCGTACACTTACTCCGTTTCGGTTTTCCCTATTAATTATGATACACCTTGTATAGTTCTTTCCAAAACATGAAAGCTCATATCACTCCACCGCCCTAGACAAGAACCAAGTCTCTCTATAGAATTCTATAGAAGCGCTGGAACCTGCTTGTACCCTGAAGTACCGGACGCTCCAAGTTAGTTATTTCACAATCCACATAAAACATTAGTCACAAACTCGTACGTCACACAGCACAGGAAGTGAGAGTTTTGTCATTTAGTTTTTTAACGCTACATACATATATTTCTGACCACAAAAATGAATTATCTCACTTGCTGCATAATCCATTAAAATTCCCAATTAAATAAATTCATGTTCATTCGGTGATACAAAATTGAATCGTGAGATGTCAGAATCAGTTACGAGAAATCAGTAATACGAACCAATGATCGCTTTAGCTGGCATGCTCCACTATGAGTCCACCATCCAATTGAAAGAATAAAAATTAAAAACAACCAGTTCCTATCTAGCCAATAAATAACGTAAGTTACTGTACACGTCACATATAATGCTACGTACAACTATGATGCCTAGTATTCGTGATTAACGGATTCACGAATTGTGGTTATTACCAGTAGCCTAATAAAGTGAGAATCTTCCATTTCAAACACTCGTGAAAAACACGAAATGTAGTGTTCCTACGAAATTGTCGTTTTTAGTGTGAACTTTATCCATTTTGATCGAAGTTTTGTTTTCAAGGGAATCTATTGCTTATGTGAACATTATTAAAAATAAATATTAAATGAATCACTTAAGTGTTGAGTTAGCGGGCATGCCAGTGGTACAATAAAGTGCAAAGAACTAGGAAAAAATAGATAGTGCAACTGAAAATTAAATTAATCTTATGTGTAGAGATGTTAATGGAAATTTATTTTTGCTGTATCATAGGCCTATATTCATTTAGCAATAAACGTCAATCCTAGTGAATGTATTTTATATTTTTGTTCAAAATAGGAATAGCTGTACTTGGAGCCCAATAGCTATACTTCTCGATGCACCTCGATATGTAGGTTAGGCCAAAGGGAGATTGTGTTAACAAGTTTATCTACAGTATAGGCAACTGTTAATAGTGAACTCGTAAGAGTGTTTAATACTTTTATTATTAAGCGGCTTCGTGATGTTTTTATTTGTAGCCATACTATCCAATAGCAATGAAGAGAAGGATATATTCTTGAATTGAAGTTACCTTACAGCTGTGTTGCTCAGAAATAGCCGCAGCACCCGGAGGCAGTAGAAAGGCTTCTCACGCTGTACCACATGCAAACATACATACCGTACCTGCTTATTAACTATAATCAAATATTTGCTTTAGATTTGGTTTAGTATACATAGCTAATTGAATCAGGCAGTGCACACGTTAGCAAAAACCCTAAATTTGCCCAAGTTTACTTCGGCACAAAGCCATGATACACGAAAAACATACCATGTTATATCCAAACAACCAAAGATGTGGCTGAACAGATAGAACCCTTTTCACTACTCTCATGGAGTAGGGGTTCCTGGTGGAGGTTTAATTTACATAATATTAATTTAGTTACACTTATTATCCTATAGAGGACATAGTTACCACCATCTAGATCAGGCATATCAAACTCAACTTTACTAACACCAACTTGGTAAATTGAAACCCAAGGGCTGCATTCCAAAAAGAAGTTATATTTTGTTCTTGTAGAATTTAAACATGTTTTTATATTTTGCAGAAAGCAACTACTGTACCTGATTTTTTAATTTTAACACACCACAGAATAAAATACTACATATTCTTGCCATTTGATGCTATGTGTATTTAAGTCAACACATTTTAAATCCAGTACAGAGAAAATGTGTGGATAACTAAAATAACAAGACTTTAGACAAAATTATTTAATACTTTCAGGCATAGGCTACATTCATTATTCGTTAATTAAGATTTTTAAGTTGGAAACATGATGATTGATAACTGAACTCCGAAGCAAACTGATTTCTTCTCGAAGTGGCTAAAAGCGTTTTAAAACTTAATGACAAGAAAGCCAGCGAACTTATTAATAGCATGACAAGCCCTCGCTACTGTTTCACTAATCAAAAGTAGAAAACTAATGTTGATTCGGTCCCCTGGAACGAAAGAAAATCACTTTCCATTTCAATTTTTTTTAGCATTATTGTCTCGGTTGTACATTAGATGAGAATATTATAGGAGAAAAATTCCTCTGACACTGGGATTCGAACACAGGACCCTCAGCTATCCATGACACTGCTCTACCAACTGAGGTAAGCCAGAGTTCTCCTCTCATGTAATGTCCAACAGAGACAATAATCTGTGGTTTATGAATGCATAATATATCCATCTTGAATGTTACTTACAGTGGAAGCCCTGTCACAAAAATCACTAATTAGTGTTCCTCTCAGTACTAAAATATGGCATAACTTTTCTGTCAGTGAGGTAGACCATTAAAGGCAATCAGTCATAGGAGAGAGGTTTCATCCGGCGCTGTGAAGCGAATTCTGGCTCAGCTCAGTTGGTAGAGCAGCAGCACGGATCCCAGTGTAAGAGGAATTTTTCTCCTATAATATTCTCACGCAATGTCCTACAGAGATAATAATCTGTGGTTCATAAATGCAAATATCCTTCTAGTTATTCTTCAGTTTGCTAAAAGGAATATAATCTTTCTCGGACGTTTTGAAAGTGTCACAACAATAGTAGATTCCAATGTGTAGAGCCTGTGTACATAAAACTAGTAGAGAATACGAATGATCTGTTGTGCAATAGCCTATCAAAATTTCTGTCTCTATCTTACTGTATCTTATGGTTAACAAATATTAGGAAATTTGACTTTTCTCCATTAGCCCGTCACAAAAATAACTGATTAGTGTTTCCCACAGTACTGCATATGACTTAGCCGTAAATGTTGGCCTTAGCTAACGAATTTAAACATACCGGTACACTGTTTCTTTTGAAATAAAATTATTTAGTAAACATACGAACGGAAATGATTTTCTTTTATTTGCAGTAGACACAGATTATTGTGCATTTTAATGCTATTTTCATACGACTGAATAGAGACTGGAAACACATATCTGAACTAGTTTGTATGGCACTACGCTATCTACATCTGCAGCACTGTAACAGGAAGCATACAGAGCATCATGCCATATTGGGGTGAAACATCTGTGTAGAACTGTAGATGTTACATTGGGAATTCCGTGAACCCCATTGTGTGAATTGCGCTTCGCAAGACTGATAGGCCTAATGCATCACACACATGTCAATTTTACGCTTCAGCAGGACGATTTCTATTAGAAGGGTGTAGTACAAAGTTAAAAAATCCATTTAGGCAAGCCTACAGGCTGAGGTAGATTTCGAAGTGCTTTTGGTTTAATTTACTGTCGCTGCGTAGCACTCTTCTTCTTTAGCTTTGGCATGACAAACCCGCAATAATAACTGCAAAAAAGAGGAAAGAGCACTTTTTCAAACATTCAATTCTCGCCTTATATGAGAACTATCAAGAAACTAGTTATTGATTGTAGAGTACTCATCAAGAGCTTTTCAACGATACCCCACAAGACGTAGTTTCAAAAATTTCGAATTTCCATCCCCCCACCCCACCCGCACCCCCACTCGTACCCCCAAAACCCCCGAATCGTTGGTGTCACTGTGAACTCCATAGGGAGTACTCTAATTTGTTCAAACAAAGTTTCCCTCTATACTTCATAGGGGCCGAGATATAAATGTTTTAAAATTTCAACCCCCTCCCCCGATCACCCACTCGGGCAAATTTTGCTCAATAACGATCTTGTCCGAACTATTAGGCCTAGAAATAACATAATAAAATTTGGTTCAAATATCTTCAAAATTACGGCTGCTAGCGTGTAAAGATATATATATACAGGGTTATTCATAAAGATGGACCCAATTTCATTAATTTGTATTTAATAACGTATAAATTGGAGATGAACAATCTACATACTAATATAAAGAGGAAGGTTCAAAGCTTTTTAACACAGGTTATAAATGTTCAATTTGTCCTCCCTCTGCTGCATGGCAAACATCGTCCCACATTCCATACAGTTGGTGGGGTATTCCTAGTTCTCTACTAGCTCTATTAGTTGATTTTCTTGGACTACGAAGAAAACTGTCTTCTATTTGTCTGATGGCATCCTCTGACATACGCAGTCGGCCCGGACTTTTTCCTTTGCAGAGACATCCAGTTTGTTTAAATTGCTTAAACCAACGGCTTATGCTTTTCCTAGTTGCTAGTTCAATGCCGAATTACAGACGAAACGCCAGCTGCATTGTAACTGCCGATTCACTTCTTGCAAACTCAAGAACGCAGAAAACCTTATGCTGCATAGTAGCCATCTTACTCACAACTAACAGTGACAAGAAATGCCTGCCTATTGGCATGAGCAGCCATTTACGCAACAATCACGCGACAATCACCGTCCAAGCGGTGGAAAACAAAACTTTGGAACTTCCTCTTTAATTCGTTATGTAGAATGTTAATATCCAATTTGTATTTCGTTAAATACAAATTAATTAAATTGGGTCCATCTTTTTTAATAACCGTGTATATAAATATCACAAATTTTTGTTTGAACAGGCGGTGGTTTCGTACTTACGGAGGCATGATACGTAAAGATATGAAAGAATTTTTCGAAAGTCATGACATGGTATCGATTGCTATAGGTAGATTTTTTCTAAAAATCTCGGGTTTAAATACGGCTGAAAGTGAGGTAATCTTCAGAAGAAAAGCATACACAGCGTACATTCCATAGGATGGAAAACAGCTAAAGAAGTGTTGTGCAGGTAGAGAATACGGTGGGATGTGTTGGAAGGAACTAATAAGAGTAGGCCTAAATCGTCCTCTACTACATCCTTCTCTAAATGAATTCCCGAATATGGTTGGAACAGTTATACCAGTAGGCCTATATCCTTAAGATTTGAACGAAACTAATCATTTATCAACATAGCGAAAGTATTCCCGTTTATAAAGAAGGAATCAATAATTTTACAAGTTCTGCATGCTTTTCAATTAAGAAATTGTCAGCCTAGATTGTTGATTAAGCCCTGGAATTCTGACACGTTCACAGATTTCATCTTTTCTCAGGCTGATGATATTTGTTTCTGGATAAATACCTCAGTCCTATGTCTGGAGATTTATAGGAAAGTAAAATAACTCGATGGGGCAAAATTCCGGCACACCAGTCATAGATAAAGGCCTTACACAACCCTCGTTAGAAAAACGAAGAAACTTAAGAAAATTTTAATTTCAATATTGTTTCAATGAAATTGATTGACATAACAATTTGAATTAACTGATCTCTTTCCATCACATATTCCTTCTAACAGTATGAAAACAATAATCCTTAAACAAATTTGGAACTGGTAGTAATTTGGTGCAATTTTAATTCGCATTTTATTTTAGATTGCAACACAAAATTATTATTATTAAAGGCAGGCAGTAGGCCCCTCTGTAGTAAATTCAAAAGAATTTGTATATGGAAGGAAGTAATAACAATATTAATTTATGTGATACAATTACACGACTGTGCATAGACAATGTTATTTTCTCGCTTTATATTCCCACAAATAATAAATTTCTGAACTGCGGAATATGGGCATGCAGATATCTCAGCTGTACGGAAAGCGGAACTTAAAATCCTCAATTAGTGGAAGGATGACTAACTTACTATCGTTAAGAATTGTAGAAAAATTCGTATAAAAGTTTTAGGCTTCTATCAATTAATTTGGTATGTCGAGGGTGGCTGGAAGCAGTAGGAATCAAGGGACGGAACCGTGGGATGAAAACCACGGTCCGACCGCGGCGTATAATACAGAGTGATACCACCATGGTTTGTAACTGCCTTCCGCAAAGTTAACTTGGTATAAAAAATTTTAAAAAATCGTTAGAACCAGTTTCGAGAAAAATCGGGGAAAATAAGTTTTGACTAAGTAACGAGACGGTAACAGCTAGTTGGTGGAGACGACAGCGCTGCGAACTTTCATTTGGTAGGTCCCGCCGTTAAGTCCCGTTACCGGCTAATTTGACTTTGGTCTTTTTCTTGGTTCCTCTGGTGACAGAGTCAAATGCCGAAGTTGTTGTTTACTTCCCATGATTCCTCGCCGCTATTTCACCCTATATCTCAATAATCAAAATTGAACATCAGTTAAAATTTACAGAAGCCGTAATGCACCAACAATAGAAACTGGTACACGCCCACACGCGTTTAGCAATAACTGGTAGACCCACGATTAAGGTAAATTTTTCGACGTATTTCAGGTCGTAGCATATCCCTAGAAAGATTATCCAAATTTACATTTTTGTTCTGACACGATTTTGGTCTGTTCGAACGACACTGTTGACAGACATATTCAGAGACAGATAGACGCACACAAACAAAAGTGTTTTGGACTCAGATTACATAAAACGTTATCGCATTTACTTTTGAATTTCGCTTTGGAATAAGCCATTAAAAAGTTCAGAATTAATTGCCAATGACCCGATTTAAGCTTATGCAGATGGTACTTGTCTGGTGGCGATGATATAAACACAATCTAGACAAATGTAAGAAATATTTTCGATGCCTGCCGGAATGTTGGATTTGAAAACAATAAAGAAGAAAAAACTAAGTATATGGTCACGAAACGTAAAATAATCTGTTACAAAATATTAGAATAGCCGACAAAGAATTCGAACAAGTGGAGAAATTCAAATAGGCCTGGTATTAAGGCAAAAGTTAAGTGTCGAATAAAGTCAGGAAATGCTTTTTTTTATGCATTTCAAAAACTTTTATCTTCTCGTCTTCTGTACAGAAATTTAAAAATAAAATATTTTAAGATAATTATCCTGCCGGTTGTATTATGTGGATCACACATGGTCTCTTACTCTTCGGGAAGAACATAAACTAACAATGTACTGAAATAGGGTGCTTAGGAAAATATTCGGACCTAAGAGAGATGAAAATGGGGACTGGAGAAATCTGCATAATGACGAGTTAGTTTTCACCGAATATTATGAGGGTAATTAAATCACGGAGAATGGAATGGACTGGACATGTTGCGCGCAATGGGGAGAAAAGACGTGTCTAAAAAATGTTGGATGGGAGACCCAAAAGGAAGAGACCACTTGGAAAACCTAGACAAAGGTGGGATGATAGATTTAAGAGATGTAGGATTTTCGAGAGATGGTTGGAAGGAATTAGAACGGAATATGATTTAATGGTGGGCTCATATAAGCGCCACAATAAACCTCCGGGTTCCATAAAATAGATAATATTCCTTTAGCTTGCTTAGGAATTGTCTATTGCCATTGAGTGAGCAAGTAAGTAAGATTACACCAACGAGCGTATTAATGCTGAATCGACATGGAATTTCGGGGTCGAACCCAATAATTTCCCTTCCTATAGATACCTCTACCTACCTGCTGTATATGTAGAGGATGTAATAATTTAATATTCTAATGTAGCAACCTAGCAATTATGTGAAATGAAACAATCCCCAAACATGACTCTAAGTATACAGAACCGAGAAGGTAAAACAAATAGGATGAGAATAAAACAACGAGACTGCGAACTTAACCAGGAGTAAGATGATTTCACTGAAATATGTAGAAGAGATTGTTGATTATCTTATGATTTATTTAGGGGTGGTGTGATTCTGACTGCTTCTCTGAAGGCAGAATTCATCTCTACTCAAATGCAAGTTGTCTTGAAGTTAGTACTTGTGGCATAGGCAAGTTATATAACAGATTTCTACTATAAGTGTTGAGTCACGTGCTTCATGCTTTGTGACAGGGTGACGAACAGCAAATTCCTTATGGGACAATTCTTTTTATTGTAACATAAAATAAAAATGTGGTCTTGAAAAATGCAGGCAGATATAGACACTGGCTCCCTGCCCTTAAGTTCTCGGAATACCGTCCAGGTTTATGGCACAAGCGAAGTGCGACTGTTTACGTGCATGTAAGAAAAACCCTGCGAGAAAACTTTTTTGCATACTGACAACATTTAAAGGCTTAAGTGTCAATATAGCACCGTCATTAAATAACAATAACGTGTGCAGGTATCTAAGTTAAATAAACATTTCTAAATATCCTATAACATCCACTATCCATAATGTAAGAGACATCATTCGTTCAAGACTAAGCTGTATTGTAGATTCCGCATATAACCAACTTTTCTTAGATCTCTTGTGGCATAATCATGCATTATATTTGAAAAGACTTTGGAGGGTTAATTGTCCTTAATATTATATTTGAATGGCGTAGTCCGGATTTTGTCAAAGGTTAGAATGAGCGAGGAGACGGTTCGACAAACAGGATTAAGGATTATATGTTATATGTGTTTATATTTGCGATATTGCAGCGCACTCGAATACAAACCGCTGTAAGGTATACTGTAAACACGAATTGAACACTGGCAACCTCATGACCTCATGGAGTATGATTGTCATTCTAACCAAGATTGTCAGGTTATAGATCTAGTTTACCCAGAGCCTACTGCAAAGCCCTTTGTTAGATTGGAATTGCCCGATTCTTGAAATGTAAAACGTGCATTTTGAATTCCAATATGTAAACTGAAAACAAAACGTTACACGTTATACTTCAGAACATATCCGAATTATGGTGTAAACTTGTAACAAACTTAGGCCTATAGTAGTAGGTCCATAGATCGCGAACGATCTCTGGAGATCTCCTAGGATATGCACAGCAGTTTAGGGTGCCAGCCTAACATTGTTTCTTGTTATGCGTTTCGTAACCTGTTGAACAGCATCTCTCCATTCAGATCTAGATTCTGCAAGCCTAATGATCTGTGCCCATTCCATCTTAAGGGTGTCCTTAATCCCGTCTGTCCATCTAATTCTGCGTCTGCCTTGTTTCCTGCTGCCTTGTGTGATGCCTATCATTAGGTCTTTTTCCAACGAATCATTTCTTCTGAGCAGATGACCGAAATATGTCAGTTTGTTTTTAATAGCAATTGCAGTTAGGGAATTTCCAGGATTGACTTCTTCCAAAATTGATGCATTTGTTCTTTTGTCTTTCCAGGATACACGCAGCATTTTCCTCCATGTCCATAGTTCGAATCGGTCTAGTCTCTTTTTGTCCTCCTTATGAAGAGTCCAACTTTCATTACCGTACAGCACGACTGGAAATACCATGGTTTTTACAGTGGACATTTTCATAATCCTATACTTTCGTCTAAAATCAAGTAAAATGGAAGCAGAGTGCATATCGTTCATTGTAACATACTCGTACGTCCAGGCATGATTAAACTGCTGACACATCTTCTGCTGCGACTTCGTTCACTCTTGTAAGACTGTGTTTTTATTATCTTAAATTGAATGTAAATATTTCGGTGCTTTCTTATTTTATCTTCTGCAGAGTAGTGATATTTAGAGATCATCAAACAGTACTTTCCAATATGCGTGGTTGAGGCGCTGCGCTACAAACCGGAAGGTCGCGGGTTCGATCCCCGATGAGGTCGTTGGAATTTTTCAATTGGCCTAATCCTTCTGGTGGCACTATGGCCCTGGGGTCGACTCAGCCTCTAACAGAAATGACTACCAGGAACAATCCTGGGGGTAAAGGGGGCCGGTGCGTACGGCTGACAACCTTACCACCTTCATGTGCCGATTTATAAAAATCTGGGCGCCTCAACCTCCTGGAACCCTCTGGGCATCCATGGCCTGTAATAGGGAACACTTTACTTTACTTTAGGAACTATGAAAAATGCAATTAAGTTTAACGCAATATAACTTATCTTCTATAGTAAAATCTTCTATATCTATATTAAAAACAACAGACAGCACTTAAATAAAATGATATTTATTAAGTGGTCGTGATTTGTTAGAGAAAATAGCCAAAGTGATCATAGCCTATATCAGAAGTGTCTTTTAGTAATAAAATATTATTTAAATACACTAATTACAATTTAAATACTTTTTATTAATTATTCATATAATTATTATTTATTACACCTTAAATATTTATTATAAATGGAATTCGTGACTTGAAACCCCTAGATTAGCGATTCTCAACTCACCCGTGATATTACCTATGATAAATTTTGTCTTAGACCTTTGAAGGTAACAGCCAAAACATATTATATTGTCCACCTTATATCCTCATTAATATTAATGACTGTATAAAGTGGATTATAAAACGTTACATTATTCATTATTACGATTACTCCAATTATACGTCCGATAGTTGTGGACATTGTTTAATTATCGCTCGTCATTTTTCTAATATTCTTTTCAGGCATCTATGAAACATATTGACACTAAAACCAATGACATCATTATTTATTATAACATTATATGATACGGTCAATGTGACCAGTGTTGTGAAATTATGTATTTGAAGTATTACCTGATTTTATGGGATTTCTTTATTGCGTTTGTTATCTGTTAGATCAGTGTTTTTTCTTGCAATAGTCAAAACGAATATCACTTGCTATTTTCAATTTCCCTGATAAATCGATCATTTGAGGTGCACACATGTCTTTATATTTTATAATTTCCTTAACTTTTTATTTATTTTATGTACTTTTTTACGAACTAGTATAATGCAATTTATTGCACGAGTACATTATTTTATATTTAAGCAACCAGAATATTTGTATAATAATTAATATAGTTGTTAAATTACTATCGCAGAAATGGGCTTGTACGAGTTCGTTCTCTTCACAGTGGGACCCGAGTTCGATTCCTGGCCGGGACAAATTTCCTAGGTGGAGTTTTTCCGGGTTATTTTCTCACCTGTGAGACGAATGTTAGGAATCTTTAGGCAGTTCGTGATCCCCGGTTATCATCTGACGGTCATTACCACCGCGTCTTGTTCGGGCTGATCACTCTCCCGGGGAGGCCGAATATGTCCTTTTCTGGTCAAAACAGTATGCATGTGATCCAAAGATAATCCTCTGCCGATAGGTCAAGGGCGGCATGGGCAGCATAAACGTCCCTACAACGTCAGAGGTAAAACTAAGGGAAAGAAAGAAAGAAAGAAAGAAAGAGATAACTATACCCCAATCTTTGTTGTAGAAATGAGAAGAAACATTAATTGCTGTTAAGTTAATTTAAATTAAATTACCAATGAAACTTTCAGCACTACGCATAGGCCTAACTGTTGACTACCTTTTATAATAATTATATAATTATTAGATAATTATGGGCAATAAACAGTTAACGCTCAATAATGATCACGATGTTCCTTATTGTTCAGACATTTATGAAACTTGTTTAGCTGCGTAAACAAACGATTTCTTTACATAGGCCTATTACAAATTTATATGAAACGATCAAGCTGCACTAAAGTGAATAGCCGATTATTGATTAGTTAAAAAGCACTCAGTGACCAAGCGAGCACAAGAATATGCAGAATTTCAAGAAATTACAAGTGCTTATCGTCATACTTTTATCGTTTTATTTTTATCACTTTTATTTTATCGCACCTACGTGCACTTGTTTTATATAAACCAGCTTCCATCACGAAAAGTGTTGGTAATAACTGCTGGCCGAGCGACCTTCGCTAATATATCAATTGTTTTGCCATTGAATCTCGTATTCTCGCTTACAATAACACAGACATGAGGTATGTTTTGCTCATTTTGTGGTTTTAATTATTCATTGCATACTTCATTATTTAAGTATTCGCTAAATACTCCCAATTAATATAACTCGCATTCTGGATTCCCTCAAGATAAAGTCAATTTATTGATAAAATCCGGACCGCTCGTTGTATTATCTATGATAATAATTGAATAAAGGCTTATACAGAAAACTGTAGTTTTAGATAAACTGGTTTTGGAAAGTTTTATGATTCCATCCTTACCCAGAGGACAAGTTCTTTCTCGGTTTTATCACTAGAGTCTAACTATAGCAGGGGTTTCCAGTTAAATGCTCAGTGACGTCATAGCGAGCATCTCTGGTGCTCCGTAGGAAAGCAGGTAGACAACACGGAGCAGATGGATCATCTTCACCCTGTCAGAGCAGTGGCGTAAAATAAGGAAATACAACGTAATGTAGTAATGATACATGCTACTGTAATAATAATATGTTAACACATAGAATGCATAGCATGTTGAACTTAAAAGTAACAGTAAAATGGTACAAAATGTAACTAAAAGGAAAACACTACAACTTCTTTTGCGAATAGCAAACAAACAAAACTGAACGAAAAAAGAAATGAAACAACAAATTAAGTTGACCAGTCACATTGCTGTGAATTATTTTTCATTAGTTTTTCGGGACTTCTGTAAACGTTTCGACTTCACAAGTTCCTCAATATTTGGATAGAGAGATCGAGTCACAGATAATCTAAGTGTAGACTGTAAGCTCTTATCGGACATCTGAATTCTATAGCGAGATTTGTTAATTTTCATTAGAGAAAAAAACTACTCGCAGACATATGTGGTTCCAAACATACACAGCATTCCAGCGGCCATTTGATGTATTCAGCAGCATGGCACGAGTAATGTCTCTGTAAATTGAATTTCTTCACATAGGCCTACTGCATTTCTTTGGAACATACTAAACATTTTGCTACTGTTCCAGTATCCGTAAACATAAACAATTCTCCAAAATAGAAAGAAATTTAGGTTGAGTAGATGGCTTTTCAGTAATACTACTCGTTGAAGCCATGACTGTACACTGCAAATACCATGATACACTGACTAAACACACTACCGCGCCACTGCTCTGTCCACGGCCCTCGCATGTTGCTCCGTACCGGTTTTATGCAAGAGAAACAAGCTCTGACGTCATTCCTCAGTCAGTTGGAAATGCCTGAACTAGAGTGTAGACTAGAGCCGAACTTTCTACAGGAAGACCGATTATGCTACACTGTAACAAAGATGTTCAAGCTTAGTGCAAGCAACTTGAGTAGTAGTATCGCCCGCAATCCAAGGGCATAGGCTTACTACGAGATTCTAATACAAAGTTAATGTAAGGTAATGACTGGTTACATTAGCTGGTTACAATACAGCCCATGCCCACGGGCATTACAGGACCGCGAACTATCGGGAGAGGGAATTTTTTGGAACACATAACTTACATATTTTTTTGATCAGACAAGAGCAGATGAGTGATCAGCCCAATCCATTCGCCAACCTCCGAGACAACTCGAACACGAAGTACGAGACACACCAGTCACAAGGACAGTTAAGTGATCAGCCCAATCCATTCGGCCACCTCCGAGACAACACGAACACGAAATACGAGACACACCAGTCACTCTTGCTGAACAAGTCGCGGATGGAATGGAGATAATAATGACAATTAGATGATATCCGGGGACCACAAAGCCTAAAGCTACCGAAAAATTCATCTTATAGGTTAGGAAAAACCCCGGAAGCCCCCCTCCACCTAGTAACTTCTCCCGGGCAGGCTGCGTGAGAGGAGGTGGCATCCCTGGTGCCTCAGCGGTGAACAATAATTATCTCGTAATAACAAATGTGAATTTAAAACGAAATGAAATTACCAAAGTAAGACCCGGCACAACCGACAGTTGGCCAAGCGAAAAATAAAGTCAGTTCTGAGATTTTCCTTCAAAGCAAAGGACATATCGGGACTAGTATATTAGTATATTATGATTGCTTTCCTCTAATATAATAATATGATGACTACATTAATTAAAAAATATACTGTATTGTATGTATTTTATTTGCCTTCTAACTCAATGTCAAGTGCTAACTCTTGTCCATTTATTTCCTCTGAATCTGAGAGTGGACTCTACATCAATTATTGTTTATGGCAGTGAATACAACCTGGACTAATTCATATTGCTGCGAAACAGTTTCCGATGCGACTGTCTGTTTTTGACGTTCCATAAAATGCTGTTCGATTTCACACATAGTAACTCCAAAAAGCACTTCGCACAGGTGTTGCGTCATAATGCAGATATCCTGTGGCCTTCGGCAAAAGTGCTTCAGGGCTGAATTATCAAACGCTTCCAAGAGTAATGTTTTTCCCCCCAGCATCAAAATATAGGAAACAAACAGTATTAAAGCAATCTATATTCTCATGTTTAAATCGTAACATCTGGCATTTTTTCCCATTTCAGTTGTACAGAATATTGTTACACAAGATTTGAAAGCAACATTATTGAATGTAAAAGCTTTTTCATGTTTATATAAGTTTAAAATGTATTAATGTCTCACATGTGTGTTGTTTTAATGTTATTACATACTCAAATTCTAACTCGTGGTAACAAATGAATATACAATAATCAAGTGTACCGGTATAACGGTTCTTACTCAAATAGGATTGTTATGTATTACTGCAAGAATTTTTAACATTGTATAAGGATCAAGCCATGGAAGACATAACAAAATAAATACTATGGATTGACTTATAAATGACTTTTAGACTCTATATGTTTATTTGCCCTATCGTATTATGTATTGCGCGACATAAATTATCACAAAAAACAAACCCAAACATGAACCCAGTAGCCTGTCACTTACTACCTTTAAAATATTGCATTTAGTCATTGAAAACAGACAATAGGTTAAGCGAAGGTCACATAATTGTTTTTTTTTTAATTAAATTCCTAGCATATTCCAGAATAGGCCTACCAAAAAAGTTAAGAATGTTGCCCATTTTTGTACTTACCACATAAACTTTCACACCCCAGTGTGACTCTAAATATAAATATAAAAAGATCCGGAAGAGATAAGTACAAATTTGTGTTATTTTACGTAAGTATCCCTATGTAATATCAAGACTTTCTTTTTTCTTAGTTTTACCTATCCCGTTGTAGGGACGTTTATATGGTCCATGCCGTCCGGGACCGCGACCTATCGAGAGAGAGGGATTATCTTTAGATCACAGACTTGCTTACTTGACCGGACAAGAGCATAGAGGGCCTCCTCAGATGAATGACCAGCCCAATGCCGGGGCCACCTGCGAGACAACACGAACACTTATGACGAGACACACCAGTCGCTCATACTCACTCTGAACAATACGCAGATGGGACGCAGATGGTAATGACGGCCAGATGATTTCCGGGGACCAAAAGGGACTAAACTTATGCAACAATTCGTAATAGAAAATCCCGCACAACTCCCACGTAGGTAACTTGTCCCGACCAGGAATGGAAATTGGTCCCGCGGCGTGAGAGGGGCTAACGCATCCCCTGCGCTACAGCAGTGAACTAATAGACGATTAATTTTTAATTGAAATGAGACATGGATATACAGTATAATATCTTTACAAAAAAGGACACAGTCTATTTCTTCTATTTGCCTTTTCTTCCATCTCAGACTGCCTACATCTTTCGCCAGGGTCTTTAGGGTTTGTGAATGAATGAATGAATGAAGTGCTTTTATTGTTAACAAGAAAAACTATCTTTTTACATTATTCGTTGCATGAGCCCTTAGGCTGTCCATGCTTTAACTGTGCACAAGCAAAAATGTATCCTAAAAGTAAAACTAAAAAAAACACACAAACAGTTAAACACTAGTAAATATACAAACAAAACACCACACACACTCCCCGCCAAAAAATAGCACATACACCAGCAATACCCTTAAACGCACCAACCAAATATATTTTACATATTATTCTATATACAGCCGTCTACCCCATCGGAGTACTCCCCTTACTCCCTCGGTCCCACTCCCTCGGCCAGTTCCATCCTAAGCTGCCTCACTTTGGACATAAATTTCCCCACCCCCAAAAATCTAGTGTTAAGTAGAAGATCGTATGTGAACAGCTGACCTCTACAAGAAGCAGTGAAAGACTCTGGTAGATGCCGTTGCCTCAGTGTTTCCGTGAATGTACACTCTGCCAAAATATGGTGTGAAGTTTCTCCTGCCCCACAAAGCGGGCATATTCTCTCCCCCTCATCATTTGTAATTTTAATTGCCCGCCAAGCTCCTAGACGGAACCAGGCTTAACCAAATCTTTCCTCTTTATTTGCCCCATACAAGGGTTTGTGCTATAGTAGGCAGTACCTACCTACCTCACTGCGCGCCGAATACTGTATGTGTTCTTATCTCCCTGCCTTCTTAACTACCGACATAACCTACGCATTTTCTCAAGAGATCAATTTGTTTAATAGGCCCACATACTAGTGTTAAAGACCTTAATAAAAACAACCTTACACCCTCAAACTAGTACACGTTTTGGTTCTATCTTGCTTTCCACACGCACACATAAACCTCATTTATGAACAAAGAACAAAAACATTTATGAAATTGGCTACTATAAAATAATGTCTGACCAAATTTAATCACTTTAGGATCCACAACCGTGTGGCTTTTTCGAGTACTGAAGCCCAGACGTATCGAGACATAAAAATTGTTCTTTGGAACGGTTGTGCCATCTTCAATTCTTGAAAATATATAGGCCTAAAGATCCTTATCCTCAGGCTGTAGCCTAAGTGGTTGAACAATACTTTATAATTTTTTCTTATTAATTTGTCCATGGAAGATGATTTTTGTGTGCGTGGAAAAAAAGGACAGAGCTCTGACTAGTATGTCTTTGAGGGTGTTAGTCTTTTTATTCGTCTCTTCCCTTAACTAAAAGAATGTCCATCAACGTTATCTGCTGTCGTAATTAACTCTATATCCTATTTCATGATTTTTTTTTGTAAATTCCTTCGAGGGTAACCATATCTGGTCCATAAAACAATAAGTAGCAATTATTACAATTGGTCAAATGTTTATGGTGAATTTAATCACTTTTGTGTCATCCTAAGGTTTCCCTTATTCATAAAAAGTTTCGAGTATAGTCCTCTATTCAGATATTCAAATCCATTCAGAATATGAGCCCAACTGGCGAAATACACCTTTCGTTATACCTCAGGCATTGCTTTTGAAATATATTCTGTTTTATGATTCACAAAGTGGTTGATATGAGCTATTTAATTATATTATCTTGCAAATACTATTTCACTTCAGTTGAGATGGAAATTTCAACAGACTTATATAGGTAGTAACTCACAATTTAAGAAAGGACATAATTTAAATCGACACATAGGGTAGGTACTGTAATCTGTGACCCTTCAATTCAGTACAATTCTGTAACCTCATTCCAACTGTCTGGCGTTCTGAAATGAAAAGTTTTACGAAGTTTGCTGAGTTAGCAAAATACGCGAGCACTCATGCAAAACACTAATTTATACGACCCAAAAAATAATACTTTCACGTGACTGACTGCCATCATGTGATCCATGAAATGAAGATAAAAAATCCTTAAATGAAACAAAAAAGTTACAGAAATTCCATGAGTTCTGTATAATAAATCCCCTTTAACGAAATAATTGAGAATATAAATAATTCATTTCTTCTCTTCTTCGTGTTATATTGTTAGTTTATAAACTGAGTTTTGCAATTTATGCTTCTAGGTTCTTTTCCATGAGTGTTTTATTCGCTTAGTATCGAATTACTTGAGGTTTGTTTTACAATATCGTATGTCATGATGATACAAAAAACATAGTCCCTGACAAAGTTATATTTCGGCAGGTAGGCCTACTCGTAATTTAAATTTGGATCCCAAATTTACTATAAGAACATTAAGATCTTATATTCTTATACGCACTGTTTTTAAAATTTCTTTCATCATGAAACCCCTTTCATTTCGTAGTGAAACCGCTGAATTCTTGTAGTTATAACTCATATTCTTCATAACTTAGGTTCTTCATAAAAGAGAAAAAAATACACATATTTTATTCTCGGGACAGGAGGTCTTCATAAGTGCTGTAGTCTAAAATAAACGATAAAGTTTCTTTGATAGGATAAACCGGAAAAACTGGGAATGTTACCGTCATTTTAAATTTCGAGAATCCTCAAGAGACACTGACTGAATGGTTACAGATCATACGGCGTATGGACTATACAATGTTTTAACTCTTGTACATACAAAGGTGAAAAAGGAGTGACTGTAATGGTGAAAAACAAATAGTGAAACTTAAATGCAGAATGTTTTATATGCCAAGATAGTTTAATGATTTTTTTTAAATAAGTGTTCATCCAGTTGATATTTTAGTAGTAAATGAAAAGTTTACATTCCTACAACTAATCGCGATGACAATAAAGTTGCAGAAGTACACGAAAGACAGAAAAAATCGTACAGGAAGAAAATTGTAGAAGAATTAACACAACAATAATAGGTGACTGGAACAGGAAAATAAGAAAAATAGTTGGAAGGCGTTGGATTGACAAGAGAAACGACCGAGGAATTGTGTTGGTGGAATTTTCTAAGCCCAAACAAACTGTGCACTTCGAAGAGTCCAGGAGACATAAAGTGATAGTATAAAAAAGAATATTCTTATGTTACTGCGTTATAAAGAATGTGTGAAATATGTAAAAACTATGATGACAATATCGGTATCATAACCTTTTGGTTGATGATATTGAAACTAATATGAAGAAAGTTATAAAATTTGGAAAATATAATCTGAGATAAAATATGGAAAAGATACAGGAAGAAAACGAAGCAATGAAGGAAGACTTACAGAAAAAAGTCATGTACATTGAGATACGAAAGACCCTAATGGAAAAATAAATAAATAACAATATTAGAAGACACTATGAACATGACGTGGTATAAAAGAGGAAATAAGAGTCAGAAAACCATGGATTACTCAAGAAATGCTAAAGATGGTAGAAAGAAGAATTGGGAAGAATGTAAATTTTGTAGAATATAGAAAATCCAATAATGAGTTCACAAGAGCGACAGATGCAGTGTAGTAAAATAACAATATCTGGAAGAAGTAAGTGAAGAGATGATAGGCCACAAAGAAGAAGACGATATGACCTAAAGTACAGCAGTACGGAGGAAATGGTCTACTGAGAGAACAAAGCAATAAGATTTTTCGGCTTAGAAGACTCAAAGGGAAGTTTTACTACAGACGAACAATACATGCCTACATATACAGAAGATATGGGAAGATTATATCCAAAATCTTGACGATTCGGAAACCCGAACACAACAATTAGAACTAGAAGAAGATGAAGAAGAAAACAAGATGAAATGGACCAATTATTTTAAATTCTGAGGTTTAAAAATCCATTCAAGGTATGTAGACAAAGCAGCTACTGAAGATGATATCCGTGGATTTTCTAAAAGAAATGGGAGGACTTAATATAGTAACAAAAATGATCAACGACATACGGTATATCAGTGGAGAATGACCTGAATTTTGTTTTATGTAACTAGGAAGGCTATAAAGAAGAAACCACAAATGAAAAAAATGGAGCATTTAGAACCGTAAGCAGGAAAGAAAGTAGCAAGAATACTAAACAGAAGACTGGAACAGAAAATGGAAGACACACTAGAAGATTAATTTGGGTTCAGAGAAGGAAAGGACACCAGAGATGCCAGAGGAATGATGAGAATCATCTCCGAAACAATATCGGACGTCAATGAAAGTTATGCAGATGCTTCATCAACTGGCAAAGGCTTTCGACAATGTTTAGTGCAAAAGCTTGAGGCTAATGACATGAAACTGTCTTTCATCATAATCAAAACTTGAAAACATAATATAGTTGTCTTTTTTCCTATTCCTGTGTTTTCATATTTAATTTAAATTAACCCAGAATAGATTTCAAACCTGCAGCAATCCTCAGATAGAGACAGCACTAGGGAGAATTCTGTTAATTTTATATTTTACGATAGTAAAACTTATTTACCTACTTAAGTGGTATTAATGATCTGGTAAATCTAAAATAATTGTTAGCAATACTTTGTGGGTGCTTATGAAATATATGAAAAAATGCTATTATTTAGAACACATTGATTAGAGAAAAGGCAGAAAGACAAGACCAAAATTAATTTAGAACCTAGAACACTGCGGTACTTTTGATTACCTTAGGAAAACAAAAGCAACGAAATACTTCCATGGCGATTATTCTTTTCTACATAAAAGACAAGAGAGAAAAGCAAGAGTGTCTGATATTAAAATACCTTACTAAATTAAACTCCAGGCTCGGATTAAAAAAACTGCAATGTATACTTATACTTACTCGTATAACTGCTTCTCGCTCATTTTAAACTTGTGCCAAGTTAATTATTGCTACATGGCCGTCAACATTACACTAGGCTATAGACAATGTAGATCACATAATAAATACGATAATATCGGCAGATTTCTCCTTGTCCTTATAGATGATCTATCGAAGTTTCATGGTGTTCTAGTTATTGCACCGTTTGTTATCATGTTTTTGCAAATACATTAAATATAATTATTGTTATTGCTATTATTATTATTTGCTGATATTATAAGGAATTATCAAGTAGTTAATTAATGAATATTAAAATTGTAAAAACAGATAGCAATACAATAAAATAGCACAATAACCATTGTAGGTAAGTCTAGTTCTCAAGCAGATTGTTGTAGAAATACTGTTCACCTTTCCAACATAAACTCATAACATAATTTACATAAAAAATACTGTATAAGCAAATGAAACTCCACAACTATTAAAAAAAATAAAGGTTATGTTTAAGTCTAATGTAAAATTTCATTAGTTTTTTACATAGGGTTAAAATATATTAGCCAGATTTTTTGTACACATTTCGAAGTTGTATTATATTTTCAAGCAATGCCATTTAACAGTTTGATTCCAACATTTTCATACTTACAGCTTTAGTCAATTACCTTCTTTGTATTCAAAATATCTCATTACATTTTTAGCTCTACCTGGTCTCTTTAATGGCAACCTGTAAATACCGGACGTTGTTTTCTTTGCTCATTAAGCTGTAGGCTACATACATATATACACATACATACATACATATATATATATATATAACTCTCCCTCTCTCTCTCTCTCTCTCTCTCTCTCTCTCTCTCTCTATATATATATATATATATATACATATACATATACAGTGTGTCCCACGCAAGAGTTGGCCAATGACGCGGGTTCCTGCGGCGCGGCGGGCACAGCTCCAACTCCCGAGCGATCGGGTGAAATATCTACGCTAATGAAGCCGCGATCGGTGTTATGATTCAGGTTCTCACACTTAAAGTTAAAATTACAATGAAAATAAACACGTACCTCATCACAAGATATGTTGGAAATGTTCTCCTCTTGCATCCACAAAATACCGGCACCTTTTTAGGAAATTTTCTTTCACGCGCGTAAGTTCAGCTTCCGAGACATAGTTCATTTCTCTTGTGATAGGCCTATGTGATATTGTCTTTAAGTTCTTCTAACAGTATGTGAATATTATTTATGGAGAAACTTGAAAAGTAAAGTGTATAGGTCAACTTCCCGTACATTACAAAGGAAACGGGTGAAATATCTACGCTAATGAAGCCCGCTGATGGTGTAATGGTTCAGGTTCTCACAAAGAAAAACACATGTGATTTATCTGCATGTGTCAAGTGTACATTTGTTGTTACAATGCCACGACATAGGCCTACGTATAGAATAGAACAAAGTATATTTATGTACGATTCGAATTTGATTACATCATCTTGCAAGGACGGAAGACGTCGGTTTTTAGAAAAATTCCCAGGTGTACGTCCTCCAAGCAGAGAAGCCGTGCGAAAACTTGTAAGTAAACTTCGGGAAACGGGTTCGATTCTCGATAGGAAACGAGAGACCAAGCGACGCGTACTTACTGAAGAGAAATTAATTCTATCTCGGAAGCTGAACTTATGCGCGTGAAAGAAAATTTCTTATAAAGGTTCCAGTGTTGTGTGGATGCAAGAGGAGAACATCTCCAACATCTCTTGTGATGAGGTACGTGGTTATTTTCATTGTAATTCCAACTGTAAATGTGAGAACCTGAATCATAACGCCATTAGCGGCTTTATTAGCGTAGATATTTCACCCGCTCGCTCGGGAGTTGGAGCTGTGCCCGCCGCGCCGCAGGAACCCGCGTCATTGGCCAACTCTTGCGTGGGACACACTGTACATATACATATATGGCAAATTCACTGTCGTAATGGTGTACTTCAACATTGTATTGAAATTCCTATTTAAACGATTTAAGCTTATATAAATTTAAATGCCATATATACAGAGTGTATTATAATTAATAGCGCAAACCGTAACGATTGAAAGTATACTATAAAAGAAGCAAAAATGTACCAGCAAACATGGGTCAGCAAACAAGTCGTTTGCAATATTTATTATTGCGATTGTATGGTTATGAGCCGTCACTGACTTCATTAAGAAACATCGTCCTAATTAGTACATATGTATTTGAAAAATAGACTTTTCATGTAATTGCAATTCTAGGTTGCCTCGCAACTCTCTCATAGCTTAAGTTAAGGAGGAATACAATCCTATTTTAGTAAGTTATATTATATTAATACTGTACAACCGAATGAGGTAGCCGAGATGGTAACGCCTTGGACTCGCATTCGGGAGGTCCCACGTTCAAATCCCGTGGCCGGCCAATTTTACAGTCGTAAAGGCAAATGCCGAATTGGACATTTGCATACCATGAATCATCCTCACCATTTCATCCTGAATCATATTTATTTATTAATATAAGTTAATTTACTCCATAAAATATACTGACAATAGATATAATTGATAATCAATAGTTCCATGGACAAAGAGTTGTATAGACAGAGATCCCGGACTCTTGATGTGGCCTCCTAGCCAAAAGGAGTATAAACACAGCTGAATTTTTTAAAATAAATACTGTACACTCTTTCTGTTAAAGGAGGTGTCAAAGAGTCGTTCTTGCACGTGGATGCATTACTGCACTCGTCTCTGCAGTGAGTTTCGAATTCTTACATAAACCCCCGGATCATCTCGGAATTCTTGATAAGCACGTACAATTCTTTGCTGTTGCTGTATGGCTCCATTTTGACTACGTCGAGTTCAGCACACCTGACACTGTTCAGACGAGTGATCTGACTGCTTCGACTTTGTACTATACCGATTGTCTGTCGTGTATGCTGTGAATCTACATGAGCTAGAAACTTTTAATTTGACTTTCCTAACTTTTTTTACACACAAGGTGTAAAAAATAGGTGCAGACGTTTTTGGGGGACTTTTTTGTGGCTAAGAATTAAGTCTAAAACAGTTTTATCTTCGATACAGTGACAGTTCATTAGAAGCTTTTCCCGAGAACATCAATGGGGGTTTGGGGGAGGAATCCCCAACGAGCGAATTGAGGACATTAGTAATTAGTATTTCAATGGGAATGTGTGAAGAGCATTTCATAAAAACCTCAAACTTATAATGAGACACCAGCGAACGGATGCTTGTATTATTCACAGAGTTCAAATTCAGTGGGACGGCTGCAATGAAAACGTTGCAACCGTTTGTATTCATACAGCATAATTAAGTCAAACCATGCAGTTGCATTAATCATAGGGCATGACAGAATATAATTGAATAAAGAGATTCTAATGAAAGCTTCCTTTAACGAAAATAATTGTATAACTTCATAAATGCCCTGGATAAAATTATATAATAGTATTGGAATTACTAAAGCCAATGCCAGAACATTTTATTGATGATGATGATAGATATTTCTCTTTTATGTTCGCGTACTGATATTGCTTTTTATTTAATTTTTCATTGTTATAATCCTATAGTGCAAAACGAAATAAATAATAATAATAAAAGAACATACTTCTTTCTCAAGAATATTCCTACTTAAACTCTATCTTCATTGGTAAATAGACTAAATCTATTACAATATTAGAAAGAGGTAACTAATCTCGGACACACGTAACTTTATTTATACTTTTTTCGTCCTTTTCTTATCTTCAGGCAATATAGGATAGTCAGACCACTTTTGTATCGACAGCACTATTGAGACGCAGGTCCATCATATTTGAATCTTGAGTAGAGAACTTCATCTTTCTCTGAGTTTTACCTCCCCCTTTTAGGGACGTTCATGAGGCCAACGTCGCCACGGCCTTACAGGACCGCGACCTGTCGGGGAGGGAGATTTTGTGCATTGTATAAATACTTTCTTGCCAGACAAGGACATGGATAGTCTCCCGGGATGAGTGATCAGCCCAAAGCCACCTCTGAGACAACATATAGGACGAGATACACCAGTCACAGGCATACACCCTCATCACGAACTAGGCGCGGATGGGATGCAGGTGATTATGACGGCCAGATGAAATCCGGAGACCATGAGGGCCTATAGGTTCCCGACATTTGTCCCACGTGTGAGAAAAAAAATCCGGGAAAAACACCATTTATTAAATTTGTTCCACCCAGGAATCGAACCCTGGACCGCTGCGTGAGGACAGCGAACGCATCCCCTTCACCTCTGCGGTGGATCTTGAAGAGATAATACCTTACATTAAATTAAATACGCTATAGTGATTATTTAGTGTTTTTAGAGGAAATTACCTAACATTTTGAAAATTGTGACAAGTGCTACCAGTATAAATTTATAAATTTTATCTTCAGCGACAGACCTAATGTGCAGGTGGAATAATGGTATCAAATCAAATATTTTATAATGACTATTCCATTCATACATCGCTTGCTTGGTATTAAACAATAACATTTAGCAATTCCTCGGATATAGACCAGTCACGATCGTTTATATTATAATGTGCTTCCTAGGGCCGAAAGGGTGCAATTTTGTCTCATTAAACGTCAGTTCGTTACTGTACACGTAAGGTATGAAACGTGCAGTGATTAATATGTCTCATACTGCCAGTGAATAGATTGAAAACACATTATTTTATAGAACATAACACGTTTATAAATTGAAATAGTGTAAACGTTCACTGTCTAAAAACACAATTTCGATTCGGTGCAAGTCATTTCGTGTGATTTTATTGCGTTCTGATGTTAGCATTCTACGACGACGATCTATAACTTGTGGTACTTACTGTTGGTAGCATAGATAACTCGAATCGATGCACGGACTGTTCATTCATGCAGTATGCCGTGAACTCAAAATGAACAGAATATTGACAACAAAGTAAGATACGTAACATTTTATTTATGGAATAGTCTTAATAATTCCTACACGAAATTACGAGTGTCATCAGCTAAATTTGCTCGAACTTCGTTCTCGAAAATATATCGATAAACTCGTAATCTGTCATGGGATTACCTGTGAAAACAGTTGGACTTTCTTATAATTATTTCAAATACTTGCTAATATGAAAGGCTGTACACAACCCTTATGCAAAGTGAGTTAATTATGGAAGGTTTCTCATTAAACATATTATGTATACTGGGTTTCCAGAGATGTTATTATGACTGTAAAATATCTTTGGTTTTATCTTTGTCAAATGTGTTGGTTTTCTAGTTACATTAATATGTATTTATCTTTTACCCCAGATTGTATCAAAGGCCAGTTATTTTGAAGGACGTATGAGTGAAGAATTAATTTAGGACTTTTTAAAGTATCAAAGTTTGTCTTCTATGAAGTAGTTCCTTTGAAGAGTTTAAAACTGGCACGTTCTGAACGCTTCACTTTCAACTAGAACAAACCATTTGATTTAGAGATTCTGAAATAAAATGAACATAACACGCAGCAATGCATGGAAACTCTCTGCTTCTTTCTTTATTGAGCTAATGATCTCTATGGACTACTGCGGATGCATGCTATTCATTCTTCTCAAATCAATAAAAGAAGTTCCATTATTTTTTTGTGGTTTTCATAACGCTCCTAATCTCTTAACCAGCAACACTGAAAGCTGCCATACAAATTCAGTATCTTGTTCTTAATGCCCAAGTGTGACTTTAAACACATTGTGTTGCCCTCTGCTATATATATATATAAGGTAAAGACTACTTACACAAAATTTTATTATATAATTCGGGTTTTTACATACCGTAATTTAACTAGGCTATATTCTTCAAGCTCTTTTCTGCGGAAACAAATAATTATCTCTTCTACCACGAAGCCCAAACTACTGTAGTTTCTTTTTCTATTCATTTAATGTTATATAGCCTACTAGCCCTTTTAATCTGTACAGTTATGCTACTTCCACTCTACAGTTTGTTTCACGTACGACTTGGCCAATCGTGCGGGTTTCTGACGCCGCGGCGGCCACCACGACGCAGAAACCCGCACGATTAGCCAACTCGTACGTGAAACACACTGTATATAATTATGAGTTATGAGAGTATTGGCAATACATCTATTACTCAATAAGGCAATTAAGTGGCAACATTCACATCTATCATTAACATTATGTAATTAGATATATAAATTAAAACTTTTTAATTATGATTAAGGCCCGGAAGTCAATGCTCGATCAGAAGACGAAATTTGCAAGCAAATATGCCCTAAAATAGTTGGTGAAAGATGCTCCGGAACAATGAAGTATGTTATAAAACTGAAGTTATATTAATACTTTAAGTTCTCTTGTAAGCTGAATTATATTATAAATCACAACAAAATAAAAGTTGTATGTTATAAATTACATTACAAAACTTTTTAAAAAGAATGTTAATACAACAAATATTAATAATTCTAAAACTAATGAAGTGAAATGTCGCTTTAATATTATACAGACAGTTCCGAAAATTTTAGACTATGTTTATTGTACAGTCCGTTCACAAAACATTCACTTAGCCTAATAGGCCATTGCTGTAAATGTTTGAATTAACGGAGGTATTCACAATATTAAAAATCGGCCAGAAATATGCTGTGAAAATGTGAAAAATTAATAAATTATGCATAAATATTTTAATATAAGCATTGCCGCAAAACTAACAGAATATCCAATAATATACAAAATGAAACAATTTTCTTTTATTTCATGTCTTCTGCACATTTTAACACTAACATGTAATACAGTGCATTGTTCAAAATATGATTTTTCATAAATTTTCTGGCTCTAAGTAATGATATAATATGATTATTTCGCAGAACGTGAGGACGTAGTTGGAGTTATTTCTAAGGAAATTACGTGCATAATACTAAAATGAATATTTGTATAACATTATAGCATAATCTTCATCAGCTGACACTTTTGGACGAAGATTGAATAGGCCTTTGTCTAACGGTACTGATTTTTTGTTTATCTGTATTTAAAATATATCTGACATTTATTAGTACAGTACCTAATATGATAAAATTTAATTTTACGCCATTGTTTTAGGAACTTCTGGATCTATTTACTTCTCGTTTTTGGAAATATGTATAGTCTACAGGAAATTCATACTCTCAGTCAAAAAACGTTGCATTTTTGTGAAAGAGTAACTTATATGTTACAATATTGAAAACGTTTAAATTTGTTTATGCAATGAAAATTGTTTAGCTATGACCTCCAAAAGTGATGTTTCTTAAATAATACATACAATGAAATTTTCAAATAAAATAAATCATGACATATTTTTTTGTTTTCTACCCCCCCCCCCCCACCCCGTAAGACCTTGAGACTATCTCACTTTCAGTACCTTCCTCAATTTCAACGTATTATTAAAGCTTGGGAAAAAAGTTGCATTACCTATTTCTTTTGTGTTCTATTTGTATTTTGGGTATCGCGACTGTTTTTGCATCTGTAACGTGGTATAGCCTATATCAGGCAGTGTGGAGTCCTTCTTATGTAAAGATAAGTGACAAGAACTTTGAACAGAAACTTTAAAATGTTCTTGCCGAGATTTCATATGACGTTTTAGAGTTTTAGACAATGATGTTTTTTTATTAAGAGGACAGATATTATGTTCAAAGCATTCTTGATACTGATTTATGTGTGTCAGTTGACTGATGTGAGAACATCTGCAGATTCTTTATTTGTGGCAAATACTGAAGAGAAAGGCCCGTGGTTTTGAAGAGTGAATGTTAAACAGTAAGTGAGGACTAAATTTACGTTGATCAGCTGTGTGTAAATATTCACTTTAAGACATTTTTGAGGTTAGAGAATTTGTTCTCCTTAAACTTACAATCTAAAACGAAATGCTCTCAAAGCCATGTACGCGTGTTCAGTGAATAACAAAACATAGAGCATAATTAAATTAATCGCCTAATATGGTTATATTCACTTTTTCTTAGAGATCCTGTGGACCGCATGACTGTGTTAGTTCCCAAAGCGTTCACGACAGCAGTTAAGGGTTAATGATGATGATGATGATTATTATTATTATTATTATTATTATTATTATTACTATTATTATTATTAATATTTTCTCCAGTCATCCTTACCGTTGTTATAAAAATAATAGCTCATTAATGCAATAACATTTATTTTATAAATGCTGTAAACCGTAATTTGTAACAATTAGTACTAATTAGATGATAGAATAATATTATAAATTGGCAATTATCGAACGTAACTAAAGAGAAAAAATTAATTAGGTCTGCGTAGCAAGGGCTTATATATTTTTAATGATAAAATATCTGTTCCAAGATATAAGTGTATTTTACACCACAGTATTATTATTAATATTAATATTATTATTATTAACAATACTGGCGAAGAGTATTAGGGACATGGTTCAAATCCCTTCGAACCAAATTTTCCGATAGACTCTCTAGGTCTTTTTTCTAAAAATTATGATAATTTCCCTGGAATTGTGATCTCGGTTTTGTCTGTCTTCATTTCATCTATTTCATTCAGTCATCTCGTGAAAGACAACAAAAAACAGCTACTACTATTCATTTCCAGGCATCTGTTCACACATAAAGTACCATGAAATCTTATTTCATATGATGTAGGCCTACATCAGTCTAAGGGCTGAGGTGAGAGTTTGTTAATCATTTCGTAAAAATAATATTATATTAATTGTTGTTATTATAATAATCCGTCATAGCCTGCAATTCTTTTTTACTCATTCAGACGCAATGTGTGACTTGAAGCTTTTCCACTGTTAAGGATGGGTAATGGTTTCTCGGGCTTCAACCGGAAGTGTCGGAGGATCGATTCCGAGCTTTCAGTAGCTTGCTTGCTCCGTTCTCATCTTCTGGGACGAATAAATGGTAGGTGGGGTGGAAGCCACTAGGAGAATCTAGAAGTGGAACAAATCGAGAGCTCTGAATTTTTGGGAACAAAATATTGAATAGCATAATCGTAGGTGGCGTGTAAACGGTTCTTTTAACGCCAGTGCCCGCCTTGGAAGTGAAAGAGGCTAATACTGGATGCCAGTACGCTAACCATAGAGCCACGGGCAACAATGAAAAAACTGCTTGAATATTGGTAATGGGAACCGTTAGCCCAACAATCCTCAAAGGCGTTTCTATTCTTGCCTATTTTTCTTCGAAGTAAAAATACATTTCAAAACTTTCTTTAAATAAGAAGTTCTTCACAAATTTTGTATCTTCTACACTTGAAATACTAATGTCGAACTAAATGAACTGAATAGAAAAAGATGGTTTAGTTATAATCACTAAAAATATAATAAACAATTGTTATTTAAGATCACCCAACCAAACTATGGTGATGGGCCTAAATTTAGACCTAACACTCTCTCCAGAGAAGTCAATTCAATACAAGGTATGTTTTATATTATTTTAAAATCGTTAATGGCGAAATTCCTAACTCAAATTAAACAGTTTTATTGCTTAACTGATCATAAACTCTCTCGTTACCAGTCTGGCAACAGTCCCGAGAAAATAATTCCCTCCAACCACATGCTCTCATGGGAATCATGATTTTGAAATTCGCTCGTTTGCCATATCCCGTGTCTATGAGTTAGTTACACTGAATAAACAAATGACGATTCGGGACCGTTGTTACATCAGCAGATGTTCTTTTTAGCAGCCAGCAGATCATTTTCAAACCCCTCAGTGGACTGCATTGTATATGTTGAAAATAAACTCCGTGTAAATTTCTCAATCCCATATCCATCCAATTCATTTTTTAAAATCTCTTTTGTGTAATTACACCACAAAAGCTGCTTGAAGGCTTAATTATATACTGTGGAGAATAGAATAATTAAAGAATATGAAACACGACTCAGAAAAGCTATCATTATACAGTATGAAAAACTCCATTGGAAACAGAAAAAAAATTATTTCAAGCGTTAACAAAAACCGAGTTCAATGGAATGCGAGGCATGCCAGTTTCAGACGGGATGGTTAGTTACACTGTGTTGGATTTCAGATATTTCTCACTTCTAGTTTGTAACTGCTGTGATTAGTGAAGCGGACGATTTCACGTAACTATATAGAATTATAGTATTCAGGAAGAAGAAGAGTGTTTGATGCTTTGATAGGAGATAACGATTTCATAGTAGAAAAATTAATAAAAAATGTTAATTTGGGTTCTAAATTCAACCCTTATTGATAGTTCCTAGAGTTCAGTAGGTTTGATTCTGTAGACCTAAATAAAAACTGTTCCGTAATAGCAGATTGGAAAGTATTTTAATAATGAAAATTATAGTAGGTAATATAACGATATTTTCTGATTTAATCGACGATAAATTTACAAGTATTGAGAGAATCCGGACATCGAGTTACGTATTTACTGTGATTATTTAGTGAATACTCACATAATTAATCATGAAATGAATAATTAAGGCCACGAAAATTAATAAAACATAACTATTTTTGCAATTGTAAGCGAGAGAGCCTATGGCGAGACAATCTATATATTTTAATATATTGATAATGTATCGATTTCGGTGATAGTAACTTTTCGTTCTACTTTTCACGTATTGTTTTATTTTTTAGATCAACCTCCTTCATATAACTAATATTATCGTGTTGTTAATATTGGATTTATTATTATGAGAGTTTTTAAATTCTTCATCTCGGATATAATAAATGTATTATTTTCATATATTTTTAACCTCTTATGCAGCTTGTATACCCAGCCAATGTGCTCAAAGGTTAGACTGATTGCTTCTTGATGAAGGAAGCTACAAATACCAAGATGTTACAGAAGAAGAAGGGTTTAGTGCTTGTGAATTTACATAAAAAACAAGTGTCCGGGTGCAGCAAAATGACAGCGATAAAAATAAAACAATAGATTTACTACGATAAACACTTGTGGTTGATTGAAATTCTACTTAACCTTATACTGGATTGGTTACCAAATCATGAGCTGAATAGTCAAATAAATTTCTGATTTTATCTAATGGGCTCTACATGTACAATAAGGTTTGCAAAGTTATTCCGGTATGGAAACGGTTGAACCTTTCAGCGAATATTGTTTGTTTAAAATTTTGGTTTATTTCTCAAGAGCTTATTATGGTTACTTTCATATCGAATAGGCTATTGCACAAAGACTGATGTTTTTATTGCATTAGTGTGAAATCAATTAACAAAGTATAAAATAAATGAAATTTAATATTAATTTTTTTAAAGGGATTATCAACAGAAAGTAAAATTAAGCCCCTACAGGAATTTCTGTATGTTTACGGAGGTGTTGGGAAAGCTATAAGAAAACTATTTTAGCAAACTATATTTTCCTAAGCATGATTTGGTTGGGAGAATAATGCCTAGGCTTAAGCTGGTGACAGAAAGAAATTTGTGTTATTGATTCTGCATTGCTATTTTAATTTATTGCAGTGTCAAAGCAACATCTAATTTAATTGTTATTTATTTATTTAAATTAATCTTTTACTGAATAATATTCGTTAGGAAAATGACATATACCAATTACTCAATGAAAAGACAATGTTTAGATTTGCAGTTAATGTTCTCCATTTACTCCTTATAGGCTAATTACAGAATTATGTAAAATGTGTATTCTCTTATGTATGTACGATATGTGTGTTCTGTATCATATAAAATGTGTGTTCTGCATACGAGGATATTCTCTTTATTTTTTCCCCAATAAATACTGAATTTATAATTCCTTACGTAGGGATGAATCCTAATTAATTATATTAATACATTTCTTTTCCACTCATACAGATAAAGATATAATATAACTTATATAATGGTTAAAAGATTATCGTCTTGAAACTTCTAACCGGAAATTGAAAAGAACCAGAAATATGAGTTTTACATTTACATTTCAAAAAATTAAAGGCCAATGGCTTCAAATCGACCGTGAAGAAAAGAAGCATGCTTAGGGAGAGATAAAAGGACAGCACAGTCTGTATTAACGCCACGTGATAGACCAAATAGCAGATATAGCCTACCTATATATTTAAGTTATTGAAATAGCACTATCTCATGGTCTCAAGATACCAAGTGTTGTGCAAATTATATTCCTTAATTTTAGTTACGTACTAAAGCTACATGCATGAATAAATAGACTACTGTTTTTAACGGTTTTTAATTATTGTAACCTGGGCCGCCCCAAAGCTGAGTGATTAGAACGCTCACCTTCTATCGCTGGGACCCGGGATCGAGTTTCGGTGGATTCATGTGTAATTTGTGGTGGACAAAATGGGGTCGGGGCAGGTTTTCTCGGGCTGCTCTCGTTTCTCCTGCCACATATTCCACTATTTCTCCATTCATTATCACATTATGACCATTTGGTTGCAATAAAAAGTTAATTATTGTAATTTGGTTTTATCACAGGTTATCTTTTCTTGTTTCTATTAGATTCCACGTGCTACAGAGCGCTGCTTTGCATAAATAAATTCGCACTTGTTAGGCTATAATAGGCAGTCTTTCATATTTTCTTTGAATGGAAAATTAGTGTGGCACACGGCCCTTTTGTCGTTTCTAATTATTCTTCTGAGCATCATGCAATGAAATTTTAGTTAGATTTTTCTTGCTTTACTAATTAATAACAGTGTACCGTCGAACTACATAGCTACCATAATCCCAAGGCTGATATTTTTGTAGATTAATGGGATTTTGACAAGAAAAACTGCCCAGGATAAATGCGCACAGCTGAAATAATGCACCCATTTTAGGATATCATTGGAAAAGCTATTGGTCAAGTTTAGAAACACTATTGATTTTATTGAACATTCCTCCTTGGCATGGGCGTACGGTAGGGGGGGGGGGTTCAGGGGGTTGAAACCCCCCCCCCCCCGAAATATCTGCAGTATTTTTAAAATTATAACATCATGTAACAAAATTTAAAAAAAACACTGTTCCGGTTGTTACCAATTTTACAACTTTGTAGGCCTACATATCAAGGCATTATTAAAGATGTATCATATTTTTTTTAAGATTCGAATTTCAAAATGGCGTGGTGTTGATAGTTCTTCAGCTTCACAGCAGTGACGTGTTACTAATAATTAAAACTCCCTTCGGAATTGTGGTGTGATTGTTTGGATACCGTAATTTCATTTGATTTCAGCTTAATTTATGCAAAAATTTGAGTAACATAAAAACCTATATTCTGGAATGGATTTACGAACTTCCTACCGGCAAGTCTGCAATCAATTTGTCGATACTGATATACTGATTCGTAGACTTGGTACTTGGTACTTGCGTAAGCTGGTTACAGCTTATAAATCTGCCAGTGTCACCACTACTCATAGTTCAGACTTGGATCTCGATATTTCCTGTTTTCAGTAAAGGTCCTAGTGATCGGCATATAGAGCTCATGTAGATTCTAGCCCATAGTGTGTATAGGGTACGTTTTTAAAATCATCGATTAATTTCATCAGCCTATCAGGCTATTTATTAAGTCACCGGGCAATTCACAGTGAAGCATCAGATTGTTTGTAACCAGCCCTTGAGGTTAGGTACCGTATTTAAATATACAAAATGTATTATGAAATTTAATATGCTTATGACATGATTATAAGAATGAAATCACTCTGTTATTAGTTCCCTGTCCATCATATATTATAATTGACACGTCTTGCAACTTACACCACTTAAATACACCCACCGAAATTCATCAACCTGTTTTTTTTTCCATTTAGCCAGCCATAGACCAATTTTCCTGAATTATTTATGTTGTTTCCCGTTTTGTTTTCCATTTTTTCCTTATTACACACAAACACCCATGCCCGAGATGGGACTCGAACCCACAGCCTCCTACTCCACGGCTCCAAGGCCTTATCTACTACGGCTAAGGGACCAGCATCAGTTCGTAAAGTCAACAGTAATGAGTAGGGCAAGGCATTTAATGACCATAAAATAGTGAAAAAGTGCAAAATAAAAAAATGCATTTATGACCTAAAATAGTGAAAAAATGACCCGAAATAAAAAATTACCAATAAATTTACTATTATTACTTATAATTAATTTTTTAAAGTAATGAATTGCTAAAAACAATTTATGACAGTGTGTTATATATGAATTTACATTATAAAACACACTTATTTTGTTACTAAAGAAGTAAGTCAATTTATATTACTTGGACACCCTTAGCGAAAAATAAATTCTTTCTGAATTGGCAAGCCCATCAAATTGCCCCTAACAAATAAGTGCCACTTGAAAAGAAAGAAAAAAAATTTATTGCTACAAGACAAACTGCTGTGGTGTTTATAATAAAAGCCTTAATTAAAATGACCTATGAACACTTTCCGGAGATTTTCAAATAAAAACGATTGTCTGTTGTCTGTAAGTAACGATTGTCTGTTGTCTGTAAGTAACGATTGTCTGTTGTCTGTAAGTAACGATTTGTACACGGAAAAGCTCCTCTCTACCTCCACTGAAGCATGACCTAAAATGCCGAAAATGACCTAAAAATGCCGAAAATGACCTAAAATGCTGAAAATTACCTAAAAATTGTCAAAAAGGACCTATCCCTTGAAAATGATGAAAAATGCAAAATAATGCAAAAACAAATTGCCGTTATTTAATCAATTAATTCATGGGGAAAATAACACATTGCGACCCAACCGAGCCCCCACCACTACGAGAAACCTAGCGGCGGCATTAGAACTACTAGGAAAGTAGCGACGGTGGCGACATCTAGTAAGGAAATGGTGAAAGAGAAAAATAATTTATTTTTCCTTTATTCTCTTCTTCTCTTCCTTTCCCGTCTCTTTCTCTCACCTCCTCTTCACCCTACCTACCTATTCGAGACCTATTCCTAACAGTAAATTTTGGATCGAACGGGGATCGAACGCATGACCCTTAGCATCGTAGCCAAGAGACTTATCCGTTACGCTACGAAGGACAGTTGAGCAGTGAAGGAAGTTCCGGTATATTTTAGTTATCTAATTTAGTTGGCGCTAGCGAGTGTTAACGCAAGAATCGGGTTTTCTAATTTTGAGATGGTTTGTTTGTTATGAAAAGAGTAGTGTTGGTGCAAGAGAATTTTTCTGCATCAATTAACACGGCGTTTTTTAAAATTGGGAAATATTATGTAAATTTCGATTTTTTATATATTGTGATTTTTTTTTTCTTTCAAATCGGTGTTTAAAGATCGTGAAATTTTATTTTGTTTTTATAATCGTTTTTGAAAATTGTGAAATATTATGTATGGTGCAAGGCAATCATTAGAGTAAGCTGCGGCTTAACACAGGAAGCTGCATTACCGGCGCTTAGTAGCGGCCGGCAAGAGCAATAGCGGGGTAGATGCGCGCGGGACGATGCGCGGTAGGCGGAGGGGAAGCCTGCCTGGCGGAGAAGGCGACCGGGCCGATGGAAAGGGGAGCCGCTTGGGTCGCAAAGTGTTAACTTTGAGCTATCATTTAACCTTCATATAAAAAAGATGCAAAATCGTCAAATGCCTTGCCCTAGTATTGAGGAACACAACACAAAATCCTCGTGGCATAATCGGCATTAATCTGAGGACTTCTCCACCAATGGTTTTCAGATTACTTTAAAAATGTGCCCTATACATCATAAAGTACTATGCTAATTTGTCAAATAAAGTTTTTATTTAGACTCTAGAAACGGGCAGATACCTCATGAAACATGGAATCAAAGACTGTGCTCTATTTTAATTATAGAGTATTAATGACGACAATACAACTGTATAGTTATTTTTAAAAAAGAGTATTAACTTACAATGTGTACAAGAAAATGGAACTGAAACAACTTTACATTGAACCCCCCCCCCCCCGAACAAAATTTCACCGTACGCCCATGCTCCTCTGTAAGATACAATGTAACAATTTTAATTTACAAGCGTACCTGTCATAGGAGGTGTTCAAAGTGTCGTCCATGCTCCTGAAATGTTTATTTTTAATTTCCTTAAACATCTCTTGATCATTTCAGAATTGAAATTAAACTAAAACGTCAATTGACAGAAACGAAGCAAGACCCAGTTTTAACTCGGCTTTTCGGCATTTCATCTGTTTGTTTATAAATTTGTTTGTAACGCAGGTACAACCAAAAGTTTGTTCTGTTTTCTTCCAATTTAGCATGAATTTTCTGTGAAGTAACTAAAAAATACGTAAGAATAAAGATTTTTGTTTTATGATTCGTTGAAGACGGCGGCCGTTTTGATGATTCCGTTTCATGCAATATTCTTTCAACGGTTCTAGCCAAACGGTTCATACTATGAAAAGACTACTTCCCTCTAGAGTGTAAAATTGTGTAAAATTTTTTCAGTAAATTTTTGACATGGATCTAATGGTTTGCAGGTATTTTGTCCGTTTCTCTGTAAATTTGTACCTAGTCACGACCAAACGCGGTGTTCGATTTTCTTGCAATTTGTCATAAATAGGGCCCGGATTCTTAGGTTTTAATCCATTGCGTTCCTTGCTAGCTAACTGTGGTATTTTAACATAATTATCCATTTCATTGCCATGGTAGTCACATAGTCAAAACTTATAAAACCTAAAAATGGCTAAATAAGATCTTAGAAATTAAAAAGGGCTAAAACTGATTTTCAAGTAAAATACGATAAAATAACAATAATTATTGTAATAAAAACTAAAATAATTAACCTAATTATTATTGTTCTACTAAAAATTACGTTTTAAATATCTGCCTATATTTTGCATCTTGCTCATTGAAGCCATTAGGCCTATATTATTTGTAAAGTAAAATATAGAATTGCGTTTCGTAATTTTGACATTTTCTACCCCATTGCCCTGGTAAAGGAAATCTTAAGTGAACCGAAATCCCCGGTTATTTTAGAAACAAATTAAAGATATTCTTAAGAAGCTTGAACTTGCAACTGTCTATTCACAGTGTTTGCTCTAGCAAGATTCCGAAAGTCAGGTATTCTAAAAGTTGATTGATTAATTGAAAAAGTTTTTGTTTAGTTTGTGGTGGAGTTGGAATGACACGGGTAGTTCTAAAATATCCCTATAGTTTTGTAGTACAGAACCATGGAAATTTAAGTAAAAATAAAATGAATTAATGCATGTTTTCAATGTGTATATTGTACTTATTAAAGTGAAATTAAAAAGAACCGTCTGAAATTGAAAACAAGAATAAAACAAAACTATTTTAATACTTTTAAAAAACTAAAACGGGGTTTATAAAAACCTAAAAATCCGTGCCCAAGTCATAAATGTTCCTTGAAGTCATTAACCTATATGTGAGGATTTATATATGTATATGTTTATTCCACTTGAAGATGAGCAGATCTTAGTTTTTTTGGGGAGGGGGGACGCGAGATCTACTGTTCACAGAACCACTAGGCCTATTCTGGGCGCTTGTTCCACTTTCCATCATTTTGCGCATCTATCCCCCACGTTTTTTAAAGATCATATAAAATATAATTATTCTCCCTACATACTTGAAAAAAACACGGTATTGAGAACCGCGTTTCACTCGCCTAAGGGTTTTTAATGCATAGATTCTTATGGTATTATTGTTAAAATTATTTGTATTGTTTAAGTTGGTTTTACAATTTATTACCAAGCACATAGTATCAGATAAATTATTAAAATACTTTCTTAACATTGAACTATAGGCCAACTGTATGTTATAAAATATAATAATGAAGCGGTGATCATAAAATGGAAAGATTAAATGATCTGGTGATTTCTTCAGAAGTGTATGATAATCCCCTTAGAAGATTGCATCCATGTAGAAAGGAGAGAAAGTTGGTAAGTTAAGAGTAAAGAAAATATGTTGTAAAGAATATTATCATCTGTTATTCTAACACTCTTGGCATACTGCTAACCTCAATCCACATTGCGATTATTTTTACTTTTGAAGTTAAAGACCACATAAATTTATTGTCACAGGTAATATCAAGAGAGAATTTTGTCGGGCCGGGTGGCGCAGTCAGTATCGCGCTGGCTTTCTGGCTTTCCAATGTACGATGGCATTTATGTGTGCATAAATGTGGCAGGCATGTAAAAGAACTCCTGTGGGACGAAATTGCGGCACACCGGCGAAGGTCACAGACCTAAGTTGCAGTACATCCCCGTCGTTAAATATCCATATACCAACCAAGAGGGAATTTGAAGTTATTGATAATTCCTTGAAAGCGAATTATCTAATGAAACAGAGAAATTATCCAAAGAAGGTGAAACCAACAAAGTTATAGTAAGACTGCTGTTTCACGAATAAGTGTATATCGTAACAACGGAATAGTTGAAAGCGGCTCAGTTCATGCATCATGTCGACTCAAACCAAGGATCTTTTAGGATTTTTCCCACTTACATCATAATGTTAATATTGAAGACATAAAGTGTTTAAAAAAATCACTTCATTTGACTGCTCAATTAGAAATCCACTTACATCTTGAGTTATAAAAGAATAAGGCATGATATTTGTTTATAAGTCCTTTTCTAGTTAAGTAAGATTTAATGTTTTTGGTGTCAATCAACTGATATGCCTGTTTGTTATTGTTGTTGTGATATTTTGTACCCATGAATATTTCAATTATTTATTCACAATTCTTTCATTATAAAGAATTACAAAGAACATCTTACTGAGTTTAAAAAAAAGAAACATGAAATAAAAATAAGACAATTAGGGATAGGCCTATATAGGCTAACTATGAGTAGGCCCCTACCTCCTGGGCACATGAAAATCTTAAAATCTAAGGAAGTGAAAAGCATTCCTTTTAGGAAACGACAGTCTACGATAATTTAATATTAACAGGACGTAACTTTGAGGAATACTAGGTTCCATGAAGAACGCAATATGTTTGTTGACAAGTCTTGAAGGATTTATGCTTCCGGAAATTCAGATTTAAGTTTTTTTTCAGATATTGAAATTTAACCAGCCATGATAGTACTGAATATGACCACAGGTGTGGTCTTGTGGTAAGCGTCGCTGACTACAGATTCGTCGGCCCGGATTCGACCCCCAGTACCTCCTCGGATTTATCTGAGGTAGGGAGGTCTGGTAGGGGTGCACTCAGCCTAGTGATTCAAATTGAGGAGCTACTTGATCTAGAAGTAGCGCCTCCGGCCATGGAAACCACCATTAACGGCCGTGGGTGCTGACCACATACCCCCCAATGCTGCCATCTGCCTATGGTAGATGACACAACGGTCGGGTGGTAGGCCTTGTCCCTTCAGGGATGTGGCGCCACGGAGTTAGATAGTATTGAATATTTAGTTCAAACGTTTGTTTGCAAATTTCAGATTTAACAATTGAACTTTTATTCTTCCTTTTCAATAACACAACTCGTGGGGTACCCCGTAGCGCATTGGTTGAGGCGCTGCGTGACAAACCGGAAGGTCGCGGATACGATCCCCGATGAGGTCATTGGAGGTTTTCAATTGGCCTATTCCTTCTGGTGGCACTATGGCCCTGGGGTAGATTCAGCCTCTAACAGAAATGAGTACCAGGAGCAATCCTGGGGTAAATGCGGCCGGTGCGTAAGGCTGACAACCTTACCACCTTCACGTGCCGAAATTCTAAAATCTGGGGAACTCAACCTCCTGGAACCCTCTGGGCCTCCATGGCCTGTATAGGGAACACTTTACAACTCGTAGTGATATGATTTCCTTTAGCAGTTCAATTCACATACCTTGCAAATTCGACACCTTAGCAGCATTCACCTTCCACTTTATTGATAAGCATTTTCAAAACATGCAAGGCAAATAAATAAGTAAGTTTACAATTAAAATTCTGAAAACAAAAGATGTTTTACTAAACTGTCAACACATGCTAGGATTAATATTTCATATTGCTTCCAGTGATGTAGCGTATAGCCTCCAAGTAGAGGTCACTGTTGCCTATTTAAATTTTGTTACACTTATTTCCCGATAGAGGGCAGAGCGATAGGTGGTAAGCCCATCGCCTCACAACCCCCTCGGAAACTAAGGTAAATTATTACTTGGGCGTGAAAGGGCTGAGGAATTTTGTCCAGAGACTCTAATTTTAGGCTTGGAGTTCTTTTACGTGCCGTAAATGTACGACACGGGCTCCTCAGCTTATTGTCATGCATGGATAAGTAAATGATAACAATTTGCTTATCAAGAAATCTCTGTGACGTAGCCTATTATTCCTCAAAGGTTGTCAAAAGGTCATTATTCATTAGTCTGTATCACATACCTAGGAATGTCAAAATAAATGGATTAAAAGTTACTCGTAGAGTGTTTCAGCGTTAACATTGAGTTGTATACGCTTGAATGACATTCCATTTTGCTATTAAATATATTTCGTGAAAAGTAAATCTCGTGTACATAATGAAACTGTTGTATTTGCAGATTTGACTTTAATCAACCATGAATTGTTCGGAGGATTATTCCAGTTACTACGCCCACTACATAACTTCCAACATTACCAACTGTTCCTGGTATCACGGATTTAACGTCACTTACAGTGGTGAAGGTAAGTACTTCTCTATTTACATTTTACGTAGAAAACAGCTTCTATGGAAAACTGTAGTTTGGTATTTTTGTGTTAACATGTTGTATGGTAGACCGAGAACTTTTGTTAATATGAAAATATCGGCACGTTTAATATTTGTCATAATTTTTATCTAGCAGATGAAGCTCATGATACAGTATTTAGAGCTGCCGTAGAATTTTCTCATTCCCAAATGATTTCCGATGCGATCACTGTAATCTGACTGTATAAGAATAAATGCGTTAATACCCTAGCATATAGTGTAATAACAGCAACCATATTAAATACCAATTTTTAAAATAAATTATAATAAAAATTTATCACCAAAAATTACAATGCAATATTATTACAGATATAAATTACTAGCAGCAACCCACGGCTTCGATCGCTTTTATTAATTCAACCGATAGATGCATTTTAAATCATTTTTTAACAGCAACATAATTAAAACATTGTATGTTAAGTGGTAACACAGACATCGTTCTTACATAAATTGCATGAATTACAGCACGTTTCTTAGCATAGCGGGTTGGTGGTGGTACAAATTATGGTAAAACAATATAAAAACCCGATATTTCACAAGAAAAAACTAACTAATTTTTCCTTACAGATCTTCCGGGTAAACCATATTAAGTGCTCTTCCATGTGGAGCTAAAATGTGTAGATTTATTGCATTTCCAACTCTTTTTTTAACAGCCCACCGTTGTACCGTGGTAGAATAACCGTTTCCGAAGATAAAGTCCTACAGAGCAGCCACTTTAATTGAGTATCCTTCTCGAGTTAGTGATGATAATTGATCCTTTTTAGTGATGTTGAGCACAATAAGGCAGCGCGATACTGCTCTACGCAGGCTGACAAATATTAAATTTGTCTTCAATAAGGCCTACTATACATTCCTGGCTAAATACTGTAGGCCTAAGCCTCCTAATTAGTGTTCTTCATATATATATATAATTTCTTTATATAGCCTATATAACTTTCATGAAGAGATTAAGTTTATATTTTATAACAGTGGTCTTCAGACTCAGGTCTGGACTGAGAGAGACCCCTACAAGGCTTTCGTGAAGTACACCCAGAGAGAAAAAAGAGCTAGATGAAGACCATCAGTGACGGCTCCAATGGGAGAGCCAGTAATTGTCCGAGCCGGACTTTCTGATGATATAGGATGAAATAAAAACATAATCCTGAAATTGAAAGAAGCGAAGGTAATGTTAATGGATGAGAATTAATGTAAATGTCAATGTATGAGCAGGTATGTAGCCACTGGCCCAGAAACTCTGGGTTAAATAAATGGAAAAAAGAAAAGGAAAAAAAAACAACAGGTCCCAGATTGACTTCAAGAATGTTACTGTGCTTTGTATTATTCGCTAACATATCAAAGTGGTAGACAAAATAAAAAACACACATGTATAATGTTAAGTAATCCCTACAGTTATTGTAATGTATTTTATACATTTATGTCACGTAAATATCATGTTATTAATAATCAATAAATCAATGCGACCCACTAGTCCTTCACAAAAAGGAAAATGAGCCTTTAGCTAAAAGAAAAAAAAAACTAACAAAAAACTTGAAGGCCACTGCTTTATAGTCTGATCATTCTACGAAAGAAAGTTGAAGTAGACAAAAACCAGTGACCTATATTATTTGCCTTACTCTTAGCTTATACGAGTAATGTGCTAGAGTAAGATAGGCATAGGCTACTGGTTTTTGTTTATGTTTCTTTCTTTGAGTGGCTAGATTACAGGTATTTGTACTATCGTGATTTCTTATGAAAGGTATTTTAAGACAAAGTTTTATAATAAGTTCAAGGTACGATTCACATTCAGACATGCAAACGCTAGATCATGGCATTAATTGTATTGAATTGACTATTTTACTTTTATCACACTTATCTATCGTCTTAATATTAGGCTTTAGTTTTTTTCTTCTTTCATTTTATCTCACTTACGTGCAATTGTTTTTATGAAGTTTCACAAGGATGGAACGCTGAAATACCTTCGTACCTGTAGCGTTTATTATCAAATCAGTCATTAATCATTGGACACATAAATTAGGTGTATATGCAAGCTGCATATGCACAAAAGAAGAAATAATGTATATTTGTATGTGTGGTGAAGATGTATTTTAAATCTCATATCGTAATGAATACAACATTAATAACACGATAAAAACAAGGCAGTTGATGAAAAATCGCCCAACCGAGACCATCATAGAATAATAATATTTACTTATGCACATAATACATTAATTATGGCGAAACGATCCCGTTCACAATGACAAAAATAGCCATGTGTTTTATTCATTTTCATGGTTTTAATAATATTTATTAGATGCTTAATTTTATGAGTACTCGCCAAATGTAACTCGCGGTCCGGATTCTCTTAACATTAAATTCACGAGCAAAGAATTAGACTAAATCCAGACCTCTCGTTACATTACCTATGATTGTTTAGCGCTTACGTCTTTATTTCGGTTGGACAAATAACATATAAAATTAATCTGAAATCAGCCAATCATAGAGCTGATTCCTTATCATTATCGAATGACTTCTTCTTTTCTAATATGGTCGGAGACTCTCTAAGGAGGCAGTGACTCGTGCATACACCACCGTTGTTGCGGTACGTTAAGATTTATTCTGAAATAAAGTGAACATTACGCTTACATCTGTTCGGGAATCAGCATTAGGCCTATAGTATTTTCCGGGAAATGCATTCCGTAGTGCAGCAACGTTGGCATTTAATAGTTACTGTAATTATCCCCTGTAATCATTATATTAATATGACCTCAACAGCATAGATGTAGGTCTACACTGGTCGCGGATGACGGGAAGGCCTTTCACAGGTGGGAGGTGAATTCAAGGACAAGCTACCTCCCTTTCGATAAGACTCGTCCAGGCAGTTGAGCAGGTGATATAAATCAGCTGTTGCTACGTGCGTATTATCTTTCAAGAAACAGTACTCAGGCCTACCAGTATGCATCGCTAGGAACTGTAACAATAATATATTCATGTTTTATGCAAGATGTCTTCAATATTAAATTTCAGCAAACAGTACTTGAATGGATGTTTACTCACTGATGATATTTCTTCTTTAAACGGTCACATTAATTATATATTATCTTGAACGTTTTTTAATAGTAAATTACCTCACTCTAAAATGCTGATCAATTAATCCGATTTAAATTCATTTTATTAATTACTTATTACGTAAATAGTAATTATAAATGCAACTCGTTACTTGAAACTCCTCGAAATAAATTCCCTCGTGAATTCGTCGCTCGGGAATTTATCGGCGATTTCCAAATCATTCATGGCATTACTATGATAAATATTAGACTTCAATTAGTTTTCAGTTTTTCTACTCTACCATATTCACTATAAGTAGAGTATCCGATCCTGAAATTCTATGTTGAGTCTTCTAAACAGACAGAAATGCATATTATTTTTAGGTCCCATGTGTGACCGGCTGTAGGCAGGCAAAAATTGTATCTATGTGAAGTTTAATATTAGACTTAAATATTTTGAGACGTGGCAAGAAATATTACGGTGACTTTTTCTCACGTCTTTTACTGTATCACTTAACATAAAAATTCTTGTAAGCGATTTTATTGGAAACGACGCGAATTTAATTAAATTTTATAAAGAAAAATTTAGTGTATAAAATTGAATTAAATTCGCGTATTTAATACTTGTCGATGGAACTTGTCTGGCTCTAGAGTCAACTCAGTCTCCAACATAAATGATTACCAGGAGCAATCATGGAAGTAAAGACGGCCGCTGCATGAGGCTGACAACCTTATCACCTTTAAGTTTTTTAACCTCCTGGAACCCTAAGAGCCTTCGTGGCCGGTAGGCTATAGGGATAACTACTTTTATAACACTAAATACTTTCATAAAGGGCTACCACAAAAACTTTTATGAGATAGAATTTTTGATTGATGTTCTGAAAAATGTCAGCCGTGTAGGTCAGAAGAATTGGATACTAACAAGTCTCGCTTCGAAAATAATAATTCTGCAGTAGGTAAAGGGAATATTTTTAATCCACAGCCGTGTTAGCTAGACACTTATTCCATACCGAAATGACAAGTGAAGAAATCTAAAAACCCATCCTTTGGTAAATGTAGGACAAGTAAGTGTCTCACATCAGACTTCTTTTAATTGTCGCGTGAAATTTGTCAACATTTTGTATTCATATATGCATTATATCTTACGTACAGAATAACAAAAAAGAACATTGACTGTAGTATGAAATCAGATATTTTGTTTGGACAGTCTGGTTAGAAAATAGCTATTTTCCTTCCACATTACCGCTTTTCCCTGAGGGCTCTGTCTTCCTTCTAAGCCTCCGTGCTCCTGTGAAGAGCCGTGTTCCAGAAAGTACTTCTTTCATTTAAAGGGAAGGTTCTTTGTATAGAAGAAAAATATAAAACATCTCCTGCTGGGTGTTTTAGTGGTAGAAAAGCTCACGCTCTCGATAGGGTTTGTATCCGCGAACATTCGATTAGAAGGCAATCATACCTAGCGTTCCTCCATTATGAGCGCCAAATATGCAATTTTTACAATGTAAAATACAAAGTTTGTTGAATTGCACATTAGGCCTATATTATCAGAAGTTCATACTTAATGTTTACATGCAAAACATATCATGAAATATAACCTTTCACATTTTCAGAGGTGTGATGAGGAATCAAAGAACAAAATGCTCTTACTAATGTTTAAAGAAAGTGTGAGTAGAACAGCAATTACATCAAGAATGAAGCAATGATAAGACTTGGCCTAACTTACTTTCCATCTTTAGGTAACAACCATATACTGACCACAATGAAATTCATGACGTCGGTTCATCCCAGGTCAACATAGCTGAATTCACAAGAGGCAGAAAGAGATAGAGAAAGAGAGACAATGAGGGAGAAAAAGAAAATTAAAGAAATGATAGAGAAAGAGAGACAAAGAGGGAGAAAAAGAAAGTGAAAGAATAAGAGAAAAAAGGAGAGAATTATCCGTCCGTAAATATTCCAGGGTATACAAATAGCGTGCAGACAGGGAGAGCATTTCCGACTTGCGTGCCAAGGCTTTCCAGGATGGTTTCGAGTTGCGTGCCAAAAAGATATAAAAAGTACGTAGGCCTAACATTTTCCTTCCCATTTTTCAGACCATCCTATAATACAAAACACTGTTCATTAATTTTAATATAAGCTTTTAAGTCTTGCAACAGCTTTCGTTATTATTATTTTGTGATTTCTGTAAATAAAATTTTAAGCCTTCGATGTCTACTAATTTCCTGTTGTTCTTACTCATCACAGTAGCTACCGTTGGTTCTATGATTCAAATCTCTCGGTTAAATCCATAAGAATACTTTTCTTATCATTAAAGTAAAAATAAATATATTTTTCGTAAAGTGATGTATGGCCAAACATAAAGTAAAGAAAGTTACCTGAGTACATCAATCATATTTTATTTGGGTTTTGTATCCTTCGGGGATGCGATGCTATAGGGATAATTTATTTATTTTTACAGCCAATTTACATGAAGTGAATATCTTACATAATATATTACACTAAGAGACAAAGTTTTATTTTTCCAAAGAAAGTTATGTGATCTTAAGATCTTTTCACATATTACTGTGTAAATAATGGATATTTATTATTATCTACTCTTATACAATTCAACGGCCCTAAATAGCGTGCTTGCTCGCCCGCTTCGTGAGACATCGGGTATACTCGGCGATGTTCGTCTCTCGCAGTCTAAACTTTCATGACGACTACAAAATTAGGAAGGAAAACCGTTTCTTTATTATATAAGGCCTAAGTGAAATGAACACAATGAACAAATATTCTAATTTTATTTTTACTTACAATTTTCATAGCTCTGAACCGCAAACATTTTTAATAATCTACCAGTGTAATTTTCTTAAAAATCCTGGAGTCAATGAATAATGGCGGGCGAAGCCGGGGGCAACAGCTGTAAAATATTGATGGTTTTATCTCTTGAAATATAGCTGATAATAATAATCCAAACAAACCATTCCTTCCCTTGAAACATTATATAATTTCTGAAAATTACACTGAATTGATAAAATAAAATTCACATCATATTCATGTCAATAAACAGCTGAGAAACAATACGTATTATGTGTTCACAGGTTCTTTGGAACTGCATAATCGATTCTGATATAGTTTTCCCAGGGGGCTCTTTCATATCGTGGAATGTACTCTAAAGCAGGAATTTTAGCTGTTTCATTAATTATTAATGGCTTAGTTTATGAATGATTCGCGTGCAAGTGTTAATAAATATAATGCTTTAATAATTATTATACTCTTAATTTTTAATTTTTAAAAGAATTATCGTGGCGAAGCCACGGGCACTTCCTAGTTTTTAACATGTCAACATGGTTCGTAACCATTGACAAAGCCTGATGGCTTTATACGCTAAAAAGAGTTCAGATGTAACAGTGTGAATACATCCTAAGTGATTTCACCACCATGAACAAGGATCTTCCTATTTTCCTCTATACTTGATCCACGATGTGTACGGAGCAAATGTAAACAACAGACTTACCTTGACTAATTGTGTCCTGTCGTTTAATTGGTTAATAGCACCAGCGCATACTTCACGGTAGTGCGACAGCTGAATCAGATGTATACTTCCATTCCGCACACATCGTGAAATTATTTGTACCGTATGTGAGAACATAAGTTCTGTTTGGTAAGTTGCTTTGCTTTCCTAGTTATATCATAGGCTTGAATATTATATTTCATATCTCTAGCAAAAAAAAAAAAAGTCATTTCTTATCGTTGCCGTGGCAACTTTGTTGATTCTGAAGAAAAACAAATATGGGAGATACTGATTACAAGGCGTATTTTATAACATAATTAATTATTTCGTATTTTTTATTTACATAATGTGAGTTGAAGTACACCACAATATCTTATAAATAAAAGTGATAAACATAGTCTCCAGTAATTCTGGATTATGGAAGAAAATTGCAAGCCAGGGCCTTCGGAACTTACGTCACCAAAGAAAAATGTGCGAAGAAATCTTGAGATTCGCTCAACACAAGTTCTACGAAAAAGACGTCTACATCTACATCATACAATATCCTTTGAGATTACTTACGAGATGAAGTATAGTCAAAGACCCATGATATCACTAGTACCCTTCATAAAACTTCAGGTTGCGCGAGTTAAAGTGACGATTATGATGTCGCTGGCACATGAGACACTAATGCACTAAAGCCTACAAATACCTCAACTGTTTTCTGTTGATGTCACGGTGACGTCAATCGGTAATTTGGGCGCGTTTTTCCGTTAAAGTGGCGCATTTCTATCAGTTGTGCATTGGTGGTTTCACATCGAGGATCGAATCCGTGCCATCAAGCTGGAGTTGAAGGTAATTCCTGATTAGTGATTACAGTATGTGTTACATATTTGAGATGTTATGATTTGTAATCCCTATTATGCTAGGTAGTAGTGTTTAGTACCTTGTTCTTCTTAGAATTCCGAGTCTCAAACTCTGTTTCTTTTGTGTTTTTGGTAGAAATTACATTTATTGTATTTTTATCCATAAGTGGATACACGAACTTTCATCTGGTAAAGGAACCGGAAACTTGCCAAGATAGATAATCGAAGTGATTGAGATAGGTCTTGGTTTTAACAAGAGCAACCCACATTATGCCTTATTTTATTTAGGCTAGGTCAGATTTAGATTTAGATTTATTTCTTCCGTAAGATCAATACAAGAATGATATTGGACACGTAATTTAACTTACATACTAGAAGCCACATTTACAATAATACTGAGTCTACATAAACTTAAATATATATTTATATTTACAAAGTCCTATGTTTCACTACTACAAACAGGCTTAACAAATTACTTGAATTTAGCAATATACAGTAGGCCTATATTATATAACTTTCGTTTTCCAAAGCAGTTGTAGTGGAAAGAATAGCTTACAGTATATCTGACAGTAAAAATACAATAATAATAATAATAATAATAATAGTAATAATAATAATAATAATAATACAGTATAATAAGGTATACATTTTTATTGAAATAGTGTTCGTATTTAAAATAATAATAATTTACATTACAGTCTTGTGCTCTATTTACTGTTCGTTAAGGAATTCATCAATAGAATAATATGCTCTTCCTATAAGAAAATTTAAAAGTTTTTTCTCTAAATCTATTTAATTCGTTTATTGATTTTAGCCTGTATCTGTTGGAAGTTTGTTGTATAGTTTTACCCCGAACTCTTTCCAAAAACAGCTAATCTGTGCTTCGTTAATCGGTAATCATTTTGGTTTCTTGTATACTATTCCTATCCATTCCTTAATCGTTTCATTTCGGAAGATCTGATGTGGAATACCATACGGGCTTGAGGTTATGATACGAGTCTAGTACAGGATGAGTACAATGTAGCCTACATTATAGTTTGTACTGGATCTGATTCAAACTGTTAAATTAACTTCTTGTAAGTTCATATTAATTTTACTTCAGGCAACTATTTTTAAAAGTATAATGCAGTTTTGTTAGCTAGTTTGTTCGTTTTATTTGCTTACAGTTTTTATTTGCAAACAGTTCAGTGTTTGTCATTATAGAAGAGCGTATGTTACGTTTATTATCAAAATTTAAAATTACTGAATTAACCTTTAAATACAAAATATGGAATGTATAAATAATATTACAATATTTTAAACCTGTTACATTTTTATAACCTTATACTTCATTAACACTATACGTTTGAATATTTTACATTTACATGTTTTGCTTTACGTTGAAAATTAATCTGTGAATAAATATAACTTATTCTTGCTAATACAAAATGCAATAGTAATTATAAATGTAATAAAGAAATACACACAGCTTATGCTATAGTTGAAGGTTAGTCAGCCTTGTGGTTTAATTATGTAATTTTAATAATATTGTCCAGTTCTGATTAAATGAAATTTTAAAATCGATTGTTAAGAAGTATGCTTTATTTCCTATATTATATCATGCTTTTTAAATTATAATTAATTAACATTATGCTACTAGAAACAGGATACCAACCACATCAAGCCCAAAGTGGCTTAGGTTGTGCATTTCTGTTGTACTTTTGGATTGCTATACAGTAGTTAATAGTATTTCTTGCCTGAATTAATTATTATTAGCTTTGTTTTTTATATAGTATTAAATTATCTTATGACAGTTAATTATATTACAATGGAAATACAAAATACTGATATAATATTCTTGAAGTAATATTATTATAAGCTTAGAAGGAAAGATTCGGTTGGTTCTGAAAACATAAATGCAAGCTTTTCTGTGATTGACTGAAACAGTGGGTATTCGCAATTTGATTGGTTGCAGTAAGATGAGCAGTGATTGGTTGAAATTTGCTATATAACGCCGGTATGACCCGGTTGGTTGGGCGGTACGTTACAATTCGCTGACCCATCAACACCTCAAGACCAATTTCCATATATAATACGCACCACCTCAAACCTTTAACTAGACACCATAATAATACCAATAGTAAAAATCTCCTTCCTCTTCTTCAGATCATAGTAATACCAATAGTACAAAAAGTATTCTCACCGATGCTAAAATAACTTCTTCTTCCTCTTCTTCTCAGATGTTTCACAAAGTACCAAAAACATTCTCACCAATTCTGACCAATAGTAAAATATCTTCTTCCTCTTCTTCTCAGATGTATTACAAAGTATGAAAAACATTCTCACCAATACTAAAATAGCTTCTTCCTCTTCTTCTCAGATGTTTCACAATGTACTTCCTCTTTTTCACAGATAGATCACAAGGTACAAAAAAAAACATTATCACCAGCACTAAAATAACTTCATCTTCCTCTTCTTTTCAGAAGTTTCACAAAGTTTCAAGAACATTCTTCCCAATACTAAAATGTCTTCTTCTTCCTTTTCTTCTCAGATATTTATTATTCAGCGGCGAGAAGATATAGATTGTATATGCCGTATACAAAACATTAAAAGCAAACCCTGTAGTAATTGTGCGAGATGTAGGAGTAAAAGTGGCGTCATCAATGTGAATAGATTCAAGTACGGTTTTCAAAATCCGTAAAGAATACATATCTACAGGAGGTGTCAAGTCACAGGTTAACGTTAAACCAACATCAAAGACAATAGTGACTGACACAGAAGACTGGATTTAATGTGCTATAAGAAGAAAGGTGCATACATTTTATTTCAATAATGAAATACCAACTGTAAAAAAATTCTGGCGAGTATTAATGATAACTCTGATCTTCCTAACTATAAGAAATCAAAATATTCTGGGTGTATCTAGCAGTATTACTTACCACTGAATCACAAGACTTAAACTTAAAAAAAATTACAGAAATTGACTTTACTTGTATGTAATCAACCAATCAGTCTCAAAAACTAACTCTTTTGTACTGTGCTTTATACTTTCACATTCAATTGTTTACTTGTTCACAAAAAATTACAGAAATTGACTTTACTTGTATGTAATCACCCAATCAGTCTCAAAAACTAACTCTTTTGAACTGTGCTTTATACTTTCACATTCAATTGTTTACTTTTGTTCCTTACACATCTTGGTTGAAGTATAGTCTATCGTATTTACACAGGCTGTATAACTAACTGAAATGAACGATATAAACACTCTCAGTTTAGTTAAGCTAGAAGTGCAATACCGCCAAATGCACCACCAACTATTTTAGCATTAATACCGGTGTGGAAAACGTTATGAAGGAATGAAGGTATTTATTTTTTCTATGTACTACACAATAGACAATAATTACCATAAGAAAATATATATATGTAGGTAGACATAACTTTTATTCTTTATGTATCTTTTACTTCTTAAGAAACTGACATAATTTCATGTGTAAAAATATGTAACATACTTCATAAGTATATTTATATCACCTGGAAATGAAATTCAGTGAAAATTCTTAGTTTAGTAACAGGTTCACTATGATATAATTTGTTGAAAACTTCGCTTAAAACTGTGAAAGAGGTATTGCAAGATATTAACGTAAATGAACGAGTGGTGCTAGTGTATCGCGATGCCATGAATAACATTGTTTTGTGCAAGAGAGGATAGTGAAGCCATTAAATTGGTTCATGTTCCGTCACAAGTGTGGTAAGTTAATGAAACATCTCTCCTGTTAGCACTTGTCTCCCCAATTGCCTCTTGTCCTACAAAATGTTGCCTTGCAATTGCATTGCAGTAGCTCTGAATAAATAATAATGAAATAGCAAATTGAATTTCTCTGCATCCATTTGCTTGTAAGATGAATTTTCACCTGTAAAATCATTTTCAATCAACTTGTCACTTCTGAATTTCAGTAACAAATACTATTCTGCTTTAATTTCTGGCTGTTAGCTATAGAGCATAGATTAGAATTGGAAAAGTTTTCAGAATTAAAGTTATGGATTAAATAATATTATGGATTTAATTTACTTACAGCTGTTTGTTAAAAGGATCGTCAATTTTTTTTAAACCTACTTTTCCTTGGCGAAATTTAGTCTTTAAGCATAGTCACAGTAATTTAAGTTAAAAGAACCCAATTACATCCGCTTTGCACGCCATCTATATGACCTTGAACATCTATTTATAACGTTGAAGGGTCGAAGTCCATAACATCTCTTTTTACAAACAAAATCATGTTCTTGGTAATTATGCCTGCTTTTATGTAACCTTTATATTACTACTGACGATACCGCAAAATTTTTAGGAAATAATAAGAGATCATTTGAGTTATGATCATTTATGTTAAAATAAGCGGGTTTTTACTCACGTGTTACGATTGTAATGGAAGATTTTAAGATATTCTACTGAAATTTTCATCATTTTAAATTTAAATCTACAGTTGAATTCACATAATGTTTACTCATATAAAACTCAGTTCCAAATACAGCTGTAGGCTAATAGGTTCATTTAAACAATCTTCCGAAGTTTTAGTCCAATCTTCCGAAATATACATATATAATTTTATTTTTAAAATCTAGTAACACTACTGTGAAGGTTAAACTAAATGATTATCTTTATAACTGGTAATATTGTGTTATAGTCATTACAGAAGGAGCATTGTTAGGAATGACATTATACAGTCAAACCTCCATATAACAACATTTGTGGGCCTTAGCAGATTGTATTGTTATATGAGAGTTATTGTTATAATGAGGGGTTGTGATTTACCACATATTAGAAATTCTTCTGCATGCAGAAAACTTGTAATCTACAGGATAACTAATGGAACGGATATGCGAAGAAGTGGAGAGTAATTAATCACAAATTCATATCTTTTTATTAAATTTATTGACTTCCATTGATTTCTAACCGTAACTAGGCCTACTTTACACCCACGCACTAAAAAATTACTGTTCAGACTAGTTTAACATCACGGATCATACCACGTTTTGGGCCCAGGCAGTAGGCATATGCCAGAAATTTTAAACTCGTAGATGGTAGGAAGAGGGAAAAACAACAAATGTACCACCTAACTAAGGCAGAATTAAAATACTTGCTCTTTATAGTGTTTTCACTGCACATGCTGGGCAGCAACGCAACTCTGATTATATTTTTGCACTCATAATGGATTAGTTTAACCTCAGTGAGCCTATTTCCCCAACCCCAATCAACTTTTTTTTCTTTCTTCTGGAATTTCTAAGAAATTTAACAGTCACCAGGTCCCCAGAAAACTTAGATAGATGGTTAGGAAAGACACTAATCTGATACCAGCTACCAACCACAGGACCAAGCTATTGGTTTGCAGTAATAATTCGACCATCAAATATTGATATAAAAGGTTGTTTCTAGAATAGCTTCATCATTGTACGTTATAGTTAACATTATCAAGACAGGTGTTCCCGCTCCCACGGTAGCTCGCAGGCGAAATAGGGACACGGGGAAACCTCTCCGGTTTGAAGGATGCTACACTAAGTCAAGTTTAAATACATTTATTGAGCCCCTTGAAAGATACAAAGAGCACAATGGACAAAATGATAAATAGACCCTTTAAAATACAAGATGGAATTTTGTATCTTGCTTTACAAATAAATTCCTCTTCCTAGCGGTGCCGAAGAAGATGAAATGTTGATGAAGTCAAGGGGAGACGACTTAGTAAGCTCCTTCTGGAAAATAAGGCATGCTTGCCTTATAAGACTGATGAATAGCTCGGAGGACCAGAGCAGAGCAATTTTTATAGTCGCGCTTGCTCGGACGACTGAGAAAGAATTTCACTATTCTTGAAGTGAATGCGCACTATCAGCAAATTATTTTAAGGTCGACTTGCTGCTTCGACCGAAAAGAAGAACCTTTAGATGTTGCTTCGACACTGCAACTAAAATTAAGCACTCTGAAATATTCACTTCACAGCAGTACTTACAGTAAATCCTTTTACTTAATGAGTTACGCATTCAAGTCCATACGGTTTGATCAGGGAAGTAAAAAACTTGGCTTCACACATTTGTAATTAAATCACAAATAAATTACTTTGATGAATGTACTAAATTGCGTCTCTGCAATAACTAGGGCTGGGAAACTTCAAATTCCCAGCTCGACAATAATAACTAGATTCAGAATTCTGAACTGAAAACTAGCCTGGCGAAAGCTTCGAACGAGAGAATAAGAATGAATAGCAAGAATGACAGACGTCACGACATGTGACGTAAAGCAAGAATCCCATTGGCCAAGAAAAACAATAAATAATTAATCTTGGAAATAAATCAATTAAGTTACATTAAAATACTAAAACATAAATAAGAGAATTAATAGCATTACTTCAAAACTGAATTGTTTCTTTAAAAACACAAAATTATGAATAAAATATACTAAAAAATAATCAGACTGAAACTTTGGGTTGGAGATTATAACATGACTATCCAAAAAATGAAAGATGCGACAGTCAAATGTTATTTCTTATGAGAATTGATGGGAGAAAGAACAAACAGATAAGTAAACATATTTAAAATTATATTGAAGACACAACAAGAAAAATAAAACAAACGAAGACACAAGCCTGTTGCCATAGCAACACGGCGAATGACCTCGCGAAACCAGCTAATGCCTCAAATCCGGCCAGACACGAATGCTGGACGGAACATATTGCCCGCGATAATTTCGCTCGTGAAATTATCTAACAGAATGTGACGTCAAGCAAATTCGTGAATGCAAGGATTCGAGGCCAAAACAACTATCAAGTCGCAATAAAGTCAAAATCGGTGGAGTGGGATGCGTCCGGCATCAGCACTCTGAATGAAAGCAGGTGTCACTGTCCTTCTTCACTGACAGGCAGAGGAGCCAACTTGATGAGGGGCCTCTTATAAGTGCCTGAGACAGTGCGCACAGTGACAACTCTGACAAGGCCGTCTGGGCCTGGGTGTACTTGGTGCACCAGACCAAGCACCCACCTATGAGGAGGTACATTGTCCTCGAGAACCAGTACAGGGGTACCCAAAGGAACGTCTGGCAGTACCTTGTGCCACCTTGCACGACGCTGTAGCGTGTGGAGATAATCCACGGACCACTTCTTCCAAATGCAAGTGATCATCTGCTGAAGATGGTTCCAACGGGAACGCAGGCTGTACCCACCAGAGAGGTCAGGACTGGGCACCGATACAATGGGCTTGCCAATAAGAAAGTGGCCGGGAGACAAATATCCAAAGTCATCCACGTCCTCAGATAACGACATCAAAGGACGTGAATTCAAGAATGACTCAATTTGTGTGAGAACAGTAGACATCTCCTCGTAAGTGTACTTACAGGACGAGGACATCCTCTTCAAGTGGAACTTCAAAGAGCGTACTGCCGCCTCATGAAGTCCTCCCATGTGTGGAGAGTGAGGAGGCAAGAAACGCCAATGAATGTTCAAATGCGCAGTGGCGTCTTGCACTGCGGAGTGATGTTCTGATGACATCAAAAGCCTAGAGAGGTTCTGCAGGTCGGCGTGGGCTCCGACAAAGTTTCTACCATTATCACAAGTGATTGAACTTGGAATTCCACGACGACTTGTGAACCTTGACAATGCCGCCAGGAAGGCACGTGAGGTGAGCGAAGTCACTAGCTCAACGTGTACGGCCTTCGTGGACATGCAGACAAAAATAGCAACGTAGGCTTTAGTAGTCACCTTGGACCGCGGGCCACCAAACTTGAGAGAGAATGGACCGGCGTAGTCCACACTAGAGTTTGTGAAAGGAGGGAGAGGATTTACTCTCTCAGGAGGCAGATCAGCCATCTTTTGCTGAAAAGCCTGAGCCTCAAAGCGGAAGCAAACACTACAGCGCCTCCGTACACTGCGAACCAGCTTGCGAATGCAAGGGATCCAATACGACTCTCGCAAGTGTGAGATGACTAGCTGAGGTCCTGCATGACCTAGATGCAAGTGCACATGGAGAACTAACTGCCTGGTGAAAGCATGCTCTGCAGGAAGTAATATCTGATGCTTGTTGTCAAAGGGTAGGTTGGACCGACTTAGACGTCCACCTACACGCAGGATGTTATCCTGAATAAAGGGGCATAGTTGCCGGATCTTACTAGAAGAAGGCAAATCTTGCGAGGAAGACAATGCTTGAATTTCCTTTCTGAAAGCATTCCTTTGAATGATTCTAATGCAAGAATGCAAAGCTTCAGTAAGCTCTGACGGCAACAAAGGGCCATTGATAGGTGACTTGAGTTTCAAGTAATTATTAATGAAACGTCGCACATAAGCCATGACCCTGATTGTTTTCAAGTGTGAAAACTTAGTCAGCCATGGGCTTAAGCTAGAGGTTTCGATGGTGACTAGCGCTGCTATCTTCACCTCTGGGAGAGACGAAGACTCGAGCTCAGTGGGCAAACTGGGCCACTGAGTGGAGTCGGCAGTAAGCCAAGAAGGGCCTGACCACCACAGAGAGTTGTTAAGTAGGTCAGAAGGGGTGGCTCCCCTAGAGATGAGATCAGCGGGATTGTCCTTAGATGACACATGCGACCAAGATTCAATGGCAGTGAATTCTTGGACGTCCGCGACTCTGTTAGCCACGAAAGTCTTAAGTTTAGAAGGTGAATGGTTTAACCAACCAAGTACAACCTTGGAGTCACTCCACAGGTGTACTGAACTTATAGAAAGTTGCAACGCAGGTAACACCCGGTGAACTAACGTTGCCAACAAGTGAGCTGCCAACAACTCAAGGCGAGGTATAGTCGTTGCCTTCAAAGGGGCAACCCTAGACTTGGCACAAAGCAGACAGCTCTTGGCCTTATCGAGGTGATTAGTAGATCGTAGGTACAGACAGGCGCCATAAGCCACCTCGCTAGCATCACAGAAACCGTGCAACTGCACAGATACGAAGTTCTGCTGTAATGCTAGCCGAGGGATAGCGATGCTGGAGATGAACTGAAGTTGGTTGTGAATCTTGCGCCACTTGTCGGCGACCGCAGAAGGAATGGGCTGGTCCCATGAAGTAGTCTCCTTCCACAAAGATTGGAACAGAATCTTGCAGTAGGACACTATAGGGCATATTAGCCCAAGGGGATCAAAAATAGAGGCTATACAAGATAGCAATGTCCTTCTGGAACAGGTGGTGAATGGCTTGGAGGGATCGACTGAAGTTTCGATCCTGAGCATATCGTCAGAAGGTTGCCATATGAGGCCTAGCGCCTTTATGGAGGAGGTGTCAGAATCACCAAAGGTTCTGTGGTCGAGAGACTCCCGCAGCTCAGGAGGAACGTCTTGGAGCAGTTCCACAGAATTGGAACTCCACTTACGAGGATTAAATCCACCTAGGGGGAGAAGCTCTCTCAGCTGAGAGACAATAACCTTGGCCTCAGACAGCGTAGCAGCTGTGGCCACTATGTCATCGACATAGATGGAATTGTTTATGATGGAGGCTGCTACAGGAAACTTGCTTCCCTCGTCGATGGCTAGCTGTTTAAGAGCTCTGGTTGCCAGGAAGGAGGCAGAAGCAGTGCCATAAGTGACCGTGGTTAGGTCAAACAGCTGAATAGGGTCTGACACAGAAGTTCTCCAGTAAATCTGCTGGAGAGGTTGGTGGTCGGGATGGACTAAGACCTGTCTATACATCTTCTCGATGTCCGCTGTGAACGCCACTGGATTGAACCTAAAGCGTAGGAGGATCGAGAAGAGGTCAGGTTGCACCACCGGACCTACCGCAAGGATGTCATTGAGTGACTTCCCGCTAGAAGACTTCGCCGAAGCATCAAAAACTACCCTGAGTTTAGTCGTTGTGCTGGAAGGCTTCAAGACGGGATGGTGCGGGATAATATACTCATATTTCCCGAGTGAACTCCGAGAGGCAGGCTTCATGTGACCCAATTTCAGATAGTCATCCATGAACCTGTTATATTCCTCTCGAAGGGTTTCATTTGAAGACAGTCTTTTTTCTAATGAGAAGAATCTCTTCTGGGCTTGTAGCACTGTGCTCCCCAGGGATTCTGGAGCTGATACAAAGGGCAACTTTACAATGTATCGCCCATCGGAGTCACGCTGAGTATTGGCAGCAAAATGCTGTTCACAAACTGACTCGTCAGGGAAGGGGGCTGAGTTAGACACTCGTTCTAACTCCCAGAACCGGGAAAGCTGGTTACTCACTAACTGGTCAGCAGTTAGGAAGGCTGAGTAATTAGAAGACATAGCCTCCGAGCATTCAGGCTCTTTTGGGCTTGCGTCAAGATAACGCTTAGCCGTGGATCGGCGTCGATGACCATTGGAAGTATGGCAACGCTGTGAAGGGAAAGGCACAGAGGGCAGTTTCCCGGCGAAGTACCAACCAAGGTGCGAGTTCTGAATCGTAGGTAACTCACAGGTGGAAATTTGCCCTGGACACACCACTTGGGCGCAAATCTCCACTCCAAGAAGTAGATCGACACACTTAGGACGACTAAAGAATGGGTCAGCCAAGGGAAGATTCGGAGGAATGTTCCAATCTTTGGTCTCAATGAAAGAGTTCGGGAACCTTTTCTCCGAAATCTCCGGAACGACAATGGCCTGTGCATTGTAGCGCCATGAAGTCACTCGCGACTGAATCGTGATGCTGGTTAGCTTATGTGTGCTAACATTAGTGGACAAAATTCCCGCTAGCGTAGTCCGCTGCGCATGAGGAGCTAGTCCAAGACGCCTAAACAGCCTGTTGCTAATAAGATTGCAGTCTGAACCGCTATCCAGGAGGGCTGTGGCCTCAACAGGCGAGCCGTCTGAGTCCAGGATGCGGACAGTAGCAGTAGGAAGCAAGCAGCGCTGCTGGGTCTGACTAGAAGCCATAACACCTGCAGTGTTGGCAGCCTGGTGACTATCGCTAGTCGGGTCGTGGAGGAATGTGCTATGTCTCCCAGCACATCTCCTGCACTGAAAAGTCCTACAATTGTTGGCATGCCCTTGACTAAACAGGCATACGCGACACAGTTTGCGGTCTCTAACAAACTGGTCTCTTTGAGCGAAAGTCATGCTCCTGAAGTCGCTGCATGAAAACAGGTCATGCACAGCAGTACGACAACAGAGACATTTAGGCCTCGAAGAAGAAGACTTTGACTTGGAAGGAGCCGGAGAGCTCGGAACTGACTTAGCAGCCTGACTTTTCGTGGCAGCATCAGTCATCTGCAGTATGCGAACTCGGCTTTCCAAGAAGACAAATAACTCCTTGAGAGTAGGGAGCTTCCCTATTTTGACAGATGACTCCCATTCTCTGATGAGGTTCATCGGAAGCTTGTCGATGATAATTCTGGTAATAATCAGATCTGACAACTCCACTTCTGTATTAAGGGAATTAAGTGCATGTACCGTGCTTATAAAATGATCCAGGTATTTCTGCAGGGATTCTGCAGAATACCTCTCAATCTGAGGGGGAGAGAAGAGATTGTCCAGATGGGTGTTGGCGATTAGCCGGTCGTTATCAAACCTATCAATCAAAGTCTGCCACGCCACCTGGAAAGTCGCAGCAGAGACAGGAATATTCTGAATGACCGTACTAACCTCTGATGACAGGCAGGACTTCAAGTACTGATACTTGTCCATGTCCGAAATGTGCCTGTGTTGAATTACCAACGACGAGAAAGTGTCACGAAACTCGATCCACTCAGAGGGGTTCCCATTGAACTGAGGAAGACGGATTTCGGGGAGTTTCGGTAACAACGGCGTGACAGGGTCGAGCGAGGAGCGCTGACTGGCAGTCTGCGCCTGCTCGGGTTCATATAGCTGTTTCTTTTCAGCTATCATGGAGTCAAAGAAACTGATGACTTTATAATAATCAGATTCCACTGCGTGAAAGTCGAATTCATGATCCTGGTAGGCCTCGTCAATGGCCACCTGAGCATAATCTGACTTGTAGGCCTTGAAGACCTCTACGAATTCAGAGCGGCGAATGCGCGCTTCATGAAGCGTAGTGAGATCTTCGATTTCGTACTCTCGCATAATCTGCATTTGACGCAGAAGTTGCGATTGCAAGTACTCGAAGCGTCTTATTTTAGCCTTTTGGGCAGCTTCGGCCTGGGCGTGGGCTTCGGCTCTCTTAGCCTCAGCTTCCTTTTCGGCTAAAGCCAGCTGGGCCTGAGCCTGCCTCTCTGCAAGGGCTTGCTGGGCCAGGGCCTCCGCTCTCTTAGCTTCGGCTTCCTCACGGGCTAAAGCCAGCTGGGCCTGAGCCTGCCTTTCTGCAAGGGCCTGCTGGGCCAGGACCTCCTTGTCAGATAAGGCCTGAAGAAATTTACACAACTGAGAGTTGCCTCTGGAAATGACGGCGTCGACTTCTGCCCTATAGGCTTCTTCAGCATCAGAATAATCCACACCGTCGATTTCAGTCTGAACAAGGTCGAACTTAGCTGCAAGTTCGTCTAACTTGGACTCATACTTCTTGAGTTCAGGATAAGTGACATCCTCAATGGCTAAATTACTAATGACATTAACCTGCCGCGTAATCTGGGCCTTAATGGGAACTCGCTTGGCTTTAAGAGCCGTCAAACCGTCTGGACTCGACATAGCGACTTGCTTATACAATGTCTGAATTAAATAGGTTGCCCGCCTAGAGCCGGTGCAACAATGACAAATTAAGGTTTGTTTATAAGAATGGAGTGAGTTGCCCGCATAGGAGCATACGAGTAGACAAAGAAATAGTGTGTAGCTGTACAGGTGTAAGTACACAGATGTAAATGTTTACACTTTACAAGAAAGTACAAAAAACTTAATTGAAATCTGTCAGAGACCTCCCTCAAACGCAATGCGGAGGAGAACCACAGATACTTATAGCAACTGACTTTAAACTACTTATTACTGATGGCTACTGATGGTAGCGTCTCACACCGGCGGCAAACTATACCGGGAGAACAAGATTGATATATAAGAATGACTAGAATTGTGGCTAATCACTGAGGTCTCTGTAATAAGTGACCAAGACAAATTCAAACTGTTAATTGAATAGTTACTCTACGTTAATTATAGGTCACTAACTATCAATGCATCTTCAACCATAGGCCTCTGGGTCATATCCGGCCCGGAGGACCACAAAGAGATGTTCCCGCTCCCACGGTAGCTCGCAGGCGAAATAGGGACACGGGGAAACCTCTCCGGTTTGAAGGATGCTACACTAAGTCAAGTTTAAATACATTTATTGAGCCCCTTGAAAGATACAAAGAGCACAATGGACAAAATGATAAATAGACCCTTTAAAATACAAGATGGAATTTTGTATCTTGCTTTACAAATAAATTCCTCTTCCTAGCGGTGCCGAAGAAGATGAAATGTTGATGAAGTCAAGGGGAGACGACTTAGTAAGCTCCTTCTGGAAAATAAGGCATGCTTGCCTTATAAGACTGATGAATAGCTCGGAGGACCAGAGCAGAGCAATTTTTATAGTCGCGCTTGCTCGGACGACTGAGAAAGAATTTCACTATTCTTGAAGTGAATGCGCACTATCAGCAAATTATTTTAAGGTCGACTTGCTGCTTCGACCGAAAAGAAGAACCTTTAGATGTTGCTTCGACACTGCAACTAAAATTAAGCACTCTGAAATATTCACTTCACAGCAGTACTTACAGTAAATCCTTTTACTTAATGAGTTACGCATTCAAGTCCATACGGTTTGATCAGGGAAGTAAAAAACTTGGCTTCACACATTTGTAATTAAATCACAAATAAATTACTTTGATGAATGTACTAAATTGCGTCTCTGCAATAACTAGGGCTGGGAAACTTCAAATTCCCAGCTCGACAATAATAACTAGATTCAGAATTCTGAACTGAAAACTAGCCTGGCGAAAGCTTCGAACGAGAGAATAAGAATGAATAGCAAGAATGACAGACGTCACGACATGTGACGTAAAGCAAGAATCCCATTGGCCAAGAAAAACAATAAATAATTAATCTTGGAAATAAATCAATTAAGTTACATTAAAATACTAAAACATAAATAAGAGAATTAATAGCATTACTTCAAAACTGAATTGTTTCTTTAAAAACACAAAATTATGAATAAAATATACTAAAAAATAATCAGACTGAAACTTTGGGTTGGAGATTATAACATGACTATCCAAAAAATGAAAGATGCGACAGTCAAATGTTATTTCTTATGAGAATTGATGGGAGAAAGAACAAACAGATAAGTAAACATATTTAAAATTATATTGAAGACACAACAAGAAAAATAAAACAAACGAAGACACAAGCCTGTTGCCATAGCAACACGGCGAATGACCTCGCGAAACCAGCTAATGCCTCAAATCCGGCCAGACACGAATGCTGGACGGAACAACAGGAAATAGAAAAATATTGTTATATGAGGGTATATTGTTATATCGATCTTCATTACACAGAGATTTGACTGTATTAACATTATATTAGTTATTAAATTCAGTTTTTATAAATAATTAATAACACTATACAGCAATAAAAAAGAGATTGAGAAGTTATTTGAAATATTACAAACAACTATAATTGAGTCGAAAATTCTTGAAACTAAATAAGATCTTTTCATTTTTCAGGTGAAACAAAAACTGATTATATCTGCTTCTGTTATCATTGTCAGAATGGTTTTTCCTTACTTAAAAAATAGTTTTATTCTGTTTATAGGGAGTGTGAAACAGTTCAAGTATTGCATAGCATTTTAATTAACAACAATATTCAAAGCTTGTGGTTTATTTGATTTTAACAATTGAATTAAAAAATAAAACTACTTTTCTTAACATTTTAAATTTGACACAAATCAAAAGAAACTTAATTATCACTAGTATCACTAGTATTCCACACCTAGTATTCCGCCGGCATGGTCTTGTGGTTAGCGTCGCTGACTATAGATCCGTCGGCCCGGGTTCGATTCCCGGTACCTCCTCGGATTTTTCTGAGGTAAGGAGGTCTGGTAGGGGTGCACTCAGCCTCGTGATTCAAATTGAGGAGCTACTTGATAGAGAAGTAGCGGCTCCGGTCATGAAAACCACCATTAACGGCCGTGGGTGTCGGCATGCTGACCACATGCCCCCCAATCCTGCCATCTGCCTATGGTAGATGACGCAGCGGTCGGGTGGTAGGCCAAGTCCCTCCAGGGATGTAGCGCCACGGAGTTTAGTTTTATTTCACATCACGTTTGATTATTTTTGGTGTCTATAATTCATTATGATCGCAGAAACACAGAATTTAGTCTATCGCTAGCGAAGCGAGAGGCTTTCATAAAACCACCTTGCTTCAGATGTCACACATTCTTTTGCTTTCTTGACTTCTTCCGATTTTTTCCTTGCACTGTGAATTTTGATGGATTGGTAGGCAGCTAGTATATTGTTCAGTAAATCTAGAAGGGTGGCTTTATGTTTTTTCTCAGAAAGAAGTGTATTTTAGTATTCCATCAATGTATGGTAGACCTATTACCTCTACTGTTTCTAGTTTCAGTACCTTATTTCTTTAAACCGCCAAAACAACAATGAAACCTATATCATGATGCTATACTACCAACACGTACTGCCAACACTGCCTGGTAGAAGTGGCGAGCTGATAAGGAAAAGTTGTTGAAATGAAATAAGTCAGTGACATAGTAGGTTTTGAAACCAAACAGTAAAATAGTATCCCGTGTTTGAACCACAAGGAGAACGTATACTTCTTTGATTTCAACACTAAATGATCGGCCATAGACTAAAATGTACAATGAAACAAAAAAAAAAATGGAATATTTTGAATTTTGAATTATTTGGTTTCAACAATTTAAGGTTCAATTATATAAATTAGTGGTAGATGCTCATCTGATATTGAACTTTGTGGGTGTTTGCAGGGTAAGAAGTTGTCATAGGCTTAGGTATTGTAACGAGTGGTCCGGAAATGACTAAAACACATTGTTATTTATGTCATTGTAGGCTGGATAGCCTATGGCGGGATGTTCGATATATTATAATTATGATATATTTGTCTTTTCGCCAACGGTGATAGTCGCGCCTGTTGCTAATTTTGCTGCTGTTTAATTTTTTTAACTCCTTGTTATAACTCATAATATCGTATTATTAATATTGCATTTATTATACGAGATTTAGAATGTTAAAATCGGCAGTAACCATCGAAGTGACGATAATATCGACCTGAAAACATCGATGTATTTTGACGGAAACAATCGATGTATATTTTTAAACATCTAATGGTTTGAGAATTTAGGCAAAATTCATAAATAAACTGAAATATTTCCATATAAACTACTGATAGAATAATCGACGTTTCAGGAAATTATACTGCTGTAAATAAAATTATATCTTTCAACCAATTAATTTTATTTTTTTATAAAAAGATAAATTTCGGGGAGAAACATCAATGTAACAAAAACATAGGTTGTTTTCCACAGATGTAGGAAAAATCGATCATCAACATTAAAACATCGGCAATCTATACTCCACCCTACTTCTTCACCATACATATAATTATACATTACTAGCTTAAAAGGCCCAGCGTCGTCCGGGTTTTTTATTTTGTAATTGGAAATTATCTTATGAAGGACTTTCGATTTATAAATTATAGGCCAATATATAATAGGTATTTAGAATTTGAAATGAGGAAGAACGACTTATCACACTCAAGCTATTCCCTCAGAAAACGCTTGGTATAGCTTTTTATGGCTCATAGAAGATGTAGAATTTTGCATCCCATCGCTTCTATACAACAAGCCTGGTAGGGGTTCAAATAAGAAGAAACAGAAATTCTGGTAACATAAAATTGTATTGTCTTTGCGGAATGTTTTATTTCTCACTCTCATGTTACCATAAAACCGTTTTGGGGATGATATTAAACAGAAATGAAATATCATTTTCATACTTCTCTCTCCAAAACGTGCGATATAATAATATACATATTACCATACATCGTATTGTTTTCTCTATGTCCAGGGCAGAGAAAGTTATGTGACTGCATTATTTTCGTGAATTTCATTCTTTAATATTTATTTATAACATTAATTATATTGATAGCTTCTCTAATTTCTCAAAGTCCCATTTCATTTATTTCCAAACCCATCTGAGACCACTGATAACAATATGTTGTCATGTGAACTGTGATTTGGATTTGATAATTCTGTGTAAAAAGGGATTAAGTATTCTAAAAAAAATAATTTTTGACATTTAAAATAAAAATTTTGCAAAATAATTTCTTAGTGAGCACTTACATTATGAAACGAAGGTAGTCTACTGCCAAAATTTCAAGTCCCTACCTATTATAGTTTAGGCTCTGCGTTGATTCTCTGTCATTAAGTCAGTCAGTCATTCATGCATTCATTCACTCAGTCAGAACAAAGCCTCTTATATATATATAGAGATTTTCATATCTCCTTTTGCTCATATGCAGCTTTAAATAAGATATGAAGACGTTTCAGTGTTCTGTCCTTACGTTACTATGTTATAAAGAACAAATTGCACTTAGGTGTTTAATATGAAATTGATACAAATAAAACGATAATATTATGACAGAAGACATTTGCGATTGGTTGAAATTCCACATATTCTTATACTGTTGTATTAGATTGGTCATTGATTGAAAACCTAAGTAGTCACCGTTAAATCTGAGAATGAATTATTCTTTCCGAAGGTTTACACGGCAATGTTTTTTGTTGAAACTATTAATTCCTTTTTATTGACCAAGGTTGCTGAATAAAAATCGTTATGCTCAAACAGAAAAAAACTTGTTTTTTTTCTTCCTATAGAGTTTGTGCTATTTGTTCTTTCCTCTTTAACTGTTGAGCCATTTGCTATTGCCAGTGTCACGTAGTCTCTGCAGTTGAGCGTGTGTTCCAGACGGGTTCAATTTGATCACAATTTGTACATCCTCTGTTTAACAGCATAGTGATCAAACAAACGAGATAAAAAGCTTAGATGCATTTCTGCGAACAGAGATTTAACTGAGTAAAATATTCTGTTTTGTTTGTCTAACTGCAGAGAGGTTTAATGGTGGGTATACTAAAGTCAAAGCTATACAACTACAAATAGATTTCTAACATACACATTGCGTAATTATATACGAGTACAAGAAGCGAACAACTGTATTTCTTTTAATCTCCGTATGATGTAACATATCTTCCAACGTTTATATTTGAATTTAGAGCTTTTATTCCCACGATAAAATACAAAGTAAACTTTTATCTTATGAGAAGAAGCACCTGATTTCTACACATCGTGGCAATATAGCGAACAATTAGATAATGAAATACTTGTAAGTAATGAGTAAAAACTGTAGTAGGATGGTAAATAAATTTAAAATAATCAAAATATCTAACTTGTAGATTTTGCTTTGTTTTATTTTATTACTTCGAATTTAGTCATTCTGCCTGTAACCTATAGAGAAAACAAAACCTCTATCTTTCCCTTAGACTGTTTGCTATGTATTATTCAGGTCATGCATGCATTAAACTGTAGCTTCGGTCACGATAACGAATTGAATCATGTTTATAACTTCTTTGGTGTAAAGTTGTAAGCATGTAGGCCTATTATTATATTACTATATTGTACTATTATATATATATATAAATGAATGTATGTCTGTTTGTCCTTTATGCATTACTACACCGTTCATCCGATCGCCATGAAACTTTGGGAAGTTATTGAGTACATTCCCGCGAAGGTTTCTGGCATATTACATTTTTAATTTTAGCTTTCGTTCGCGAGTTATGGGTGAAAACGGGAATGAGACGTGCATTTCTTGCGCTTTCGAAGCATCAGTTTTCAGTAATACATTTCAGTTGTCAATTCAATTGCAGAAGGCTTTGTCAATTTTTGTCATACGTCACACCTTATGAATAATAGCATCGCGATCGCTACGGAAGGCAATGGATATCTCATGTTATTGTAAACGCTAGAGAAGTTGATGATAAGGTAATATTAAAATAATATTTATTTAACGTAGACTATACTTCTTATGAAAGATGGTTTACAGAAAATTCCGGGGAAGTTGCTTAGTTCGGGGTCCTGGCTACAACATTTCTATATGTAAACGTAATTAATCGTTATGTAGGGTCGTTAAATCTGCCTGAAATGTAACGGAATTATAAGTCTGGACAAATGAATGTAGAAACCACGGCCTCAATGGCTTATTCCATTTTTAATCTGTATAAATAAAAACGAATATATGTCTGTCTGTCACATACATTTACATATTTTTTTCATCGTGAGTTTAATCGATTTCAATTCTCATAATCTTTCGAATACTTAATTTTTCCATTTATTTATTTATTATTATTTTTTGCGAAATTGCGAGCATCGTCGACAATTATGCCCCCTAAACGGAAATCGATTGGTCGATCTACATCTCAAGCAAAAAATAAAAAAGGCATTACGAGCTTCAGAAACAGACGAGCAACGGGAAGCAACATTAGAAGGTGATCGAATACAAACTGCTCAAGCCCATTCTTCCCAAACGAACGCTTTTGCGCTTTCGAAGCATCAGTTTTCAGTAATACATTTCAGTTGTCAAATCAATTGCAGATGGCTTTGCCTACTTTCGTCATACCTTGGAAATAAAAGCATCGCGATCGTTTGAATTTTGTATGCCCACTCTTGCCTATTCATTTGTTTATAATGTCAAGGCAGGCAGACAGATGAAATTTTCACCCTAGACGGAAGAAGAATATAGAATATAGGCCTAAATGGGCAAACATTGTTCGATTTGGACTAAACTCATTATGCAGGGTTTTTTGGGCCAGGGAACTCGAGTCTGTTATTTTTCCCATGCTGCGCTTTCTAATCGTGGAATTCACTTCAAAGCTGGATTTAGGCCTGTAGCTGTTTCATTAATTAGGCCTATCAATCGTTTAGTTTAGACCTATGAATGTTTCGTGTGCAAAGTGTTAATAAATATAATAGTTTAATTATTTTGCTCTTAATTTTTAAGCTTCCGATTAATTATCGTGGGCGAAGCCGCGGGGATCTGCTATAAGCTATAAAAAGCTATAGCCTAACTAGCATTTTCTGGGAATAGTTTGTATGTGATAAGTCGTTCTTCCTTATTTCAAATTATAAATACCTATATAAAGACCTTAAAGACCTAGAGTTTGAAAATCGAAAGTCCTTCATAAGTTATTTTCGCATTTACAAAATACAAAACCCGAGCGACGCCGGGCCTTTTATGCTAGTTATTAATAATTATTTCATTTTATTGTAGCCTACTTTTTATTTACGGAAAAGGTTTTGACTTCCTCGCTTACCGGATATACACAATGGACAAAAAACACCAGACATTAAGTACTAATGGTAAAAAATAAGTTTTCTGCATTAAAAAGTGAGGAGACAGAAGAAGCAACGAAGGAGAAACAGGACCCACATCAGCTCAGAGCTCGGAGCAGATGACATCTTCAAAATGGAATTTTAAGATTTCGGGAAGTCACGGGAGGGGAACACTTACAAAGATTTCTAAAAAAAGAAGTACTACTATAATTCCAGAAACAAAAGCCCTGCTAAAACCAATTGCGAGAATAGACGAAATCAGTAGCTCCATTGCGGGAAGTACGCAAGATTTTAATAAGAACGATTGTGTTGTAATCATTGATGGTACAAATGATGTAGATTAGAACAAATACTGCCTAAACTCCCAAACATTAACGTAATTCTGGTAAATTCCCCATAAAATACACCAGGAAATCTTCCCCAATACTAATTGGACAAGCTTAATAAATGACAACCTGAACGAACTCAGTAAACGATTTGAGCATGTAAAATAATCAAAACAACGCACCACATAGCATGTATACCAGACATGGCATGCATTTTAACAATTACGGTAAAAACAGTGTTAGCAAACATAATTCTTTACTCATATAAACATGAAGCGATACAGAGTAAACAAGAAGATAACTGTCCAAAAACCCTCAAAACTGCAACCTAAACGTGGGGTCTCCTACAGGCAGCATGGATTTAACATACAGTGATACCTCGAGATACGAGTTTAATTCGTACCGTAACCTTGCTCGTATGTCAATTTGCTCGTATCTCAAAGCAATTTTCCCAATTGAAATTAATTGAAATGCCATTAATCCGTTCCAGCCCCAAAAATGCTACCCCCAATTGTTTTTGTTACGTGTTTTTTAATAAGAAAAATTTATTTATAAATGACAAATGTTGTATAAAAACAATACTGTACTGCCTCGCACACATTGCTCATTTTTTTCTATGATTTCTAGAAAAACTTAGCAAAGATGCTTCGACAGCGAGGTAAACAAGCACACTGGGGGAATACGTGGGATAATGCGCGAGGCGCAGGCGCAGTAAACTGGTGGGCCATGTGCAGCGTCGCAGCTGGCCGTTCCTCGTATTTCAAAACAAAACTTCGCTCGCTCGACAGCTCGTATCTCAAATAACTCGTATGTTAGGGCACTCGTATCTCGAGGTACCACTGTAATTATTTTGTTATGGAGTAAGGAGATATACCATTTTCAAGCAAATGTAAAGGTCTAAAAATACTAGGCTATATCATAATGTGCAGGCCTTGTTTAAGAAAAAATGATGATATCCAAAATCTCTTACCAGATATAGCCTATCTGTTCAATGCTTTGCAAAACACTGGTTAACATATGAAACTCTGCACAGTATCAAGTTACCAGGTTATACCCACGCAGCAAAGTTTTGCAGAACTGCTTGCTAGGAGGTAGGAGCTAGAACTTGGTAGACTTGGTAGGAGCTGAATTTTTATGAAAAATAACTTAAGCTATACTTACTTACTCAATGGCAATAGACTATTCAGCAAGCTAAAGGAATATTATATATTTTATGGAACCCGGAGGTTCATTGCCGCGCTTACCTAAGCCCGCCATTCAACCCTATTCTGTGTTAACTGTATCCACTCGTCCCTCGCAAATCGTACTTCCCTTAAATCTATCCTAATATTGTCCTCCCACCTACGTCTAAGTCTTCCAGGTGGTATTTTCAATACTTTTGAGATAATCTTTCCTCCCCCATGCGCGCAACATGTCCAGCCCATTTCATCCTCCGTGATTTAATTGTCATTACTATATCCGGTGGCACAGGAGGTGGTCAACGAGGAGTAGGCTTCTTAATATCCAAGAAGTTGAAGCAACATTTAACGGAAGCAATAGGGATATCGGAAAGGATCACCGTGGTGAAATTTAACATCAACAACACGACAGTAACAGCCATACAGGGCTATGCTCCAACACAAAACAGCTCAGATGAGGAAGTGGAAGAATTTTACGAAGAGCTAGACGATACCATAAACACTCATAGAGCAAATATTAATTTTGTATTAGGCGACTTCAACAGCAAGATAGGACACACTAGGGGAGCTAGAGAAACCCCAGTAGGCCCATATGGAATAGGCGAACGAAACGCAAGAGGACAACGGCTCATCGAATTTGCCGAAGGACAGAACCTTAAGATTACCAACAGCTTCTTCATGAAAAATCCAAGAGACAGGTGGACCTGGAGAGGACCAGGCGGGGAGGTTAAAAACGAAATTGACTATATTCTAAGCGACAACCTACACCTCATAAAAGACGTAGGAACAGTCAAAGGCCTAAAGTTCGACACGGATCACAGGATGGTACACGCGACAGTCAATATGCAAAGAAAAATAATAAGACGCAAACTCCTCCACAAACGGAAACCAAAAGAAGGGGCCCTAAACCCTATAAAGTTTGAACAAGAGCTACAGGCAAACCTAGAAAGCAGAGCACGAATGGATCCTAACCTCACCCAGGAAAACTACAATAGCATCGAGCAGAGCATTCAAAAAGCAGCCACAGAAGCAGCAACACAAGGCAAGTCTAGGCAGCAGTCGAAACTCAGCGAAACCACACTCCAACTAATAAATAGACGAACAGAGGCATACACGGCGAGGGATGACAACGATGAATCAAGGAAGCATTACACAGAACTAAACAGAACCACAAAAAGAGCCATTAGACAAGACTTACGCAAATATAAAACAGAAATAGTAGAGCAGGAGATGAAGAAGTCGAAGTCATTAAAGAAAATAAAAAAAGAGCTAACACAAGGCAAAAAACTCATCAAGCAAGTCCAAACAACCAATGGAACGAAAGTCACTACGAGAATGAACATAGTGGATACAGCCACAGCCTTTTACGAACAACTATACCAGAGCACACTTGCTACTTCAACCGAAGGACTGTCTCAATTCATCTCAACTCCTCTAGAAGAAGTGCAGGACGTCCCTACAATATTGAAGAGCGAGGTTAGAGCAGCAATAAAGGAAGTGAAGGTAGGCAAAACGCCAGGAAAAGACAACATCACCAATGAACAGCTAAAAGCGGGAGGTGAAGAGCTAGTAATACATCTAACAAATATTTTCAATGAAGTCCTCAAGACGGAGAATATCCCCAAGCAATGGCAATCTAATAACATAATACTGCTGCATAAAAAAGGGAATAAAGAAGACATCAACAACTATCGCCCGATAAGCTTAATGTCTAACATATATAAAATATTCTCTAAGATCATCACTAAACGGATCAACCGCAATCTGGACGAAAACCAGGCAGAGGAACAGGCAGGATTCCGTGCAGGTTACTCCACTACAGACCATTTACACACAGTCAGACAGCTTTTAGAGAAAACCCAGGAATTCAATCAGGATCTTTATCTGGCTTTATAGATTTTAAGAAAGCATTTGACACAGTTGAACATGTACCACTAATAACAGCCCTAAAGAACCAAGGAACAGACGATAAGTACATAAGAGTATTAGCCAAACTATACTCCAACATCACGGCAAGGATTCAACTTGATAAACAAGGCAGAGAATTTAAGCTACAACGGGGGGTGCGTCAAGGGGACCCAATGTCACCTAAACTCTTTATAAGCTTACTGGAGAGTATATTCAGAGGAATAGAAGGTGATTACGGGGTCAACATAGATGGGACAAAGCTATCCCACTTAAGATTTGCAGACGACATCGTGCTTTTTGCCCCCACACCAATCGAACTACAATCACACATTAACGCTCTGGAAAACCTAAGTGCAGCAGCAGGTCTAACCATGAATTCAGCAAAAACCAAACTAATGACGAACAGAAACGAAGTTGCCATCACACTAGCTACTAAGGAACCGCTTGAGTATGTCCAAGAAACCACCTACTTGGGGCAGATTTTCTCATTCCAGAATAACTCAGACAAAGAAATAGCACGTCGCATCACAGCAGCATGGGCAAAATTCTGGTCCCTTAAATTCATCCTCCTAGATCATTCATACAAGGTTCACCTAAAGGCCGAAGTCATGAACATGTGCATACTCCCGGTTTTAATATATGGAGCACAAACATGGAGCTTAACGAAGAAGCACAGACAAGCCATAGAAATCTGTCAGAGGAAAATGGAGAGGAAAATTTTAGGGATCACACTAAAAGATAGGATACCCAATCATGTAATACGCAGGAGGACAGGTATGAGGGACGCAGCAACCACAGCAAGCCGCCTAAAATGGAGATGGGCAGGGCACACCATGCGACTACAACCCACCAGATGGACATACAGAATAACTTCATGGGACCCTAGGACAGGTCAAAGGCACATAGGAAGACAGAAAACACGCTGGTCAGATGACATCAGGCACACCTTTGGTAACCGATGGACGACGCAAGCCAAGGATCGTCAAACCTGGAGACACCTTATAAAACTTAACTTGGACGCTATCAAAGACTGATCTCTCCCGGACTAGCTACCCGGGTCTGCAAGAACCCAGCTACCTTTCATAGAAAGAGGCCCTTGCCCGATAGGGATGTTACGGGCTAATACTAATACTAATACTAATACTATATCCGGTGAAGAGTACGGGCCATGAAGCTCATCGTTATGCAGTTTTCTCCAGTCCCCATTTTCATCTCTCTTGGGCCCACATATTTTCCTAAGCACCCTGTTTTCGAACAGTCTCAGATTATGTTCTTTCCGAAGAGTAAGCGACCATGTCTCACATCCATACAGTATGATACAACCGGCAGGATAATAGTCTTATAAATCTTTATCTTTAGATTTCTGGACAGAAGGCAAGAAGATAAGATTTTCTGAACTGCATAAAAACAAGCATTTCCTGATTTTAGTCGAGACTTAACTTCTGGCTTAATGTTAATTGTGTCTTTAATTATTGCTCCCTGATATTTGAGCCTTTCCGCTTGTTGGAACTATTTACCGGCTATTCTAATATTTTGTAGAGCATTATTTTGACGTTCCATGACCATATATTTAGTTTTTTTTCTGTATTAATTTCCAATCCAACATTTTTACAGGCTATAGCATTGATAATCACCTCGTTAACATCTCCAAAGACAAATACATTGAACTTTCATCTATTGAACTATGAGATTATGGCATTATTACTTTATGCCTATATAAATCCTCCGAAAGAGATTTCCGTTACTTTCCTAAATAAGCTGGAACTTTTGCCTAGTGAATTAAAAAAACTAAATAAGAATGTGATGATTTGTGGTAATTTTAACATAGAATATACAACAAACATTTTTTCAAAATTAAATTCAAAACAATAGTCATTTCATAGATATATGCATATGCATTCATGTACCACAGATTATTGTCTCTGTTGGACATTATATGATAATACTGTATTATAGTCATAAGAGAGAGGTTCTATCGGGCGCTGTGAATTGAACTCTGGCGTAGCTCAATTGATAAGAGCATTGGTGCGGATACCCTAAGGTCCTCTGTTCCTATCCCAGTGTCAGAGGAATTTTTCTCCTATAATATTATCATGATATTATCTAATAGTCATTTCCCCAATGCGAGTAACAAGTCTGTTACTCCACGCTAGACCAAATTATAATCAGGAAAGACAAAAGCCATACAGTAAAGCATACAATTTTGGCTTAAGTAGCGATAATTTTGCTTTAACGTAATTATACTCCAAAGCAGTGCCAAACCATTCAATCCAGGACTACATAATCCCCTAGATTATATAACAATAATATTAAGGAACTATTCAGCCATTTGATAAAAAATAAATAATGGGAGGATGATTTTAATAGATCTGAACCAAATGATAAACTGTTGCATATTAAAGCATTATTTCGATAACGCATGTCCTCTAAAATATATTCAAACAATCTACTAAAACAAAAACAATGCATGACTCACAAAAGTTATTAAGATCTCATATACCAAGAAAATAATAATAGTTGCACAATATTTTTAAAATGCAATTAGGCATACATAATTCTCAGTTTATTGCTTATTTTAAAAACTACAAAACTATTCTGAATAAAGTTATTAAACGCGAAAAATGGCTAATGATAAATATAAAGAAACAACTTCATATAAAACGAAAGTTGCGTGGAAAGTAATTAAAAACCATACTGCTCCCGAAACAACCATTCATAACGTAGGATGAGTGGTCTCTTATCACAGAACCTAAATTGGTGGCAGACACATTTAAAAAATACTTTGCAAATATAGCGAAGAATTTAGTATCAAATAATTATAGGCCTACCCAACAATAAAAAATCAGGTAAACTGATATAACAAAGTGCCAGTATGTTTTTGTTGAATCAATTATAATTGCAATTATGATATGCAGGAAATAAGTTTTTCTAATCAGATTAAAATCGACCAGCGTCAGCAGAACTACAGATTTGTGATACCTTGACAATCGCGCACTCACATAAAAATAAAAAATAAAAGAAATAAAAATCCATGTGAAATCGGCCGGCTCCGGGATTTGATCCGGGGACCTCCAGAATACGAGTCCAAGGCGTTACCATTTGGCCAACTCAGTCAGTTTGATGGTGTCGTTTGATAAGCATAAGTGAAGGAATAGTGTTAACTGTCAAATTATACCGGTAGAAAAAAATTAAAAAAACATGTGACCTTTAATTAGTCGTTACTCTGGTACCGGTCAACCGATTAGGTCCAAAATTAATAGGCTTCTTGCCACGGACGTTATAAATGCGTATACCAGGTTTCATGAAAATCCGATAAAGCATATTTGAGTTATAGGGCCTTTTGTTATGTAATGCACTAAATTGGGCATTATTCCGGAACCGGCCAACCGATCCAATATCAACAGACTTCTTCCCATGGACATTATAAATGTGTATACCAATTTTCATGAAAATCTGATAAAGCGTATTTGAGTTATGGCGCTTTTAAATACAAACACTAAATTGGGTTTGACGCCGGTACCGGTGAACCGATTTGGTTCAATAACAATAGGGTTCTTCCCATGGACATTATAAATGCGTATAACCAAGTTTCATGAAAATCCGATAAAGCGTATTTGAGTAATGGCGCGTACAGACACACGGACAGACAGACAGACGGACGGACAGACATTTTTCGTCCCCCACACAATCTCATAAAGTACCATACTGGCACTTTATAAACACTTTATTGTACAAAATAACCTACCACCAGTTCCTCCAACCGTATTCCTAACAGCAACAAATGGAAAAGAAATTATGTCAGTAATATCAGGGTTAAAAATGAAAAGCTCTTGATGAACTGATGGTCTTCCTGATGTTGTAATTAAACTCTGTGCTCAATACATTATCCGTCCCTTTACCGACATATGTAATAGCTCACTGGATCACGCTATTCTTCCTAAGATGGAGTGTAATTTCAAAGCAATAATGCACGTAATTAATAAGACATATATCGAGTTTAAAATTCATTCAATTGTAACTTTGAAAGCATAAACTGTGAGTAAATACTGATCCTAATCCCAACTAACGATCATTCCCCCTGGAATGGATTGTGTTATTTCGCTTTTAAAAAAAGCTTTGGAAATCAGACATACGAACCTCCGTGATATTTTATTTTTAAAAATATTTTAAATCACATTTCCTTTATTACTTCTTGCTTTTAATCCTACCATCATGTTCACTTTGTAACATTTTTTTATTTTTCATTTCTGTTTTATAGATGTACGGTACCGTACGGTATTCGTGTAGGAACTTGGTCCATTATTCCCTTGACTTGAATTGGTAGAGTAAAATTCTAATTTGGTTCCTACATGCTACCCTTTGATAATTCAGACATGGAGTCTATATTAGTGGAATGGGAATGAAGTAGCATTTATGCCTTCTGAACATCGAGGTGTACTTCCTCCGGAATATTACCATTACTCTTGACAACAATAGAGGAGTTTCCTGAGGAGAGGTTACATTAAACTCGGATTTAACATTTAAGTGGAAGAACACTGTCTTCAGCTTTGTTGTATGTAGACTACATCCTTAACATTGTGTAAGATTTTGAAAGTATGCAGCGTGGAATTCAATTTTATTTCGCGAATATTCATTTCTTATATTTTTTATTATGGGTTTACCCAACATATTTCTCTGTGGAGGATATTATTCCGAAATGAGTTCGTTATAATTGTTCGTTCGTCTGATGAAAAATTAGGTAAAATGATGAATCGCAAAAATATTCAAGCTAAGATCGCCGGTTCATTGGGTCTTTCAAATTTCTCTAGTAAATGGAAATATTTTATTTCAATCATTCTAAGTCAGAATTGACATTTGCTGGAACTCACGAAATTAAAATAATGATGCTTTTTCAAGTAACTCAACCAAGCTCTGTTTTATCTTCAATTTTTTTTTCAACGGTTTGGCCTGTAATTGCCACAATAGTTTCTATTCGCTAAAAATAGTACATTATGCAACGAACCTATAATGGCATTTATTAAGATACGAGTAAGTTTATGAAACGAGCAACGCGAATTTCATAATTTTCATAATAGTATCTTCATCAGGCCTACCATTATAGGCAAGTTGCGTACGAAAGTTTTTCGTTCTTCTTCTTTATCTTTTTATATGCCTGTAGCTTATTCATTTCGCCATAACTATTAGCCATTTCACAAATGTGATGTCTAGAGACAGGCACAATATGAAGAAAATAATGCCAAAATATGAAATTTATTTATGTTAAATATGAAATGATGAAAGAAAAAATTAAAAATATTATGAAATACAATAAATCACCAATTTTATCATCTGAATATTTGTTATTTGATTTAAGACAACACACAAAGGAATATCTACCATTTCACAATGAGAGGGCAAAATAAAACACTAGTTAACTGGTAATTAATGTGTTAAATATTCACAATATTCTATTCACCTACATTTTTTCACATAACATCATCACATCAATTAATATTTATTACAATAAGATACAAGCAGCTTTTCAATGTTTTCTGGCAAGAAGTTGCATCTTCTATCGGTAAGAAACGTCTGAACTGTGTGTGTGTCTTTTTAATTTTCATTTTTTTAATGTTGAATGCTATTTGTGTGTTGTTTCAGCTGAAACGTTGTGTTTGCAGATACCTGTATTAAAAAATAAATTAATAACAAAATTACTATGCAATTCAGTCACCCATTTGTTCAGAATAAAGATATCGGCGAAAGTCAAATACTAAGTGCACTTTAAGCTCCGCCCAGTCGATCACTCGATATTAACATTTTGTTTCTCAGCGAAGCAGGGTGACAAACTTTCCTTGTATATTGTCGCCGACACTCCCGACAGAACCAAATATTAAAAATGCGAGAGCACCCCTTGTACCAAATATTAAAAATTCTAGAGCGCCCCTTGTACCAAATATTAAATGCGAGAATATGTGCCTTGTACCCACAGGTTTGCCTTGTACCCAACGGTTTGTCAGCCTATTCATCCTCGAAGAATTCGCTAGATCATGGTATAAAAGGAACTGCTTCACTGGGGGAGGGCTGGCCGGGATATGTCTCATGCGAAGATGCATCTTATATTTGTTTTTTCCCAGGATATTGTAACAAGGGCTCGTCGGGGTTCGAAATGAGCACACCGAGTTTATAATTGAAGGATGGAGGTTCCTTTATTTCCTACAACAATTGCCAATACAGCCAGAAAACTCCAGACTATTTGCCAGTTCACTGTCCTGTTCAGTGCTCACTCTCACCGTGCTCAGTCCTAATTACAGCACTGTTCCGTTCGCACACACTGTGCGGACTCCCAGTCGAGATGATTCCACGTCGCGTCGGTCAACTCCACAGTCCTCGCTGCCGCTGTGCGATCCACCCGTCGCGCCGAGTTCCCCGGGACGGCACTACCTCAGCCCAGATCAGCTCACCAGCTCTTCCGTTCACCCTTCGCTCCGGTCACTAGTTCCCCGTTGACTAGCTATTCCGCTCTCGGGTCCCTCCGGTCACTGGCTCCTCAGCTTCCCAAGACACACTCACTTGAGGCCGCGCTGATCAGTCCTCTCCGTCCAGCTCACCCTCTGACGCTGACGCTCGCCGCTACTCACGGACTGCCTCTCTGACTGTTCCCTCGTTGACCCTCCGGCTCTTCACGGACTGCCTCTCCTCTGATGTACTGACTCTTCACACTGTACTGAACTCTCCTTGACTGACTCGGCTCGGCTGCTCGCACTCCTTATATAGCCTTAACGAAAGTTCCAGAGTCGAGATCTGGAAAGCTCCGCCCGCGCATGGTCTAGAATGTCCGCGCGGTGCGCCGTCAAGCCCTTAGCGCGTGGCTCCACCTCTGGCCCCTCCCACGAGCGCGCGCCGTCACTCACCGCGCCGTGCCAGGGAGTAGGCCGCACCCGTCGGCACGCGGCTCCAATAGCCGTGCTGCCGTCACGCCCACCGGCGCTCGTCCGCCGTCCATCCACCAGGGGAGCGCGATCCCTCTAGACTCCGTCGCTCCAGTTCTTTCCGGCTCACTCCCCCTTCTATCAGGCTCTAGGCTTTTCTGGCTTTGTCACAATATCAAATGTAGCGTAAAAATAATTTGAATGTTAGTACAAATTTGTCTTTAGATAGTATTACACAGATAATAAAAAGCACTATATTCCATACTTTTGTTACAAAATGTGCACATAACAATCGTTTCATCTGTTTTAAAACAGTTGAACTCTGTCACCCAATCACGCATTCCAGATTTAGGCTTGTCGTCAACGTCGCACCATCCAAATGACCACGAATCACAAATGCCAGTCCAAAACTAATGCAGTGTTTAGTGAGCTTCTCCTCCCTGCTAGTGAGCTGGTTCCTCTTTATTGTAAACATCCCCTACCCCCGCCCTTGCTGACAAGTTAGCTTTCGGAATGCAAAAAAAAATGTGACTACCTCCACTCAATACGTAGAAATTCCATTCCCGATCATAATGGAAGTAGGCTATTATTAGAGCGGAATGGTGTAGGGTACCTCTTAACAGTTAGAAGTGTTGCCAAATGTCTTAGCTTTCTGGAGTTAGCGGTTTGGGGATTTGAGATGCGATTCCAGGAACATTTTTCAAAACATTTTAATAATGTGGAAAACTCGATTCATTTGTCAAATAAGTATTAATGAAGGAAAAATTTGCAAATCATACAAATATGAAGCTTTATGAAGATTTTCAAGGAATATGAAGATTTTGCCAACATATTATGAAATATGAACTTTTTTCTTGCGTACATTACCATCTAAACTTCGTGATTCGTAAAGATCCGAGCTTTCAGAGTGCTAGCAGCCATTTTTAGAATATGAAATTTCATATTTTGCCTGTCTCTAGTGATGTCTATCTGGACACCATAATAAAATGGAAAAGATTCCACAATTTCGCGTTTAATTAAACTTCGTTATTTTTCTTCCTTTCATTTATATGCCTATTTTGTTTATTTTCCCCCTATGTATAATATATTTTACGATGTTCGTAGCCTCCAAGTATTTGGATTGGCTCTCGAGGACAGCCAATGAGCGGCCATGAAACCACAAACCCGGTAAATTAAAAAATAGAGTTTTGACTTCATTGAAAATCTACTCTTATTAATTGAATACTATAATAAAACAACGTATTCCCACTGACGAGTGGCACAGACTAAAATTTATTTAGGGACATAGAACAAACAAACATGTCTACCTACAATGCACGACAGATGGCAGCACTAGTAACATATTGTGTAGATATTAGACCTTTAACACCCCCACTATATCTAACAATATGGATATACAAAAAATATTACAATCTTTGAATACCTAATACATCCAAAAACTTATAATGTTTCATAACACATAAAGCCTTCGTGAATACATCAGCTGGCATCTCAGCTGTAGGCAAATACTTCACATTTACAATTTTATTTACTACACATTCTCTACAAAAGTGAAACTTAATGTCTATGTGTTTTGTACGCTTGTGAAACATTGGATTCATAGTTAGCTTTTGTGCACTCTGATTTTCGTTGAACAAATCAATGGTATACAAATTTTGTGTAATTTCATATAGTAAGTTTCTCAAATAAACAGCTTCTTTACATGCTTCTGTAATAGCCATATATTCGGCCTCACTGCTAGACAAGGCTACAGTAGTTTGTTTTTTAGTTTCCCAAGAAATTACACAACCAGATAAAGTGAAACAATATCCTGTATATGACTTCCTATCCATAACATTTGCACCCCAATCTGCATCTACATATCCTTCTAATATTGAATTTCCATCAGCAGTGTACTTCAAACCGTAATTTTTAGTACATTTTAAATATCTCAATAGACGCTTTACATATGCACAATGTTCTCTAGAATAGCAATTGTTAAATTGACTCAAAAATCCAACTGCATAAGTAATATCAGGTCTGGTTAGAACTGCTAAGTACATTAGACAACCAATAACTTGCTGATATGGGAATTTTCCAACATAGTTTTCCCCTTTAGATACATGCAACTTAGTTTCCATAGGAGTCTGAATGGGTTTGCATTGACTCATGTTAAATCTTTGCAACACCTGATCAATATAATCAGACTGGTTCAATGTGATAGTTTTCTCAGACTTATTAACACTTACATTGACACCAAGACACTTTCTGATTTCACCTAAATCTTTAAGTTTGAAATGGCTATCTAATACATTTTTCAAATATTCTGTTTCTTTACAATCATTTGAAAAAATAAAAAACTCATCCACAAAAAGTGTAACAATAGTCCTCAAATTATTTCTGACTTTTGTGTACATACATGGTTCTATCTTAGATCTCCTATAACCAATATTTAACAAACATTCATCCACTTTCCTGTACCATGCTCTCGAAGATTGTTTAAGCCCGTAGATTGCCTTTTTTAATTTAAGTACTTGACCCTCATGGGTCTGCTCGGAAAATCCTTCTGGCAACTGCATAAAAATGGTTTCATCAAGAGCACCATTCAGAAAGGCTGTAGTTACATCAAGGTGAGTAATGTCAAATCCTAACTTAACTGGCAATGCAAATAGTAACCTCAATGTAGTATGCCTCACAACAGGAGAAAATGTTTCTGTATAGTCTATACCTTCAATTTGTGAAAAACCTTTAGCAACTAAACGTGCACGGAACCGAACTTTGTTATCACTATCAAATTTTTTACGAAGCACCCACTTACACTGTACAACCCTACCATCTTGTGGACTTTCACATAATTCCCACGCATCATTTTCTTTGAAACACTGTAGTTCTTCTTGCATGGCCAACATCCACTGTTTCTTTTCTGGTCCGTTTAAAGCATCATGTAGTGTCAAACCTGCCACATCATCATAGGTTTCAGCGCTTGTACAAAGATTCGACATACCATATCTCTCTGGTGGTTTCCGTGTTCGTCTGGGTCTGTCCATGAAATCTTCATTTTCACACTGAAGTGTACTCTCTGAGTCTTCATCATCATAGGAATAATCATTTTCACTGTTGGAGTTATCTTCAAGACTAGATGTTGATTCAAAACTTGTTACCTCCTGGCCTTGTTGTTCTGGTTTAACCTCATTTGAATCAAAACTTGTTACCTCCTGGCCTTGTTCTTCTGGTTTAACCTCATCCCCCACTGAAGCAACATTCTGGTCTTGCATTTGAATCATACATTCAGAATTGATTTCTGGCTCAATAATGACCACATCTCTACTTGTAAACACAGTCCTTGTTTCTGGATTATAGACTCTGTATCCCTTTATGTTATCTGGGTATCCTGTAAGAATACATTTCACAGATTTCTTATCCCATTTCTTACGCTTTTGTTTAGCAACATGTACCATGACAGTGCTACCAAATATCCTAATATGACTGATATCTGGTTTTGTGCCAGTCCATAGTTCATATGGCGTTTTATTATCCAACGCAGCAGCCACAGTTCGATTCTGCAGGTACACTGCCGTATTGGTGGCCTCAGCCCAAAACTCTTTTCCCAGGTTTGCATCAAACAGTAGACATCTCGCTTTTTCTACGACTGTGTGATTGAATCTTTCACATAAACCATTTTGTTCTGGGGTGTATGGGTTGCTTCTCTGGTGGATAATACCAGCACTGTTTAGGTAATCTTCAAATTCCTTATTGCAATACTCTAAACCGTTATCGCTTCTTATCACTTTTATTGTTCTTTTTGTTTGATTTTCCACCTGTGCTTTGAATATTTTGAAATACTTCAGAGCCTCATTTTTGTGCTTCAGGAAATAAACAAATGTTATGCGACTGTAATCATCGACAAATAACAAGAAATACCTTGCTCCTCCTATCGATGTAGTCTCCATAGGGCCACAAATGTCTGTGTGCACTAAATCTAGCAAGTTGCTGCTTCTCTGACCACTGCCTTTAAATGGTAAGCGACACTGTTTACCTTCACAACATGTTGTACAAGAAGCCTTGCTTATTTCTACTTTTTCATCAAATGTCATTCCCAAGACAGCATTTTTCATTTTATTTAAGTATTCCTTGTTGACATGTCCTAATCTGCGATGCCATGTTACTCCTGACACAGCTGATGCAGCCAAATACTCCTGGGATACCAAGTTTACTTTGTATACCCCATTGACCAATACTTCTGTAGCGACTAACTGTTGCTTTTTATTGTAATCACAACAGCTTTTATCTGTGAAAGAACACTGTTTCCTTTTTTTATTAGTTGACTGACTGATAGTAGGTTAGTAGTCAGAGATGGTATACAGCATACGTCTTCTATCACGATGTCGTACTCGCAATCATCAGTTGAAGTCGTTATTTTAACATTGCCAGAACATAATACTGTCATCTTCTCACTATTAGCTACGACAATTCCTTTATTTTGTTCATATCTGGCATTCATAACCCAACTTTCGTTTGCTGTTAGGTGTACACTTGCCCCGGAGTCGATATACCAATCATTTTTGTTGAAATTCGCACTTAAAAATGCTGCACTAAATGCGTTTGATTGCATTCTTTCTTTATTTTTCTTATTTGCTGAATTATTTTCGTTATTCATGCACTGATTTTTGTAATGGCCGACTTGTTTACACCGGTAGCATTTCACCGCCTTGGTGTTTGACTTCGACGGAACAGTAGTACTACCAACATTACAATTTTTCTTGGCCATAGACAAATTATTCTTATTTTGCTTTGCATGATTTGAATGACTGACGAAAGCACCGTTCATTTCACTCTCGTTGTAATCTACCGACTCCATGTCTAATCATTTTGTCTTGATATTGTCTGCCGTAATGGAAATGCCCGAATGTTCGATTGCCATGATCATTGGAGCAAAACGATCAGGCAATCCAGCCAACAACAATGACCCTGTCCATTGATCTTGTATTTCAAATCCCGTTCCACTTAATTTCTGCGCTGTATCGATAATCTGCGTCACATATGACGTCATCGAACTGCAATTTTCTCGCCGGATTGAAATCAAATTTCTCAACAGACTTATTCTCCGTGAAAAGCCACTATCATCAAATAATTGCTGTAGTTTATTCCACAATTCTTTCGAAGATTTAACGGTTTTGACGTGGGCATACAACGACGGGTCGATGGTCATAATCATTTTGGCTTTAGTTTTTTCGTCATCCGCGCTTGCTATTTCTTTTCCCGGTTCTGGCTTGATACAATGCTTCATGCCTTCGAGAACTAAGAAATTTTCTGCAGCGAAACACCACTCCGAATAATTATCGCGTCCCTTTAATTTCGGCACATTGATAAGGTAGTTGGTAGCCATTTTTGACGAACAGTTTTTACACTTATACACTGCGATAATTAATACTATCAGTCAGTTCACAGCTAAATCGCACTGAATACTGTCTTTTAACACTTGCTTTACTGCAAAATCCTTGTTAAAACGACTCAATACCGCGATTTTATGAGCGTCTGGGCCCATAACCTATAATAAAACAACGTATTCCCACTGACGAGTGGCACAGACTAAAATTTATTTAGGGACTTAGAACAAACAAACATGTCTACCGACAATGCACGACAGATGGCAGCACTAGTAACATATTGTGTAGATATTAGACCTCTAACAAATACTTTATTAATTTGTCTCTACTGATGTTTCATTCAATTAGAAGTGTAATATTTATGTAATGTATAAATCTTTTTGTATAATGAAAGTTCCACCCATACCACGAACATATAAAGCAGTCTAGAAAGTTAAATTTGATATAATGTTTATTATGTTATAGGTATACAATTATATAACATAATCACCTGCATATGTTACACCTTTATAGCACCTTTACTTTATATGTTTGTGGTATGGGTGGACCTTTCATTATACAAAAAGCCTTTAGCTACCACAAACGGAAAATGAAATTCATTAATAATAATGTATAAAAGTTTGTAAATATAATGTAAATAGTCAACTGGGTTGTTTGTTTTCATAAACAAAGCTGTAACCCATGGGTCAGTAAATCATACAAAGCTGTAACACACGAGTCAGTAAATCATATATCTCTTTCTCTCTCTCTCTCTCTCTCTCTCTCTCTCTCTCTCTCTCTCTCTCTCTCTCTCTCTCTCTCGAATCCTGTGCCTCCATGTTGGGGCGAAGGGCCTCCAAGTGGAGGTTTCTGTTTACCGATGTGAATTTTGTTACGCTTATTTTCCTAGAGAGGGCAGAGGGATAGGTGGTAAGCCCATCGCCCCTTAATCCCCTCCGGAAACTAAGGTATTTATTGTACGTGTAAGGGCCGAGAAATTTTGTCCAGAGGCTCTAATTTAGGCTTAGGGTTCTTTTACGTGCCGTAAATATACGACACGGGCCCCCCAGCTTAAAGTCCCTCGCGGAGGACTCCGTTCCCAGGTTTTTTACGTCCTGAAAAACCCATCGACTGCGGCCGGGTTTGATCCCGCGTGTAAGGGACGGCCGGAAAATATATCCGGTCCGAGAGGGCAATGTAAGTCTTTAGGACCAATGTTAGGGTCAGGACCGTAAGGAGCAAATGTTAGGTTAAGGTACTTCTCAAATAGGAAATAAAACGTTGCTTTTAGGTTTGGAAGGGACTTCAATTGGAAGTGCATAAGATAGGAAAGATTAGCCACCTCTGAATAGCTAGTGAGGACCAGATTCGAAAGAATCAAAATGAGAGCAATAGACTGTAACCTCAGGACACTGGTATCAGGAATCCACGGACTACTTAAGGAAAACAATCGAAACGTGAAATAATCACAACTTACTAGATTCACACACAATAATTATTTAAACTAATTGAAATAGAAACACTGATACATAAGATGCAAGAGTACGTTATCACACGTGGTTGAAAATATTAATTTCTTGAAAACCTTGACAAATAATATCTTAAAATGCGTAGATTAACTTGCTCTTGAAGTTAATACTAAACTTTTGCATGTAGTTTAGTCGTAAAAGCTGATATAAGCACTGGAACATGTAGCGTTGGTTGCACAACTGTTGCGTAATATCAAACTTCTGTAACTCGGAGAATTCACTCGCGAATTTGATGAATTATATGTAATTATGTATGAATAATTACTGAGAGCCACAATTGCGCACAATTGTGTCTAATTCACCGCTTCCAGAGCAAGTTTAATGAAACTTGGTAGAAAAAGCGGGAATTCCTCGAGCCTACTAGATACACTGTTATCTGCGTGAGGTCTCGTTCAATACTAACTGGCGTGACGCTACACCACCACATATAACAAAAGAAATTAGCAAGTCATGCATGATCCCACAATGCTTTGAGGCGGGAATAAGATGACAATCAAAGCGGGACATTGCAAGCGGACAGTTTGAAACATTCTAAAGTAGAAACATGTTGCTTGCGCGAACATACCGACCCCTTTGAACTATTTAGTTCAACAAAATAGATAAAGAGCAAGCTATAAAAAATACATTCAAATGGACAAGTAACATAAAGGAAAACACTTATTATATACATCACAATAACACAGTTTATCTCCGAAAAGTAAAACCTTATTGTGTAAGGAGGAAAACCAAATAACACTTATTACAATGTAACGGTTTGTCTACACTATAATTGCTTGTAAAACAATAAAGAGATATGAAATATTAATTGCACTGTATTACACTTATTATTGATCTGGCAATGGACATAATTTCACTACCGGGCGCTTATATTCGCCACTAGGAGTGCGAACTGTCGTCACACGAATTAGACCATCTTCTCCATATCTGATGCAGATGATTTTGTAGAATTTGCCATTTTTCAAGACATTTCATATCGTAGAAAGGGCCTAACAGGATTTACTCTGTAGTTAGGAAGATTGCCCATTAGCTGTTGAGCAGATTGTGCCTTTAGTTTATAGCAAGTCAGACACTTGTGTAGAACAGATTTCACTAGTCTGCGCACGCAAGGGATCCAATATGCTTGTCTTAACGAGGCTATCGTAAGCTGATGTGACGCATGTAAAAGCTTAAAATGTTCATGCTTTACAATTAGAGCAGTTAGATGGTGCTTGCTTGGCAATATGATCTGATGTTTAGCATCATATGCAAGATGAGATTTATCTATGCGACCACCAACTCGTAAAAGACCATTTTCGTCCAGAAATGGTGTTAATGTATGAATAGAACTTTTCGCAGAAGTTTCTTTCAGATTTTTAAGATCTGCAATTTCACTCTTAAAAGATGAATGCTGAGCACTTTTAACACAAGTTTGTAAAGCTTGTTGAAGCTCTTCAGCTGTAATAGGTCCATGAAATTTTGTTTCATGGCGACATGCAGCAATAAATCTATTCATGTAGCATGTTACTCTTTGCAGGCGTCGGAGATCTGAGAATGTTGTAAGAAAATGTTCTCTCTCCTTTGTTGACACCAGACAGACATTTGCAAGTTGTTCTGATGAATCAGGAACACTTAATTGTTGTGGTTGTTTTGGCCAGGCTGTCTCTGGTGAAGATAACCAGTTAGGACCGTGCCACCACAAATCGATTTCAGATAACTGCTCACAAGAAATTCCTCTTGAGACAAGATCTGCTGGATTTTCATGTGTGGCAATGTGTCGCCATGTAGCAGTCTCCGAAAGTTCTTGTATCTGCGACACACGATTTGAAACAAAGGTTTTCCACTTTCGTGCATCAGTTTTGAGCCAAGAAAGTACCACTGTAGAATCTGACCACAAACGATTTTGTAAAGGTTGTACCTTGAGGTCACTTAGCACTTTGTTGTATAATTTAGCTAGCAGAAGTGCACCACAGAGTTCAAGGCGTGGAATGGTTTGCTTCTTTAGAGGAGAAACCTTAGATTTTGAACATAATAATTGAACAGTAGTTTCACCTTCACTATTTACAGAACGAATATATATACAAGCTCCATACGCCTTCTCGGAGGCGTCACAGAAACCATGTAATTGAATGTCCTGCACTGTACCAGATGTAAGCACATATCTGGGAATACGCAAGGTGTGAATAGTAGCTAATGTTTTACAGATTTCCAGCCATTTCTCCACCAGATGCACAGGTACGGTTTCATCCCAGTCTAATTTCTCAATCCAGAGAGATTGCATAAAGATTTTAGCATTTATGACAATAGGACTAGCCAATCCTAGCGGATCAAAGATAGATGAAATAAGTGAAAGGATATTTCGTTTGGTTAGTTTACCTTGCACATGGGTTTGGAGTGAAGGATGTGATTGGATCTGAAATTTATCATTAACTGGGTGCCAAAGTAAGCCTAGGGCATGTATGTTTTCATTGTTATCAAGTGCCAGGGGCAATTGAGTTTCTCGATGTGAAGGAGGTACTGATTCCAATAAAGCTTCATGGTTGGAACACCATTTTCGCAGAGGAAATCCACCACAATTGAGCATATCTGTAAGCTCACTTTGCAGTTTCAGGGCTTCTTGGATGTCATTGTGGCCTGCTAAACAGTCATCAACATAAAATGATTCCCGTACTGCCTGAGCAGCAAGCGGATACTTCTCTTCTTCTTCTAGCGCAAGCTGATGTAAAGATCTTATGGCCAAAAATGATGCAGATTTGGTACCATAAGTGACAGTAGTTAGAGCGTAGTCTTGTATGGGTTCATTAGGACTTGAACGCCACACAATTCTTTGAAGATTCTGATCTTCTTTATGCATCCTTACTTGCCTGTACATTTTAGAAATGTCTGCTGAAAATGCATACTTGTAGGTGCGGAACCGAAGTACAATAGATGAAAGATCGTCTTGTATAGTTGGCCCTAGTTTCAAGATGTCGTTCAATGACTTGCCTGAAGACGACTTTGCTGAGGCATCGAATACAACTCGGGTTTTCGTGCTAGTTGAACTAGGCTTTATAACAGCATGATGCGGCAAGTAGTAACATTTTTCTCCAGGCTGAGGAAGTGAAACCTTCTTCATGTGGCCTAGATTTTCATACTCTTCCAGAAATTTGGAATAGTCTTCTTTTAAGCTAGGGTTAGCTTCAAGTTTGCGTTCCAGGTGTCCTAAGCGTTTTATAGCTTGTTGCCTAGATTCGCCCAGAGAATCTACAGGTTGATTCTTGGGGAGCTGCACTACGAATGCACCATCAGTTGCACGAGTGGTGTTTTCTACGTAGTGTTCTTCACATTCACGTTCTTCTTTGGTGTGTACTGCGCTGGGGAAGTCTTCCAGCTCCCAAAATTGCCTTAGTTGCCTGTCCACGTTGTCGACAGTTACAAACAAGTTATGCTGTGAGAACGTCACCTTCTTGTTTTTAATGGCAGACTTAGGAACTATACCACTGATTATCCAACCAAGCTCGGTGTTGGTCAGAACAGGCTGATTTGGTTTAACTATTCTTTCGTTTGTGATTAATTGAAAGAATAAGTTGGCACCAATTAGCAATTGTACATCACCAGGTACATGGAATTTAGGGTCAGCTAATGGAAGTTCACTGGGAATATTGAATTTGTAGGGGTCAATTTGGACAGCAGGAAGCTTATTTACAATGTGAGGTAGAACTAGGCAGTTTAGGTTAGCTTGGAAAGCGTGGATCCTGGATCTCATATTAATAGTGATGCTGTGACCACAAGCTGAGGTGCCATTGATACCTCTTATGTGAGTCTCCACTGCGCTAGTTGGTAATTGTAATTTCCTTGCCAAATCTTCCGTGATGAAATTAATCTGACTACCAGAATCAAGCAAAGCTCTGCATTTTACAAGTTTTCCATTTTTGTCTTCTATTTCGACCACTGCAGTTGCAAGAAGAATTTCACATTGGCTAGCCTTTTCTTTTATAGAACAGTAACTAGCTGGAATGTTTGTTGCCGTGCTGGCTGTAGAACTTTCTGAAGAGGGATTCTGTCGAGAAACCTTTTCACTTGACTGTGTGTCATTGTGTAACCATTTACTATGAAAGCCTTTTCCACATTTGCAAAACGATTTTAGCTTGCACTGATCTCTTCTGTGGTTAGGAGAGAAGCAGTTAAAACACAAGCGTTTAGATTTAATGACATCCCATCGTTGTGATACACTTAGTTCTTGGAAGTTCTTGCAATTTAATAAATTGTGATTATCATCGCAGCATGGGCACGTGTCTTCTTTTGTCGCAACATAAGAATGACGAGTGTGTTTCTCTGACTTCTTCTTCGTACTTTGCTCACCTTTGTGCTTAGATGGGCTGGACGTGTTGTTTACATCTGCCAATACTTCAAGGGAATTTGCCTTAGCTTCTAAAAACTTGATGAGGTCTTGAAGTGGTGTGAAGTTCTGAGAATCAATTCTTCCTTCCCACTCTTTTCGTACGCTCTCACAAAGGCTGTCCAAGATTAACTGCATGAGTATAATATCTTGTAATGGTATCTCTACATGTAAAGCTTCCACAGCATATATGTTGCTTTGGAATTTGTTAAGAATACTACGAAGATCATTCACATTTTCACTCTTCATCGTTGGTAAAGAGAGTAGATTACGTACGTGAGCTGTGGCAATAATTCTTGTATTATCGTATCTGGAACATATTAGATTCCATGCTACACTGAAATTTTCACTAGTCACTGGTAGATTTTTTATCAGTGCGTGTGCCTGGCCCTTTAATGATGACAGAAGGTAATGCAATTTCTGTATCGGTTCTAAGGCTGCATTATTGGCTACAAGACTGCCAAACGTGTCTTGGAAATGTTTGAACGTTGTTATGTCCCCAGAGAAGGTTGGAAGCTGTATGGCAGGAAGTTGTATTGGCCTATTGTTGCACTGAGAAACAGCTGAATGACAAGTATGATGTGAATTGGCACTGTTATGAGATCGCTGACTGTTCACAGAGTTTGCACTATGCACTTGCTGCTCGTGATGACATAGGATTGCACTGAGTTTAGCTTTTAACTCGAAGTAACCATTCATCATACCTTCCTTGTATTCTGCATGTTCATCCAAATCTTCTTCTGCTTCCACAAGAGATTCTATTTGTGTTTGAACAATATCAAATTTGTCCCATATTTCATTTATCTTGTCAAATTTAACTTTTAATAAGAACACATCGGTGTCTTGATTTGCAGTTTCACAAGACTTTTGTAGAAAAGTAAGCTCTCGCTTAATAACGCCTCTACGTCTAATTAAGGCTCGTAAATCACCTTCCATGTTGTGTGTGAAATGTGGAAATTACTTGAAATTGACAGTTGAATTCTACCACTGCTGCACGATAATATGTGAGTCAGCTGTTCACTGCTTTCTTGATGTCTTTTGAGCTGTTGTGTTTTCTGTAGTACTGAAGCACTGCCGAATAGATGATACAGAGTTTATGTACTAGAAATCGTAGCTCTTGAATACGCGGATGCCGTCGCGGTTGAGTCTTCATACAATGAACGAGATCGATAAGACGAGACAAACCATATATATGTGTGTGAATAATGAAATTGTTTCTTAGTAATCCGGCCCGGAGGACCAATGTAAGGGACGGCCGGAAAATATATCCGGTCCGAGAGGGCAATGTAAGTCTTTAGGACCAATGTTAGGGTCAGGACCGTAAGGAGCAAATGTTAGGTTAAGGTACTTCTCAAATAGGAAATAAAACGTTGCTTTTAGGTTTGGAAGGGACTTCAATTGGAAGTGCATAAGATAGGAAAGATTAGCCACCTCTGAATAGCTAGTGAGGACCAGATTCGAAAGAATCAAAATGAGAGCAATAGACTGTAACCTCAGGACACTGGTATCAGGAATCCACGGACTACTTAAGGAAAACAATCGAAACGTGAAATAATCACAACTTACTAGATTCACACACAATAATTATTTAAACTAATTGAAATAGAAACACTGATACATAAGATGCAAGAGTACGTTATCACACGTGGTTGAAAATATTAATTTCTTGAAAACCTTGACAAATAATATCTTAAAATGCGTAGATTAACTTGCTCTTGAAGTTAATACTAAACTTTTGCATGTAGTTTAGTCGTAAAAGCTGATATAAGCACTGGAACATGTAGCGTTGGTTGCACAACTGTTGCGTAATATCAAACTTCTGTAACTCGGAGAATTCACTCGCGAATTTGATGAATTATATGTAATTATGTATGAATAATTACTGAGAGCCACAATTGCGCACAATTGTGTCTAATTCACCGCTTCCAGAGCAAGTTTAATGAAACTTGGTAGAAAAAGCGGGAATTCCTCGAGCCTACTAGATACACTGTTATCTGCGTGAGGTCTCGTTCAATACTAACTGGCGTGACGCTACACCACCACATATAACAAAAGAAATTAGCAAGTCATGCATGATCCCACAATGCTTTGAGGCGGGAATAAGATGACAATCAAAGCGGGACATTGCAAGCGGACAGTTTGAAACATTCTAAAGTAGAAACATGTTGCTTGCGCGAACACCGCGAATCTAGAGGCGGGCACGCTATCTCATCATAAATTTACATAATTAATCATTGTCAGTTCGTTATGTGAAATCTTCACACATTTTGAAGCATTTCTTATGTCAGTGTATACGGATGTACATGAATTAAATCGCCCTAGCTTAACTACTCGTACCTTGCTAACTATATGGGTTCTTCCATGCATTGCGCTCATGTATACTATTTTTAGTTAGTTTATTTTCTACCCAGTAGGCTACAGTGTTTTCATTATACATATACATAATATACTTATAAACACATTTCATAAAATTTAATACCTTTAAATTTAATAAATTGCCCTTTAAATACAATAATATTAATATCACAATATTTTAAACATGATACATTCTGCTTATATTTTATTGCCGCTATTCATTTTTATATTTTAAAATTACATTTTTACAGTACTTGGAAATCTGTGCATAAGTATAACTTATTCTTGCAAATGTAAACTTCAATTGAATGATAAATTTAAGGAAAAAATATACCAATTTTTAAAGAATGCAGCTAATTTATATTATAAAAACAGTTTGCTAAAATAAAGAATTTGAACATTTTCTTAGTTTTTTTTTATGTGATATAAGAACGTACGTAGTATGGAGAAGATTCGGAAAGATGAGTAGGTTGTTTCGACAGTGCTCTGCTGTTTTATGTCGCGAGTTGTAAAAGAGTAGTCATAATTAATTTTGTCTATGAGAATAAGCAATAAGGTCGGCTTAAAAAATAATGATAGATAGTAGTGGGAGGATCGTGTGAGTTTTAAATAAGAGTTTGCAGGAAACGAGTGATTTTGCATTATAAGTGGTAGGCTTACGTATTATGCGTTTCTGCAAAACAAAGATTCTGTTTATGTGGAATTGGTCCGCTGCTCCCCAAGCAATAATGTTATATTTTACTTTAGAATGAACATAACTGTAATAGCATTGTTTTATTGCAATACGATGCTAGCTTAACAAATAAGAAAGGTAGACAGCCTTTTCATCATTACGGGTGGGACATTCTAGCATATTATGACAACTAGGCCTACTTTTGTTCATTATGTGTCATAAATAATTACTTAAAACTGATTCTGCACATTCTGTAAAATCTACTATGCCATATCCTCCATACTACATGGAAAACATTATTTAAAAGTTATTTTAAATATTTAAAACTGTTTTTTTCCCCAAGATATATTAAGGGTGGGACATAATTTGGACCATGATTTTAATGATGCCAAACAGAAGTTCAATTGCTTTTCTGCTATTAATGCTCGTAATGTTACTATTAATGATGGTATGAGGGATTAAATAAAAATTATAGAGTGTTTCAAGATTGTCAGAACATTTATTTAACACTTACAATAATATTTAACAAAACTATCACCACTACGGATGGGACATTACGAGTGGGACAAAAATCCACTTTTTGCTACTGTACATAGTAATTAACCACACAGTCTTTTAAGTTAATCTTACACCAAATTTTACCCTAAGATGTATTTTCTCAAATCAAACAGGACATAGCTCATTTTGCTCTTGACTACTTAGTTTTAATGAGTGATAAAATCATGCTATAAAGGCAAAAAAAAAAAATGAACTACGACGCAATAAATAAATAATCAACAAATGTTACACATGAAACAACTTCAAATACACATGATTCCTCAATATTCTAGATCTTAAACTTTTATTTTACTTCCCAATTACACTAGTTTTATTACTTCTCTCTTTGAGAGAAAAATTCCCATATTTTATGAAATGGCTGTAGAACTAAATAAATATTTACATAAATTGGGTATGAGTCTGTTTCAATTTAAATGACCATCTATCGTTGACGTTAACCCCAAAAATTTAGAGTTTAACACTTCTTCAATTTCCATATTATTAATCACTATGGTGACCACCTGCTTGGTCTCGTGGTTAGCATCGCTGAATGAATGAAGTGCTTTTATTGTTAACAAGGAAAACTATCTTTTTACATTATTCGTTGCATGAGCCCTTAGGCTGTTCATGCTTTAACTGTGCACAAGCAAAATTGTACTCTAAAAGTAAAACTAAAAACACACAGACAAACAGTTAAAAACTAGTAAATATACAAACAAAACACCACACACACACACACACACACTCCCCTCCAAAAATAGCACATACACCAGCAATACCCTTAAAGACATCAACCAAATATATTTTACATATTCTATATACAGCCGTCTACCCCATCGGAGTACTCCCCTTACTCCCTCGGTCCCACTCCCTCGGCCAGTTCCATCCTAAGCTGCCTCACTTTGGACATAAATTTCCCCACCCCCCAAAAATCTAGTGTTAAGCAGCAGATCGTATGTGAACAGCTGACCCCTACAAGAAGCAGTGAAGGACTCTGGTAGATGCCGTTGCCTCAGTGTTTCCGTGAATGTACACTCTGCCAAAATATGGTGTGAAGTTTCTCCTGCCCCACAAAGCGGGCATATTCTCATTATCATTTGTAATTTTAATTGCCCGCCAAGCTCCTAGACGGAACCAGGCTAAACCAAGTCTTTCCTCCTTATTTGCCCCTGTTTGTCTTGGTTAACGTTTGGATCTCCAGAGTGACTTTATTCCTGCATTCTGCTAATGTCACTTGTTTGTCAATATCTCTCAAACTCCTATTCCTAAACCCCCTCTCAATTATGAATCCCATTCCTATTTCCTCTAATCCCCTACGTAATCTACCCGCCCATGATACTTGGTCTCTCCAAGCTAATTGTTCTCTGCAACACATCGCCCCAATAAGGGATTGATCTCCATGGAGAATCCGCAAGTAATACTTTACAGCCTTTATTTTACACTCAATTGAGTCTCTATGGCGTCCAAATTCTCTTAGAACTCCGCAGTTGGCCGTCCCTCTACCCACCCCCGCTGAGACGGAGTTAAATTCTCCGTCTCCTTAATTGCTTCCTCCTTGGATGTGTTGCTCTCTTGTTTCGTAATGTGCTGCCCTCTGTCCTAAGTTTCGGGGCGTGCGGGTGGCCGGGTGGCTGCTGTGTCAGTACCTTGGGAGTTTTTGTAGTGTGGGGTTGATTTTCCCGGATCTCCGGCTGACTATGGTAAGTGCCGATCTTTCCGCTCTATCATGCTTAAATTAACTGTGTTTTTATAATGGTTAAATTCGACGTAAATTCAGAAGCTTTTCCTTTCAAACGGCTAAACGTGAAACCTCAAAGCAATCCAGAATTATAGGCGTTTCTATAGGCCATGAAATGCGTTATGTTACCATTTCCCAATAATGAAGTCAAGCATTTCATATTCAAGTACTGTTTAAAGGTATTACCATTCATTTTTGCTAAAGTGATGTATTTCTATTGAAGAATGTTTTGTGGGCGGTTATTATTAGCAAACAATAAGTCAGTTTTTCTGTCGCCATATTGAGCATGTGACTCAAGTGACGTCACTGCTTAGTGCACTTGCGTGACGAACTTGGCTTCTACGCTTTTGAGCTTTCCTTTAATTTGCAATGATATTTATGCTGGGGCAATAATTATAAAGTGCTTTGGCCCTACTGATAAATATGGTAGTCTCTGCAAGTTACTATGTAAGGTAGGCGTTTTATGTCTTCTACAAGCTGCCATTGTCGCATGGTCACTTTTGATAGGTTCATGCAGTGCCCCCCCCCCCCTTGTAAGGTCATGGTTATAGTCACCCTGTCCTAGTTAATTCTGCTTTTGCATATTTTCTCGGTGAAGTAAAATATAATACTGGTTAAAACATTTATTTATTGAATTATGAATTTTCAAATATTTCCCAGCTTTGATTACAAGTTACTTATGCGTAAAACTTGTTTGCTATAGTTCATATTCTCCTCATGTAAAATACTAGTGTGGTGAAAATTATTAATTATTTAATTATAAATTTTCAAATATAATCTCCCATTTATAGTAACTTCAACCTTGACCTAGTTAAATCTGCTTTTGCATATTTTCTCTGTGAAGTGAAATATAATTCTGGTTGAAACATTTATTTATTGAATTATAAATTTTCAAATATTTCCCAGCCTTGATTACAAGCTGTTGTGCATAAAGCCTGTTTGCTATATTGCATATTTTCTCTTATGTAAAATACCAGTGTGGTGAAAATCATTATTTATTTAATTATAAATTTTCAAATATAATCTGCCATTTATAGTAACTTCAACCTTCACCTAGTTAAAACTGCTTTTGCATATTTTCTCTGTGAAGTAAAATTCTATGCTGGTTAAAATAATTAATTAACTAGTTATCGATTTTCAAATATCACCTGCCACTTATGTGATTTGATTCTACCCATTACTAAAGGGTGTTTTTCATGTTTGAAGTTTCCACTGAAGTAAAACTTAACTGTGGTAATTCTGTTATTTCAGTAATTATAAAAATTTCCAGTATAGTTTCTGACTTATGATATTTTCAGCCTTTTTAGCTAAAGAGTGTTAAAAATAAATTTGGCATAGCTCTACTCAGTATTTACCTTGAACCAGGTTTGTCCCTTTCCGAAGTTAATATTTAATTTAAATAATTTTCACGTATTTAACATAAATAATTCTCCAGTATTCACTATTTTAAGTGGTTTTGTATTCCTTGAAAATATCTTGGTCTCTTCCTGGGACCAACGAATTCGATATATCATTATTTGTTAGTGAATTATGTAAATATACTCTACTGATAGAGTTAATATATCGAAATAGTTATGTGCCTACAGTGACTCTAGTATTCCTTGTTCTCCCCCTCATATTAGTTGGGCTGGATGATGTTTAACCTGATAGTTAATTTATATTTATTCGATTGGGAATAACATATTCTTGAGTAATCAACCTTATTACTACTGTTGTGGCCTTTGCTCTCCTACTGTGATTGGCATATTATAGAGTTGTCACAGTTTCGTGGGGAACTATTGCAGGTTGAATTCTATTCAGATTTAGATTGTATAGTTCACTGTTGTAGTTCACTGTTTTTCTTGTATATTGTCTAAGTCAAATAGTATTATTCAAATGTACCAAAATCTTTATGTAGGTATAGAGTTGTATCAGGGGTGTATTGTGATTTTGTAAATTTTATTATTGAAATTGTTATTTGATAACGTTTGTCCCTCTCAGTTATATATCCTGAATTTTATTGGGATTAAAATTGTTAACTTTCTTGGATATTGGATTTTCTTGTGGGTAGTTAAATTTTTCCCTTCCTCCTCCCCTTGCGCTTGTTGTTGTTTTCATTGGTCAATATCGATCTCCTCTGGTGTTCCCGGTCACGTTCCCATGTTTTTCTCCTATCTGAATTAGTTATGAATTATTAAACAATATTCCAACTAAACAAAAACCTAAATTTGAACCACCCATTGTTCACTAAAACGCAAGCCGCACCGCTATCCCTTTCAGAAAGTTTCTTTGTACCTGATTAAGTTTTTCCGTTCTCCCCCACCCCCAAATTTCTGCCTCATACGTAATTGTCGATCTAACTACTGCGTTGTACACTGTATCTAATAATTTCAGCAAGACCTCGGGAATCTTGTTACGTATCTTCAGTGTTTCCGTCACTTTCGTAATAGCTCTGAGTTTAGTTATGTCTATATGTTTGTTCCATTTGCCATTCATAGCCATTGTTACCCCTAAGTAAACAAAATTTTTCACGTTATTTAATTCTTTCCCATCATATGTCCATCTTTCACTTTTCCCGTAAACACTCCCGTTCTTAAATGTCATAGTTTTAGTTTTTTCGGCATTTACCATCATCCCCCAATCCCTGGCATACACTTGCAAGTTGTCTAGACTTGTCTGTAGTCCCTCGACCGATCTTGAGCACAATGTCAGATCGTCCGCGTAGAGCAATGCTGGAATCTTTACCTCCCCCACCACCGGAGCGTCAGTATTGACCCTTGACATGGCATCCGTTACATCATCGATGAACAGGTTGAACAGTAAGGGGGATAATATGCAACCCTGCTTCACCCCTTTATAGCTGGTGACGCTATCTGATATCCTATCTTTGTCGTACTTAATACAAAATTCCACATTATCATACACACCCTGAAGAGCCTTAATCATCCTACCCGACATCCCTTTCATCCATAATTTGTACCATAATGCTTCCCTCTCCACGGTATCGAATGCTTTCCGAAAGTCCACGAAAGCGCAGTGATGTTTCCCTCCCTTATTTGACAGTTGTTTTTGTCTTAGCGTGTCCAGAATGAATATACTGTCTACAGTGCTACGCCCTCCCATAAACCCCATCTGAAATGTAGACATTTTGTCATACCTTGCCACCCACCTCTTTATTCTCTCGCATAGGATTTTGCAATAAATTTTGTCCATAATAGGAAGTAAAGCCACATCTCTGTAAGAGTCCGGAGATCCAACCGGGCCTTTGTTTTTATAGATAGGGTGAATGATTGATTTTGCCCAGATGTGCGGATATTTCCCATTCATAAATAATTCATTGAATATACTTAGCACCAACTGTATAAATGTCTCACTTTTGGTGGCCGCTTTGAAAATTTCTGATGGTAGACCATCCCATCCTGGTGCTTTGTTGTTCTTCAAGGAGGAAACAGCTTTTTTAATCTCTTCCCTTAAAATTTCCCCATCCTAGGCCCGGGTTCGATCCCCGGTACCTTCTCGGATTCTTCTGAGGTTAGGGAAGTCTGGAACGAGGTGCACTCAGCCTCGTGATACAAACTGAGGAGATACTTATGGAGAAGTATCGGCTCCGGTCACGGAAACCACCATTAACGGCCGTGGTTGTCGGCATGCTGACCACATGCCCCCCAATCCTACCATAAATGTTCTGGTCTTATTAATATCCACTTTGGGGTACCTCAGGGCTCGATACTTGGTCCTTTTCTTTTCTTTTCTTAGTAACGGTCAATGATTTAATATATAATATACCTGAATCACCTGTATTATATGCTGATGATACGACCCTTAGGATGAGTCACTGTAATATTGAACTATTGGATCTTTTAACCATAGAAAGTACTGATATTGCTAAGCACTGGTTTTCTGTTAATGGATTTTTGCTTAATGACACCAAAACTAAAACTATGAATTTTAGTTTAAGAGAAATTTCAAACGATTGCTCATCTATAAAATTACTTGGCTTATTGCTAGACCCAAAATTATCATGGAAACCTCATACGGTCTCTGTATGTATTAAAATTTCCAGAGCCACCTTCCTCCTTCGCAAATTAAGAACCTGCGTTCCACTTTCTACCTTAAGAAATGTTTATTTTGCACTCTTGCATACCCATATACTTTATGGACTTCACTTGTGGGGTCATTCATCTTTTCTGTGATGAAATACTGAAATGTCAAAAAAGGACACTAAGAATTATGCTTAATAAGAAATTTAATGAACCTTGTAGGCCTTTATTTATTCAGTTGAAAATAATGACAGTTTATGGTATCTTTATTTATACCAGTCTGGTCAACATACATAAGAATATTAGTAGTCTTGAGATGAGACCAGATGTGCATAACTTCAATACAAGAAATAACTCTAAATTGAATCTTCCTAGATGTAGACTACAGATGACCAATGATACAAGTTTCTACAAGGGTCTAGATTTTTATAACAAGCTTCCTGTCACAACTAGAGTTTTTCCTTTCAACACTTTTAAGGTAAAACTGTGTAACTGGTTCTTATTGAATCCTTTTATTCTGTTTACGAGTTTCTTGAAACCAATGTAAATATACAATTTTAACTTTTAATTCACATAATCTTATTATATTATATTGTATTAATTGATGCTATATTGTGTCTAATTTACTTGTATTTATGATGAAGTCCTATTCAAATTTATTTTGATTTTGGACCAATAAAGATTATTATTATTATTATTATTATTATTATTATTATTATTATTATTATTATTATTATTATTATTATTATTATCGACCTATGGTATATGACGCAGCGGTTGGGTGGTAGGCCTTATCCCTTCAGGGGTGTTGCGCCACGGAGTTCAGTTTTAGTTTAATCACTATGGTATAATTAATCACTGTATCTTTAAAATCTGGATTTAAATAGAATAAATTTAGTTTTAGATGTCTTAATAGCTAGTTATGATAATGTGAGATCGCACGAGAGGTGAATTTTTTATATCAAATAAAAGCTGAAAGGCTCTATACCTTATGTATAAAGATATAATAACTTATTATTATCATAGCTACTATAAATATATTTTATTTTTGTAATTTGTTATTAGTCTGCCATATAAAAGTTATGCAATTAAAGGGAGACTTAAGGGTTTTTAGTGAGGAAAGAGTTAGCTACACATGAGGAAAAGCGCATAAGACATGAGTACCAGTATTAAAAGAGGTTCCTATATAGATTTATTGTAATAAAATTATCGTTCCACTTAAATAACTAAACTAACTTTCGGTAGGTACGGAATAACAGGCCAATTCCTACATTCCCATTTTGTGCTAAACTTTACAGTTAAGAGGATAACAGCTATTTAATGCAGTATTTTTATGCAATGTAAATATTATAATATAACTTAATGATGTAATATAAGGTACGGTTACCCGTCCTTTGTAGTCGTTTGCACGGTTTTTATCCTTACCCGAGAAACCTGAGTCTACTTGGTTTATTATTATTATTATTTTTATTATTATTATTATTATTTTATTTTTTTTTTATTTTTTTTTCGCCTGACGTTTTTCCGGAGTTTGAGAATAACATCTGTCTGCATCGAACTCCATGTGAATCAATCTATTAATTATTTGTGCAGTATTACTTAATACTTTACCTAGCCACAACAATGTCGTCTGTTCGAGAAAATAGATCTGATCAAACCTGGAAACAGAAATTAAAATCAGATGATGGAAGTATTTTTTCCCAACGCTCTAACAAGGCACTGCAAGAGCGTTAAGTTCGCTTGAAATTAGATAGAGACAAGCGTCAATCTCGACTCTGGAAGAAGTCAAGTATACTGAGAAACAAAGTACTATTTCTTCCTCGTGATGTTTCTTGTGTAAAGCTAAAACACATGCAAAATACTTTTTTCATTAGGACGAATGGCGGATAAACAGCTAGTCGATAATAACACAAGAACTGATAACCTAAAAATCACATTGTTTTTAATAAATTTTTCTTTATGTGACTAAAAATGACATTGCTTTTAATTAATTTTTTTTAGCTTGATATTTATTTCGATATAATTGTATTCTAAAGTGTTGTAACAAATTAGGCCAATCTACTGTTTTGCATACTCGAATACAAAACATTTTAAGCTATAACTTTGCTTTTACCGCTAAGCTGCGAAATACTGATGTGCATTTTCCATTTGTTATGGCTTGTGTTTGTTTCAACTGATGTTTAAATATAATGATTATGATATTACGTGAAATAGCAAAGGTGTGATAACGACTTTAGTCTTTTTTGAGGGATATAAAAGCTTTGAAGAATTTCAGCTCCATCAGTTTAGTAGTTTTTGTGCCAATTCATTACAAACAGACCTGAAACTATTAGACGTTTGTATGTGATTTTGAACTATTTATTTTGCTTCCAGGCCTTTACGATGTCCCAGCTGGCATTATAGCACTGCTGTCAGTGTTTTACGGCACTATTTCTGTGCTTGCTGTGGTTGGCAACTCATTGGTGATGTGGATTGTCGCCACAAGTCGGCGAATGCAAAATGTCACTAACTGCTTTATCTCAAACCTGGCGCTAGCAGACATTGTTATCGGCCTCTTCGCCATTCCATTCCAGGTAAGAACTTTTAAAACAATATTTGCATTATATTATTATGTAAAAATCACGCTAAGTCTTACCGATTCCCCGAGAATGTCACATTACTGTTATAATAATAATAATAATAATAATTAATAATAATAATAATAATAATAATAATAATAATAATAATAATAAACATCATCATAAGTAAAGCAGGAAATATTGTCTTAAAAAGTATACAAACTCCATACGGTATATGTCTTCAGATGATAACTCTATGCCGAATAAATTTAACAGCAAAGTAGAATCATAGAATAGGTTAAAAGAAGCATGGTGAAATAAACAACTACACGGACAGTACCTGAAAAGGTTGAATGGAATACAAATAGACAATCAGAAGAAAATTGAAGCCGGAGACTGAAGCCACTATAGCCTAATTGCTGCTCAAGATAAAGCTTTAAGAACACATCGTTATGAGAAATATGTTCTGAATAATTCACAAGATGATAAATGTCGCCTCTGTCAGAGCTAATCAGAAACTATTGACCATATTATCTCAGCGTGCCCTATTCTAGCAAATAAAGAATACTTGAAGAAACATAATATTGTATGTAAATATCTACATTGGAAAGTAAGCAAATCCCTAAGCTCAGAAACATGCATTAGATGGTATGGACATACCCCAAACCCTGTTAAATGTAGGGGACATGTTACAGTCCTGTATGATCGACAAATACATACAGACCGAACAGTCTCTGCAAACCAAGCCAGACATAGTAATACGAAACGCTAAGAATAGGACCTGCCAATTAATTGATGTTGCAATCCCAAACTGCCAGAACGTGGTTTCAAAGGAAGAAGAAAAAAGGTTGAAATATAGAGACCTTCAGATAGAAATAAGTCGAATGTAGAACGTGAAAACTGAAGTCATACTATTATAGTTGGATTACTGGGTACGGTACCAAAAAAAACTGGAAAACTATCTATCACAGATAATGGGAGAAGCACAGGTTTCCAAAATTCAAGAGACCGTCCTGCTCGGAACTGCTCACATTTTGAGGAAGGTGCTATAAGGACCAGACCCGTGAAGAATCTGCTCCTTAGGGGGCTGGAGGAAACCTGGAGCAGAATTTTAAAATCCAGCAATAATAATAATAATAATAATAATAATAATAATAATAATAATAATAATAATAATAATGTTTTATTTTACCTGGCAGAATTAAGGCCGTAAGGCCTTATCTTCCACTCAACCAGGAGAAGAAAAAAAAGAAATACAAACAAGTTACAAAATAATTTATTATACAACAAGTAATATTACACAAAAGAAATAAGCAAAATTTTAAGATTCAGTACATTAATAATTATACACTCCTCAGAATAATTCTTATAATGTAATTACAAGAATGATGATGATGATGATGATGATGATGATGATGAAGTGTTCGGCCCGGAGTTCGGTCCTGCCCTGGGACCGAGCCGTGGGGGGATACAAGGGACACTAGGTCGGATGATACCGCGTAGGTTGGCCAGTTCCTTTCGCGGGATGGGAATGAGGACACAACACCCAGTCCTGACCCAGAAAGGAAACATTACATCTCTGAAAAATCCCCGACCCGAGCGGGAATCGAACCCGGGCCGCCCAGGTAGCTACCAACTCACCCACGGCGGCGGACACAAGGGTATAAGGATATACAAATTGACATCACTATTTAAAATTTAAAAAATCCTGGGCACGGAGTCCTCCGGGAGGGACTTGAAGCTGGGGGGGCCGTGTCGTAGATTTACGGCACGTAAAAGAACTCCAAGCCTAAATTAGAGCCTCTGGACAAAATTTATCGGCCCTTCCACGTCCAAGTAGGCTAATACCTTAGTTTCGGGAGGGGAGGGGGGTTGAGAGGCGATGGGCTTACCACCTGTCCCTCTGCCCTCTCTAGGAAAATAAGCGTAACAAAATTCACATAGGTACCGAAACCTCCACTTGGAGGCCCTTCGCAACAACTTGGGGGCATAGGATTAGAGATAGAGAGAGAGATTAAAAAAAGGTAAAATATTTAAATATATATTAATAATAATTTATACGGAATTACTGAACGTTATGTGGCTACAGTTAACAGGATCCGTCAATCTACAATTCAAAGGGTGTACCCGCGCTTTTAAAGAGACGGTTCAAGGAGAAAACGAATAACATGCTGCTTGTTCTGTTTATTGTCTTCAATACTTGAGAAATCATCATTCCACTATTGTTGAGATAAGAAGAACCGTTCAAGAAATAAAACAAGCTAACCTGAATGAGAGAATTGTAAGTAGGCGGGCTGGAGGTTTCAGAACTGAAATTCAGAACACCAGCTAAAGGTACAGAATTACTCCAACTTCTTTGTGTTGAACGAACGCGTTTTGCTTGCAATCACGCTAATTGGAATCGGGAGGAATGGTGACGAGTATTCTTCACAGCTGAATCGAAGTTTGGTTTACGGTGCCATGATGGACGGGAAAGAGTGTGGAAAATACAAGGAAACGTTTTTCACAATGCACCTTTAGTTTACCTGTCAATTTCCAAGGTGTAGCGTAGCATGTAATATGAAGCTTGCACAGAATTCGTTTTCTTCTGCCTACATTAAGGAACACTTAGTAAAAAAGAATAGGTTGGGAGTGAGAGTAATCATTTTACCCATCGAACCCTCCTTGATGTAATAACGTATAAATATGCCTACATTTCAATTCAATGAGATACGTCTAATATCATAAGTCAGCGGGTCAAATAGAGTACATTTAAAAAAAAAAAAAAAAATTAAGTTGTTGGCTACATAGTTATTCTGCAGGCACGGTTATGTGACATAAATGAGTTTTGCACTCAGCCGTTACATTTTGTTAGCTGAATAGCATAGCGTATTTTTAGAAAACAACTGTTTCATTGTGGAAATATCTGGTTATACGCAAATGTTTTCCTGTTGTTTAGTTATGTCGCTATTAAAGTTTTTGTAGGAAGCTAGCCTAAATAACTAACTAGAACTGCGGGAGGAAACAACTGATATACGTGAATATAACACGTTACGAAATACAGAATTAATTATGCCTGTTCATGAGCGGAAAGGGCTTATAGAGAGAACTTTGAAACTAGGTTGTGGTAGAATGGAATTTTCAACCATATCGCATTCACAATTAATTTCCATCCATAACAAGCGATAGTGAATCATTGTGGCTTTGAAACACTATCATAAACATATTATTTACACCATTACGTCTCGTTCTTGGTGTGTTTTATATGATAGTAATCTTCTATTACTTCGCATTACTTCAGGACGGATTGTTGGGCATGTTAGTTTTAAAAAGCTGCCCTCAGTACCACCTTTAAAAATAAAAACAACAACAATAATAATAGTAATAGTAATAATAATAATGATAACAATAATAACAATAATAAAGTGAATGCATAGATATTTAATACCGACGATTTAATATGTTAGTACTTTTGGTGTTTCTTATCCTAATTATGTTCCTACGATATTTAGACCCCCTCAGTGCAGTCCCTGCCTGGATTTCTGAACGATGGACTATTTTACTTGCGGAGAACTTTATAAGACCGCAAGCATTTCTTAATATTTTTTACTGTTAACTTCACGCATAATCCCTAAGCTGGAGGAACACTTCATGTCGTTTGTCCCCGACTGCTTACTCAATATGTAGGCTACGCCAATTATTTTGTATTCCCCTATTCTTGGAGAAGAGGTGGGAATATATTAAGTCTGTTCACCAGCAGTACATAGAGTTAATGATAAAGAAAACATATGATTCAGCTATGAGAGACATATTGTACAGTATCCTCATATAGTTTGGGATATCAACAATTTAGTTATGCTGATCAAAATGAGTCTAAATGAAACCTAAAGCAGAGTCAGGATACGGAAACTTATATCAGATAGATTTGCCACTTAAAGCGCTTGAAGCGAGGAGATGCATTTTCGCCTTTTACTTTTTAATTTCGCTTTGAAATATGCCATTATGAAACTTCATGAAAACAAGTTAGGCGTGAAATTAAATGGTAGAGTACGATTACTTCCACAAAGTCTCTGGGTTTTTACGAATATACCTTAGGAGCGAGTCTCACCGTTCCTGGAGTTCCTGCCTAGGGGAGGTAGCTGCACCCTGATTGGCTTAGTATTTCTATCCCACTCCACGTGTTGTCTGTCTCTGTCTCGCTGTGGCATTATCCCTCCACTCAACTATTATAGTATTTTCTATGACTGGCAACGTGCTGCATGATCTTCACTCTGTGCTCAACAGCAGCTAAGTGATCTTACGCGCATGCGAGTCTGCGCCAGCTGGTAACGAGAAGCTCACTGGCTGGGTTAGTCTTCAAGGCCAGAGACTTTGTGGAAGTAATCGTACTCTAATCAACCGATCTTTCAACTTATGCAGATGATGTTTATCTATTGGGCGATGACGTAACAAATCGAGAGAAATGCAGACACTCTTTCCGATGTCTGCAGGAATTTTGGAATGGAAATTATTACGGACAAAACTATGTATATGTTCATGAAAGGTCAAGACAATGCGCTACAAAATGATATAATAGCCGGTAAAGCATTCGAACAAGTGGAGAAATTCAAATATCTCGGAACAATAATTACAGAAACAAATAGTTTTTTTTATTATTTTTTTTTTTTATTCACAATAAAATTTACAACCCGTGTTTTGCCGTTGGCATGTCATGGGATATTTACATTGTATGTTTAGCTCCTTGAAAGATTACAGAATCTATTCTTGTAGCGAGCGGAAGATGCTGTTGATGAAGTTTGAGACAATGGCTGTGTTTATGTGAGTCTTCAGAGTGAGATACAGTTCTTTTTTTGATAACACTGCAGGCCGGTCTCTTGAGAATGTTGTGCATTCCGTTAGTAAGTGAATTGCTGTCTGTGGCGCTTTTTCGGGGCAGCTGCATAACGGAGAGGGTGATTTTTTAATCCTGTGTAGATATGATCTGAAGCATCCGTGGTTGGTCAGGAATTGAGTGAGGATATAATTTGGCCATAGTGATATGGAAAGCCTTTGTTTGATGGAGGGGATAAACTGTTTGGTTTGTTGTGCTACCTCTGTATGAATATAAGATGCGTTCCAGATGTTTATGTAGTAGTTTAGTAGAAGTTGTTTAGCCAGCGATATGGAGATGTAGTTGTATTCTTTCGAGTTTCTATGGCTGGCCGCTATCTTAGCTAGGTAATCTGCTCTTTCGTTTCCTTTAATCCCCGTGTGACCTCTGATCCAGTGCTGTGATACTTGGGTAGTACTCCTAAGTGCGATCATTTTCTTTCTAATGTATACAGCTATAGGCTGGGTTGTTCTTTTGTTAGCTATGGCGAACAGCGCTGCTTGTGAATCCGCATGTATGGCATACGATGTTTTATCTTCGTGTTGAGATATAATCCAATCTATTGCCATTTTGATTCCTATGATCTCAGCTTGGAAAACCGAGCAGTCGTTGTCTAATCTTTGCGTTCCTGTGTATATTTCTAGTGATTTTTCTTCTGCAACTATTCCAGCTCCGACGTGTTTGTCCGTTTTGGAGCCATCTGTGAAGATCCGAACATTTGCTGAGCTTATTGTGCCATTGAAGTCTACGACAATATTGTTGTCTTTCGGATGTATTCCTCCGCAACTGGTTGGGAGTTCCACTTTCTTGAGCTTGGGTATTACTGCGTTTATGGGTCTGCCTCTTCGGACAGCTCTTATGTCTTTGTGTAGTAGTAGAGCCTGTTCAAAAGGCATAATTCCTGCGATTGCTTGGAAACTGTTTTATAAGCTTTTATGATAAATATTAGGAAGGCCCTTTGAATTTGTTGAAGTTTGTGGCTAGCTCTTCTCGAAATTGTTTGGTACCATGCTTCCGCAGCGTACGTGATTACTGGGATGATGGCGTGGTTGTAAATCGTATGCAGGTGAGCGTAGGAGATTCCCCATTTGGCTTTGGAACACCGGATTAAGTTATTCCTGAGGTGCAGTATTTTGTTTTCTAAGAACTGCGTGTGAGGGAACCAGTCCAACTTGCTGTCAAGCATTATTCCCAAATATTTCATTTTTGTGACCACTTTTATTCCCCGTGTTGTAACTACGGGGTGGGTAGTGTATTCTCTTCTGTTTCTAACGTACATTGGCATCAATGCTGTCTTTTCGTCAGATATTTCCAATTTCTGCAATTTACACCAGGCCTCGATTGTTTGGAGTACGTTTTGGAGGGTGGAGAGAATGTCCGAATGATAGCGTCCTTTGAGCATGATCATTACGTCGTCGGCGTACATTATAATTTCCGTGTCTGGTATGTCCGACATCTGCTGTACTAGGCCGCTGATAATGATGTTCCACATTGTTGGTCCGGCGACCGATCCCTGGGGGCATCCTTTAGTGATTTGTTTGGTCGCTCTTATGTCACATAGCTTGAATGAGGCCGTGCGGTGTTGTAGGTACTCTTTGATGATGTTAAAGATGTTCTGGGGGCAATCTAATTTCCATAGTCGATCGAGGAGGCCTGGGTGCCAGGCATTGTCGAAGGCTCCGGTAATGTCTAGGGTAAGAAGACAGCATTTTAGACCTTGACTCCTATTTAAATGTACGTAATCCGTAACTGCTTTGATGGCGTCTGCCGTGGATTTGCCAACTGTAAAGCCATATTGTTGACTAGGTATTCTTTCGGTCTTTTCCAGGTGAAAGTTGAGTCTATTTATTATTAGATTTTCCTGACATTTCCCCGGAACCGACAATAACAAATAGTATTAAGGTAGAAGTTAAGTGCCGACTGAAATAAAGAAATTATTGTTTTTATGCAGTTCAGAAATTTCTGTCTTCTCGTCTTCCGTGAAGAAAACTAAAAATAAATATTTATAAGACAATTATCCTGCATGTTGTACTATATGGATGTAAGACATGGCCACTTACTCTTCGGGAAGGACATATTCAGAGAGTCTCCGAAAACGGGTGCTTAGGAAAACATTTGGACCTAAGAGAGATGAAAATGGGGACTGAAGAAAACTACATAATGACGAGCTTGTACTCTTAACTTGAACTCTTCACCGAATATAGTAAGGGTAATTAAATTATGGAAGATAAAATGGGCTGGAGACGTTGCGCGCATGGGGAAGAAAGATCTTCCAGAAATATTGACAGGGAGACCAGAAGGGAAGGGACCACATGGAAGACCTTGGCGTAGATGGGAAGACAATATTGGGATAGATTTAAGGGAAGTAGGATTTGGGAAGCATGGATGGAGTTAGTACAGAATAGGGTTGAATGGTGGGCTCGTGTGAGCGCGGCAATGAACCTTCGGGTTCCATAAAAAGGATAATATTCTTTTAGATTGCTTACGAATTGTCTGTTATCATTGAATAAGTAAGTAATTATCCTAATTAGGAATAAAATAAATTATTAATCCTTAAAATACAAGGTCTGTTTTTTGTATTGGCCTACTGCTTAAACTCGAGGGTCATTGATCTGTTTTACATACAGTTGTCAATAGTTTACACAGAAGGTACTCTGCTTAGGTTTTTATCTAGGTAGAATAAGTGTTTCGCAGTGTTCATTCCACTGAAACAAGTCGGCAAACAACTACCGAACTAGACTTTCTTATCACAAGTGCCTAAACAGTTCGAGATGTATCAATGCAATGTGTGCAATATATTTTATGGGCCTTTACCTCCTATTTCGAGTCTTGTCATTTCGCTATTACGGTGATCGCTATTACGTGTCTAAAGATAATATTGTCTAGTTGGGTTGCTAGTTTCTTGCATATGGTTAACAACTTCAGTTTTCTGACACGGCCTTAGAGACAGGGCAAGTGCCATCTCGTATTATGGGCTGGTGAGTGTTTGACGAACGGCTATAGGGTTACACATGGCTGGCGATATTTAGTCATTCATTACCAAGACCCGGAAGTTAATGCTCTATCAGAATACCTAAGCATGAAAATATGCTTCGGAACCAATGAAATATGCTCTATCACGTAAGACATTTTAATACTTTACGTTCGAGTTTTAACTCACCTGTGAGATAAATGTCGGGTAACTTTAGGCCCCTGTGGTCTCCAGATATCATCTGGCATCTTCATCCCATCCGCGCCTTGTTCGGCATGGCTGGTACGACTGGTGTGTTTCGTCCAATGTGTTCATGTTGTTTCGGTGTTGGTCCCGGCATTGGGCTGATTACTCATCCAAGGAGGATCTCCATGTCCTTCTCTGGTCAAAGAAGTATGTGTGCATTCCATAGAAACTCCCTTCCCTACAGGTCGCGGTCCTGTAAGACTTGCGCGGCGTGGGATGCATAAATGCCCCTACAAGGGGGGCGTAAAACTCAGGTCAAGATTAAGAACAGTAATGCTTTACTTTCTATTTTTAGCTGAATTATATTAAAAATTACAGAAGACATTTGTAAAAGTTACGAACATTACACCAATTTTTAAAAAAGCAAGGTCAACGTTACATTGGAAGCTAATGAAGTTATATGTCTCTAATATTATCTATCTTTTCCAAAAACAGTAGGCTATGCACTAAGTCAATTAGGCCTATTATGCAGACGATTCTCAAAACATCCACTTAGCCAAACGTGCTGTAAAGGTTTCAATTAACAGAGGTATGCACAATATTTAAAATCCGCCAGAAATATGTCCTAAAAAATGTGACAAATTAATAAAATATGTACAAATATTTTAATATGAATCAAATATTTCGCATTATCGCAAAACTAACAAAATATGCAAAAATACACGAAATGAAACAATTAGTTTTCTGTTTTTTCTTTCCTGTCTTGTACACATTTTAACACTAGCATGTAGGTCTAATAGAGTGCATTATTAAAAATATGATTTTCATAATTTTCCGAACCCTATTCATCACAATCATTCATCATATTTCTCGCTAAATCATACATCTGCTTTATCTGACATTCAAAACCCGAATAAAAAAAGTTGAGTTGATCAATAAAATTTTGATAATGAACAAAGGTACCTGCTTTTAGTGAAAGCTGAACATCGTTTCAATACAAGCTGAACGTCTAGGCGACACTCGTTTCACTATTCAACTAATAAGTTCAGGACTGAACAAGGAATAATATGAAATACTTAAGTTCTAGTAGCGTGGTGTAAATAAAATAAAAAATCTTTGCGACGTAGGGCTTACAAACGTTTTGAAAATATGTGGCGTAAGGTTCTGATCTTGTAATACAAATCATTATAACTGAGTGAGGAAGTCTGTAATTTCTTCCTAACCTACGCAACACGAATACAATATTCGGGTGCTGAGCACCTCCAGTAATTATTTTGTGGGTACTCTGATTACAAAGCAATCCTGGAAGTCGATGCCTATTGCCTTGCCTTTCATCAAAGACCAAGTGTCATATTTCAAAGAGTCATAGGATATGCATGCGAGATTATCCAACGAGGCCGCTCTAATTGTTTATTCCTATTTATGTTACTAGTCTAATGAATCCTGAGGCTTGTGGTACTATGAATGACAAAAGATATTCCAACTTTGATCATTTAGCATTATATTGAATTCTATTATTTTAACGGTCAGCCTCAGTGATGGAAATGCAACGTCCCCCCATTCGGTTCTGCATGTTGCTGGTTCAAACCCGGCAGTGGTTGATCGATTTTTCAAGACGTAAAAATCTCCGGAGGGACTACTTAATTCATTAATTAATATTATTACTATCCTGTTCCATATTTATTTTATTTCTTCCTGCAACACCTGCAGGTTGCCGATGGCAATGAGTACTTTCAACATATATGTATACAGTAAAAAAAATATTAAATTAATATTGAAGCTTTAACAATTATTATATAAAATAAATAACTTAAAATTATAAGTCATTGTCCACCGGTATGATTGCGAAAAATGACAATAGATCCTTTCAGTGCCACGAGTGATATTTCTACAAGGATCGTTTTGTGCAGACCGAACTTTTGGAGAACTCAAACAATATTTTTGGGATGGTACCACATGCTCCAGTCATTAATCCAGTTACTGTTATGGATGTTAAGATGGTATGTATTCTCCTAATACATAATGGTGGGTTCATAGATTCGTCTTTTCTTCTCATTCACCTCCCCCGCCTGATCGTCATGGAACTCGAATCTCACTGTTTCATCGATTAGAGTACACATGCCGTTCAGATGACTGAGGATTTAAGGCTATAATATCCACCCTGCGAGTACTACCCTCACTGGAAAGACCATGCACTTCTTCAAAAACAGAAAACCCCTTGCTCCTTAAGGCATTAGCAATTAGACATCTAATTGTGTGATGACGCGCATTGGACAGAGGTTCACCATGGGGACAGGCCCCGGGGGTACTTACTTACTCAATGGCAATACACAATTCCGAAGCAAACTAAAGGAATGTTAGGTTTTTATGGAATCCTCCGGTTCATTGCCCTAAGCCCGTCGTTCAACCCTATTCTGTGCTAACTCCATCCAGCCATCCCTCGTAAATCCTAAAACTAAACTCCGTGGCGATACATCCCTGGAGTGACTTGGCCTACCACCCGACCGGTGCGTCATCTACCACAGGAAGATGGCAGGATTGGGTCATGTGGTCAGCATGCCGACACCCACAGACGTTAATGGTGGTTTTCATGTTTGAATCACGAGGCTGAGTGCACCCCTGCCAGACCTCCCTACCTCAGAAAAATCCGAAGAGATACCAGGGATCGAACCCGGGCCGAGGGATCTGTAGTCAGTGGCGCTAACCACAAGACCACGTAAATCCTACTTTCCTTAAATCTATTCTAATATTTTCCTCCCATCTACGTCTAGGTGTTCCAATTGGTCTCTTCCCTTCGGGTCTCCCAGGCAATATTTTTGCAATATTTTTAGTTGTTAGTTAGTAGTAAATATTACTAATATTACTTACTACTACACCGTTTAATAGACTACAAAAAGTAATAGCATTTACGCATAATATTAGATGTGTTTGTATGAGTGTATTTGTACCTGTACTCAATAAGATATTCTGAAATCTATGCGATACAGATTTCGTGAATTTACTATCGAAGTGGCTTTAGTCACACGAGATTTTAGAGTGTGAGGTTTAACTAGAGGACATACCGATGTCCTGAATAGGAGCCTGATGGGTTTATTGATCTATCAGAGCTAATCCACAAATCCACAAATAAGCAGTTCCTCGGATAGCAAACAGAAAAGGAACAGAAGACGTAGCCTATAAGCCTAGTCAATATTGTGAAAACATATTTCTTCAAAATACAGTATACTAGCATGTGCCCGCGGCTTCGCCCGCGATAATTATTTAAAAAATTAAAAATTAAGAGCATAATAGTTAAATCATTATAATTATTAACACCTAAATCACGTGGACTACATACCACGATTAGATAGCGTCGCCTGGTAAAAGCGACCTCAGATTCGAGTTCCTTGGCCCAGAAAACCCCTGTAGAGTGAGTTTCGTCCAAATCGAACGATGTTTAACCATATTTAGGTCTATGTTGATTATCCCTCTTCCGTGTAGGATGAAAATTTCATATGTCTTCGGGCCTTGATATTCTAAACAAATGAATCGTCCAGGATGGACTTACAAAATCAAGCGATCGCCCGCGATAATTATTTCAAGAATTAAAAATTAAGAGCATAATAGTTAAATCATTATTTTATTAACACCTAAATCACGTGAATTACATACCACGATTAGATATCGTTGCCTGGTAAAAGCTATCTCAGATTCGAGTTCCTTGGCCCAGAAAATCCCTGTATAGTGAGTTTCGTCCAAATCGAACGATGTTTAACCATATTTAGGTCTATGTTGATTATCCCTCTTCCGTGTAGGTTGAAAATTTCATATGTCTACGGGCCTTGACATTCTAAACAAATGAATCGACCAGCGTGGGCTTACAACATTCAAGCGATCGCGATGCTTTTATTTCCACGGTATGACAAAAATAGCCAAAGCCAACTGCAATTGATTTGACATTGAAATGTATTACTGAAATCTGATGCTTCGACAGCGCTAAAATCACGTTTTCTGCCAGTTTTTCACTCATAACTCGCGAACGAAAGCTAAAATTAAAAATTCGGCTTCGAGGTGCATTCGCCCACCTTTCAGTCCATCTATCTTTAAATTTTCAGATCTTTGCGTTCAGTAGATTTCGATGGGCATCGTGGACAGACAGACAAACAGCATGTGCCCGCATGTGCCCGCGGCTTCCCCCGCGATAATTATTTCAAATTATAATTATTAACACCTAAATCACGTGGAGTGCATTCCACGATTAGGTAGCGTCCCCTGGTAAAAGCGACCTCAGATTCGAGTTCCTTGGCCCAGAAAACCCCTGTATAGTGAGTTTCGTTCAAATCGAACAATGTTCGACCATATTTAGGGTTGATTATCCTTCTTCCGTGTAGGTTGAAAATGTCATATGTCTGTGGGCCTTGACACTCTAAACAAATGAATCGTCTAGGATGGACTAACAAAATCAAGCGATCGCGTTGCTTTTATTTTCAAGGTAGGCTATGAGGTATGTTGACAAAAATAGCCAAAGCCATCTGTAAGTGATTTGATATTGAAATATATTACTGAAACTGATGCTTCTAAAACGCAAAAAAATGCACGTTTTCTGCCAGTTTTTCACTCATAACTCACGAACGGAGGCGAAAATTAAAATTCCGGCTTCGAGGTGCACATTCCGACCCTTTAGTCCGCCTATGTATAAAATTTCAGATCTCTGCGTTGAGTAGATTTCGCTGGGCATCGCGGACAGACAGACGGAGGACAGACAGACAGACGGAGGACAGACACTTCCTTTTATTAATATAGATTATGAAAATAATGACCTTTCTCAAGTGTATACGTAGGCCGTGGTGCTTTCAAGTAAGAAAAAAGAAGAGAGAGAGAAAACGAAACCATTCAAACCAAGCACAACAATGCGAACTTTACCTTCAAATCAATCAGTTGACAAATAAACTACTAACATAAGTGAAGTGATGTTATGAGTAGTGTACATAGCCTATCTCTATGAAACAAGCTATTTTAGGAGTTCTATAAATGTTAACTAGCATTCAGCTAATTTTGTTATCTTCTTGTTTGATTGTAATTTTAGCAATCTTTACATTCCCTGCTCGTACCATAGGTACTATAGGTAAAAGTATTGTCTTCGACCCCAAATTCGAAATTGATATTTTAACACAAATACACGATTTAAGGTTCCCTGAATCCAAAAAATACTATTTTCGGAAACATGTATTTGTTTGTCTGGGAACAGCGTAGCTCCAGAATGGAAAATCGTATGAAATCAAAATTTTGTATTTGGGTTAGGTACCTCCTAAAAATGTGACGCTAAGATTGGAGACAAATTTATCCTATTTTTAAGGGATTTTAACTTACATAAAGAAAATCTTGTTTCTCACGATTTTTTTAGAGACAGCTCTAACAATTATCTTTAAATTTTGTTCGTGAGGTGCTTATACCAAGAGCTAAAACTTTTATTTGAAATTTTTTTCTTCAGAAAATTCCCTGAAGGGAAGTATTAGACCACCCGATCTGAATATGCGTTCTTTGCAATGCGGCTTCTTGTAACGAAAACTCGTATGAAAACAAAATTTTATATTTGGATTAGATACCGTACCTTCTGAGGATGTGGTGCGAAGATTGGTTAATTTTAAGGGGACTTTACGAGAGAGAATTTCGTTTGTCGCTATTTTCTCGAAAACAGCTCTAACGATTGTGTTTAAATTTTATACAAACTTGTAAATACTTATACTAATAGATGAAACTGTTATTTTAAACATTTTTCGAAAAAATCTCTGAAGAGTAGTTATAAGCAACCCTCTTTGAATATGCTCTCTTTGCAATATAGCCTTTTGTTCGCTATGAGAATGTGAAGGGAGAAAGATGGATTGGCCATGCATAAAGTAAAGAAAGTTACGTGAGTGCATTGATCAAATTTTATTTGAGTTGAGGCTTTGGATGTGATGTGGTAACGAAAATTTATTCATTTTTAAAACCAATTTACATGAAGAAAATGGCATAAATAATATATTATACCAAGAAGTATACTTTTATTTGGGCAGAGTAAGTTATGTGTGTTTCACAACAGATCTTTTATACAGGCAAGGAACAGACTGCCTTATTTTAAGAACTGTATTTTCATGGATAAGATAAAAATTACATTTTGCAAATCATGATAATAGTCTAAATGTTATTTTCTCTTTCAGTTTCAAGCAGCACTTCTGCAACGCTGGAATCTGCCACACTTCATGTGTGCCTTCTGCCCATTCGTCCAGGTTCTGAGCGTGAACGTTAGCGTGTTTACGCTTACTGCCATCGCTGTAGATCGACATCGAGCGATCCTCAATCCACTGAGGTGAGTAGAACACATCAATCTTTGACCTCTTGTCCTCAATTTCCTGCTCGAAAGTAATCAAGATAATTCTTCTAAGTAGCCACACAATAAAGACGTCGCCACTGTAGTTCAACAAAGAACTATCATTAATCTTTGGGCACAGTTTTTGAAAGCTAAAGGAAATGGGTTATCTGAAATAAAAGGTGAATTTGTGACGACGAACGTCGTTTCCCTTTACATGTTCACAGAATAAAGCTGTAAGAAGATTACTTCCGTCTGCCTGGACATAAAATTTCCTAAAATGTAGTAGAATCATAAATTACATTATTTGAAATATATGTGTGTAAATTCTTAAATTATTCAGATTTTGTATTATTTAGAATGTTTTAAAGGAGCAATATTTAGTATACGCATTTGTATCGCGATGTAATCGCGTGTGTAATCATCTCAGTTGTAAAAGTTTAATAGTCTCATCAGAATTTATTGCGATTATTTTCAAGTTCGCTACCGGTCCTTACAAATGACTATAGATGGAAAGAGAGAACTAGATTATTAAAGGCAAGTTTAATATCTGACGGTCAAGGTCAAGAATGTCTGTAGCCTAGTAGTTAGTAATAATAACCCCGATTCGCGAAAAGAAAGTAGTATTAAGAGAAAGCAGTATCAGTGATTAAATGTCATATTTCCGGCAAATTCTTGTTCGAAAATGACATTTCGTTTGATTACGATTTTTGTTTGTTTTCAAACTCTGCTTTTCACACACACACCTACAAATAATCCATTCGCAAAATGTCATGAATCATGGGACCTGGAAATTCCATGAAGAATTCCTCTGTAGAATCTATCTACCTACCGAAGATGGAGAGAGAAATAAGTGCTTCTAAAGTGTTAAATTTTCCAGAAAATACAAACTAAGACTTGAAAAGTATAATTGCAGAGACTGAGAAAAGCAGAATTGTTTTTAAAAGATTAAATTATAATTCCATGTTTGATTTTGAACATAGCTTACTTCAGGTTTATAGAATAACTGTTGAACCTGTTTTGGAAAACATAGAACCACCAGTGAAGTTCCCAAAATAATTTAAGTACCTGTAGCCAGTACAGAGAAATAATAGGCCTTTTACCACAGAAAAAATTATACGGATCTCAGCAAGAACTTCTTCCTTTATTTAAATATGTTATAAAATATTCTAATAAATGTATATAATATAAGGGAACACACAGAAAGCAAGAACAGGCATGATGTTTTCTGCAGGAAGAGGTGATATTGTGAACGAGATCGAGGGATGGCGGAAATGCAATTATTCTTTAGCCCAGTGATAATTAAGTTACACTCGCAAAATGGAAAAAGGTAATTAAATAAGAAAGCCTTGATCTTCCTATCAATACAGCCTCGTTCACATAAAATATTATTTCTATATAAGAAGTGAAATACTATTCAGTTATTATGGTAGGGTTTCAACTGCTTTTTCCCCATACAACGGACAAATATTAGCCCTCTCTTAATTCTTGACTAAACTTTATAAATTGAATTATTGCCTAGATTTATTAGACTTCCTTTCAATAATTGAGCCTGCAGTGAAGTGATTATGATATTTTGGTGCGTGAATATTATGGTTGCACTTAACTAGTGCGTTATATTATCTTTATTAACTTAAATATTAGCAGCTTCGAAATACTTGAAGCTTTCCCGGCGCTGATTATAAATGGTATCACGGGCCGAGTAAAGGGATGTACAACATCCAAGCTTTCGGTCACTGACATCTCTGCAGCCTTCTCAGGTAGGCGAGGAAGGGATATACAACATCCAAACTTTCGGTCATTGACATCCCTGCGGCCTTCCTCAAGGAAGTGAGGAAGGGATATACAACAACCAAGCTTTCGGTCGCTGACATCTCTGCGGCCTTCCTCACTTCCCGTGGATGAAGGAAGATGGCCAAAAAGAGCTCTAAATTATAACCCAGAGAATAGGAGGAGAAGAGGAAGACCGACAACACAATGGAGAGAAGGGATTAGAATAGCTATGGCTGACAGGGCTATAGGAGAAGATGAATGGAGGGATAAAGAGGCATGGAGATCGAAATGCGGGATGCGGCAAAGGCCGTAGGATCCCCGCTTTATATATATATATTTATCCAGGTTTTCCCCTAACAATATGTTTATCAACATAAAGACAGGATTTTCATGCAAATGCATGTTTTTATATAAACTTGTTACAGTTCTCAAACTTGCTGATTATCCATTTCATGGTTTATTATTTCCAGATAAGTATACTTTCCTGTGTACATTTTGTTTTTGCCCTTTTTGGAAAATTTCATGCATAACGCATTTTTATGGTGTTTAATGAAGCATTATTTTAGTTTTTCTTGCATAGGCCTATAACGTTCATTTCTCTTTTTTTAATGCTTATTGTATAATATCGCATAACGCTGAATTTTACAAATTAAGATTTTAGTTTTCCTGCTCTTACAAGACCCCTATTGTACCCAGAAAAAAACCACTTACAATACCACGAGTGTACCAGAAAAGATCTAACAGATTGCAACCTTTCTACCTCAGAATTCCTTGCATTGTCACAACCCCCAACTCTTGTGGACAGGCCGGGGGCTACATTTCTTAAAAGAAACAATAAACACCAGCAGACTTCAATACAAAATGATAAAATCCCTCCCCCAAGATTCTCTCCTGAAAATGAAAATTGTAATTTGAAGGTAAAGAAGCTAAGTTTATACCTAGACAAGGTCCACAGCACATGCCTACTGCAATGTCCCCCATTTGGAAAGGTAACAAGATGTAGGCCTTGAAAATAAAATGTAAGTTTGAATTCTGTTAGTGTATATTTGTAGTGTTTTTCCTTCACTAATCATATTTTGTCATCATTTGATAGCGCATGAATGCATGCATATTTTAACCTGCAATCACTCGCGGTTTTAGATCGAAACAAACAACTGTGTATGTATTTTAATAACTCGCGTATATCTCGAAAGAGAAAATGTTTTTTCTAGCAATGCCTTCCGCGACATTATGTGCTTCATAATTTCCGAGAGTCCTGATATCACACACGTGTCAGTAGCGGTATTGTTAACAAAGCGGCGCATTCATCCGGTGTATAAGAGGTAAGTTGACGCTACAGCTATTGAATAATATTATTTTGAATATCTGGTTCTTTTCACTTTTAAATGTTATAATAACACTGTAATAATATTAATAATAATAATAATAATAATAATAATAATAAATGTTACATAAGAACAAAGTAGCCTAATAATATTCATAATAATATTAATAAATAATAACATCCCAAAAATAACAATAAAATAACAAAATAATAAGATAATAATTTTTGTAAAACAATAATATAAAATCACTTTTTCTTAAAGGCAATTTAGTGTTGTTATTATGTTTTTTAAAAAGAAAATATAACTGTATTTGCTATTTAAAATGTTAAAATGGTTACATAAAAACTTATTATAAGTCTAACTCATGAATTTGAGTTGCATTTAATATCTACAAAAGAAAAAATAATAATGTTAGACCAAATCTAACGTGCGGTGTATAAGAGGTAAGTTGACGCTACAGCTATTGAATAATATTATTTTGAATATCTGGTTCTTTTCACTTTTAAATGTTATAATAACACTGTAATAATATTAATAATAATAATAATAATAATAATAATAAATGTTACATAAGAACAAAGTAGCCTAATAATATTCATAATAATATTAATAAATAATAACATCCCAAAAATAACAATAAAATAACAAAATAATAAGATAATAATTTTTGTAAAACAATAATATAAAATCACTTTTTCTTAAAGGCAATTTAGTGTTGTTATTATGTTTTTTGAAAATAAAATATAACTGTATTTGCTATTTAAAATGTTAAAATGGTTACATAAAAACTTATTATAAGTCTAACTCATGAATTTGAGTTGCATTTAATATCTACAAAAGAAAAAATAATAATGTTAGACCAAATCTAACGCGCGAGTGATGGCGTGACAACCACAGTCACCAGCGATGCGGGCTAAGATTTGATAGTACAGGGAATCTTTGTCTTTGCTTGTGATGAATTACAACTTTTGATCTGCTAGGCATTCTAGAGTTAATGAGAAACACGAATTACTTAAACAAATAAATATGAATGGTTAAAATATAGCGCTTTCTGTCTGTCCTAAAATAAGGAAAATGAGAATAAATAAGAACAATTTGACCTGAAGCATGCGGGAATAATATTTTCGAGTGAAATTTTATCTGGAATCCCTATGATATCAGTCAGTTGAAAGTAATATCGAGTAGCAAGGAATGTAGCATGTTACTCGACTGAGCCTCACATTACTTCGGCATCAAAGCAATCTCTACAGTAATGGAATACCAGAGTCCAGTTCAAATCCTCGTACAAGGTAAACTAAAAGCAGTATGGGCTTCTAGAGTGCTTCTAACGGCATTGAAAAATAAATAACCTCTCAAGAAGTTTTCATAAGCTTTTGTTTTTTATTTATGAATACCGCCCGATGTGGTAGAAAGGAATTTGTAATCGAACAGGAAAGAGTTGCGAATTTACATATTTCATGATGGAGTATTGAATTCTAATGTTACTGTCTTACATTCCTTTTCATGTATAAAAAGCATTAATTATATTAATGATTATGAGTTGACTCTCCCGAACTATACGATCTTAGGTGATATAACGAGATAAGCTGCTCATTAACTTATTTTGGGAGAATCCGGCTATTAATGAATACTCACAGAATCAAGGAATGTAATGAATAATTAAAACTACGAATATGAATAAAACAAAACTCTGTTTGTATCAATGTAAGCGCAATAGCCTATGGCGAGACGATCGATATGATATATCGTGTCACCATCGGCAATAGTCGCGCTTTGTGCCACTTTTCAACAGCTGTTTGATTCTTCAATTGACCTCCTTTTTACATCGTGTTATGTAAGCTTATATTCTATTTATTACTATACCTACAAGATTTAAAATCTTCATCATACAAACACTTAAATTTCGTATCTCCTTTTGCTCGTATGTGGTTAATATAATACCCAGTCGCTGAATTCAATGTTCAATTATTATTTCTTTTTAATCAAATAAACTACAAGTATGAAGATGTTTCAGTGTTCAGCCTTTGTGAATTCACAAAAGAAAGAAAAAAACAGGTGCAAGTAAGTACGATAAAATGAAAGTGATTTATTATCAAAATTACAATAAATGATTGAACTATTCTACTCAGAAAGATAATTTCCGAGATATTTCTTGTAAATACATTCACATGATTATTTATTTAATAATTAAATTACCATAGGTTCTAGGTTCAGGTTTTATCAGAACAAGGAAGAGCAAGGAAGCAAAGGAAGACGGGAGGGAATTTATCTTCAGGGAATCCGAATCTTGAGTTATATTTTGACTATTTATTGAAAACTACAAAAAGAAAGATATAATGGACAAATTATTAGAGCTTTTATAGAGAACAAATAAAAGTAAAATACTTGTTCCTTACATAATGAGATCCCTCACTTTTATAGATCCTGTAAGTTAATTGTGTTTGTTAATTCCTCAATTGGATTTAGAATTGCAATCTAGAAATGGGTGGGGACGCCCAAATGCACTAATCCATTGGCTTTTGTGCTCCCATTGAAGGACGAAGCATAACTATGGAGAAACGATTGAGAGGCCAGAGTATTTTATAAATTCAGTGATAAAAGTTCAAGTTCATGTAATAGTAAACATCTTTCTCTGAGCATGAGTCGTATATTTGAGCTGTTTAAAGCATAGGCCTATGTTCGTAGTACTGTACCCAGTGGTTTGAACTACAGTTGTTCAATTATTGATTTCTCGAATATGCATCATGACAAAGATTGAAATTGAGATAACACCGGGAAAACATGATTCACGATGCCTGGAAGCCAAAAAAATTGTTTTAGGAGCGTTGTCTGACTGTCTGTAAATGACTCTTGCAGACAAACGGTAGATTGTAGGCCTATTTACTTCTATTTTGGGATTATACATTCCGATGAAAGCTTATTGCCACCCCTAGAATTTGGTTTCAGTTATTAAATTATTAAGAAGAGTTTTCATATTTTATAGTTTTGAAAAAACGATTTTGATAAAAATGCAATTTTCAGTAGGCCTGCTTCTGCTCATAAGTAATAATAAAATGGCTATATTAGTTTTTTGTAAAAATTACTTATGGTATAGTTTACTTGTGTTCATTTTCGATTTTTTCGATAGATTGTGGATGTAATATACCCGCACCATTTGTTTTCTTTAGAAATCATATAGTCAGTAGTCACCTGTTTGTACGCTGTATGAAATTAGGTATTTGATACGTTAAGTTATGGGTTATGATTAGGTCTATGTACGAGTAGCAATCAAGTTTATTTCTTCACTACAGTTAAATTTTATTTAAACCAATTTTCATAATAACAGATTAATGTTTAAGTTTAAATGTCCCTTTCACTTACTAAAAAAAAAGATTACGTCATTACTTAAATCCCTATAATATAAAGCCACATGGCTGACTCACTCACTCACTCACTGACATTAATGTTTGTCCAATTCCAGATAAGCTAGAAACTTGAAATTTGGTACACATATAGCTTTTAGGCTGTAAGCCACAGAAAAATTCCAAAAAGTTTGCTTTTTTAAATTTAGCCCTAAAATCCCCCGAAAAAAGGGCTCGGAATCCATGGCAACGATAGACAATATTATCTATAGTGTTCACATAGGGCTTTGGAAGTTGCAATACACTTTGACAAATCTTTAGACATGCTACCGATAGAAATAATTTCTGTAAACCAAGCGAGATGACTCAAATGATAACGTCTTGAACTCGTATTTGGGAGGTCTCAGGTTCAAATCACAAAGCCGGCCTTATTTCCGATACGGTGTCAGTTTAGAAAAAAAAGCTTTTCCTAAGAACCTCACTGGGGGTTTGGGGACAGAGCCCCAATAATTAAAATGAGTTAATCTCTATATATATAAGAGGCTTTGTCCTGACTTACTCACTGACTTAATGACAGAGAATCAACGCAGAGCCTAAACTATAGTAGGTAGGGACTTGGAATTTGACAGTATCTTCGTTTGATAATGTAAGTGCTCAGTAAGAAAGGATTTTGCAAAATGTTTATTTTAAATGTCAAAACTGAAATGTGTTTGAGAATACTTTTTTACACAGAATCATCAATTCCAAATCACAGTTCACATGACAACATATTGTTGCCAGTGGTCTAGGATGGGTTTGAAAATAAATGAAATGGGAGTTTAACAAATTATAATAGAGAAGCTATCAATATAATTAATGTTATAAATAAATATTAAAGAATGAAATCCACAAAAATAATGCAGTCACATAACTTTCTCTACCCTGGACATAGAGAAAACAATACGAGGTATGGTAATATGTATATTATTATATCGCAGGTTTTTGGGGAGGCTAACATGAGAGTGAGAAATAAATATTCCGCAAAGACAGTACAATTTTATGTTACCGGAATTTCTGTCTATTCTTATTTGAACCCCTACCAGGCTTGCTGTGTACAAGCGATGGGATGCAAAATTCTACATCCTTTATGAGCCATAAAAAGCTATACCAAGCGTTTTCTGAGGGAATAGTTTCAGTGCGATAAGTCGTTCTTCCTATTTCAAATTCTAAATACCTATATAATGACCTATAATTTAAAATCGAAAGTCCGTCATAAGATAATTTCCAATTACAAAATAAAAAACCCAGGCGACGCCGGGTCTTTTAAGCTAGTTATATATAAAGCAGTGGGAATAGAATCCGCTAAGTCGAACATATTCAGGTAACGAACGCGTGCATTATACCGAGACTACACTCAACCATGCAGTTTTATTAGTATGAGTTAAAACATTATTAAGTGCCAGTATGGTACTTTATGAGATTGTGTGTGGGGACGAAAAATGTCTGTCCGTCCGTCCGTCTGTCCGCGTGTCTGTACGCGCCATAAAGCCGCGTTCACACCTGTGCGCCTTGCGCCTAGTTGCCGTGCCTCTCCAGTGCATCTGCGCATGCAACGGTGCAAGCTCACGCATGCACCTAGTCTCTTGCGGCTCCATTATTGTAGGCGCATACCTCTTTCTGTTCACACCTGCTAGAAGTGCGCAGATGAAATGTCCGCTTTGGATTTAGGTGCCGTAGCTGCTGCTGCTGCAGCTGTTGTTATTTTGCGACAAAGACGAAACCGTAAGAAGAAAATTCAATTGTATTGTAATCACAAAGTTGGCAATGTAGTTGACCTTTCACAAAAATATGAAAGTCAAACAGCAGTAAAATTGGTCATGGCAATCAATCTTTCATTTCCAGAATATCGTTCGAAAATGTACGCAGTAGGAACAACTCTGATCACCAGTAGGTACTATTTCGAACAGTGGCATTTTCAACGAACGAACTGCTTTCTTCCAAATATAATTTTATTTATTATTGATTACCAATAATATGAGCGTAATAATTGTCACATTTTGAATAGGTAGCTGGCAGGATTAGGGCATGTGGTCAGCATGCCGAATCCTACTGCAGTTGTTGATAGCTTACTGAACCGAAGCCGCTACTTCTTTATGAATTAGCTCCTCGGTTGGTGTCTCGAGACTGAATGCACCCCGTTCCAGTTGGCCCTACCTCAGAAAAATTTGAGGAGGTACCGGGGTTCGAACCCAGACTTGCGGGTCCGTAGTCAGCAACCACTAGACTAGGGGCTAAAGAGGACTTTTACAGAAAAACACTATTTTTAAATAGATTTTCAATTAATACAAACGCACTGAAATTAATAATGTAGGCTATATATCGCTTTGTTGTTTGTCTTTGTATAGTGCAGCTATTCATTGCATGGGCAGGCGGCATCAAAGGAATAAACCATTAAGTCAGTGTTTATGTTAACTGATGTAACCAAGTCGGCCTTGGCTTCTGCTTTCCAAAACAAAAGCAACGTTGTTATCATTGACCTCAGTTCTTCCCTCGGTTGAATCAATTCACACGTGTTATTGTTTATTGTAACTATTGCAGGAAATGAAACTTGAGCAGTCTGAAATACTTTGAAATTGTGGTAGAAAAGGGTAGTTGGGCTATAAGTCCTCTACTAATTTATTATAGCATATTTATAATTACCACTTTCCTCGGCTGCAGTCGATCTTCAAGCATGATGTGGTCCATTCTCGGGGTAGATGATTAGAAGCAGGACTGGATGATCATTGTCACAGAAATAACTATACCTGTACACGTTATCTCTGTTATAACGAGGTCTTCAGTTTATTGTTCAACTAAACAAGTAGTACAAATTACATGAAATCACGGTACACCTGAGAGATACTTCATTTATATGATCGCGATGTTGATTTTATAATTACGGTTCTTTAATGTTATTTTGCAAGCTATTCATGTGTGCGTCTATTTCTTAGGCCTCAACGAGCCTAATACACTGTACGCCTTGTGGTATACATCTACACTAGAAACATTCCTATAATTCCCTATGAGGCAGTTATGTACCTCTATCCTATAAAACACTAGGTTCATTACTTTGCTTTATTCTGATTATTCTGGCACACATGAACTTTCTTGAGTATTACTTTACATACCGAACGTGGTTGAGAAGTGATCTCACAACCTTACCCTATCTGATATAGTTCAGAAGTCTTTTCACAACCTCACTCTATCGGATATAGTTTTGAAGTCCTCTCTTTACCTTACAAAAACAAAAATCAACTGACTATTTTAACCTAGAATAAACGCCTCTTCTGATTGCTTATTGGCTACACTTATTTTCTGTGATTTAATTGGCGATTGCTATATTTGCAACTCAGCCAATGAAATCGCGAATTATTAGCAAGAGGGAGTTTACACAAAATTTTCACACATTAATTATAGTCTATATATATTCTTTTTCTCACGATTTTAAGTCCTTACAACGCATGTTTACGCATTTATTTCGTAGCTTAAAAACCACTATTGCATAGCCTTAAAATCCTATTCACAAGAAGCAATCGTGTCTTATCTGAGATCTCATAGTTTAAGCAAGAGCTTCACCTTTCCACAGGCATCCGCAATTTATTCGATGGGACCTGGGTTTTATTGCTAGAAACACTTAAATAATATTGTCTTCTTTTGAAACAGTATCTCCCCTATTCATTTATATTCCTTTGTAGTTATGAAGCGGCTACTATCTTTCAGCTTGTAAATTTTCTGTTTTTAGCAAAGACCGAACTCATTTAAATTCAGGTACACGTCTTTCCGTGAGAATTAAACTTTCACCAGATATGCTAAAATCATTGTCAAGTACTACAAACAATTTGCTTTGAATTAATTCCATTTCATATTTAATTAGCATTGCTTATTAAATTATGCCTCATATGCCCGATCTGTTGGGTGCAGAATCTTAAAATAATCAATTTATTTTGGAGACTTATGTAGACAAGTGATCTATTCCCCCAAAAATGGAATTGTGACACTATTCTTCAATCTTTCAAAAACTACCCTACCTACAAACACAAGTTCATTCATCTGACTTACTACCTGAGTGTTTGGCAACTCCTTGTTGTAAACACCCTTTCTAGTATACCTGTGTAACAACTTCCTCTTTCATTTTCCTTGTAAAAATCTTAGCATGTTATTAATTCACTAAACACTTAAATATTAACTAAAGTACCAACAAAGCCATACATCACCCATACTTCTTGTCGTATACGTCACTCTTGTAATATTCTGGAAATCAGAAATGACTACACACTATTATAGCTTTATTTCCTTTTGTAAAATCATGGGTTCGATTCCCGAAAACTTACACTCGCAAAGGATACTTCACTCTGTTCACTCAAATTATTTAACGTATTTTCACTTGACCTAAAGATATATTTTAAAGCAGATATATGCGTAGTAACCGATGCCTTTAAACGTCCCCATATCTGTTCTATAAAATACCTTCATTCAATGTTACATCTCACATTTTTCACACCACATACTTACATCAATTTGCTTACAGATTTTTCTTAAAATTCATGTGCTTGCAAACCCAGTTGTGTAAAATTTTTAAACTACTAGGAAGCAATAATTCTACAGGCTTCTTCGCCATTTAACCTTTACGAACCTGCAAATAATTTATTCCATCATTTATTAATAATTTTCTTTAATGACGTGAAATATCACTTATTCCTCCAGAGCATTTCTTAATATGAAACCCGATTCCTGTCATCAATCTACTCGTTTATTATTATTTTATATATAATAAACCAGTAACGTTTACATTTAGCATACTGAACTATTTATTCAGTTATTTATCCAATTAATCCACTTCCAAGTTTACATGGTTAATATTTTCCCCTTGATTTCATACCGCATAATAAAATCAAATTTATTCAATGATCTCATCCTCCTCTTCGCTTTTCTCAGTATCTGCTTAACTTCAAAACTTATAACTTTCATCAACGATTACTGCTTATCAGCCTATCCTGTATCGATTCATTTCATCACGAACAACTTTTCTATGTTACCATTTCTAGTTATTCTACGGCTTTCCGTTTACTATTTAAACTCTCTATACCATAGCACAATAATATTATTGAAAATATTTCCTTCAATCAATAATTCATTTATGCATTAATTTCTCATTTGCTTTTGCTAAACGTAATACTTTAATCATCATTGCATTTTTCCTTTCAATGCTTAATAATCCTTCATTTTATTCATCTTTGTTTCTCTCATGCGCAATAAACTACTCCATAAACTAATCTTAGTGAACAATCTGACTTCTCATGTCATCAATAACTTTGTTTCCAGTGCCAGGTGTAACCCACAATTCATTATGAACTATTTGCCATTATCCAAAACGTATTCTTGACATTTTCTCTCTAATTTCTCATCACACAAAATTTTCTCCATTATCCGCCACAATAGTATTCATATACATTTTATATCAAATTTATTTCATAATATTTCAACTATTTGTCTCCTTGCTTTCCAATGCATTAATTCATTTTCGCTACTTTTCCACTATTTGAACGTGATTATCTATTTTCAACTACTTTTCTATTTAATCGACATACTATTTTACTATCTTAGAATCCACATCTCTTTATAATTCTTTCTTTCAATAAATATTTATTTAACTCATTTGACTGTGATGTAGCTGCGAGGAATTCTTTCTATTCTCAAATTTCAATTATTTTTCTTTTCACATCACATGCATCTCGTACGCAATTATTTGACAGGTCTACTCTCATATTTAACACGGTTCATTATTTATTAAGGCTCTATAAAATACATATTTTAAATGATTTGGCTGTTAAAAGTTTCTATCTCCATTATCTGACTTCGTTTTATTTGATTCAATACAGTATTTGTTTCAACACTTTAATCACTGTTACTTTTCTCTAAGTTTCGTATTTCCAAGTATACCGTATTTTAATTAATTGGGTTTTCCCCTGAAAACTCACCATCTAACTATCCGTTCAATTCTCCATTTCCTACGAGGGCATAAACTTCCTCTACAACAATAAACCAAGTGAGCTCCTTAGCTTCACTGTCTAAAACATTTCACATCGGCAGTCGTTCCTCGACTCTTTTGCCGGAATAAAAACTTCGCGCGGGCGTATCCTACGACCTCAACGCATTCAACTATAAAATCGCTCATCCATCAGAGCTAATGCCTTCCTCATAACACCTCTCTCCCTCTCAATAACATAATTATCATTCAAAAGACGGTACTTGGATAATACTCCATTCTTTGTTTAATAAGAGTGATACATTAATCATCTCGATTCCATTCTATCTTCAAATTAAAATAAAACACAGCCTAATATTTTATTTAGAGCTTATTATTTAACTATTAATAAAAATACCGTATTACACTTCACACTTTCTAATCCAAGATTTATTATATGACCTGATTATTGATATTATTATTGTTTTTTTTTTGCCTCCTCTCGCTAGCTTACAAACAATCCATTGACTACCAGATTTGCATATCAATCTCATTTTCTTCTAATTTATCATAAATTTATCAATCATCTCTGGGAACTCACATCCCGTACCACGAAAATGTCCACCTATACGTGTGCTATTCTGTTTCTAATTAAAAGGGTATTATTGCGAAATTTGCATTGTGTAAATATTTATTTTCATTTCTTTTATCAACTTCATTTTTCTTTTGGCGTGTCGCCATTCGTATAATCCACTATGGTCAATAACCTTGTTTATTTTGATTTACACCTGTCATTCACTGAAAACTTTTAACTGTGTCACTAGCTAGTTTAAAGGTCTCTCCCCTCAAACATCTGAGCATCCTTTATTCCGGCTAACCCTACCTGGAATTTACTTGAATGCCTAGGGTTCAATGTCTCTTCTAAGGAATTTTGCTTGCATCTTTTTGCACAATGTCCTTTTACGCTATTCGTACCGTTAACTATGTTGCCATATTTCTTTGAGATCTCCCTTGTGAATTGTATATGTTTCATCTGATTAGTTTGAATGTACCGAAAATTGTACTTATTTACACCCGGATCAAACAAATCCCTCACATTACGCTCAAAGAGTTTCGCTGACAAGAACATTCTACGCTGCTCTAAATTCAAACGTGATTCATAGTACTCCTCTGAATCCCTAAGAAAATTATTTGAACTAATTACCTCTCTCCCGCGGAATTCAACAACATTTACCTCACTTCCTAGTAAGTTTCTCAATTTCATACAACTAGAGTTCTTTACAGAAACCTGTGGCACCCTACACATTTTACCGTTTGCATACATTTCGTCAGTATTCTGATCAGTATTACCTTCAATGTAATCTGCTACAAAATATTTCTGAGGAACCTCAGAGTAATTACTCTCGTTTCCATACTTAACCCCTGCTATTTCATTGGCATAGCTAACTACCTCTTCATTTACCAAATCCACTTTCTGAATAATTATATTTTCTGATTCCTTTACCTCTACTAACGTTTCTTTCTCATTATTTTTACAAGTAACTTCTCTGTTAACTGACTCTAGGTCTACTTCCTCGTCAGTTTCGCCCTCTAATTCAAGTTTCTCAATTTCCTGATGTTCTTCAGGAGTCCTGGCTTCAATGTTTTCTACTAACAGACTTTCTTCGGACAAACAATTATTTAGTTCACCCCTTAACTCTTTTACTTCATTCTCGGTTCCCTTATTAAAATTCACTCCAGTTTCATCAATATCCCCTGTTACTTCAGTTATTTCCTTACTCAATTTCTCCGTATACTGGTCAATTTTATCTCCTATTCTTTCACTACGCTCTAAGATCAGCATGCTAGTGTCTGTTATTTTCTTACTAAAATTGTCATTCATCGCCTGTATTTTCCTGCCTGTTTCCTTACTAGCGGTCTCTATTTTCTTACTAATTTCCTCGAAGAATCTATCGCACATAGCCTCTATACGCCTATATTGTTCGGGTGTTAATTCATAATTTATTTCACACTCAGAGTGGACAACACTATTTCCCAAAGCACTTTCGCTTTCATCGACACCTACCCTTGGTATATCCATCTTACTGGCCTCCGACTTTTCACCTGTAAACATATTATTCCTACTCTTGCTGTCCATCTTACTAATCTGATTATTTTGTGTAATTCTGCTCTAATTCCTGGCCGACTAACGTCTGCCCTCCCCCAAGTTCATTAATAGGGTGCATTTTTCTAACTATCTTACTATTTACATACACAAAACAAGTCTACCCTTCACTCTTAGAATCTAACATTTACATAGCAAGCACAGCATGTTGTTACAAAAATATCTTTGACTTAAAGTTTCCATAATAATGATTGGATTTCGATTTTAAAGAAATTTGTAGATTGTTTATTTTGCTTTACCAAGTGCTGAATATATTTTAAATCAGTGTCACTTTCTTTAAATTTTAAGTTTCAAGACTATATTTGTCTTAAGAATTATATTATTTGTACTTTAATAATTACTAGATTCTTTTTTTTTTATATAATATTTTACTTTAAAAAGTATTTAACAAAACAATATTTATTTTCTTAATTCAGCACTTAGTGAAATATTTAAATTCTTATCTGTCATTTTTGTTGTGAAGTGGTCCCTCGATGTCTTCAATGATGTACCACGAACTTGCATCTCCTCTTCTTTACGGTAGATTATTCCCTCCATCTTCGTTCCGTCGTTTTCGTCGTCTTCGTCGTCCTAGCGCTCTCTGCATTCTTCATCATCTCTGGGTTATTCATTTTTTTTCTGGTATCATACCAATTTTTCTCGTGCTTCACGTTGGGCTCGCCAGTTGTGGTAGAAAAGGGTAGTTGGGCTATAAGTCCTCTACTAATTTATTATAGCATATTTATAATTACCACTTTCCTCGGCTGCAGTCGATCTTCAAGCATGATGTGGTCCATTCTCGGGGTAGATGATTAGAAGCAGGACTGGATGATCATTGTCACAGAAATAACTATACCTGTACACGTTATCTCTGTTATAACGAGGTCTTCAGTTTATTGTTCAACTAAACAAGTAGTACAAATTACATGAAATCACGGTACACCTGAGAGATACTTCATTTATATGATCGCGATGTTGATTTTATAATTACGGTTCTTTAATGTTATTTTGCAAGCTATTCATGTGTGCGTCTATTTCTTAGGCCTCAACGAGCCTAATACACTGTACGCCTTGTGGTATACATCTACACTAGAAACATTCCTATAATTCCCTATGAGGCAGTTATGTACCTCTATCCTATAAAACACTAGGTTCATTACTTTGCTTTATTCTGATTATTCTGGCACACATGAACTTTCTTGAGTATTACTTTACATACCGAACGTGGTTGAGAAGTGATCTCACAACCTTACCCTATCTGATATAGTTCAGAAGTCTTTTCACAACCTCACTCTATCGGATATAGTTTTGAAGTCCTCTCTTTACCTTACAAAAACAAAAATCAACTGACTATTTTAACCTAGAATAAACGCCTCTTCTGATTGCTTATTGGCTACACTTATTTTCTGTGATTTAATTGGCGATTGCTATATTTGCAACTCAGCCAATGAAATCGCGAATTATTAGCAAGAGGGAGTTTACACAAAATTTTCACACATTAATTATAGTCTATATATATTCTTTTTCTCACGATTTTAAGTCCTTACAACGCATGTTTACGCATTTATTTCGTAGCTTAAAAACCACTATTGCATAGCCTTAAAATCCTATTCACAAGAAGCAATCGTGTCTTATCTGAGATCTCATAGTTTAAGCAAGAGCTTCACCTTTCCACAGGCATCCGCAATTTATTCGATGGGACCTGGGTTTTATTGCTAGAAACACTTAAATAATATTGTCTTCTTTTGAAACAGTATCTCCCCTATTCATTTATATTCCTTTGTAGTTATGAAGCGGCTACTATCTTTCAGCTTGTAAATTTTCTGTTTTTAGCAAAGACCGAACTCATTTAAATTCAGGTACACGTCTTTCCGTGAGAATTAAACTTTCACCAGATATGCTAAAATCATTGTCAAGTACTACAAACAATTTGCTTTGAATTAATTCCATTTCATATTTAATTAGCATTGCTTATTAAATTATGCCTCAAAATGTATATATAGAAACAATTTCAGTCAACTTATTTTAGTAGATAGGAAGTTAATTGAGTGAGCATTGAATAATTGTATCATTAAAAAGGGTAAATATCTCAATTGTTTATGCTATTTTTCGAGTGCCAATATATGGAATAGTTACTTGCTTATTTGGGGGGGGGAGAGAAGTAGAATAACTCTGTCAAAATTATAAACAATTTTCGGTGTCATATTAGTGTCCATTATTATGTTTTATGAAGACGGCTAAACTCGTTTGTTTAAAAAGCCTAAAAAGGTCTATTCATTGAAATAATACCACTGCTCTACTCTGCTGGACTCTACGAAAGTATGATCGGAGGCTTTTTATTTTATTTAGCACCGCTTTCGTTGTTCCCAAAGCGTATTTGTCCCTTAGAAACTGTAAGGAATCGCTCCTTTTTGTCCTGTCCTTGTAGTCCGGGGAGCTAGCCATCCACAAACACGGATACGAGCGATAATCCCCCACGAACTCAATATTCTTTTCATTAGACCACTCCGCCATAATAAAAAATCAGAGCAGAGCCTTGGAAGACGCACGACTGTTGCACATAGCTCCCCGTTTCAAATGGGGAGCTACTTGCGCCTACGTCCACCGGCGCAAGGAGGTCCGTGCGCACAGATTCCACGCATGCCTCACCCTGCACCGTTGCATGCCCCGGCTTGCATCTCCACCTGCCAGGCGCAAGCCTCTTGTGCGCATGCAACGTTGCACAGGTGTGAACGCGGCTTAACTCAAATACGCTTTTTCGGATTTTCATGAAACTAGAAAACACATTAATAATGTCTACGGGAAGAACCCTATTGATATTGAACCAAATCGGTCAATTTAGTGCCTATTTTAATATATTATAAAAGAAAGGCGCCATAACGCAAATACGCTGTATTGGATTGCCATGAAACTTCGTATACGAATTTATGACGTCCATGACAGGTACCCTATTGAATTTGAACCTAATCTGTTCACCGGTACCGGAGTAAAACCCAATTTAGTGTCTATTTTAAAGGCGCAATAACTCAAATACGCTTTATCGGATTTTTTAGGAAACTTCGTATACGCATTTATAATGTCCATGGGAAGTCGTCTATTGATATTCGACCGAATCGGTTGGCCAGTGCCGGAATATTGCCCAATTTAATGCCTTTTATGTTAATATCTAAAAAGTCGCGATAACTCAAACATGCTTTATTGGATTTTCCTGAAACTTTGTATACCCATTTATAATGTACATGGAAAGACGTCTACTGATATTGGACCAAATCGGTAGACCGGTACCGGAGTAAAACCCAATTTAGTGTATATTTTAAAGACGCGGTAACTCAAATACGCTTTACGGGATTTTTATGAAACTTGGTATACACATTTATAATGTCCATGGCAAGACGTCTATTGATATTGGAAAAACTAGGTTGACCTGTTTCGGAGTAATGCTCAATTTAGTGCCTATTTTGTGGTAATATACGTATTCGAAAGAATTTATGAAATGCAAATCAGTTATCATGACAACATAGCCTATTGTTTTACTGTGATCTTATAAGGCTTTGGAAATTAAAATACAGTTGGCTATGACAAATAACACTATTGCTTTACATGCGCTTATCCAACTAGACCGTTAAACTGACCCAGGTGGCTCTGATGGTAACGTCTTAGCTTCACATTCTGGAGTTCCATGGTTCAAATCCCGAAACAGGTCAATTTGAATTTTTGTTTTTTGTATTCTGCATATCATAATTGCAATCATAACTGATTAAACAAAAACATACTGGCACTTTGTTACATCAGTTTACCTGATTTTATATTTAAATATTATTGGCAAAACATGCAGTTTTATGCCTCACTGTTTTTAGGACAAAACAATCAATCTCTCTAGGTCCGTACCTTAAAAGCCTAGTGATTTTCCACTCGTTCAATACTTTTCACTTGACCTAACCTTGTCATGAATTTCAAAAGGAACATCTCTGCTCTGTCCGTTTCTCCCTTAGGTGGGTTCCAAAGCCCCCGTCTGAGGTCTGGGGTCGGGTAGAGCCAGGAAAAGAAACATCACCTTTCGTCAGGAACTCGGGATGGAAGGGAATAAATTAGAAAGAAGATCCACAATACTCAGCTCTTCACCGGATTCCAGATATGGTGAATGAATCATAAACTGAAGGAATCAGTGAAAATGAAATAACGCGGTAATAAAGATTCCAATGCAGAATTCACCTTATTCTTCAAGAAGAACCAAGTATGGTTGCCAACTCTTTAAGTTTATTATTTAAACATTCGTTGTGCATAGAAAAATGGCAGGCGATAATAATTGTTAGTGAAGAAAACTTGTGGTGGGATGCTATAAGTTTTGTGCAAAATAGGAATTTTGCAGGAGAAGTTTTTGAAAGTTCTTTGAGCTACAAAAAATCAGTTAATATTATCAGTAATTTGCAAATTTATTGTGTGTTTGTAGAATGACTTTAAAAAGGAATCCTTATAATGTCGCACACTTTCATTAAACAATAATCTTTTTATTATTAATCACATATCAAGTTCTGAAGAGTTCCTTCTTTTCGAATATGTAGAAAACAACTTGACACATTTACATGAGTTGAGGTACCTGTATGTAAATCATGAATATGCTTACATATGTGTTATTATAATAGTAAGGGGCACTACATTTTCAATGTTAGCTAACTCAACCAGCCGTTTGCTTCTATAACTCATTCCTTTATAAATTTTATAAGTAACTTGTACCCTATAGGTTGCTAGTTTGCATACAACGCAGGAAATGTGAAGAGTTTGATTATTGTCACTAGAAACGACAGTGCGATCAACAGTTAATATTAAACTTGTTTACAAGTAGATATTTTTCATTAATCACTCACCATATACTGACCTTCTTGAATGTAAGAAATTTATACATGTCGAAACAAAATAAGGGTCACATATATTTTGTCTGTTACTGTTCCGCTCACATAGGCTATCGGATATCGAATGTGTCCAGATAACTTTGTAGGTCTATTTGAAATCTTATATTTATCAACTTTTGACACATTCAAGATTACTTTTAAAGCAACAAATATAAATCAACAAAAACCAAAAAATCGCAAAAATGTACGCATTTGCTTATGGCTCCCTACGACAGAAATAGTTTATCTTTTATATAACATATGCGTGCATTTGAATAGAATGTAAGTAGCTCCGGGCATTGTACCGCGTCCCGACTCACGAGTATTATTCAGTTAAATTAACTTTGAAATATGTATTCGTCATTCCACAACTATCTTAAAACCTTACAGTCATCTATCCTTTAACATAAATATAACTGATCTGAGGGAAGAACGGACACGTAAGTCGGAAAAACGCAAATAAGTCTTGGCCTGCAAAACACGACTTGGTTTGGAACCAAGATCCAAACACGTCCTGCAAGAAGAACGACCATTTTAGAAAGACCAGATCCCCAGAGCTGAGACCGGAGTCTCAACATATCTGAACGTAAAGACAATTTAAATTTAAGACCACGAAAATTAATTTCCGAATCTTAATAAAAACATATCGACTTTATTTTCGCACCATTAGCCGAATTGTTTCGTTACGTAAAACAATTGATGTCACAGAGTCAAATTATTACCTCACTATATTAATAATTTGTTTTAAACCGTAACAATATACTGTTTCTAAAATGAAAATACCTTTTCCAGAATTTTCTCTTCAACTACTTTAGCATAATATGATTGAATAAATACGTTTTGTGTGATTTAAAATACACGACCCATTTCTGTGAAGAAGCCTTAGCCTCGCAGTTTTGCTTTCTGGAACTGAACACTTGATTAAATGTACTTTTGTTCAAGGAATTGATTAAGAGATAAAACCAGTCGTGTTTAAAACTTTGTCTTTGAATTTTTACCCATTTCAATTCTTTTTTTTTTATTATTATGTTTTGCTCATAAATTTTCTGGGACTTCCACACAGCACAGCGCGCAGCGACTGGACCAATTTTTGGTCCAAATTTCCACAGAGCCTCGAATTTGAATGTGCAACATTGTCGATTGCCATTGTGCATAATTCCATGCTGTATTTCCCATCCAATTATATTGGCTACAACGGAATAGGATGGTTTCTAGTTTTTTATGAAAAAATGACACGAACTAATGAGCCTTATTCTTTCTTATTTGGCCCACTTGAAAGAAACATGAAAGTTTCCTCTGAACAGCCGTTCACTGCGCTTCGACTTGTGAACTTTTTCGATGATAATAGAACCACAATAATATTGTAGAGAAGAAGGTTAATGTAGTCAGTCTCGTGATGTCAACCACCATGTAGCGATTGTAGTGATCGATTTTCGCTTTGGCTGAGATAAATAACTGTACACAAAAGCTAGTACATAAAACTTTTTAAACGAAACAATTGGATCGTGGGACATCGGCTTTAGTTTTTCACACTATAGATATAACTTTCTCACACAAAGCTGTCTATATGACGTATTATCTCTCTCATTCCATATATCCCTCCATTGTGTGTCGCTCGTCATTTCGTCCTGCCATTTTTCATCCTTCCTTACCATTACCTCTTTCCATTTCCCTATTTCTCTGTCATGTTCCATATGTCTATAGAACATACCAATTTGGGAATCACAGCTGCACAGCAGATACTTCAGAAAAATATTTGTCTAGATTTGGTTGTAATTCGATGACCAAACAGAAGTAGGCCTGCCTGATTCGTGAAACCTATAAGAGAGACTGGTTCTTCTAATTGCACTGGATGGTAAATTTTAACTTTTTTCTGTTATGGAAATAAAATTACTGGATCCTATGCACTTCCTTATGCTGAACACAAACACGGTAATAAAATTGGTTATATGTAGTCTAGTTTTCTTGTTTTTTAGAAAGAAAATTTGATATTTTATAAAATTTTCCTATAGTAGGTAATGTTCAAGTAGACTTTCCTAATTAAAGATATTTCTTTTTAGCTTGTCTGGTATAGTAGGCCTTGGGGGGTGTATATCTGCCCACATCCTCGTCCTGTTTCCCTTCATTTCCTATAGCTGTAGTAATAGTAGGCCTAGTAATGGTGGTGGTGGTAGCAATAGGACTTATTTTCATTAACCACTGTACAGGCAAATGACATTGCAGGTAGCAGTAATTAATACTGTACATACATATTTCAGATTTTTAAGGCTTAGAGATTCGTCGTTAGAATAAATGAATGTTTCACTAACCACCTATGATTTCCATTCTAAAGTAGCTTACTATTGTGTACTCAGATATTTACCAGAGTAAGTTTTCGTGATTCATGTAATTCTCATTTCCTTAGCAAATATTTTACGCCAGTAGATTGTCTGGCTAAAAAGTACAGCTTGACTCTGAGTATTACAGAAGGCCATTGGTTACTGCTTTACACGAAATGATTTCTACTAGTCAGTACGTCTTTATAATATATAGCAATGTCAAGAGTAAACTATTTACTATTTACTATTAACATAAGACTATAGGAAATAATCTGATATCAATGAGAAATCACGATTGTATCAATATCAATATTAATCAATATTAATCTGACCGTCCTTCAAATGTAGCCTATTAATTCAAAACTTTTATTTCATCGGGAAGACATACAAATGAATATAATTGCAAGCTTATTTTGTGGTTTTAGTTCATTTCCGCCTGTCCACGAATAATGTATTGAAGCACTTACATTATTAATTTTAATAGGCAATAACCAAGATTCATTAGTATTTACAGTAATAAACTTTTATGAAACATTATCCTGGTACTAAATTTTACAGTTCATAAAGCGTTACATTGTCAGGTAATTTATGATAAAGTCTAGGTCTTAATTTTTTCAAACTGTTTTGACTTTTGTCGAGTCTAAATAATGGCAATTGAAAATTAGTTTTCAGCAGGGGCGTTGCGTTAATGTTGCCTCTGTTGCCGCCGGCAACAGCTTATAAAATGAATAAAGTGTATCCAAATTTTACATTATTTTTTCAAAGAATAATGGAAAGTCTAAGTAATTTCACTTTCAGATTTCAGAGTTTCTTCATTTGTGACCGATCCGCTGTCTCGACCGGTCGAAGACAGCATCCTCCAGTTTTAAACAGCTCGTTACTTTGCCAATGGCGCTTACCGGCAAACTCGAAGCTTATAGTCTCGTGTGAGATGTCAGTGACCCTGCGCGCTCAGTTTGCTGTTTATAGCACTTATTGTTGCCAGTTCAGTGTAAAGGCAAACCTTGATTTTTAGTGTTAATTCTTCACGTATAACAATGATATGGTGACTGATTTAATGTTAAAAGTACAATAAGAAGAATGGCATCACAATTTGCTGGTATAAATGACTGTGATTGTGTGATCGAAAACGTTTCAAAACGCTCCTTGAGTTCACGTTCTTTTGGTGAAAAATGTCACATAATTTCATCAGGAAGGCCAACTCCGGATCTTAAACCTTTAAAAACTAAATCACACGGGGGTTTCGAGAGGCATTTTAGTAGCTCTTGGTACAAGGAGTTTCCTTGGCTGTGTGGTTGCGACAAATTAATGCAACTATTTTGTTGGCCATGCCTGCTTTTTTCCAATGAAAAGAATGCATGGACAACAGATGGCATCAGTAACATGGATAGTTTCCGCACCTTGAGGGTTCGTCATGAAAATTCCAAAACTCATATTTCATCCGTTGTAGTGTTAGTAAAGTTTGGAAAAACAAGAATTGACACTTCTTTGAGTGAGGCATTTAAGAATTCAGTTGAAAAGTATAATGAAGGTGTGAAAAGGAATAGGTATATAATGGGTCGATTGATAAATGCTGTTTGCTATTTATCTCAGCAAGAACTCCCATTTAGGGGTAGTGACGAGTCCGAACATTCGGATAACAGAGGTAACTACGTAGAACTCTTACACTTAATTGCTCAAACAGATGATAAGTTGGAGGAACATCTTCGGACTGCGACTGTGTTTTCAGGAACGTCAAATGACATTCAGAATGACATTATTGAGTGTATTTCTCGTGTTTTGATTAATGAAATAAAGAACGAAGTGAGTAAGACAAGTTTTATATCAGTAATCATGGACGAAACCACTGATATATCAAATAAATCTCAATTATCAACGGTTCTTCGTTACGTCACACCAGAAGGAAGGGTTGAAGAAAGGTTTGTAGGGTTTTGTGACGTCAGTAGTGACCGCACAGCAGTTGGTTTGTCCAAGCATTTGTTCGAAATCATGGACGAATTCAAATCTGGCGCGAAACTCATAGCGCAAACATATGATGGTGCAGCCGTGATGGCTGGAGAGCATAACGGTTTACAATCGATTGTTAGAGGGAAATATGAACAAGCTTTATTTGTGCATTGCTATGCCCACAAGCTTAATTTAGTTTTGCAGCAATCAACCAGTCAGATAAAGAAGTGTAGAATATTTTTTTCAAACAGTGTCAGGACTGTCTACATTTTTTTTCTAAATCGCCCAAAAGAACAGAAGCTTTAGACACTGAAGTGAAAAAACGCATTCCATCAGTGTCTGCCACGAGATGGAACTACAAAAGCAGAATGATTGATGTCATTTTCAGCTTGAAGACTGAACTTGCCGCCCTATTTAAGTTAATGGCAGAAGATGAGGATGAATGGGATGCTGAAACAAGAGCTTGTGCATCAGGCTACTACCAGAACCTCCTAAGCTTTGATTTCAGATTCTTGCTTTTGGTGTTTTCGCTTGTATTTCCTAAGTCTGATTTTTTGTTTTACATCCTTCAGAAAAAGATTTTTGATATTGCTTTCTGCAAACAAAAAATCAACGACTTTAAAAACAGTATGAAAGACTTGCGTGAAAATTTTGACGAATTAATTTGGTCAAGAATAGAATCTGATCAAGACTGCCACGAAACACCAATACTTTCAAAGAGATCGAGACTGGATAAAGGAGAAAATGACACAAAATCATCCTATCGACGAATATTTTGTGAGATCATAGATACGATACTTGGCCAAATAACCAACAGATTCTCGGATATAGACCAACTACAGTTCCTGTCATTGTTGGACAGTGCTTCATACGCCGAATATGACAAGACTTTCCCAGAGTGTGCGTTTAAGACTTTTCTTACTTATTACGGACAGTACTTCAACTCAGTGCGATTAAGGAACGAACTCTGTTATTTGTACTCTTCCCCTGAATTTCGAAACAAAGCAGTCTACGAAGTTCACCAAGAGTTGTATGCCATGGAACTTAAAGAAGCTTTGCCACAGGTGTATAAACTTCATGAATTAATTTTGACTATTCCTGCCACCAGTGCATCAGCAGAACGATCTTTTTCAGCGCTCCGCAGAATACACACTTATATCAGAAACACTCAATCTCAAAATAGACTTTCATCTCTGTCTCTGTTATCAGTGGAAAAGGGGTTGCTTAATAAACTTAAAAAGCAAAAGCAAGCAACGATTGAAAATTCTGTCATTGATGATTTTTTGGAGAAGAATCGGCGGATTGAACTGAAGTACAAATAGACTCTGTAAATTGGAGAGATTGTAAATACATTTTAAATAAGGTATGCCACTATAATTTTTACTTATATGTTAGTTTTTGTTTGTTTTGTTTTATACAGTTGCATACAACCTATATAATATTAACTTGGAAACCCACGGAATTCGCGACTGGCACTCCCCAAATTAAGTCTGAAGCAACTGGCAACACTTATGAATCACCCACGCCACGCCACTGGTTTTCAGTCTTATGTTATGGTAATGAATATCACTTCTTAGTTTAAAATCGGCATGGGAACTGTGTACAAAAACTATAACGTCAAAAAAGATTATGTTATACTGTCAAGTTGTTAACATTTACAATATTTACTCATAAGCCCTCTCACGCAGCGGGCCAGGGCTCGATTCCAGGTCGGATCAAGTTACCTAGGTGGGTTTTATCTGGGGTTTTTCCTCTCCTTTGAGACAAATGTCGTCTAACTTTAGGCCCTTGTGGTCCCCAGATATCATCTAGCCGTCATTATCTTCAGCCTTGTTTGGAGTGAGTGAGTGTGTGTGTGTGTGTGTGTGTGTGTGAATGGTGTTTCTCGTCCTATGTGTTCGTGTTGTCTCGGAGGTGGGGACATCACTCATTCGGGGAGACCCTCCATGTCCTTGTATGGTCAAAAAAGTATGTATGTGATCCAAAGATAATCCCTCTCCCAACAGGTCGCGGCCCTGTAAGGCCCGGGTGGCTTGGGTCGCTTAAATCCTAAAAAAGGGAGAGGTAAAACTAAGATAAAGAAAGAAAGAAAGAAAGAAAGAAAGGCCCTGATTTGTAAAATTTATTGGATGTGTTCACTCATATTCATGTTTAATACAATTTATGTTGAAACTTCGTTACATCGAACTACTTTATTAATGAACAAATCAGATAAACTGATATAACAAAGTGCCCGTATGTTTTTGTTAAATCAATTGTAATTGCAATTATGATATGCAGAAAATAAGTTTTTCTAATCAGATTAAAATCGACCAGCATCAGCAGAACTACAGATTTGTGATACCTTGACAATCGCGCACTCACATAAAAATAAAAAAAATAAAATAAAAAAATCCATATCAAACCGGCCGTCTCCGGGATTTGATCCGGGGATCTCGATAATACGAGTCCAAGACGTTACCATTTGGCCAAGTCAGTCAGTTTGGCTGTGTTGTTTGATAATAGTCCAGTCAATAAACGTCGAAAAACACCAAATAGAAAAAAAAATCGTGTAGTTTTGAAATTTTGCAGAGTTGTCGGAGGGAGTGTCCTGAACAACATACTAAACGTCCCCGAAGGTAGGGGGTGAGCGGGGGGCAGGGGGGCCCGCAGAAGGTCCCTATTTTAGGATTTTCGCTTATATCTAAACAATGGTGCATACTAGAGGAAAAGTTCCTATATACAAAATTCAAGCTGATAAAATTTCCTACAAGTTTGATCCTACACACTTCTTTCTATTCCCAATAGTTTTCGAGATATCCGCCAGCGAAAATAACAAATTTTCGAAAAAATCTCTTTCATCTCGCGCTTTTCGACACACTTTGCCTCCTAGCGCTTCAGCCCTTAGATATAGAGTAATGTTCTCACGAAAGAAGTTGTAGGTAAATAAATTTTCTTTAAAATGAGTACTCATTTGTTAAATTGTCTTCAAATGTTCAAAAGTTATAATAATTTTAATTTCGATCAAATTTCGAGATTTCGAAAGAAAACCGTACATAGTACTTTCTCAATATTTACGGGTTATATCTTTGTATATAAGCTGTATATTGTGTATTTACATCATGAAACAAGTGGAGAGATTTCACACAGCCATTAAAGTTGAATTTATTAAAAATTCGATCTCGGTACATGCACAATACATGTAATGGAAAATACATTATATCCCAGGCAAGAAAAGAAAAATAGGGACAAAAAAAATCATGTAGTTTTGAAATTTGGCAGAGATGTGGTGGAAAGTGTCCTAAACAACATATTAAAAGTGTCCATGGATAGGGGGTGAGCGGGGAGTGGGGGGCACTTTTAAATGTCATTTCCCTCAGTTTTCCCAAATACACAAAAACTATAGGTTCTAACGAAAAAACAGTTTTTGCACAAGATTAAACTACATAAAAGTTCTTATAAAGTTGATCTGAATGATATTTCTGTAGAATTAATAGTTCAGGAAAATACAAGGATATGAAGTATGACATAGTTCTGGAAATTCTGTTTTACATAGACCTATAGGCCTATATTATATTTTTTTAACAAAAATGAGAGCAGGTTCAATGTGTTAGGAAGATACCAAGCAAGCAAACTAGTTCTTAGAAAAATATACTTACTAATGGTTAACGTTACATATAAAACATTATTATTGTTATTATTATTATTATTATTATTATTATTATTATTATTATTATTATTATTATTCTTGTAATGCTTAGCCGTTTTATGTTTCGTTAAAAAAATTACCGGTATTTTGAAAAATGGTTAGAAATTAGACAATTATATTTACAAATTGTAAGAACAGCAGGCCTACATATTACTTTAAATAAACGATTACTTGTCTTTGTGACTCCTGAGAATATTTGCACATCATATTTTGTCACTGTGCAACTCAGTGTGGTGGAAGATATGGATCGAGAAAAGCTAGTTTTAAATGCTCATCCGTTTGTGGAACCTGTCATGATACAACAGTATACCATTAGAAGAAGAAGATGAGTTTAAAATTGATGACGTCCAAGCAAAATAAGTTGTTTTGGCACTCTTTAATTAATGTTGTATATGTGTATAAATACTGAGTGTCCGGTAGATAGAAAAATATAACCCTAACTTATCATACGATGTACTAGGATTCCAGTATTGGAGACTGAAAAAAATAGACAACTAAACATTTACTTAAAGTACTATGTAGGCCTATTAGGTCTTATAATTTCTAAATATATCTAACTATGTACAATTTTTCCAAATGATATTTTAAACGAAAAATAGAACTGCTAAATAGGCCTGATTTATATTTCTTATAAAGTACACTCATACCTTGTGATTTTTATAAGCTTTATAACAATAATAATAATAATAATAATAATAATAATTACAATAATAGTTTTATGTATGATGTTTACCATTAGTGCAAATATTATTCTAAGAACTAGTTTGCTTGCTTGACATCATGCTAATTTAATTATCATCTGATCTCTTTTTTGTTAAAAAATATAATATATAGGTGTATGTAAAACAGAGTTTCCAGAACTATGTCATACTTCATATCCATGTATTTCCTGAACTATTAATTCTACAGAAATATCATTCAGATCAACTTTATAAGAACTTTTATGTAGTTTAATCTTGTGCTTAAACTGTTTTTTCGCTAGAACCCATAGTTTTTTTGTGTATTTGGGAAAACTGAGGGAAATGACATTTAAAAGTGCCCCCCACTCCCCGCTCATCCCCTATCCATGGGGACTTTTAATATGTAGTTTAGGACACTTTCCACCACATCTCTGCCAAATTTCAAAACTACATGATTTTTTTGTCCCTATTTTTCCTTTCTTACCTGGAATATAATGTATTTTCCATTACATGTAGGCTATTGTGCTTGTACCGAGATCGGATTTTTAATAAACTCAACTTTATTGGTTGTGTGAAATTTCTCCACTTGTTTCAGGATGTAAATACACAATATTCAGCTTATATACAAAGATATAACCCCTAAATATAGAGAAAGTACGACGTATAAAGTACGAAATATAGAGAAAGTACGAAAGTACGAAAGTACGAAAGTACGAAAGTACGAAATATAGAGAAAGTTTTCTTTCAGAATCTCGAAATTTGATCGAAACTTAAAATTATTTTAACATTTGAACATTTGAAGATAAAGTAACAAATGATTACTCATTTTAAAGAAAATTTATTTACCTACAACTTCTTTCATGAGAACATTGCCCCATATCTAAGGGCTGAAGCGCTAGGAGGCAAAGTGTGTCGAAAAGCGCGAGGCGAAAGAGCTTTTTTCGAAAATTTGTTATTTTCGCTGGCAGATATCTCGAAAACTATTGGGAATAGAAAGAAGTGTGAAGGATCAAACTTGTAGGAAATTTTATCAGCTTGAATTTTGTATATAGGAACTTTTCCTGTACGTTGCACCATTGTTTAGATATAAGCGAATATCCTAAAATAGGGACCTTCTGCGGGCCCCCCTGCCCCCCGCTCACCTCCCACCTTCGGGGACTTTTAGTATGTTGTTCAGGACACTCCGTACGACAACTCTGAAAAATTTCAAAACTACACGATTTTTTTGTTCTATTTTTCGTTCGTTGCCTGGACTATAAGCATATGTGAAGGAAACTGTCAAATTACACCGGTAGACAAAAATTAAAAAACATGTGACGTTTAATTAGTCATTACTCTGGTACCGGTCAACCGATTAGGTCCAAAATTAATAGGCTTTTTGCCATGGACGTTATAAATGTTTATACCAAGTTTCATGAAAATCCGATAAAGCATATTTGAGTTATGGGGCCCTTTGTTATATAATACCATAAAAATTAACTAAATTGGGCATTATTCCGGTACCGGCCAACCGATTTGGTGCAATATCAACAGTGGTCTTTCCATGGACATTATAAATGTGTATACCAAGTTTCATGAAAATCCGATAAAGCGTATTTGAGTTATGGCGCTTTTAAGTAAAAACACTAAATTGGGTTTGACGCCAGTACCGGTCAACCGATTTGGTTCAATATCAATAGGGTTCTTCCCATCGACATTATAAATGCGTATACTAAGTTTCATGAAAATCCGATAAAGCGTATTTGAGTTATGGCGCGTAAGACACACGGACAGGCAGACAGACAGACGGACAGGCATGTTTCCGTCCCCCACACACAATCTCATAAAGTACCATACTGGCACTTAATAAACATAAACACTCTGTTCATAATCTGTTTAATCATTTCATTATTAACAACACTGAGGATTACTAAAACATTAACATGTATGTATATAAATATAATTGAGGGTGCCAATACCCCCGAATAATTATTTTGTGGGTATTGAAAATGCAAAGAACCCCCGAAGTCGGCGCCTATGCAAACAATAGTATTCCACTCTCGGTCCAAATATCTCCATTCGGGCACATTTCTACTAACACAGATTCAACAATATAAAATACTAGCATGTGCCCGCGGCCTCGCCCGCGATAATTATTTCAAAAATTAAAAATTAAGAGCATAATAGTAAAATCATTATATTTATTAACACCTAAATCACGTGGACTACATACCACGATTAGATAGCATCGTCTGGTAAAAGCGACCTCAGATTCGAGTTTCTTGATTTAGAAAACCTCTGTATAGTGAGATTCGTCCAAATAAAACAACGTTTGACCATATTTAGGGCTTAGAACATTCAAGCGATCGCGAAAGTTTTATTTTCAAGGAATGACAAAAATAGCCAAAGCCAACTGTAATTGATTTGACATTGAAATGTATGTCTGAAAACTTATGTTTTGAAAACGCACAAAATGCACGTTTTTTGCCCGTTTTTCACTCATAACTCACGAACGAAAACTAAAATTAAAATTCCGGCTTGGAGGTGCATTTTTCCGACCCTTCAGCCCACCTATGTTTAAAATTTCAGATCTCTGCGTTCAGTAGATTTCGCTGGACATCGAGGACAATTCCTTTTATTAATACAGATAATATGAATTATAATGATACCTTCTCTAATTTGTCAAACATCCATTTCATTTAATCCAAACCCACCTGATACAACTGGAAACAATATGTTCTGTGAATTTGTTTGGATAATTCTGTGTAAAAAGGGGTTAAGTATTTTCAAAAACATTTAATTTTTGGCAGTTAAAATCAGAATTTTTCAAAATCCTTTCTTAGTGAGCACCTACATTATGAAACGAAGGTTCTGTCAAAATTCCAAGTCTCTACCTGTTATAGTTAAGGCTGTACGTTGATTCCTGTCAGTCAGTCAGTCATTCATTCAGTCAGTCAGTCAGGACAAAGCCTTTTATATATATAGAGATTCACTTGCTCTGTTCTCAAGTTCAGTCCCCGATAGATTGTGGGCTTATCTAAGATGATGTGATGGAATTCCAGCACACCCGAAAACAAAGTGGATGCGAAACAAACGTACTTGATATATTGTAGACAAATACATATTATTGAGACCTGAAAAAAAGAGTAAAGATGGAAAAAACAAACCTGAAATACAAGTCTGAAATGAGTTCTGTTATGAAATTACATACATTAGAACTATGGTTTTGTTTTGTTCTTGCGAAAAATTAAAACTACACCATACAATAAATGAATAGTGTCCTCCTTCCTATGGGCTATGCCCGAGTCTTTCCCAGAAACCATTTTATAGCAATAGCGTAGGTAGACTCCCACTATAGTTTTAAATTTTAAAAAATGCTAATAAAAACCATACATATTTCAATAATGAACAGCATGACACCATTCTCTAGAAAAATAATACGTTCTCTGTATCAGTTCTATCTTGAATAATTTAATTAATTCTTTAGAATAAAAACGTGAAAAAATCTTGTACTTGACGCGTACGTTCAGTCGAAATGTGTATATCGTTAAAAGAATAAAGTTAATTAAAATGTACATTGACTATTCCGCTCTTGATATTGATCAATAACGTTTAGCAATTCCTCGGATATAGACCAATAACGATCGTTTATCTTATAAAATATTTGCTATTAATTCGAGAATGGGATTTTATCCGATAAAATGGCCAGCTCGTTACTGGACACGTAAGCATCAATATGCAATGATTAATACGTCACATTTTTCCATTAAGCAGCACAAAACAGATTATTTTATACAACACAGCTTGTTTGGAAATTGAAATAATATAAATGTGCATTAATAAAAACACATTTTCGATTCGGTGCAAGCAGTTCATGTGCTTTTATTCCTCTGCTGTAAGTTTATCTGAATTAAGTTTACTATGTCTTATATGCACCATTGGTAGCACTGGTCACAACACGGTAACTCGAATCGATTCATGGATGGCTGATTCATAGTATGCCGTGATCTCGCAGCTGTTAGTTTTATTTTTATATAACAAAGCACGAAAGTAATTATTATTTGTATAATCCATTACATTTTTATTCATGCATAGTTGCGAATCTATCGATAAACTCGCGAACTCTCGTGGGATTACCTTTGAAAATAAGTAATACCTCGAGATATTTTATTATTAAGTAAATAACAGCATGCCCCGTTACAGTGTAGCACTGCATGCATTCTTTACCAAAGAGAGTATAACTCGACATGCATTCTTTACCGAATACCGAATACCGAACTACTTATTTATGTTTTGCTATACTTTACACTTATTCTAGCATTTTCCATTCTTATGAAATATAACCTCTACATGTTTCTGGCTATGATGTTTGTTACCTATGTTAATGTCACCTAACTTAATTGTATTAGTTTACAATTAGATCGTTTCCCATGTATTATTATTTACAATTGTTAACCTTGTTAAGGACTAATTTAAGATGTATTACTATTTAAATCATAATATAAATTTATGTACATTTATTTTCCACTGTTATCTAAAAGTCTATAGTTTGAAAGTAGTTTTTAAATGCCCTGAGGAACTTCCTTTGTTAGTGGCCAGATGCCTCAATTTTTTGTTATCTCGTTTATAAGATAAGCTCTTTGGTTTTTAGTGTTCTGACATTCGTAGATGAAATGATCCACTGTTTGATGTCTTCTATTGCATGTACATGTTAGGTTATCTATGATGTGGAATCGGTGGAGATAAGATTTTGTTTTTTCATGCCCTGATAAGATAGCTGTAAATTCTGGCGTCGTTGGGAGTTTTAATTTCAACCTGTCCTTTATTGTGGGGGAATAAGCTTTGGTCACTGCTCCTTTGGTGGTGCTGTACTGCAATCCTGCCATTTCCTGAGCCCTGATTCTTCTATTTCCCGTTTGATGGTAGATTTTGGTATTTGGCTGTATATTATTTCTCTTTCTGCTGAGGCTTCTTTAGCCAATCTATCTGCTATTTCATTGCCTTCGGTCCCTACATGTGCCTTCACCCAGCTGAACTGAATTTTCCAGTGTTTTTTTGTAGATCAGTTATGGTGTTGAGTATATTATCTATTAGAATGTTGTCCTTTGTGTTCTTGTTTAATAAGCATAGCGTGGTCCTGCTATCAGTGTATACAGCTATATCTCTTTCTTCTTTCGGTACATTCTCCATTCTCTTAAGTTTTTGTAGGGCTTTCCAGATTGCGAGCTGCTCTGCTTGATTATTGGAGCATTTTTCATGTAATCTGTACTTTAGTTGGCAGGTGATTGCACCCTGTCGAAATATTACTGCTCCTGCTCCTACTTTCTGTTCTGATTTTTTGCTATCTGTATAAATTTGTATTCCGTAAGGTGTATTATTCTGAATTTCTTAGAATTTAATTTCATAGAATTTAATTAATATTACCACAATTTACTGTTATGCTGTTACATTTTTCAGGATGCATAGAAAACCGTATTCAGTCTCAGCAATGGATGCGTTTCTGATCATGTTTCCAAAATACAATATAATACTAGACCGTAATAAATTAATTTAAAATTATTTCTGAATAAAGAATCGGGATTATTTAACTGAAGTCGGTTTCAGAAAACCACAGTACAATATGAACTTGCCAAACTATAATTATAAAGGAGCTTATAGGGATGCATAGTTTTCCTTTTAAATTTTGATAGCATCTTACTTGGTTATTTTTGGCGAAAACTAGTGCTGCATAACAGCTTTCAAAGAGAGCTTAGTAAACCCTCCATGCATGATGTACAAATAAGGTCTGATGCTTTAATTTTAGCTTCGGTGTAAAAGTAAAGAAACGCTTTTTCCTCAGATCTCGTTACCCACGCAACGTAGGAGATGAAGCTTCTTATCATCTTCACAAGAATTTGAAATTATGGAAGCTCAGTCTGCTTGTACTGAGTTGTAAGATCTTGCAAGGATTATCTATGTTATATTGTGAATTTATTATTAGTTATACCGATTATGCTACCCCGAATGTTCCCTGTCCGTAGTCCTAGTGATGTCTTGTCCAGATTTTCTGCGGTGTGCTGATCAGTGATCACTAGACTTCGGATTTTAGGTAAAAACCTATTTTAATCCTTAAGAGATATATGGACGAAATCTTGTATATGCATGTTTCATAAGTGACTATGCCTAAAACTGACACTTTTATAGGACCTAAAACATATTATTTTTACGTTAGAGCCTAATATTGCCTTTTTGATTGTTTTTCCTCTAAAAGTTCAAAATAAGTTATTTTTTGTTATAAATTCTAGCATTCATTTTCAGTCCGTACTAAATTTTTAGCTCAGAATGTGGAGTACATGACACATTTGTGACGTGGTAAAATAATAAGAAATGTTTCGTCTTCAGTAGAAAAATTCCTTGGATTTCCCAAGAAAATGTAGTGTTTTCCTCCCGACTCAGACATCCAGTAACAAACAAACAAAAAACAAAAAACAAAAACAAAACAATTAAAAAACTTCTCTGAATGACTGAGGGACACACAAGGGGTTGAATATGCTAGCGTGCGTAGCTTCTGGGCGCAGGGATTAGGTTTTCACTGTTATGGTAGTAATACAGGCCCTGTAATAAGTCTATATAATTCTGTGTACCATAGGCCTATATCTGTGTTTTATCATGATAATTGATTTATGGTGACTTCAATAAATATAATATTCTGCATTGCAATTGAGATATTTCAGAAAATTGGCAACTTAATGATTTTATAAGAGACTATTTTACGATTTTTAGAACCTATTTTCCAATTTTTAGAGCCTAATTTAGGTACCTAAAACAGCATTTTTAGCGACCTAAAACTCCGAAGTCTAGTGATCACACATAATGGGCTCCCTGCATCCCTTGGGTAACTAAATGTGTCTAATTTATTTTTTTATTCTACCAACTACGGGAATAAACCAAAATTACAGTTGATCCAATGATCTGATCCCCCTCCTTTTAATTTCCACAAAAGTAAGTTAATACAGTCATAAAAGACGAATGATAATTCTTTCACACTGGCCGTGTGTAGGCTAAGATGGATATGTGAATCAGTTTGAGAATTTAATGTTGCACCGGCAGGTTGCCATTGTAGCTCAGTTGGTAAGAGCAACGGCACAGAGAGCTGAAGATCCTGAGCAGTTCAAATAACGACTATGGCATTGAATTTTTCAGTCTGACCACCTTTCCAGCCATACAAGACGTTTATTCTACCAAGTTATGAATGGGTGAACATATGTATTTTATGCATTTTCCTCTCAATCGAAACACTAGTTACACATGAAGTACACAATTATATTCCATGTTCCAAATGCAAATATTAAATGAGAACATAAATTTTGAAATATATAGCATATGATAGTATCATCTATAATGGCTTGTTAAGAATTCGGTTTTATGAAGAACTCTAGGTGGGTTTGAGACTTGCCAAGCAAAGACATTAAGAAATAATTACATAATTTATATCTGAACTTATGTTACCAAAAGTAACTTTCGTTTGGGATTATAATTAAATCTGACTGTTGTTATATTTAAACAAATGGTAGAATGGAACATCATTCATCCAGATTGTTGTGTTGTTATGGCCGTCCGGTGTGTACTGAAATCTCCATTAAATCAGAGTTCTAGTTATTTGAAAAATACGCGGGTACTGTAGAACTGGTTATATGAAACGCAACACAAAATATAAGCCTATTTATAATTTAATTGAATGGGGATAAGTGAATAGCGAAATCAAGAAGCGACTTTATGTAGGCTAATTCGTACTCAACAATACAGATATGAATGGTTCATGTAATCGTCAAGTGTACATGAAAATAGAGATATTTCAGGCGAATGATGTAATGTCATAAGATTCTATTCCATGTTTTGTTTACGATAATTCGATAATCCAAGCATAGTATGTTTAGTGCCATCAAAATGTCGCTCGTACAGGCAAGAATCCGCTTAGAAACGGAATTGTGTTGGCACTGCTAGCATATGATTATAATGTACTACAATCAATTATGAACCAAGGAATAAAGGTAACATGAAACTCACCTATTTACGGAAGATGTTGTAAATGTTTACCAGAGACAACATTGTTTACTTACTATGAGTCCTCGCCGATATTTCATCCTGTATCATATTCAATAAAATTGAATATGAATTTAAATGATCAAGCGCCATAAACACATTAACAATAGAAAACAATCCCACATCAATAGCTATATGACCTACTAAGAGTCTGAAAGGAAAGTATGGAGAAATACCAACCTTCGCCTGGGTGACAAACATAACCAGAGCTTCGGAGAATTTATGGGACTGTATATTTGTACTAGTTTCTGCTTTAAATTGAGCATTTATTTAGAATTATACTGTTCTGACTAAATGTTAGTTTACATGATGACACTAGGTTCCGTAACTACTTTTATGATTGATTATACCCATTTCCTTCAAAACAAGTCGCCAGAGGAGGTGCGCATTTCACCTGATTTTCGATGTTCACATTGATGAAATCCCACAAACACATTTGAGCCGCGTAGAAATCCTAGCTCTTTACTATTTCCTAACTTCAATACTTCATTTTTTAAAATTTGAGTAAACTGAACCGTGTATGACCTCAAAAATTACCAAGTTTGCGAAAAGTTGGAATCAGCCGAAAGTGTGTGGTGTATTATACATTTTTCACTGTGCACTCAAAATTAAGAAGAATTTCAACCAATACAATCCAAAGTCTGAGATACATCGATATCCAACAAAGTAAAATTATCAACTAGATATAACCTATACTAGGCCTAGGTTGCATAAGAGTTAAATTGGTACGTTATCTTTCTTTCTTTCTTAATCGTAGTTTTACCTCTCCCTTGTAGGATTTAAGCGACCCAAGCCCCCCGGGCTGTACAGGGCCACGACCTGTCGGGAGAGGGATTATCTTTGGATCACATACATACTTTTTTGACCAGACAAGGACAAAGAGGGCCCCCCGGATGAGTGATCAGCCCAATGCCAGGGCCACCTCCGAGACAACACAAACACATAGGACGAGACACACAATTCGCACACACACTCACTCCAAACAAGGCGAGGATGGGATGAAGATGATAATGACGGCCAGATGATATCCGGGGACCACAAGGGCCTAAAGTTAGATACAATATCTTGGCCATCAAAATCTTTAACACATTCCCATCTGAATTACACAATGCTGACCCACACAGAATTCAAACAGTTGTTGGACAGTGGCTACTTACTAAACCTTTTTATTAAATAAGTTATTTTTTTTTATGTAGATATAGATTTTCCTTTAATGAATTGGTAATATCTGTAGCTACTATTGTATTCTAACGACTAAATAAAGAATTGACTTGAAGTTGAATTATTAATTCAACATCGAAACAGTTTTACAGTAGTCTATTAGTTATTTAATGATAGATGTCAATGTATTATTTGTTATTCCATTAATGCCTGGAGCTGCGTTATTTTTTTAAGTCTTTGCTATGTTAATAATTTCACATTCATTAGTAGGACGGGAAAACATAGAGTAGGTTGAACTCCATCTCGCGCATGCGTATTCAAATACAAAAATTGCGAAACTGTTAATAATTACGAACCATAGTTTCATCTACCTTTACATCAAAATGTACTTTACAATATCTCCACACCTACAATCAATAATAAGAAAATAAGATTGTAATAATAGCAATAAAAATAATAATAATGTAAAGAATACTATAAGCCCATTTTGAATCATTTCACTAACTTGTTTCCAGCATAAGATTATATTTATCTCTCAATGAAACGCACTGTAAAAAACGTTCTAGTTTGCACGTACAGATTTTTGTCATACTCCTCTGGGAAACCAAATTCATCAAACGAATGACAGATTGTCAATAGGGAGGAAACTTTATTCAATACTTTATCAAGCAAAACTAATAGGAGGTATACGATGTTGCGAAGGTTGATGTTATGTACTTTTCCGTTGCTCTAGGGCTAGCAGTACAGGGATCTCTAAATCCAAAGTGACATAATTTATTCGCAAGTCTAACTTGAATGTGAATGTGTAATACGTTATTTAGTTAGGTGCTGTCCACAGACGAAATTTCCTGATTTCAAAACATTTAACACCAGTGGCAGTCCTTAACCGGTGATACCATGTTATGAGCATAACTAATGTTTGACAAGCGAAGATTCAAGGGAAAATGTTGCTTCGAATATTAGTATGAATAATATGATAATATGTATGTGTTTGTTCTAAAATTTATTTAAGACAATTAACGGAACGTCAGATAGTGAGGTGAGAAAATATCCATAGTTAAAGGTCTATTGTTCTGTTATTTAATTTAATATGCCCACAATTAGCTATAATAAAATATTTTTTGTAAATATGACTTTTATAAATAATAATTATTTAATACTCCTAGGAGTGATGTAGCAAATTCATACAATTTTTTTTTTCATATCATGATAGATGATTCCATATTACTTGCAAATGAGAATACTCAATCAAGTCTTGCCCAACATCTTATTCTGAATTAAATTGAAACTTAAATATTTTCCCTTCTTATAGTTCAAATTAAATGCCCAAATACTTAGCTATCAATACTTTCTAATTAATTTTTCTTTGGTTTATGTTGCATTATTTTAGTTTACGGAAAGAGGCCTTTCTTTATTTTTCATGTAATAGCTGTACTATTCCATATAGGATATTTAAGCAAATTATTTTGAAACATTTTACATAATTATTCTTTCAGAAACTTCTAAGCGCAGTTTAAATTTTTAAACCTCTATGATATAGACTACATAGTTTCTTTAGAGATTTGATTACGGGAAAAAATCTGGTAGCGACATGATAGTTTTTCATGTGGTAAATTAGATTTTTTTTTATAAACAAGCATTTAACGTCGCCGGTGCCCGAATTTTGTCCGGAGTTGTTTTACAAGCCCTTAAGTTTAAATATACAGTCATGGGCCTATCACACAAATGCAATAATAAATGCCATTGACATGGGCAGGGTACGAACCCGCGAGCTGAACGCAGAGAGCCAGTGCCACACTTAGGGTGGCGTGCACCATCCAGGAGTAACCCAATCTAAAGTAATAAATTTAAGACGGAGACCTGGAGTATACAAGAACCAGTACATCTGTCTCACTCTTTAAGTCATACGAGTAAAGTGCTAGAGTGAGACAGACAAACCGGTTTTTGTTGCGTCATGTTCCCGTCTTAGATTTACTACTTTAGTGCTTCTCTTTTAGTAACTTACTCTTTTAGTTGGTGTTGGAGAGCTCAATTGATAGTTACTTCTTTAGTTGTACCTAAAGTAGTAAACGATTTTTCTAAAGAAGTAGTCGAATTCTGCGCAGAACAGAGCAGAAACGTTAGTGCAGCGCAGCAGAACACGTGCATTTCAATTGCCAGTATTATTCAAGTGCCAGATAATGAAAAGGAAAGGTTCGCTGAAACAATGAATATGAATTTGGGTTGTTCCAAATATTACTAATGACAATCTTCATGTTTTAAAATAGGTATAATAGTAATGTTTTATTCATTACTCATTTTCATTCTTTCAATTGAATATTTTCAGTTTAGTAGCCTACGTTAGGGTACTGTGATTACAATTTTTGTGCAAACTATTTCTGTATTATAATGCAAACAATTGGAATTTCCAGTTGATTTTCATAATTGATTCACTGTCAATATTATAATTATTTCTCTCATAATAATAAAGTTCTAAAATATATTAAAATATTTATACTTCCTAAAGTTACATATTCTTCCCCAAAAACGCTAAATCAATTATTCTACAGTTGTAGAATCTCACTATAATGAATTATTAATACTTATTAACTGTTTAACAATATTAATAAGAAGTATTACACAAAATCATGAAAAAGAGGGGGATAAAATGGATAACAAAACTAATAAGGGGCATTATGTTTCTGTCCTTTTTCAAATGCACAGAACATTTACTTAAAAAGCATTACCTTATAAAAATAATAATATTACAACTGAGAAATGTAATATTTAAACAAAAAAAGGCGGTACAATATTTCGGAAGCTATGAACTCCAATAATAATTATGTAGATGGTTGTGTGTTTAAAAATAATTTCAGTGACTACTTCTCTTGATCCTGTGCAGCTTCAACCTCCAGTGCCCCTCCTTAAAATTTTCTTTCGGCACTCATGTTGGCATTTTTTTTTCTATATAGTTTATAATGCTTCTTACTTTCCTGTCCACAGGGTTAATTAAAATAGTTAGCAGCATACTATAGACCTGCAGCATCTGCTATAGTTTATTCCCAAACATGAAAGTCTCGTCTCACTCCACCATTCGAGACTTGGGTAGTCTTTAAGGAATGGTTTTACAATGTGTCCCCTTCTCAATGTACGCTAATCCCAGAGTCAGTCAAATTTTCTTCCGATGTGGCCTGTTTGGACATTTTTACACCTGGGTCAGAAAAAAGGACATATTATTCATTAACACTGCGGGTGCAACTATTGAACTTTTAGCTCTTATAATTATTATTATAATTCTGGCATTCGCAATGTTGTGCTTTAAGTTAAGCTATAGAAGTGTAATGTAATAAAATTAATTTACAATAATTACATTAAATCGTTTAACAATGAGAATCACCTATTGTTCAGTAATCTCTAGGGTTAAGTAGCAAGGGGAAGTGTTTTCTGGGTAGCTCCAAGAACGGAGGCTTTCATTTATTGGAATATACTATACCTCGCCGATATCTGTATCCATAGGATTAGCTTGAAATACATCGTCGTTTTCTAACCCAAAGTTAGGGAGAACTGCAGCATCTAAAGGCCGATCCAGCTAGGAAGATATTTGAGAGCACATGCGCTCCTTGTACCGTGCAATGCAAACGTCCCTTCCACTCACTCTCCCCCTCACCTTTGGTGGACGTCTTCCCAGTTGGATCGCTCTCCGCAATGATATTTCCACATTTGACTGGCTGAAATCACATGGATGTAGTGAGAATCTGACATCGTTTCTTCCAAACGCCAAAATTTCATGTAAGGATTTATGAGCTTAATTATTTACGTTATTAAATGTCCTACTAGGTGTGGTTCGCTTAATATTTATTAAATCACCTGCCACAACTCTCATTTTTGGTCCACCATCTTCATCTCAATAACTTATCCTCAGTTTGAACTATGTAATCCATTTAATGTGATATGTAACTCATAACTCTGGCAAATGCCACAGAACACACTTACTACACAACTTTACTCCACCCCCTGAGTAGGAGTAAATATTGTCCTTATTTACTCCACAACTTACTACGTTAGTAACGTACTCCGTGTTGGTGCTCTCCACCACTTGTGGAGTAAGTTCATTTACTCTGGGAGTAAATAAAATGTTTACTTCTTTAGTACATTACTCTAGGTTGAAGGTCGCCGAGTTTAGTTTACTCCTGGTTGGTGCACGCCGTCCTTACTAAAAGAGTACGGTTACTAAAAAAGTAGCTTACTAAAGTAGTTAGAACTAAAGAAGTAAGGTTTACTAAAAGAGTAAATGGCATGAGTTTGGTGCACGCCACCCTTATTGTGGTAAACAGACCGACAGTTTGGGTGAGTACGTACAGCACTATCTAAGAGCTTGTTTCACAATGATACTCAAACTTAACGGAAAAATTTCGAACTCATTTGTTAGAGAAAAAAATGTTATGTACTTTTTATGGTCTTGATAGAGAGAGAGAGAGAGAGAGAGAGGGAGAGGGAGAGGGAGAGGGAGAGGGAGAGGGAGAGGGAGAGGGAGAGGGAGAGGGAGGGAGTGATGGATGGAAGAGTTAGAGATTGAGCCCTAGCACACGGCTTACGACGCGAGATCAATTTAATTACTTCTATTCGGAAGTCAATGGAAAAACTTCACTAAAACGAAAATATTAATGGTAGGTAACTTAATGTTGCTTGTATACAGAGTGCATAAAATTTAAATACCTCCGTTCTGTTTTATTACAGTTGCTCTTTACTGAGACATGTTTGTAAGAGGGGAAGATAGGAAGAAGACAAATATAAGATATTTCTTACCTTTCATATATCAGATAGCCCATTTTCCCATCAACAAATAATTTTTACCATCCCAGTGGGAAAATCTGGTAAATATTAGGATTAATTGGTAAATACAGGACAAAAGTGGGAAAAACTTGAAAACATTATGATATATTAACAAATTCCAACTTTATGGATTATATTCTTATTCCAAAACATTTCTGAGTAATTTCTTGAGAAATAGTTTTAAAACAAAATTTAATGTCATAATTATAGCTTTATGATTCCATGTTGCAATAAATAAACCTTCAAAAATATAAACTTTTATTATTTAATTGTTTTATAGAGGCTGTAGTAGCCAAGCCCAAAATAAACGACTGCAGTTCAGGTACTATAAATATAAATCCACAGTATTTGCAATACACAGTTCAGTTTCTATCAGATGAGGAGACTTTTCCAAAGATATTTTTATCTGATATTATTAGTAGTGTGTCACCTTCTGTGGTGGAAGAATATTAAAAAAGTGGAAATGATACAAACTTTCTGGAACAATGGAAGGCCTTCTAGGATGGCCTGCATCATCAGCATTTTTGGAGCTTATTTTTTCAATGTTCAAATTTATTTATAACAAAAATTGAAACAAATTAGGCTTACAAACAATTTATAAATTAGTGTTTGTTACATGATGTTGAAGTGAAATTTAGATTGATGGAAGTTTAGAAATTCTATTTTTAATTACATTGTGTAGAACCTACTTTAATTTTGAACTTAATTCTCATTTTATTCTCATACTTTAAGCAATGCAGGACGCTATATGCAGTACATTTAAAAAAAAGTTGTATGTACACATCTTGAAGTTTTTTAATAAACATGACAAATTTCATTTGCTTTAATGTTGATCCTCAAAGTTTACTTTTATGTAGAATGCAATTTCTGAGACTGGTGAAAAATGTTAGCAGCCTATACCGTATGTGGAAATTAAGTTATCGGGATTTTTCTATATTTTATAGAAGTACCGTACTCAGTGGAATCAAGTCATGGCATGACACTTTCAATTTATTCCAGCTGTTTTTGTTTTACAGTCACATAAAAATATTTCAACAGCTGGATGGCCTGGGCATATTATGTTGTATATCTTGTCATTAATTACGATACACCTACAATGGTATTGTATAATGACAATATGACTTAAAAAGTAAATTTTGTTACATTAAAAGTTGCAATACAGTATAGATTAGGCCTACTAAAAAATTAAATATACAATTTTCATGTTATTGGTTTTTCCCATGTGGGGAAAACTATATATTTTCCAGGACCGTAAATAGGCCTACCGGTTTTTACCTAATAGAAATCTTGAGATTACTATGGATACTTGTGGATCTGAAGTTGTGGCTCAAATTCAAAATTATGAAGTTAAAATCATGCAAACAAACCTATTTTTGCCTCCAAGGAGTTATATCTCAAAGCTGATATCTCTGAATGATTTAATTGGTATTTACGAATGGATGAAATGCTTAGTTAATTTAAAGATATTTACGTAAGCTAAGACGAACTCGTAAAGTTTCTCATGGTTTTAAAAACCAAGTTTCCGAGTGATTTAACTGATATTTTCGAATAATTAAACGCTAGGTTAATTGAAAGAAGTAAATTATTAATTCATTCTTGTGTCCAACTTTAGTGTTGTGTATTAAAATAATTCAACTAAAATACTTTCCGTAACGCACTTTGTTTACCTTGGTAAATAACTCTGCAGTTGGCACTCTGCTGATGATGAAGGAACACGACCTGCGAAACTGCCGTCCAGAAGTTTACCAAGGTAAATAAAGTGCGTTAAGGAAAGTATTTTAATTCAACTGTTTTAAATTATTCAGCACAAACATTTTACATTAGTTAAGACGAGTTTTTAAAGTTCTCATCGGTTTAAAAAGCAAATTTCTGGAGTAATTTCATTGGTATTTACGAATGGATTAAATGTTAGGTTAATTCAGTGGAATAAATTATCCAGCATACGATATTTACATAAACTACACGAGTATGTGAAGTTTTCATGGTTTTAAAAACCACATAGAAAAGGAGGAATAAGGAATTAATCATTCGAAAGTGCAAGACGAATGTACATAAATGTCAGGGTTTTCTTTTTGCATCTTAGCGTTAAGTGGTAGGCCTGCGTCAAAGAAGGCTTTCCTGCTTTCTTCAATATTCTCAGGCACACAGTACGGTACGTGATGCGGAAGGATTATGAATAGGAAGTACACTATAGCAATTATCTTGAGTGGTTCCCAACGTGTCAGTCGCTAAAAATGTAAGAAGTATTACAAATTGAAATGTACTTTAATAATGAAGAATAATTTAATGCTGTGGAATTCATTGCTTTACTATAAAGCTATGGGTATGTTTACTCCTTTGAAAGAGAGACAATAATTATTCATCCTATAATGGATGTGACAAAAATAAATGCAGCCGAATCGGAAAATTTTCTTCGTGATCATCAGGGCCCAGATTCTGATGACCTAAAATTGTTTGAAAAATGACCTACAAAATGGCCCTAAATTTTAAGAAATTGACTTAACTATAAAAAATGACCTAAAACTGATATTTTATTTATAAAAAATTATTATTGTACACACAAAGTTTTAGACTAATTTTTACATAATTGTAAAAACTGTAAATAACTGTAATGGTGTGAATATTCTTTCCTCACGGAAATTTATTCGGGCACTGAGGCACTGGCGAGTCAAACTTCGGCATTTCCTTTTGCGGTCTGCCGGATTATATTATTGTTTCTTGAGGGTAAACAGTAGTTTGCACTCTCAAATCCAAGCAGGTGCCAAGTCAATCTAATAACAATGGTAAAATAATACGTACAAAATTTTGGCGTTTCTTTGATTCTCATTTCCGACTGAGACATGAAAACAGTTTTCTTTCTTGCATTAAACAAACAATATTTCGAAGGGAGAACCGCTAGCGACGAAAAAAGTTAATACACTCAACGTAAATGCATGAAAATGACTAAATACGGAAGCAAATGACACGAAAATTACAAAATAATGACGTAAAATTGAAATAAATGCCCTAAAAATATAAAATTGCTTAAAATGACCAAAAAGACCTAATAAAAATGAATTTCTGTAATCTAGAGACCACGATTAGGATTTGTCTACAAGTTGGCAATGTCTATGCAGCATCAATAACAAATGACATGTCATTAGAATCCGGGCTCTGGTGATTATACTTGTGTCCCCTAAACTTCCATTCCCTCATATGCGTGAAATATTTATATTTTATTTCGGCTCTTAGGAGTTCTCTGATTAATAAAACTACTTACATATTCTGATATTTATTTTGTGCCAGTATGGTAATTTATGAGATTGTATGGTGGACGGGAAATGTCTGTCCGTCGGTCCGTGCGGCTGTACTCGCGATAACTCGAATACGCTTTATAGGATTTTCATGAATTTTTATAAAGTTCATGGGACGAAGCCTATTGATATTGGACCACATCAGTTTACCAGTATCGGCGTAATGTCTAATTAGGGACCTAATTTGTGAAAATATTCATATCATAATTGCATTTGTCACTGATTAAACAAAAGCATGACATATAAAATGAGATAAACTGATATCATAACAAAGTGCCAGAATGATTTTGTTTAATCAGTTATAATTCCAATTATGATATGCAGAAAATAAGTTATTTTTGTGATAGATTTCCGAGTTATGTTCCAGATCGGTTAATTAAGCAGGGCTAACGGAGGAACAAAACTCTGAAGTTTGATAAGCATATGTGAATGAATATATGGCTACTGTTATTTGTCAAAGCTAACTGTATTTCAACTTCCAAAGCCGTATATCAACACTGTAAAACAATATGTTGCCATGAGAACTGATCTGCATTTGATAAATTCTGTCTAATATATTGCAATAAAATAGACACTCATTTAGGCATTACTCCGGTTCCAATCAACCGATTTAGTCTAAAATCAATTGCCTTAGTCCTATGGACGATATAAATGCGTATACCAAGTTTCATAAAAATCCGATAAGGCATGTTCGAGTTATCGCGCACACAGACACATGGACTCAGACACACGACATTTTCCCGTTCACCACTATATTTCATAAACTACCATTCTGGCATTCAATAAAGTAAAAATGCAACTCTTCATCCTGGAGATATGAGTATAAAATTTAAGTTTTCAGATATTGGCCTATTAACTCCATCTGGAACTTGGTTACATCGGTTTACCTGATTTTAAAATTCATTGTAAACATTAACCAATAGTTTAATGAAACCAAATTACGATGTCACGTCATGAAGTTGTAGAACAGCAGGAAGCGTTACAGCATTTAAATTTAAATAAAATATTTCCTCCTTGAAAGTTTTGTTTTCTACCTATAAAACAAACAGTTTGACATTCTTATATGTAACAGATCTACTCACAACAAAGCACCAACACCAACCTAAATTCTAATATTCTACCAAGGAAATGTCACATAAATAATAATAATTTTAAGATTTTTTAAAGTCTGCATTTTATATAAGAAGGCGAATAAATTAAATATTGCGTTAAAACCCTTTAGAGTTCCAAATTAGCTAGCTTTCAAGTGGACAGAACTATATTGAATCTAATTTCTTATTGTTTAAAATAGTCTAATGGAGTTCTCATCATCATCAATCGCAATATTGATTGTAATCTATATATATTAATAAAAGGAAGTGTCTGTCCTCCGTCTGTCTGTCTTCCGTCTGTCTGTCTGTCCGCGATGCCCAGCGAAATCTACTCAACGCAGAGATCTGAAATTTTATAAGTAGGCGGACTAAAGGGTCGGAATGTGCACCTCGAAGCCGGAATTTTAATTTTCGCCTCCGATCGTGAGTTATGAGTGAAAAACTGGCAGAAAACGTGCATTTTTTTGCGTTTTAGAAGTATCAGTTTCAGTAATAAATTTCAATATCAAATAACTTACAGATGGCTTTGGCTATTTTTGTCAACATACCTCATAGCCTACCTTGAAAATAAAAGCAACGCGATCGCTTGATTTTGTAAGTCCATCCTAGACGATTCATTTGTTTAGAGTGTCAAGGCCCACAGACATATGACATTTTCAACCTACACGGAAGAAGGATAATCAACCCTAAATATGGTCAAACATTGTTCGATTTGAACGAAACTCACTATACAGGGGTTTTCTGGGCCAAGGAACTCGAATCTGAGGTCGCTTTTACCAGGGGACGCTACCTAATCGTGGAATGCACTCTACGTGATTTAGGTGTTAATAATTATAATTTGAAATAATTATCGCGGGGGAAGCCGCGGGCACATGCGGGCACATGCTGTTTGTCTGTCTGTCCACGATGCCCATCGAAATCTACTGAACGCAAAGATCTGAACATTTAAAGATAGAAGGACTGAAAGGTGGGCGAATGCACCTCGAAGCCGAATTTTTAATTTTAGCTTTCGTTCGCGAGTTATGAGTAAAAAAACTGGCAGAAAACGTGATTTTAGCGCTGTCGAAGCATCAGATTTCAGTAATACATTTCAATGTCAAATCAATTGCAGTTGGCTTTGGCTATTTTTGTCATACCGTGGAAATAAAAGCATCGCGATCGCTTGAATGTTGTAAGCCCACGCTGGTCGATTCATTTGTTTAGAATGTCAAGGCCCGTAGACATATGAAATTTTCAACCTACACGGAAGAGGGATAATCAACATAGACCTAAATATGGTTAAACATCGTTCGATTTGGACGAAACTCACTATACAGGGATTTTCTGGGCCAAGGAACTCGAATCTGAGATAGCTTTTACCAGGCAACGATATCTAATCGTGGTATGTAATTCACGTGATTTAGGTGTTAATAAAATAATGATTTAACTATTATGCTCTTAATTTTTAATTCTTGAAATAATTATCGCGGGCGATCGCTTGATTTTGTAAGTCCATCCTGGACGATTCATTTGTTTAGAATATCAAGGCCCGAAGACATATGAAATTTTCAACCTACACGGAAGAGGGATAATCAATATAGGCCTAAATATGGTCAAACATTGTTCGATTTGGACGAAACTCACTGTACAGGGGTTTTCTGGGCCAAGGAACTCGAATCTGAGGTCGCTTTTACCAGGCGACGCTATCTAATCGTGGTATGTAGTCCACGTGATTTAGGTGTTAATAAATATAATGATTTAACTATTATGCTCTTAATTTTTAATTTTTGAAATAATTATCGCGGGCGAAGCCGCGGGCACATGCTAGTTGTAAATAAATGCACTGTGAACAATAAGTAAGGATTCATACGTGTAAATGTATTGAGGAACGTCTGAGAACATTTCAGTATGATAAGATTAAAAAAGCGTTTATATTTTCTTACAACTGCAAAATATATCTAGATTTGTTCAATGAATAACCAATATTCCCCATTATTATAAAAACTTAATAGAAACTTTTGTAGCCATATAACGATTTTTTCTTTTTACGTTCACAACATATTATTATGAAGCCAAAGTAATCATTGATAGGTTCTCTTAGGTAACTGTACACGTAGGCTCTATTGCAAATTATTGAGGGCATCATGAAATCTATAACAAATATTTATATGTTGCAAACACGCCTCTGTTTAACCTCTGTTTAATGTAGGTAACTGTACACATAGGCTCTATTGCAAATTATTGAGGGCATCATGAAATCTATAACAAATATTTATATGTTGCAAACACGCCTCTGTTTAACCTCTGTTTAATGTATCCCTTTAGGCTATACCTATTATAAATATATTAGTTATTTTCATTTTAGGAAATTATCACTACATTATAGACGAACACAGAGAATTCCTACTACATTGTATTGCGGGAATCTCTGCGAACGCCCCAGCAGTTTCTCCTATGACGACTAATGCTCTCTGATGCTTGAATTGTTCCTTAGCCAGGCTCCAAGATTCTCCACTATCTTGCATTCTGTGTTTCACATCTAAATAGTCTACGCTTTGTAAATTATTGATTTCTCTATGTTTAGATTACAATACGCCCATGTATACTAAGACGTAGATTTAATAAAAGTTTTCCATACATATTTTAGAAGCGAAAGAATTAAAAATTAATTAAAATTATTTTCTTCTAGAATTAAAGTAGTGAATCGATTATAACTTAAATTATTTATTGCTGGAATAGTCGGATCGGAATTAATTACAAGAACTGTCGCATGGGCTATATAATTATGTAAATTAAATAGACCTGATGTTTTATAGCTTGCAACCATTCTTAATTATATTTATTTAAATGCAACCAGTAAAATTCTTCTAGCACAATTTCTTACTAAATTAAAAAAAAAAAAAATTATCCTGATTTAAATTTCTGTGTGCACACGATGCATATCTACAACCTCTTTCTCATCATCACTATTTCTTAAGTTCAATGCAGTTCTCTCTTCTGTCATCGAGCACTTCATCAATAAGTGTTGATAACAATAAATAATTCGTACGGTAAATTACCACCCTCTGTCATTTTATATAGGCTACTGTGAAAACTTTAGTAGACGCACGGGTTTCAATATTGTGACCCATCTTATTTTAAGTGAAACCAAACTTGAAACTAAACAATTTAACTAAACTTTAATCTCACTCGCCCATCTCGTCCGGAATTTGACAGACTCGCACAGACTTTCAGGGCGATAATGCGTTACTTATACTTGTACCGGCCCTGATTTATGGCGTTAATCCACCATCTCGTCCCGGGTATTAAAAAACAGCTCGGTGTAAGCGTGTAACATACAAGCCCCCTAAAGGTAAAGGTAAAGTGATCCCTGTATGGGCCATGGAGACTCTCGGGAGGATGAGGCTCCCAGATTGAGACATTGGCACAGGAAAGTGATAAGGTTGTCAGCCATACGCACCGTTCGCTTTTTACCCCCAGGAATACTCCTGGTACTCAATTTTGTTAGAGCTGAGTTTACCGCAGGGCCATGGTGCCACCAGAAGGATTAGGCCAATGGAAAAACCCCAATCTCATCGGGAATCGAATCGAATTTGGAGTTGGAACTGCTCAACTAAGGTCTTAAGTTAAAATTGTTGTATCGATAAAATCATGATGCATAACGTAGTACAGAACGTGTTAAAAATCCAGTGGAACAGTAGTATGTAACATATAAAAAATCAATAAAATAGTAAGCCTAAGTTCTTCGGAGCATGTTAAAAAATCAATCCGATTGTCGTACGAAACCTGTAAAACATTCCGTGAATTAGTGTATAAATTAAAGATTTCTGTGTAGGCACTTTAGAATATTTTAAAGTCGATAAAGTAAAGAATGCCACCTATTGTGGGTGCCACTTCTAAAAGACTCTTTTTCCAAGTTATGCCTCTACCTGCTGCGACCTGTAAATCCGTGAATAGATAAGTAATTAGGCGTATTCCCACTTGTCTGCAGTCCAGTACAATATTGCCAAATACGTACCACAGCACGTTTACTTCACTGCCGCACATTGGGCGTTTTGTGGTCATGTCAACCACAAACGCCGCCACAAACGCCGCCGCCGGTGGTCGCCACTAGAAGCTTACACGACCACGAGTGGTCGCCACTTCTACCCAGAACGGCTTTCTCTGTAACAGTTCTGGATTAAAACAATTAAATCCACTCGAACATTTAAAATTAATACTTCATAACTCTGACTGTGAAGACCTTACGGTTTCTGAATGTCCTTCTCTTAAATTGTCTGCAGAATTAAAATTTTAGGGGATTATTACTGATCAACATTTGAAATGGGATAAACACATTTCATATAACTTATGTAATAAAATACAAAAAGCAAAATATCAATTTGAAAATCTCCGTAACTGTATGGCCATATTTTATTTAGGCCTAGTCGAATCCATTACTCAGTATGACATTCTTGCATGGGGTAGCATTTCTAAAACTTCTTCTACTCCATTAACTTGGTTACAAGAACGTACAATCAAAATTTACTTTAAAAGGCGGCTGAACTAAGCAATTGAACTAATCTATTCAGAGTTTAATGTATTTAACATTAACCAAATTTATAGATACCCTTTATTAAAATTCTACCATAAAAATAAGACAAAATTCTAGCTGTACCACATGAACACTGCACAGGACGAAATAAAACTAGTAATTTAGTAGAACCAAAATGTTTTACTTCTGCTGGTCTGTCACATAGCTCTATTTTAGGTCCTCGTGTGTATAATTCTAAAATCACATTACATCCAGGTGTAATCTAGTGCAGTTATGGAGTCTTTAAATCTAAAATTAAAAAAATACATAGGCCTACCTTAATTTTCCTATATTTTAAATATTCTCTTTCTGGTACTACCATCATATTAATTATAATTATTATTACTTGCACTATATCACTTGAATGATGCCATGGTTCTCAGCCTTTTCCATTCTCTTCTATTACCTTTTTATTATATTTTGTCTACTTCTTAGTTTTAAGTTAAGTTTAGTTAAACATCACACTTCTACTATAAGACATAGGCCTGTATAATCGTAACAATGGAACTGCCCCCGAGCACCAGCTCCTGCACTTTCGATGTTTCAGGACCAACATATGTATTATTTAAATATTTATGTAATTATAATTTTGAAATGTGTTAAGCAAGACTTTGTAAATTTTTATTTACATGATGTTTTATTTAATTAATGAATTTATTGTAAATAATATAGATTGAATTATTTTTACTCCATGTTAATAACAATTAATGTAATATATTAGGCCTATATGAATTGCATAGAGAAATAATGAATATATTAGTGTATTTCGCATTGTCTAAATGTACTAATCTCTGGAGGAAACATTGAATAAGTAAATAAATAAATAAGTCCACAACAAAAACAAAATAAAGAACATAATCATTAACAATGTTCATAGCAGCATAACAAACTATAAAGACAATAGACCTATAATACATATTTAAAAAAATGTTTAAAGTAGAATACCAAACGAAGTAACATAGGACTTGTTACTTAGTTCTTTACTTCATTTTTACTTTCCTTCATTTTGTATTTTCTTGTTACTTAGTTTACCTTTCGTACTGTTTCTGTTTCTTCAATTATTTCAGACGAACCAGTAGAAAAATACAAACCATTACTTTCAGGCAAAAGAAAATAATTTTCACTTGAGAAACTCCGTCCATTCAGATTTTCTGTATTCATTTTAAATTTCACAGATCCATGTATCCCAGTATCAATTAGTTACTTTATTAGAAAAAAAGTGATTTTATTGTAAATTAAATATAATGCCCTCTCTTTTATTAAATTGCTCTCAACACATTACTTCCAAAAAGCTAATTATCAGTAATGAGGGATAACTTATTAATTTTTAAATATTTTAGGTCATGAATGTATTTTTTATTTTTCATATTTTCTATTTACTATTTTTTATGCCTTGCCCTAGTCATTAGGGCACGCAATAGATTAGGAACCCAAGTTCTTCAGGAGGGAGCTCTATGCCAGTGTAGAACGCCAGAGGGTGAATAGACGCGACCACTAACGCCCAATGTGCGCCTAGACTCGACGTTTTGCAGCGGCCACAAGCAGCGAGAAGAGTTTTTTCCCCAGCTTGTGGCTGACGTTGGCGTTAGCAGTGGTCCAGTGTGCGGCTACTCCATTTAAACTCCATGTAAAAGCCTTCCCGCTGCTTGTGGTCGCCACCGGTGGCGACCACAAAACGCTCAATGTGCGGCAGCCCTGGCGACTACAAGAGCACCTGTTCTTTGTCGGTTTCGAAGTCGGTGCAGATTTTCGGATTAGGGAACAATATTCTTTTGTAGATAGAGGATGATTTGGTACGAGGCCTTCTTAAAATGGCACCAACAGTACCACATTATTTTCACAAATTGCAAACTTTTGCAATTTTCATTTACATACAATAAATTAATTTATATTTTAAAACATTCATAATTGGACGACATTCTGCAGAAAGGAAACAACCCACATTATTTTTAAACTAAAAAACAGGCATTTAAAGTTAAATACAAAGCCACCCGGATCTTGTCAGTGTGTTTTTGTTTGCTTCATAGATGGAATATAAATGGATGAAGAGGGTTGGTTAGTTTGCACAACGTAAATATATAATTCAGTAGCAACAATTTAGCATCTATTCCGGTTTTTAAAATTTGAGGGTTGGTTCTTTTCTGCAGAATGTTGTCCAATTATTCAATTATTCTAAACGCCGTGTCATGTCATGATACTGTCTGGTAATAAGTAAAGGAAATACACAACTCCGTTTCTTGCCGGGGAAAGAGTCGGGTTCATGGCTTAACGGAACGAATTTCAACCGGTGACGAGTCGAGCTATTCATTTATGTTTGTCAATGGAGTTGTGAATAGTCATAGATGCATGCCAAAAATAAAAACATAAAAACAAAATTGGCGTGGCTACCTTTTTGGTTAAGATTTGCTAATATTCCTCTTGACAAAATGTCATTGTGAGACATTGTTCAAGTGATGAATTATTGGGGTGAGAATAATTGGAAATTATGGTAGTATGGGGGTGAAATTATACACTGTACACTTTATACTACCATTTTGTTTCCAGTGCCCGACCGTCGAAACTGAGAGCAAAACTCGCCATAGCTGGGATCTGGTGCATAGCAGGAGCTCTGGCGGCTCCAATGGCAGCGGCTCTCAGGGTGCAATATATTGAAGATGTAGATCACTCCGACCCAAGTAAGTCAAGTAATAATTTACACATTGTGACAGCAACTATTCAAATTCCAAAAATGCAATTTGTATTAAAGAGAAAATACTTCGTCTTTCACCAGGCAGGTATTAATTATCTAGTTAAAACCCGCTTTTATTCTACCGCTTGTAAGATATTATTATTTTTACATAGAAAAATTCATATTACAGATATTTCTATTACAATACAGTAGAGTCGCGATAATCCGAGCCTCGATAATCCGAGATTCAGTGCAATCCGAGATGCAAAAATACAGGAAATTAAAAAAAATCCATATATAAAGGCTTAAGGAGAATGTTTTTTAAGAAAGTACCTTTATCGTTGACAACATACAAAGGAGGCTTGGGGAAGGTGCAGTTGGAAATGGAAGGTGGGAGGGATGCTGGTTGGTAGGTCAGGTAGGCGGCGATCGGTCATACTTTTAATATATGGTATGTAAGTTATATATCAGTAACTTTAATATCTACACATTAAATTTGACTTCGTTTTATGTGTATATGTATGTAGTTGAAAATTCCGTTATTTTCCTTTTTTCCGTGCAATCCGAGTTTATTATTATTATTATTATTTTAATCCGAGGCACCAGCAGCCTCAGTTAACTCGGATTATCGCTACTCTACTTTATTATGTATTTGATAAAGAACCTCTTTACTCTTGAACCCCCTTTCGGTGGGCCTATGGCTACTAATTTCGTTGTTCAAGCTCATAGCATGTGAATTATATTTTGATGCCTTATATTTGAAACAGTACGAAAACCATACATATTTCCCGGTTACTATTTCTTATTACTTTCTCTACTCTTTATCATACATGCTGTACATAGGGTAAGGTGGTACATTTTCGAACACTTAACAAATATTCTAATTTTATAAACACAATAAACATAAGACAAGTTCAACTGTATTGTATTCACAAAGTTGGCAATGTAGTTGACTCTTCACAAAAATATCAAAGTCAAACAGCTGTAAAATTTGTCATGGCAATCAATCTTTCATTTCCAGAATATCGTTCGAAAATGTACCACAGTAGGTACAATTCTAAACACCAGTGGGTACTATTTCGAACAGTGGCATTTTCAACGAACGAACTGCTTTCTTCCAAATATTATTTTTTATTATCATTATTTATCAATAATATGAGCGTAATAATGAAGTGTCACGTTTTGAATAGGCAGATGACAGGATTGGGGCATGTGGTCAGCACGCTGACTCCTACGACAGTTATTGATGGCTTACTGAACCGGAGTCACTACTTCTTTATGAATTAGCTCTTCGGTTGGTGTCAGGAGGCTGAATGCACCCCGTTCCAGATCACCGTACCTGAGAAAAATCCGAGGAGGTACCGGGGATCGAACCCAGACTTGCGGGTCCTTAGTCAGGAATCACTAGACCATACAGGCGGTCTGTCATAACATCAACAGCAATAATAGAAATACTTAACAGCTGTATGCTATTCTGTATTGCATAAATTGCTGAGATGTAATAACAATGAAGAGGAAGTGTAGTTCAGACCTCTTTGTTGAAATAATACCACTGTTGAAAGTCGTATGAATGCCATCCTTTTATATTTGACTGGCACAGTTAATAATAATAAACATGCAGAATGCGGTGATAGCGAAACAGCTTTTCCATGCAAGATTTAAGCGAGCGATAGCGGGTTAAAGTACTGTTCGAAATTGTACCTAAAATCTGTTCGTATTTGTACCTCGAGCTAGTTTTTGTAAATTATACATAGTTGCAAATTCCGCTCACGAATGACCATTGTTGTGCCAATGACTTACGTATTAAAGACTACGCTATTTGTTGGTATGAGTTAAAAATTGGTCCTCAACAATGTATTCCAGTAACACAACGTGGAGTTATAAACAATTTTATAACGAGCCATTTTTCAAGCATGGAGTTCTTACCTTCGATTGGAAAATAATATTTTACTGCCGAATGAGACAACTTAAATCATCATTCTCGCGGATACAGGTCAACAAAACAATCAGTATGGACGCTATATAACTTAATTAAAAACAGGTTAGCTAAAATTTGAAACCCAAAAGTGGATAAAAATCTTAGTTCGTTCGGAATTGTACCAAGTTCGAAAATGTAGGCCTACCACCTTACCCTACAGGAAATATTGTGTTGGACCCCAAAATTCGCTATTGTGCTTTCAATATAAATACACATTTTAAGGACATTCGCCATGCCAACGGCTTTTTATTAACTTTCTATATTGTTATTTTTTAGCTTTATAAAACTTATTAATTTTTTTATAGAACAAGACCTTTAATGAAATATAGTCAAACGTGTTTCATTATGCTTATCAGAAATCCTTCACATAAATTCAATGCTGTCAGATAACGTAGATGTTGACGTTTAGGATACTTCTCTCAAAATTAGTTTTAATACTTTTTCTTTCTTTCCACCGGCTGTTCAATGTAGGCCTACTATACAGCTACAGAAGAAGATCGCCAGGCCGCAATGACGTTTTACCGTAGCAATAAAATTGACTGTTTCTTTTATATCTAAATACAGTACTTTTATTTTATTTTAACTTTATATAATTCTAGAGAGATTTTTACTAAACTACTTGATACATAAATAGATTTAGTTAAACATTTAAATGTGTCTCTGCTTCATGCCATATCCAGAAGCAAACAGAACAACTGCTATATGAAAAAGAATTAAACACATTTGGACGTGGTTTATATTTTTAGAAGCAAATTTGATTATTCTGGTCGCATTGATATTATATATATTAAACCGTATAGTCATGGATAATGAAAGGAGTACATTTGAAATTACTGGTATGTGCTTGAGGACATTTCCTCACTGTGTAGGCCCATTGGAGCATGGAGAGTTGTCCACGTAGGAAGACATTTGAGCGCGCACGTGCTCTTGGCATCATGCAAAGCAATGCAATAGTAGGCTTCGCTTCCAATGACTCTTCCCCTTGAAGGTGCTGGATGTCTTTCTAGTTGGACCGCTCTTCTACCATGTCCACGAAGGAAAGGTTTGAGAAAGCGAAGATGTTACGAATTGTGAGAAGACTCACATTTAACGTGACACTTAATTCCGGTGTTTAGAGGTTATTGGTTTCGCGAGTTATGCATAGGATGCGTACCTACACTAATAGTTCGTAAGTTGTTGCTTCATTTTCCGCAAAAAAGATGAGTTAATACTCTAATACTCAGCTGATGATATCTAGGGTATTTTGACAGTGTCGGTTACATTCATAAAGACGATTTCTCTATTAAAATGCAAGAAATATTTAATGAAATTCATTTACTAGCGAAATATATTTATTTCAATTGTTTGAATATACTTAGGTGTTTTATAACTGGTGCGAACAATACCAGGCCACAAGCATTTTTTGTCCCTTGAGTTACCTTAAAAATATGAATTGCTGATTCATTACAGATGTAGGCATAACATGATTCATTTACATAAGAAATCTTTGAAATATCATTACAACCATATCTCATCACGTCTATTGTAGCGCTCGCCTGTAAACTTGTAAGTTCTATTGCATGAAACATATACATCATTATGAAAGTGGGAATAAATGTATTTGATGACGTGGTTAACAATTGGTTAATAATATTGAATTATGAGGACTGCATGTTTTACATATCTTTTAAAACTGTTTCCACAAATGCTTAGCTAGGAAAATTCCTGATAGGATTTGAATTATTAAACGTAATCCTAGGAGTGTTCTTAATATAAACCACGGCCACTTTGTTCTTGTGCTTAGTAGAAAAGGAATTTCTTAATAATTAAAGTAACTTATAAAATGAAAGTAATCACTATTCGGAACGAATTCGCAATTTAAAAGCAACGTGCTGTGCTAGTGAGTTGATGAAGAGGGTCTTGTGAATAACACAGAGAAAAGAAAACTAATAAATATGAGTGAGTACGGGGCTACTTTTATTTGAGAGATACTTTTATAGAAATCAAGGCTAGATTTATATTGGCAATATTTGCAGAATTTTGCTCTTTCGTCAAAAATGGATTCATGTAAGTAGCCCAATTTAATGAGAGTTCTGGTATAATTATTTTTTGGTAGGCCTACAAGATTTAGAAATAGTATTTGTTGTAAATGTTCTTGTAGTGGATTTCTTCGTAACAAAACCTTGATTTCGTTCTTGTATCAAAGCTACAGTGAAGGTGTTCTGAATTTTAAGGAAAAAAGTAATATAAAAATAGCCCCACAATATGGAAAAATAAGTATTAAAGAACCATGGGTATTGTTTCATTGAAGTTTTAATTCTGGGAGTCGTACCAAACTCTTCCAACTCATAACTCTTTCCAAGCTCAAGCACTGTATTCACGAGTACAGACCATTACAGGCCTACTATTAAACTTAGTCCTACTACATAAACGTTACCTTAGACTTTATTTTCTCTGCAATACCGAACTACAGTAATTTTCAAATGGGAAGCGTTTTCCTTCACCGCCAATCACGTGTACGAGCTAAAGAAGTACCGCTATCAGGAAGGGTCTTCCTTCCGTCTCGCCGTCTCTGATTGGACCGCGTATCTAAGCAAGGAGAAGAACAAAACGCTTTCCATTTGAAAAAAGGTTTTTTTTTTTGTAAAGGCAACCACACTCAGAAAGTTATGATAATATGCAATGCCACGCCAATGCCAAGCTAAGATAAGGTGTGACAGGAAACGGATGCTAAGCTAAACCCGGGCCAGCCGCTGCATATTGCGTCAGTGCATACCGGTACTCGTTTAAAATAATGTGTAAACACATTACATTGTAATTAATATGCCAAATTAAATGTATTTTTAACCTTTACTTACGTCCCAACAGTCTATAATTCCACACGGAAAAAAAAAAAGAAACGTGTCTGAAGTAAGAAAGTATAATTATTATTTTCTACACAGCAGACAATCCAGTACAGTGGGGGAACCCATAAGTACATATTCAGGTATTTCATTATTTATTTATTTTTCGTTTTCTGAAACCAAACATTATAGTCAAATTACATTTCTTAATTAATCACATTGAAATTACATCACAAACACAACCATTGCAATCAACTTCGTCACACTGGATCTACGGCAAACGCTCAGGCAATGCAATTGTCTCGACAAAAACAGGAGATCATGGCATCTAATAATGTTTTTTTTTTTTTTTTTTAATTAATTGCCAAAATATACGCCGATTTCATTTCATGTGTACTCCCTGCGCATGTGCCGGAGCGATGAAGACTATATTTTTACTTTGCCGAAGCGCCGTCCCTGTTCGTTTCGGCCCAACTACAACACTGATTCCATCAGAAAAAAACCGGGAAAAACAACTAGTACGCATGCACGAAGATAGCTTTATAAAGCTGCTTCTAGGAAAATCGCCTTCTCGGTGATCTTTGAAATACAGGTATATCGCTTAGCTTAGCTTAGCATAGCTGAGCTATTATAGCAGTATGTATGGGTCATCCTGTATAAACTGCATTGGAGCGATTTTTAATACTTATTAATCGATTAGGCTTTACTGGTTTATCATATTACAGCTGCACAGTATGTCCAGTGGGTGGATATTATAAATGTTACTTAGTGGTAGGAATGTTAACGGGATTTAAGATAGCGGAAGGTAGTAGGCCTACAATGCAATCAAGTCAGAACTTTCGATATTCAGTAACCACAATTAACACATCTCCTGCGGCAGACTGAGGCGATGTGATTAGCACCACACAATACAGGATTTATTCCGATAGAACAGCCATGAGACAAGAGATTAAATTGCCATGCAGCGCCGGAGCAAGACAGAGACTGCAAGTACGTCTCGGTGATCATTCCTGAAATGTTCCTACGACAAACCAGAATTCCAGTCAGTATCTAATGCGGATTACTGCTAATTAATACTCTTTGTCTCTAGCTTATTTCAGCAATGAACGTTAATAAACATTTTCTTATACGAAGGACTATAGTAAAAATTTATGCAATGATCAAATAGGACACGAATATTAAGAACAATATTGGTAGCCTTTAAAAGAAAACCTTTCATACGAGTGGCAATTCCTTCTCTTCGAATTAACAATTTTCGCAATGACTTTCCAAAATAGAACTCATTTTTTTCTTAAATTATTCACTCTTTTAATTTCATTTCTTCCTTCCTTTCTTTCTTTCCATCTCTCTTCCTTCGTTTTCTATTTTATTTATATGTCTTTTTGTTATTTTTCTTAATTTATTCCTGTTCCATTCTTAATTCTCTTCATTTCATTTTTATTTCTTCTATATTTCTATTTATTTTTTCTTTTAATGTCTTTCATTATTTTGTTTCTTTCTTTCTTATTTGAGTTTCCCACTCCGTCGAATTTGAAGGAGAGGGACCAGTTCTAGTCGAGAGATGTTGCAGACCAACGCCGAGGAAAATCTATTACGGAACTGTTGCCATTGCTCGGTTATGCTGTCATCACACTTCTTCAGTTTCTATTTCTTCAACGTGTCATAAACATTTAAGTTTCAAACTGTTCCCTCGTCCATTATAGTACCTTCATCAAGCTTGTGACATCCACAAAGCTGAATATTATTCTAAGTTTGCAATAAAGAGACTGCACCTTTCATCTAGTGGTAATACTTTTTGTAATCGGTTATCCACGATAACTTATGAGTCATCACAAAATATTTTTTTTCCAGGATAGTTATATTCTTGTGTATCTAAAACCAAATCCATAAATGAGAAAGTATACAACAAGGTATATACCATCCTGCTGTTAAAGTCGAACCCCCGAAGCCAGTGACATCCAACTTCTTGGATTTCGGATAACATTAGCCAATTTAGATAACATTTCTGATAATATTTAGATTGTAGCCTTTTTTAAGAAAGATAAAATAACGTACATTCACAGTTTCTTTGGAACATGTTATTGAATTTTGTGTTCCTTATGTTTCACTTCAGTGTTTTACCGTGCCTTTTTAAACCCCAATTTCATCACAGAATTGAGTGAAAGTGTGAGAAATCGATGTAGGGGTGGGTGATTTCATAAGAAGTCTGATAAGAAATAAAGAAAGAAAATAAACATAATATTTCTTTTAATCTAAATGATGATATTCACGACTATTTTATTAGAAATTATAACTTTATACACTTACCACAAAATTCTTCAGTCAACTATGGTACTAAAGGAATTCATTATTCCCTTTGCAAGAATTATAATGAATTGCCACAAGATATTAAGGATATTATAAATATAAATACTTTTGCTTCAAAGACTAAATTTTATTTCTGGTCTTCATGATTCCTACTTTTCTATTTTTCTAATAAATTTTTTGCTTCTGTGTTAATCTTAGTAATGTGCTATGATTCATTCAAATACTTTCAATAATTGTACTTTTTCCCAGCTCTTAGTAAATATTTATATTTTTGTTCCCTGTGTATTATAATGTACTGCCCCTAGTTATGAGCATTATTCCTCTTTGAGGGTCTTTATTGATAAATAAATAAAATAAGAAATAAAAATGTTTCGTGAAGAAAGTGTCTGTTGAAAGTGTATGTCTGTTGACTTCTGTGCTGAAAAGAGTTTAGATTTGTCAAACATAAAAATAGAATTACCTAGAAAATTGTATTTGCATGGTAGGGCCGAACAGAGTACTCTCATGCGTTCTTATGGAAATATTGTTCTGGCTTTCTGTGCCAAAGATCTCGAGTCCAATCCCAGTAGCACGTAAATCTGCGGCGCTAACTACGAATCCGCGCAGTGGTACATCCTTATACAGATTTTACAAATAAAGATAATTTTAATCATACATATTTTTTTCATTATTACAAACAGCAAGAACGCAACGATAGTTCCTTTTCTTCCCTGGATTCTCAATTGCTTCGAGATTTTTATAGTGCTAAATGCAATATGTACAGTATCAGGCCGTCATTTGATTGCTGATCGGTTTTTTACCTGGGGAACCAGTTTTGGTTGAGTACAGCATAAAATCTAACGTTCTGATTGACGTTGATAAATTCAGCTGGAGAATCAATTATTCCCACCCATAAGAGTATAACTGTCCGCAACAAATATATGCCTGATAATTATCGTTTGGAACAGAAAATCATTATATCAATTATATAATTCCAACTTATCAAGAATAAAATAACAGGATATTAAATCACATAATTTGTAGCGCATGGTTGAATAATACGTATACTGGAGTACCGAATATCAAGAGAAGGGGCATAGTGCTAGAGAGTATTCGATATTTAAAAAATTGAAAGTGCGAGATATCAGCTTCACATTGATTACCTTCAATATAATCCTATTATTTTGCAAACTTGCGTAATTTCTATTCAGTTTTTGTGTGAATTTAATCTACGTTCTTCGTTCACAAATCCCTTGTACATAGAGCACTAATTGGTATGGAAAGCGGCTTTGCATATATATAGCGCATGCTTTCATAACACAAATGATTTTAAACTTGGTGTTGCTGAGATTACTGTTGTTTCTATGGACAACATTGAAACGCTTGAGTTGCAGTTGTGTTATAAATATTATGAATGAAAACAGAAAATAAAAATCATCCTCTGCAAAGCTCCTCTGCTTTGTTAGTAGCATAGCACAGATAGATTGATGTGCATTTTAATTATTCCTTAATCAGTTTCTTTAAACTTGTGTTCTATAATCAACAAAATGTGAAATAGAAAAATGTTCAGGGCCAACTCTAATAAAGTTAATTCTGAATTGGAAACACTCTTCGGTCATAAACAGTTTTCAGATCTAGTAAATTTAGTTTAAGATAACTTTATTAATTGTCTCCTTCCCAGTTTCAGTATTCTAAAAACCACAAGCAATTTCGTGTAATCATTGTAGCATGATTACCGTTTTCGTTAGTGGGCATACATCTACATTATTACTTTTTTAATGGAATGTAGGCCTACTCGTATTTGTGTTGATAAATTGTATACACAAAGGTTAGCAATGGGATCATCGCTGTCAGCCGGTACTCATTTAAATCACATATTGCACCATCTTTTCTATTAATATCGCACAAGGTCTTAATATATAAATACGTCATAAGCGCATTTAAGATTATATGAACAGCGCACACATATCATATTCTCCACTTGTACTCAGGTCTACTTAGAATGCTACTGATTACACTTATTTGAGCCTAGGTTCAGACTAAGGTATCTTCCATAGTTAGTGTTAAAAAATCCACAATTGTAATACCGCTGTTAAAATTAGTTAGTGAATAATTCTTAATATTTTCTTCGAAATTCAGTGATCTACGATCTGTTTATTCCCTTTCCTGAAATCAGCATTACCTTTTTAAAATAGCATATGCGGTAAACAATCTTCTTCAGTTCATTAAAAGACAGCAAGAATAAACAAAATAACAACAAGAGAAAATACTTATTTCACTATTCATATAAGTTTTTCTTTATTAAATTAAGGAGTGTTGAATTAAATTTTTAAGCATTAAGCTTTATTTTTGTGAATTATGCTTTATCATGCTTTTAAAAATTGCATAATTATGTCTAGATATCTGACTGTCTCAATCTAAGATAAGGTAGCAACCATAGATGCAAAATATTGTCATACTTATGCTTTTAATGCGCTTTGGTTGCTTACTTATTACCTACCCCCATTTTTCGTGAAAAATGCTCCTAGTCTGCCGTAGAAATTCATTTAAAAGAAAAGTCCTGTTTCAAAATAAAATTTAAAATAATATAAAATAAAATAACATAAAGTAAAATAAAGGAAAATTGTTGTGAGACATGGCCGCTTACTGATTGGGAAGAACAAAATCTGAGAGTGTTCGAAGACAGGGTGCTTAGAAAAATATTTGGGCCCAAGAGGGATGAAAATGGGGACTGGATAAAATTCCATAACGACGAGCTTCATGACCTGTATTCTTCAACGGATATAGTATGGGTAATTACGAAAGATTAAATGGGCTGGACATGTTTCTTCATGGGGAAGGAAAGATATATATCAAAAGTATTGACTGGGAGACCCGGAGGGAAAAGACCACGCGGAAGACCTAGACGTAGGTGGGAGGACAATCTTAGAATGGATTTAAGGGAAGTAGGATTTGCTAGGGATGATTGGATGGAGTTAGCACAGAATAGGGTTGAATGGCGGTCTCAGGTAAGCGCGGCAATGAACTTTCGGGTTCCATAATATAAATAATATTTCTTTAGCTTGCTGAGGAATTGTCATTGCCATTGAGTAAGTAAGTAAGTAAGTAAGGGCAACTGTGCGGCAAAATTTTTTAACCTCAAGTACCTATGTTTCTGTTTGTTAAAACAGATATTGTAGATATAATTATATAAAATCTAATCAATCTTCCGACAAGAAATATCATTTCTTAATCTGCAAGAAATACAATTTCGTTAATGCAAGCAATTCAAAGGAGAAGACGGAGAGGAAAATATGCCAAGAATGGATTGGAAACCGATTCTTATAATGGGCAATCTATTCCGTTCATAATAAATGAACGCCTGATACTGGCATATATTCAAGGCGAAACTCTCTATTCCAGCCATATCTTCTTTGATATTGTGAATTCCCTTGCCGTAATGCTTCAAGGAAAGAATTCTTCCATAAAAGACATTTCTTAAGGTGTAATAAATCTCTTTTCCAATATTTCCGCAGGCAGTAAAATAAATCTGTACCCTGCAAATGTGGTTTCGCAACGGATGTCCATACTGTATTCGTATAATAAAACATTATATTGAGCTGCAGAGTCTATTTTCTCACTTAATAATCAATATGTTACAACTCGATTGCCTACCAAAATGGATACCTTTAACTCCATCAGTCGTGGAAGGTATGAGAGAAACGATTGAACTCTTTGTTTTGTATATTTGTATATTTGTATATCCACGGTAGATCACGGGTACATATTTTACCATTTTTAGGTGGTACTGTAGAGAATTTACATGATTTACTATCAGAAAACAGGCCCCAAAATTGAACGTTAAGTAATTACTTTCCAGATTCTGTAGGTCTTAACAGTCCTACATCATGAGGAATGTAATACATTCAAATAGCTGTGTGCTCTATCAACTTCATTATCTTCTTCTTTTACCTGAATTTTACCTCCCCGTTGTAGAGGCGTTTATGCGGCTCATGTCCCCCGGGCCTCACGGGACCACGTTCTTCAATTTATTATTTTCACTGTGTAATGTGAGCAGCTGCAACAAAGTTCGGAGGTTAAGAGTTCGAATTTCCTGGCATAGCTATTAATAAATTTAAATTCCTCTTTAGATGAGTAAAGTTATATGAAATAGAGTGTAAAATAGAAAATTGTGTATAACTACCTCAAGACCTAGCTATTTTTCCAGTAGTCTTCATTATCTATCATCCTACCATAACTTGTGCACGCGCTTTTAGCTTGGTCCCTTACTGCCTCTTTACAGAAATTCACACTATTCGTATTCCTTGACAGTAACAGCATTCGCTTCTGGAACTCTTTTCCTAACTATCTCAGTAACTGCCAAACGATATCACAGTTCAAGCGCAATTTAATCAAGTTAGTATATAGGAGCACTTAGCTGGTTAAGAGTGATATCAAAAAAAGAAATATTTTATCATTTTTTCAGTACTTATAGTGAACATTCTTGGCTATTTATTTATTTATTTATTATAATTCCATGTATTATTTCGTTTTCTCTTGTATGTTAGGTCAATTGCATTCTCTATTATACTTAAGTTTTATGATTATTGTATTTTACGCAATTCCTCCTGCTACAGAAGTTCTTATGGTCTTAATTGCGTCAGGTTAAATTAATAAATAAAGTAAATAAAATCGAATTCTTATTTTGTTCTAGTAGCTGTCTTCGTCTCTCTCATGCCCGAGTGCACCGACCTCGATGTTCAGAATACGGCGGTAAAGTTGCTTTGTTTACCCCGGTAAAGTCATACTTTTGGTGGACCATGCTCGGTTTCCACCTATACCGCTTTTTAATGTTTACCGGCCGCGAAGGAGCTGTAAAGTGAAAAACCCGCGCGAGTGCTTTGATACCGCGTGAAAAAATTATTTTGGTTGACGCTGTAGCCACTCGGGCACCGCCTATTGGACGTCTTCATCAGACTTGAACTGCTGCCCTCCAGCGTGCTCCTTTAATGGACCAAAGATGTGGAAATCTGTTGGTGACAAATCTGGCGAGTATGGCGGATGTGGGAGGCACTTGAAGCGATTGTCATCGATGGTTTCATGGTTGCACGAGCAGAATGAGGACTGGCGTTATCATGTTGAAGCAAAACACCTGCACTAAGCAATCCCCTTCGTTTTGGTACCATCAGACTTCCACATCTTTGGTCCATTTAAGGAGCACCTTGGTGACATAAGCTCAAGTCTGATGAAGACCGTTCATCTCAGTGCACGAGTGGCTACAGTGTCAACCAAAATAATTTTTATCACGCGGTATCGAAGCACTTCCTTTCAGTTGGCGTAAGTGCATTGAACTGGGAGGGGACTACGTGGAAAAATAATTTACAAGCAAGCATTCTTCCTGCAGTAAAATAGTGGAAAAAATTAATGGAGGCTTTCATTTGATTCTCCCTTGTATCGTATTTTTTATATCTTGGCGAAAAGCTAATTGAAGATAATGAATAACGAGAGACTGGTGGGATCTATTTGAAGAATGAACGATGGCACATATCTTTCCAAATACTGTACTGTAATATCGATTGAAATGACCTTCCTTTCTTACCTCAACCAAACCAGGTTCATCCAGTAGTAGGCGTAACCAACTCATTTTCACGATTGGTACAGTATCCATGGTGTTTGAATTCAAAGTCAGGCATAGGCTAGACAATATATGCAATATAATATTCCATTTTATCCTTATGAACATTTATTACTGAACAATAAGGAAACAGGGTAATATAGGTATATAGGGTATGTAATCAGTTTATCATATCTGTATGTACACGAACATAAAACAGCCATTTCATGGCCATGTACATGACTTTGCACCTAGACTTTCCACTAGTCGAATGGGAATAAAAGCAAGGCTATGTCGACCTCAGAACAGAAATTTCATGGTGTTGCTTTGCCTTGGCAAGGTTGCCCTTGATTGCACACGTGTGAGAATTATTATCTAAAACATAAATGTCATTTTATTGAAATGTACAGACTGTTAGAGAGGATTACATTAACACAAATAATGAACACATACGTTGTAAACATTGCACCATATTACTACCAAGAATAGATAAGTGAGTCACCGTGACTGGCATACATACAGAGACAGAGCGAAACTAGCGGCCATGGAAGAAACCTACACAAATTACTCCATGGGAATGGCTTCGAAGGAGAGTAACCGCGATATATCCGAGCGTTTGGGAACCGCGGTTTTGTAGCAATGGTGCACGGGTTTTCTTAGAATACCCCGATATTACTTTTACCCGGTTACGAAACAGCTGAGAAAACCTGAGAATGGTGCACTCGGGCATCAGTAGGAAGCCAATTAGTCTTTTTATGCCGTTTCAGCAAGCATTTGAATAACCATTATTAGGTAAAGAATATCGCGATTTATTTCACATCCGTATTTTGTTCAAAATGCTTCCATTGCTATAAAATACTAAAGAAATAAGCAGCCCCCACAAATATATAGGAAATAAAATAGTAGGACCTAACGGGGAAAATACAGTAAATGATAATGGCCTAAGATTAATTAATACATGTGAACAAAATTCACTACACATTCTAAATGGTTTCTATCCGCATAAAGAAACACATAAATATACATGGCATCAAGATACACAAAAACTAAAATCAATAATTGATTACATAATAATTGAATCGGTTATTTATGAAAGAGCTCATGTCATGTTTTTTTTTAAAAACGAGTTTATCATGAAAATGGATTGTGCCAACATCCACGCATCGTTTACTTATGAAAGATCTCTTGTCGCACCAATACTTTGCAAGATACAGCCATTGCAAATCTGTGTTTAGTTATGAAACGGCTCATGTCAATGACAAGAGCCCTTTCTTAAATAAAGCATGGTTGGCAGCATTATCCATTTTGTATCCACAACAGCTGTACTGACACAGCATCCTTTTACTTGTACCACCAAGGGGTTGCAAAAAAGGGCAGCAATGAAGTTTGCTCTTTTATAATGAAGTATATCAATGATAATATATGATGAATTGTACCTGTACAGTGATAACTGTACAGGTCAAAACAAAAATCACACAATGATTAGGTTCCTACTTTCTCTTACAGACAGTGGACGATTCAAAAAGATTGTGTACAGACTGCCCATAAGGGGCCACTCTTATCTGCCCTGTGACAGAGTCTTTGGCCTTGTCAAAAGAAAATTAAGGAAATGTGACCGATATTACACAATAAAAGACGTATGTGAAATGATATTAATGTCTTCAGTACAGGGAAAATTTACTCTGCCAAGCGAGTGGCGAGTGGAAAGGGGGGCAGGTGAGTCGTAAAGTACTAACTTGCCAAAGAGAATATTTTACTATTTCTAACTACCATGAATTCTCGTTCCAGCAATCAAGTAAAGGAAAAGTAACAGTATCAGCTTTTATTAGTGGACTCCTCTACAACACATTCAAACCAGCTATCCCGACACAATCATGCATTTCTCTACCCATACACAAAGCATACGCAGAAAAAATACCTATTCCTAAAACGAAAATGGATGATATAAAGGAGCTTGTTCAGTTCGTCCCTGAGGAACATGGTTTCTTTTACGACGAGGTGATTCAGTGGCCTACAGTTGTAAAAGAACTGTGAAATGTAATGATATGAGACTTTCCTGTAAATTGTGTGTTTGTTAAAAACCCATTCTCATGTATCTGTTATAGCCAATCTCATTTGTGTATATAATGTTTAATGTAAAGTAAATAGCCTACATTGTAACGAAGCAAATAGCTGCGTGCCAATTAGACGGTAGAAAAACCATTCCAAAACAAAGGAAGGGTTGGGGGACCGCAACTAATCGATATTGAACATTTTCATGATTATCGATACTGCCCTGAATTTATTTGAATTGCAGAAAAAGGAGAAGTGCGCATGCGTGGACGGCGAGTCGACGGGAGAGGAGTTGAACCTGAAAAACGGTTGAGGATTACGTCTCTGACTACGAGAGAGAAAGGTTGAAGAAACGGAGGCGAGGAGACGAGATTGGAATGTGTGACAGCGGTAGAGGCGCCCTGACATGATGGTTTGTCAGACTTTCATCTAAAGAAATTCTGAAGGGGAATTTCACTGACGCGACTATATGGAGATAGTCGTTAGTTGGAAGAACACATCACGTCAGCCGGTACGAGAGACCGCTACAGCGAACACCAGCTGGGGAAAGAAGAGTGGGTCACGGTTGCTTAGCCTGGAAATAGGAAGATGTGGACATCAGAAAGTGGATGGAAACAACTCAGGATCAGAGGATAAATTGGTCACCACCCGTTGAGTATAATCATCTAAACATTTTTTTTTGTTGTTTTGGGAAGTGGAAAAGATTTTGAGGCATTATTATTAAGCCAGGTTCTAAGAAATGTGTGGCGATTAGACGCCGTAATGAAAGGTAAAAGAGTAAGGTTAGAAGATAGATGTAATTAGTCTAGGGTGAGGTAGTAAATTACAGTGACCCAATCAGTTTCCATTTCTGGTCTAAGTTAATTACACAAGGAGCAGTCAAGAGTAAAACCGTGAATAGTAAAGATAGATCTCTATACTTTAGGTTGCTATGGGTAATTGTCCCACGAATGAATACATAGCTAGGGGCAGTTGTTGATGCTCATACAAACCTTGTTTTTTTATAAGACAGGACGCGAGGGGAGTAAGGAAGAAGAGTAATAGGGGCTTACTTAGTATTGCTTACGAGGGCCTCTCCCACTTGGTTTTCGTTAGGTGACAGGTGATTATCTATAAGTGGATTTCATGCTGGCCTATAATGTTGAGTTGTTTTTTTTAAAGAGATTTATCGAAGAGAGGGAGCTGTATGGAATATGGTAGAGGGGGATAAGAAGGTGAATACTGAGAGGCAAAAGGAGGCCTATGAGTAGCAGTACATTAGGCGTATGCCATTGGAAAGTTTACTGGGTAGGATAGAAGTAGAAGTTCACTCAAGGGTTATAAAGAGAGTTACTGACCTGGGGCGTGAGTTAGTTTCAGCTAGAATTCTAGGGAATTTAGAAACAAGAAAATTAGGTGCCCATGGTGTAGGGTAGTAACTTGAAAAGTATGGAAACCAGAATAACAATAAGTAGGTAAATTAGAACAATGGTATACACTGCTTAAAGAGAAAGGAGTTAAAAGATAATAAATAATAATTGGTTAGATTAGAAAGAGGAGAATTGGTAATTTTGTGTAGTGAGTTGATGACAAGTAGATCATTAGCAGGTACTAGAGATTACCCCAGGAGAGGAAAAAAAAAGAAGGGTGAGGTGAGGGAACGCCGGAAGTGTCCCAAATAAAACAAGTATAAATACAGTAGTAGGCGAAGCCTATGCTAGTAGAATATAAAAAGATTTAGGAGAATTGTGAAAGTCATCGGTGTTGGAGGCGAACAACGGCCCCACGTGCCTCTAGGAAAGAGTGTCAGGGACCTCTGACATCGATTGTTCAAAATTATATTTTTGTTTGCGGCCCATTAATATTTTCCCGGTTGCAGGGAGGGAGTCAGATTGTTTGTAACTCAAGATCTAGACGCCGCCCCTGTATCGGTGGTCTATTACCCCAGTCACTCTGTGGGTATAGGCCTAAACTTCCGTTTCTTTCTTCATAACATTGTCTTTTCTATTTATCTTTGAGTACAATTCTTCATAGACTACAATGACTAGTGGACTGGTATAGGAGAAACAGGTGGAATCATTGGGTATGATAGGTCAAGTCAGTGACTGAATTACGAATTAAAAATCTTTATTCATACGGAATTGCAAATGGAAAAGATTACGCAAGTTAGTAGTAAAGTATAAGGGTAATCTGAGACGTTCTAGTAGATACCTGGAAATAAAGAAAGGAAAGAGATTAAAGTAATTAATTAAGAATTTGTCTTATATAACAAGGAACACATTAATACAGTTAAACTGAGCTACTAACCTGATAGTTAGGAACTGAATACTAAATTTTCCAATAAAAGTGTTGAATCGTTAATGTTGTTCGGATCGGATGATCTGAAGATTTTAAGGATGAGTAGCTGTTAAAAAGGGGAAAACCCCAGAGTAAATGTAATTTATTGTAAATCAGATTGTTATTGGTGAAAAAGAAAAAAAAAGAAAACAAGAGTAAATGTAATTTATTGTAAATCAGATTGTTATTGTTGAAAAAGAAAAAAAAATATATTAAATAAATTATTGTTATTGTTATGCAAAGTAAATTTTCGTGAAGTACATATATTTTGGCCCCTATCCTTGTAATGTTCTGAGAGCCACTGATTTTTGGACTAAGTTACATAATAATAAAAGGACAGAGCCGAATCCATTCCCATCTCCACTGTTAAAAAAAAAAGCTAGCCGAGGGGCCTGTAGGTACATAGCCTGTGTATCTATAATTTAATTTGTGATTGGGCTCGTAATATGTTTTGGCTGATGCAAAATAAAAATAAGAAAGAAGCGTATTGATGATGGCGCCCTTAATATAAATTTTCATCAATATTATTAAACCTATTGTTAAAAAAAGAAAGAGAGAGTAAGCTGGGTGTAGGGAATTTGCAATCAACCAGTAAAGTCCATCACAACATAAAGTCTCATTCATTGCATTGTTTGTTTTTACTTTTGTCTCTATGAATGGGCGCTTGTCAGCCCTTTGTTTATGAAAGGACTCTTGTCAGACAACTTTGATATGCCCTATCATGCAACATAAACAACATAATTGTGTTTAGTCATCGTTATTATTAGCGGTTAGTAGAATCAAAATAACTAGAATAAAAAAATATTTCGTATTTATTAATAGTTGGAAAATAAACAGTCTTTTTTAATTCCCAACATTTTACTTTTCGTTACAAGAGCCCTTTCATAAATAACCGATTCAATTAGACAAAAAACAGTTTTAAAAACACAAGACGTCAGAGCATACAGGGGAGTAACCCAGAGTGACCATCATCTAGTAAACTCTAAAATTGTATTTACATATATAGATAAGACAAGTAAAGAAGAATTTGTTAATGATGAGGAAGATGTTAAAACTGTAATAAATGTTCCAAAATATAGTTCAGATAGCCTAGAAAATGAAAGTACTGTGTATTTATACAGAAAAAGGTTAGATGAAAAATTAACTAAAACAGAATTCGAGAATACAGAAGAACAATATAAATATATCATGAATACTTTACATGAGGCAGCCAAAGAAGCTCTAGGAGAAGCAATGAAATGTGAAGGGAAAAAATCTCTGTATTATTTTGGTGCAGAGGTAGAGGTACAACTAAAAAAAAACAAAATATTTAAAATGGCTAAATACACAAAATATCCAGGATAAGATAGAATTAAGAGCACAACAAGCAAAAATTAGAAAAATGGTGACTGAAGGAAAAAATAAGAGTTGGGAAAAGACCTGTAATAAAATAGACAATCCGGTTGGAGGAAAAAGAAGCTCAGAGGCATGGAAGATATTAAAAACATCGAGAAAAAATTCAAAAGAAACAACACAAATTAATTATATTAGTATCCAGTCTTGGGAAAAATACTTTAAAGAATTATTGACAGAAAAAAGGTAATAATTTTTTATGTAAATAATAACGATATAGAGGAAACAGAAAATAACGACAGCACTTCTCTGGACATAGAAATAGTTAAAAATTCAATCAAAACTTTAAAAATGGAAGTGATACTGGAATTGGAGGAATACCAACGGAACTGGTGAAATATGGTACAAATAAATTATATGAATTTTTTAGAAACCTTTTCGAAAAATGCCTAAATGGCGAAGCCATACCAGAAGACTGGAAAGTAGGATTGAAACCAACAATTCATAAGAAAGGAAGAAAGGACGAATGTAATAATTATAGAGGAATAATTGTGACTAATATATTTAACAGACTTTATGGAAGGATTATTAAACATTTTTTTGGAAACAGAATTTAGAGAAATGGAGGCCGAAGAGCAGGCTGACTTTAGAGCAGGACGATCAACAATAGACCATATATTTTGCCTGCAACAAATACTTGAAAAGAAAAATATTCGAAATCAGGCCCTGCATTTAGTATTTGTAGACATTGAAAAAGCTTATAATAATATACCTTTATGCAACTTATGGAAAGCTTTAAATGAATTTAATATTAATCCTATCATAATTAAAGCAATTCAGAACTTATACGAAAACTCTACACCAAGAATAAAAATGCAAAATTATCTCTCACCTGGATTTAAAGTTACAAAAGGATTACGTCAGGGATTCAGTTTATCACCGACACTATATAACATATATACAGAAAAAGCATTGGAAAATTGGAAAAAGAAATGTAAGAACATGGGAATCCCAGTAAATGATAGCATTATATATTCGTTACAGTTTGCTGATGACCAGCTAATTTTGGCACAATATGAAGAAGACATAGAATACATGACAAGGAAGTTAATAGAGGAGTATACAAAATGGGGACTTCAGGTCAACAAGAATAAAACAAAATACATGGTAATAGGAGACTTAAATCAAGATTTGACACTGGAAGAAGGGATGGGAATTATTAAAAACACTGAAGAGTACAAATATCTAGGAGTAAAAATAACACAAGATGGCAAACGAGATAAAGAAATTAGTTCAAGAATAAATGCTGGAAAGCTCGCTATTGGAACATTAAATGGGTTTATGTGGGATCGACGGATTAGAAAAGAAACAAAAGGAAATATCTTTAAAACAATATTAGAAGCATTATGACACATGGATCAGAAGTATGGACAGTTAAATCCCAAGTAATAAAATTATTAAAGGCAACTGAGATGGACTTTTGGAGGCGGTCTGCAGGGATATCTGGACGGGAAAGAGTCAGAAACGAAGTCATCACGAAGAAAATGGATGTCACAAATTCGATCACTGATTTTGTCGAAGAAAAACAGCTCTTATGGTACGGACATACAAAAAGGATGTCAGAGGAAAGACTTCCACGGAGGATTATGGAATGGGAACCACCTGGAAGGAAGAAAAGAGAGAGACCGCCGACCACATGGATACAAGGAATTCAGACATCAATTAGAAGAAGAAAATTGAAGAGAATTTATGGGCAGATAGATAGAAATGGAGAATGAAAATTAAATGCAAGGTGTAATCTTGGGTTACCGGAAAATGTAAATGGAAGTACATTGTAAAACCGGATAATAAAAAAAAAAAACAAATATTCATATTTGGTATAATTATATAGATTGAATTATGACAAAGCTATTAGGAACCACATGCTGAAGGCTTTTTACTATCTCCAATCCTGATGATTTGTAAGTAAATTTAATATGATAGCCTATAATAATTAAACAATTTTGAATTATTTATCTATGAGAATCTGAAATATGTTTGTGATTTAATTACTATTTTTGTTACTGTGTATGCTAATTACCTTCAGGTCAAAACAATTATTGTCATGACCTAAATAACAATACGACATTTGCAGGGTAGTATTGATCTTCGATAATTGAATGTAGGGTAATTGTATGAATGGACGATGTATATCTCGATATTGGTTTTGGAGCTGACAGAAATTATTCTGTGTATAATTAATTATCGCAAAAGAAGCCTATAAAGTCACAGTTTCGAAAACTTTTTCTCCTTTCCCAAGAGTGGTGATGAAATTACCTATTTTGAGAAAAGGAGGAAAACAAGAAAGAAAACAGAAACTGGCAACAAAAGTTGTGAATGTAATTGCATCTGTTGCGGTATATAGATTCTCGCAGTAATAATGATTATTAATTTGCTATTATTTATGTACAGGAAAGTAAAGTTAATATAGAAAAATAAAACATTTTGAACCATCCTTTAACATTAGGAATGTGAAAAATTAATCACTGTTCCAGTGTACTCATGAAGATTTAGTTTACTCAAGAACTCAAAGATTAAATGGAAGGATTCTTGTAATCGCTGGTTTTATTACTTTGAAATCTTAATATTTAAGCCAGAATGAACCCATCTAGAAAGACAGAAGAGATGTTCCATTGCACAGCCTCCATTAACTATCGCAATCATTGAAGAAAATACTTAGTGAGCCAAGCACAGATTTACGTCATCTGCGGCACTGAGGCAGGAGCTGCTTCTGTAATATACTATCGTGTCCCCAATTATGACGGACGAACTGCTTTAATTCGGCGTGTTTGCGCAGCCACTGGCATAATAGTTCACCAGTCTCTAGTATCGGAAAACAGTCAATCTTAATGTATACTATGTGCCCAGTTTAATCTATTTTACCTTTCAATCCGAGTAATTTTAACATTCGAGAAGACTACAGAAAAAAATGAATAGGAATAGCCTATATATATATATATATATATAGTTTCAAGGGTAAGCCGTGGCTTATTTGACTGAGTCACTGCGCTACAAACCAGAAGGTCGCGGAATCGAACCCCGATAAGTTTATTCGTTTTTTTAGTGAACATATTCCTTCTGGTGGCACTATGGCCCCGGGATCAACTCAGCGTTTAAAATAAATGAGTACCAAAAGCAATCTTGGGGGCTTAAGGTGGCCGATGAGTAAGGCTAACAACCTTACCTCCACATGCCGAATGGCAATATGTGGGAGCCTCTGATGTCAGGAATCCTAAGATCTGTACGGTCTGTGTAGGGAACACTTTACGTTTTTATTTTAAATTATTTCTTTTTTTTAGTTGCAATGTTCATTCTTTCTTTTTGATCGTTTTATTATCCCTTACTCTCCGTAAATATGTTATTTGTTCCTTCTTACCTTTTTTTCGTTTTTCCTTCGTCTAATTTTTCTTTCTTCCTTTCCGTCTTCCTTTTTTTTCTTTTCTTAGTTTTACCATTCAACTGTATTCTGTAATCCATTAAAGTTGTTTTCTATGTGGTCAACAACATGTTCCTGTTTTTAATTCTACTTAGGTTCAATAATGGACACCGATGCAGGGTATAGTCCTAGGTTCACAGCTCTCTTGTTGAATGATTCCTTATTAATACTTGGAAATTAGGACAGTTCTTGGACGGGTAACCGCTGTCTCAATCTCTGTCATTTCTTCTTAAACGGACCTTATAAGAGGCCTCCGATTTTCAGCCTTCATAATATAATTAAGCTTCCGTTTCCGGTTGTATCATTAGAGCTTAAGCAGTAGGCAGCTGGTTAGCCTCATTTCACGAGCGTTCATGAAATGCTCATAGCCCACAGTTGAAATTTGGCTAAATTATCTGTCCATGGACATATTATAATAAGAAAGCGCTTACCTATTACCGAAGGACAATACACTATTCAATAAAATCGTAACACAATACGAATAATTATAGCTTTAAAAATTCACATTGCCTTACTTGAGTGATTACAAAAGTTATCAAGGCTCAAGGGTGTACGTTGACAAGTTTTAGTCATCAATTTACGCCCTTTACATTATTTACGTAATTTTATTGCGAACTAATTCGTAGTTGACTAAATAAATTTGAGGCAAGAGTTTTGAAAGATAGTAACATCTTGCACCCGCATTCAAGAGGTCTCAGGTTCAAATCCCGTGCCCGACCAATTTGGCATGGTTTTTTTTTTAATAGTTTCTCCGGTCATAAAGGCAAAGGCCGAATTGAATATTTAGTTACCATGACTCGTTCTCACTATTTCATCCTGTACCATATTCATTTAAATAATATCAGTTGAAATTCTTGACACCATAAACATACACCAACAATAGAAAATAGCTGAGAAGCGGTAGTTCTGTGGTGTACACACAGACTAACAACTCCTGATTATGGTCTCAATGCTGAGAAGAGTATAAATACAGCTAAATTTAAAAAAATAATTGAAAAATTGCTTTGTCAAATCGAGTTGTTTCCTTGGAAGCGGTAACTATGGCCCCTGTGAAAACGAAGTTTCGTTACAGTATAGAAGCAATGAATAGATCAAGTTATTTTAAATGTTATTGAAAAGATAGACATTTATGTAACAATGCATAGGCCTATGCGGCCTTTGTAGATGCTTGGGAGAAAATTCCTTAAGTACTATGTTGAAAAACTACTTTTTGCATACTTCGGGGATCTGGAGACAAACTTTTCTGCTAACTGAATGTATTCGATCTTAATCTTTTTACTAATACCAGCGTATAGCTTAGACTGGTAATCGCAAAAAAATAATACATTCAAAGATAGAAGTAGGCTGAATGAAGAAGATTAATGGCTTAATGTTTTATGTTAAAATGTGAGGATATTTTATCCGCGTGTTATGATTTCATGGCGGATATCCAGCTATTCATTGAAATTTTCCTAATCGATTCTGAACTTATAACCGACTGGTGATCTAAATTGATGCCTCATTAATGTTATAAATTCACTTCTGAAAGACGAAAATGCTTGTTCTTTGTAGAATTGTGAAAGAAAAATTGGTAGGAAACGAACTTTACAATAAACAATTGAGTTTAATCATTGATTCTAAGGCCTGCACGGGACTTATAACATTTTGCACGCCCGCAATGGTATAAACGACTCTATCATATCGTGTCTACGCAATTAATGTCAATTACGGACTTAAATAGCATACGTAGCATATATCTATAGCACTACAATATCAATCATGATAATACTGCTAGACAAAGTTTGTCAGATATTCTATCCTGATGATGATGATGATGATGATGATAATAATAATAATAATAATAATAATAATAATAATAATAATAATACCAATAGCAATAATAAAATTATGTTCTTCACCTTTAACTACAGTTATGTAATAATAATAATAATAATAATAATAATAATAATAATAATAATAATAATTTTTATTATCTGTTTGCCGTACATACAGTACAGATAGAATCGTCAAATAAATAACATTAAAATAACAAATACAATACAATACAATTAAAAACTAAAAAATTCATTTAAATCATAAAACGAATTCATACATAAAAATGTCTTTAGTCTTAACTTGTACAGATGAAGATTATTAATACTAGAAATGCTGTGTGGAAGTTTGTTGACTATCCTACTAATGAGGCAAACTGGAGATTTTGTATGCTTGGTAGTTGAGTAATGAGATATGTGCAAATGATTTCTTTGTCTGGTTTCATATTTATGTATATCCATATTAAGTCTAAAATTTTGGAGATTCTTCTTATAAAACACACCAGCTTTAATAATTAAAATACTTGTGACAGGTAGAATGTTATGTAATTTAAAATACTCACGTAAAGAATCTCTAGGTTTAAGATTAAATATTACTCTTAAAATTCTTTTCTGAATTGTAAAAACCCTCTGAATATTAGATGCACAATACTAATATATTATAAAAAATCGTAGATTGTACAGAAGCAAAGTACACACTTAGTAAATAATTTATATAAAGAGAATTCTTCAAACATCTGATAGCATAACCTGCTTTGTTTAATTTACGTTGCGCTACATCCCTGGAGAGACTTGGCCTACCACCCGACCGCCGCGTCATCTACCACAGGCAGATGGCAGGATTGGGGGCATATGGTCAGCATTCCGACACCCACGTCCGTTAATGGTGGTTTTCGTGACCGGAGCCGCTACTTCTCTATCAAGCATCTCCTCAATTGGAATCACGAGGCTGAGGCTGCCAGACCTCCCTACCTCAGAAAAATCCGAGGAGGTACCGGGGATTGAACCCGGGCCGATGGATCTGTAGTCAACGACACTAACCAAAAGACCACACCGGCGGTCAATAGTAATACTAGGAATAGTAATATCTGTAGTGGTTAAAATGATGGACGATAGTGTCATCTGGTGATAACCTGAATATCATAATGGGCTAGCACATTTTTCTTTAGTCTACACTTATTGGGCTACCGCCCTTTTTGTAGCTCAGCCCGTAAAATTTAACTTTACACAGACGGAGTGAATTTTGTTAAACAATTTTTTTCAATTCAAAATAACATAAAATAATTTACACTCACATTGTATTTATTTAATCAATATAATCATTATGTTTTATAATTCTTCCTATATTACATACTCTACTTCTCTCTGCCGTAATATTATATAATTTACATTATAGTGATTTTCATACTCCCCTATAATGTATGTAATATTATTTAGCAGATGTTGAAATTAAATGTTTATTTCAAACTTATCTTGCATTCATTTGAAGATGTTCGAGCCTATTGCAATATTATCATTTGAATTTGGTTCTGTTACGCATGGCGGAAATCAGAGGAGAGATCTCTGAGATTCCACCACATTTTGTACGTAACCACAAGAACCTTTGTTAGACGCTTCCACCACATAATTATCGTACTTCAGCTTCCCATTGTGTAAGTGATTGTTCAGTTACAAGGCTGAGAGATTCGCCGTAACTGACAGCAAAACAGGCTGGAGAGGATGCTGGTTTTTAGAGATGTGTCTATAGTGTTCCCTACTACAGCTCATTCATCAAGGGTACGGCAATTTCAAATATGTTGACCTCATAACATAAGTAAACATTTGTCCAGATAATATTGGAGCATTGGTTTCAAGCGTTTTCACATGCAACAATAATTACAATTTAGTTAACTAAACAGCTTATCAGTGTATGTTTGTTTTGTTGCTCTTTTGTCAGATCTCTACTGTTGTAACTTCAAGTATAGGCCTAATCGGTTTTAAAGATGAGAAAGCTTTAGAAAAGTATAATCATCTTTAGTAACTTCGAGAAATATGCATAATCTATATACAATTGTCAGTACTATTAGATTTTGGATGTCAGTCAAGGAATTCAGTTCAACTCCTAGAAAGTTTATATTTTTAACCATACGTGTTATTCTTAGGAAACATATGCTTATTCGCTTTAGAAAACATTGGCATTTAGTAAATACATGTTATACACTTCACAAACCGTAGCTTCCTTCTTTGCCCGAAATGTAAAGAATAATGGCGTTAGGCACTTTGCATCTTCGGAAGATTTATTTATTATAAATTTACTATAGTTTATAACACATTTTATTAGATCTCAACTTGTATTATATAGAAATGTAAATAAAGGATCAATGTGTTGCTATTGTTTTCAATATTTACATAGAACTAATCTTCGTCATCACCCTTGTAATTGGTTCCTATCGATCGCCTTGTTTTTCCGTTCCTGATTCCCATGATTTTCAAATTCCTCTTTACACAGTCCTTGGTCGTCCCACTTTTCTCCTTCCTTGAGGATTTGCTGAGAAGATACGTTTCATTGGGTCATTTAGTTCCATCCGGGCCATAATATTTTGTACCAGATCAGTATCTTTATACATATCACAGATTTCACCATTAAACCACTTCCTCCATACGCCGTTGTCATTAACAGGTCCATATATTTATCTCAGAACCTTCCCTTCAAATGCGTTCAATCCGTTTTCGTTCAATTTCAACGTATTTAGGTTGCATATGACAGAAGTGCTACCACCAATTCTTAATAGATCTGAATTTTTTGTCTTTTGTGATAACAGTTCCCAAATAAACATATTTTGTAGTCCATTATATGTTTTATTCGCGACAACAAGTCTTTTACTGTTCTCATTGCAACTCGATATCCCTACCGGATGGATTAAAAATGACAGGGTTCCCGCTCTCCACTTCCACACAAAACAAAAACTCACTTCACCCCAACTAGAGAAAATATACAAGAGGAGAACCCAGGATATCAGGCCACAATAAACGAGAGTTGAAAACAAATGCGTTTTTAGTTCTCGCTAAGAAAGAAATAATAAAATAAAACTCTTTAAAAATAGAAGCGAAATATAGTTTTAAATATCATTAAACTTAAATTTCAGCATGTGTGCCAAAATAAAAAGGGCCTAGCATATTACAAATTTAGCTTCTTGGTGAATTCTTGCTTCACATCTTGAAATATTATTGAAATTAAATTTCTTTTAAAAACAATTTATCCCTTATCCCTATAATATAAAGCCACATGGCTGACTCACTCACTCACTCACTGACATTATGTTTGCCCACTTCCAGATGAGGTAGAAACTTCAAATTTGGTACACGTATAGCTTTTAGGCTGCAAACCACAGGAAAATTCCAAACACATTTCCCGAGAACCTCAGCGGGGATTTGGGGGCGGAGCCCCCAATGAGCGAAGCGAGTCACCTCATATAAGAACGTATGCCTTCTCCACCTTATTGAACCATCTCAGCAGGAATTCCATCAAACATAGAAGCTTTATTATTTTTCAATCGTTTAGTAGAATCTATAGCTTCGTCAGAATTGGGAGGATCGATAATAATAATAATAATAATAATAATAATAATAATAAAAATCCCTTTAGGCAGGCCTACAGGCTGAGGTAGATTTCAAAATGCTTTTGGTTTAATTTATTATCGCTGCGCAGCACTCTTCTTTTTAGGTAGATTTCGAAGAAAAATCTACCTATTGCAATGGATACCATGTCATGATTTTCGAAAAATTCTTTCATATCTTTACGTTTCATGCTCCCCTAAGTACGAAACCACCGCCCGTTCAAAAAAAAAAAAATGTGATATTTATATATATATCTTTACACGATAGCGGCCGTAATTTTGAAGATATTTGAACCAAATTTTAATATGTTATTTCTAGGCCCAATAGTTCGGACAAGTTCGTTAATGAGCAAAATTGGCCCAAGGGGGTGGTCGGGGGAGGGGGTTGAAATTTTTAAAAATGTATATCTCGGCCCCTATGAAGTATAGAGGGAAACTTTGTTTGAATAAATTAGAGTACTCCCTATGGAGTTCACAGTGACACCAACGATTCGGGGGTTCGAGTGAGGGTGGGGGTGGGGGATGAAAATTCGAAAGTTTTGAAACCACGTCTTGTGGGGTATCGTTGAAAAGCTCTTGATGAGTACTCTACAAATGAATAAATAGTTTCCTGATAGCTCTCATATGACGCGAGATTTTATTGTTTGAAAATAATAACACTTAAAAGAATTATTATAATATCATAATTTTGTTTTGTTTAGCGGCTTTGCTAATTTTATTCATTGCTGATCTTGCGCACGGCCTCCCAGAATATTATATCCTATTCTTGTTGTCAAAACAAATGATTGTAGGCTCTTCCTCTTTACCGAATTCAGTTCTTATTACTGCAGGTTTATCATGCCAAGGCTAAAGAAGAAGAGTGCTATGCAGCGACAATAAATTAAACCAAAAGCACTTTGAAATCTACCTCCGACTGTAGGCCTGCCTAAAGGGATTTTTAGCCTTGGCATGGCAAACCTGCAGTAAAGAGGAAGAGCCTACAATCATTTGTTTTGACAACAAGAATAGGATATAATATTCTGGGAGGCCGTGCGCAAGATCAGCAATGAATAAAATTAGCAAAGCCGCTAAACAAGACAAATTATGATATTATAATAATTCTTTTAAGTGTTATTATTTTCAAACATTAAAATCTCGCGTCATATGAGAGCTATCAAGAAACTATTTATTGGTTTGTAGAGTACTCATCAAGAGCTTTTCAACGATACCCCACAAAACGTGGTTTCAAAAGTTTCAAATTTTCATCCCCCACCCCCACCCCCACCCTCACTCGAACCCCCGAATCGTTGGTGTCACTGTGAACTCCATAGGGAGTACTCTAATTTATTCAAACAAAGTTTCCCTCTATACTTCATAGGGGCCGAGATATACATTTTTAAAAATTTCAACCCCCTCCCCCGACCACCCCCTTGGGACAAGTTTGCTCATTAACGAACTTGTCCGAACTATTGGACCTAGAAATAACATATTAAAATTTTGTTCAAATATCTTCAAAATTACGGCCGCTATCGTGTAAAGATATAAATATATATATATAAATATCACAAATTTTTTTTTTGAACGGACGGTGGTTTCGTACTTAGGGGAGCATGAAACGTAAAGATATGAAATAATTTTGCTAAAATCATGACATGGTATCCATTGCAATAGATAGATTTTTCTTCGAAATCTACCTAATAATAATAATAATGTTTTAATTTACATTTTCCAAATCCCGGGTCATCATATGGGCTATTTTTCACTTCCCACCTCCGTCATAGTAAATTCCCATTTAGCAGAGTGTTAAAATGCTCAACCTATATTTATAAAATTACATTATTTTCATTGATAATTTCACCGTTTTTACTATTACTGATGGATATAATTGGTTTATATTAATTATTTCTTGAACTATTCCCTAGATTTTTTTTGTGTGCCCACCCTTACACCCGGAGTGCCAAGCAATTAAGCCTAAACCTCTGGTCAGACCAAATTTTGGTAAACATATGTGATGTGTGTATACCTATTGTGACCTTATTACATCCGTAGGGGATGTTGATGGTGTGACGTGTTTGGGCTGAGTACTTGTGTCTTTGTACTTTGGCGCAGGATAGACCTAAGTGCGGATAGGTCTTATGTGCAATATCTCCTCGAGTGTGTTACTATTCCCTAGATTATAAATTTTCTTATTTCGTTTCATATAGAGCTAATTCCACAGCATCTAATTAAATATTTGAGCTTGTGCTTGTGCTTGTGCAACGCCACTATTAACAAGACTGTATTCAATAGTGAAATTAATTGAAAAATGGCCTTGCTCGGTTGCTATTTTGATTTATTTGTTTATGTCTCGCAAAGATCTGACTTTTTTACATGGGGGAAAGACGGGGATCTTGAACGCATCTCTAAATGGGAAAACTTTCAATCATTTGGACGAAAATTATTATGTTGGTTTTTGGGCTAGGGAACTAGAATCTGAAGTCCCCCCCCCGGGCGGTACACTTTAATCGTGAATTGCATCTCGAAGCCGGGTTTTTAGCTTTTTAATGATCTATCGTTTCAATTGTTTGTGCATGAATTGGGTAAGGTTCATGAATCTATGGTCCGTTTTAAACGTTTCAATTCGAATCTGTATGCCCATATGAAAGCACAAGGTTTGTTTTGTTCTTTTAATTGTTTATATTTATTACGTAAAAATATAATAAAGAATAAAATTATGTAATTCCTACACTTTCTGTAAAACCGATGTCAGGGTAATTAAAAGTTAAATATTTTAATTTATTATTTTTTAAACGTTTTAAATGAAACATCTAGCAATTAAGTACAGTAAATTATCGTGGGCAAAGTCGCGAGAACCTAATAGTATACAACAGTTAGATAATTTTTTCATAACATAAAGTCTGGAAAAGCAATAAATCACTAAACGTTAGAGATAATAGAGTACTAGATAAACTGGCATAATAATGAGTTTATCGAAGCAAAGTGAGTTCTGAAATAACACAAAATTTAAAACACTTAAAATCAGACACGGGTTTTGGCTTTTAGTTACTTTCAAAGAATATGTGCTCATAACAATTGCTTTCACAGAAACACAATGGGATCTATTAGAAGACCTCTCCCTGTTCTTGCGCATTCATAGTACACTCAACTACACAAGGATGGCAACAATAACAAATTATAAGAATATAATTTCAGTTTTATTCACCTACATTTTCAGGACAGAGGGAAATGTGGTATGAAATATTACGTGAACAATATGATGCGAGTCAACACGGAATATTTCCTGTAGACATGACTTTCCAGTATGTAAGTTATGTAATAATTCAAACCGCAGCAGTGTGCTGGTAATGCTGCACTTGGAATTTATGTTCAACGCCTCGATCGTTCTGCAACTTCTTTGGCTGAGGAGTTTGACGTGAGTTCATGATCTTGTCTTCGGTTAAGGGATTTCTGAGAAGCTGAATCATACAATAATAATGTTAACTCATCTGCCATAGCTTTCTTGTTACAAGAGGCCTTATGATATGAAATAATTGTCCATTAGAAAATCGCTACTGAAGAAGTTAAAGATATTTTGGAAGGAGTTAATTTAAGTACCCGCTTGTCCACCAGTATTGTGGAGCTACAAAAATTCCGATAAACTAATTAGCTGTATCATTGTTATCAGTTACAAGGATTTATTAAGGCCTGGATATGAAATTTTACGATTTTAAAAACGTGAAGTCAATAAAATGGATTCTAAGGTCAGCATGGTAAAAGATAGAGACTCGAATCAGGAAGCTGTGCTATCGCCGATTAAAATACAGACTTCAGTGGGTGGGTTAGCCTGAATAAGTTCAGAATAGTTAATTTGAATATCAATGCCTGAGTTTACATTTTCTGATAGGCAACTGTTCAGAAAGTTTATGGAACCAAAAAAATAGCCCCTTGCAATGAAAACCTTTTAGACAATATGTATTTTTTAAAAATTAATAACATAAAAGGTGTTAATCCTCATATTGTAATTTAAATACTTGTTCTGTTTGAAACAAATTATGAAGGATTAGGTTAAAATATCATTAACAACTAGGCCTAGCCGTGTATAAATGGTTGTATACGGTAACGTTTTGCTAGGCCTAATCGTAAGGATGTAATCTAGGCCTGTATAAGTTACACTCACTTGACTTTCTCAACTCTTTGCTCTCTCTTGTTCCACATTCTCATATAGTGGCTACATTGTGGTATGTAAGCATTCATTTGTTTCAGCCTATGCAAAGCCCAACTGGCATTGAAGTTTGATCCTGAGTTTGTGGAAGAAGGGACTAGCTTGTAACTACCCTTCAGAGGATTTCTAAAAACAAATTCTTGAAATAAAATATTATATTTTTGAATAGTCACCAATAACAAAATGTAAACAATGATCTTAAGGAACAATAAATTATACGAAAAAATCGCGAATACCGAAAATATTATCTTTTAATGTGAAGTGGTAATTAGATTAACAGAAAGTCATCGGCGAGCTTTGATTCACATCTCCGGAGAAAATACGTAACCCAAATATAAAATTTCGTTTTGGTTCGATTTTTCATTTTCAAGCTACGCTGCTCATGGACCGTCACACAGATATTCTGATAAGAAGACAAGGTTCCGAAAATAGTATTCTTGGTCTCAAAATGTGTATTATTAGTGAACATTCGATCCAAAATTAAAAACAGAAAACGATAGTTCTTCTGCGTAAGGTACCTGGGGTACGGAGAGAAAGAAAATTTCTATAATAGCTGCTGTGGACTATAATCCTAGGCCTATATCCCAATTTCCGTCATAAGAACGAAACAACTACAATAAGCAATCATTTATTTCGTCACCAATAGCACAAATCGAATGAGGAAACGGATAACGATAATATATTGAACATTCCAAATGAGATAAATTATATTAAGTTATAAATGTTTCCCGACCAAATATTCAAAATACAATGAAGTCTTTGTGCATCGGTGGAAGAAAACGAACACGCATTAGAATAAGCTGGGAGAAGAAGCTGCAGTTATAACTCTTCAACTTTGTGGTCCATACAGGTGATGCTATACTCAAAAGAAAATATAAATGTGACTAAATATCTTAAAGTAAAAGCATCTCTTAAAAGACAAAGTGTAGGTTACAAATTTACCTCATTATAAATTTGACAGAAAACGATGGAATATAATATGCTAATTAATATTGAATAATTTATACAGTGTTGCTCTGATTAAAGTTCAGGCTATCGAAAAATGGCAAAAATGGTATGAAGATTTTGTCCATTGGCGGATGTAAACGAACCATAAAAAATGTTGGAGGAAATAAAATTTTTAGTTCCTATAGTATCCTACAAAAACAATAGCGTGCTATCTAAAGCTTTCAAGTCATTAACAGACCTTAAGAAGGATGTTCTCGTACTATATCTCATTAAATATGCATTCAATTAATATTAGTATGTATTGGGAATATGGTAGGCTACTGTGATAATGAGTTCTTTTTATTTAGTATCTTTTTCAGTCAAGAGAGTAAAATGAACTTTTCCCGTGTTATGATGATACAATCTCTTGGATGTTTTTAAAAAGGGAGTTTATAATTTCCAAAGCAACCGGAAGATAAGACAAGAATAATCGTGCTATGAGAGGATTGCAGTAGCAGAACTATATAAACGAAAGGACGTACTCGCTTTCTCGTAAAATAATCTATCTGTTAATATTTTGTTAACAGAAATTATGTTGAAATAAGGAGTTGTTTTGGTATAGTGTAATCGGTTAAGTCAATAATAAGATTGGTTTGTTTATATCTTTTTCTCCTTCTAGCTTACGCCGTGGCACAGTTTATTGAGGCACCGGCACAGCATTACAAACAGGAAGGTCGCGGTTTCGATCCCCGGTTAGTTCGCTGGGATTTTTCCATTGGCCTAATCCTCTTGGTGACACTGTGACTCTTGGGTCGACTCAGCCTCTAACATAAATGAGAACCAAGAAAAATCGGGAGTAAAGGCGGCCATTGCTTAAGGCTGATAATATTACCACCTTCGTGTCCTGCACGTCTGAAAATCTAGAACTTCCTCCTCCCTGGACTCTAAGAGCATCAGGGATCAGTTTACATTGATTACTCTCTATAGTACCAACAACTATTTTGTCCCATATCATTTTTATAAACCAACTGCATCCTAAAAGCTTAATAGTAGACTACAGTATAAATTAATCAGCATACGAAGTCTTTTCATTTTACACAGCTGATTCGTCCTAATTCAACAGGTAAACAAGAAAGCTGAAACTACCACAGGTGGGGATCCCTCCAAAACGTAGAATTATTTCTTCCTATAATGCAGTGTAACACCTCGGTATTTTAAGATCAACTTTCAACTTGAGATGTTAAATTAAGTTGAAATATGGTCACTTACAGTAATATTCCATGATTTATTTCTGTTTGTGCCATATCACAGCAAGAAAGGATCTTATTAACGCCTTGTCTTGTATCACCAGCTGTAACCTGTGGAATGGTTCCGATTCCCTGAACTACAATATAAGATTGTCATCATCCTAACAAATGAAGAAAGAAAGAAAGAAAGAAAGAAAGAAAGAAAGAAAAATTTCAATTTCCATATTTAAAATGGAGAACTATTAGCATCTTTCCGTTAAACTTTGTTAAGGTGTACTTAATTTTCTGTTCTCTTTCTGTTACATGAATTATAATCACTTATCAAAGACAAACATTTTAGAATAATTAGGTTACAAATTGGTACCAATCCACGGCATTCTGCATAGTAATAATATAGGCATATGTGGAACTGTTGTAATATTTTCTGTTCCCAAGTTAGTGTCCTATTGGAAAACTTCCAGCCCAGTTATGAAATTTAAAGGTGTGTAAGTGTGCAATCGTCACTAAATAATCATGACATAGAAATAAACATAGGTCCCCTGAGAAAACAAGTATCAGTGGGCCACATGGTTCATTTCTGGGACCTTTTGATTTATTTTTATTTTTGATATGTTAATGACCCGACTAAAATCAGGAAGTGCTTGTTTTTATGCAGTTCAGAAACTCTTAACTTCTCGTCTTCTGTCTAGAAATCTAAAAATAAAGATTTATAAGACTATTATCTTGCCGGTTGTATTATATGGATGTGAGACATGGTCGCTTACTGATCGGGAAGAACATAATCTGAGAGTGTTTCAAAACAGGGTGCTTAGGAAAATATTTGGGCCTAAGAGAGATGAAAATAGGGACTGGAGAAAACTGCATAACGACGAACTTCATGACTTTACCCTTCACCGGATTAGTAAGGGTAATTAAATCACGGAGGATGAAATGGGTTGGACATGTTACACGCATGTGAGAGGAAAGACATATCTCAAAAGTATTGATTAGGAGACCCGAAGGGAAAAGACCACGTGGAAGATCTAGACGTAGGTGGGAGGACAATATTAGGATAGATTTAAGGGAAGTAGGACTTGCTAGGGATGATTGGATGGAGTTAGCACAGAATAGGGTTGAATGGCGGGTTTCATAAAATAGATAATATTTCTTTAGCTTGCTGAAGAATTGTCTATTGCCATTGAGTAAGTAAGGAAGTAAGTAATGACTTGCCTAAATATGCGCCTTACAAATGTATTTTATATACAGAGGGCATGACTATTTTAAAATCAAATAGTAACTCTGGCATGGTAGAACAATTGAATAAGATCTTAATTATGGTTTCAATTTAACAAATTAATTATCAACAAAGATAAAATTGAGGATATTGTTTTTAGTTTGAATAATAACGATGGTAATAATGAAAAGTATGTAAAACTACTAGGGATTAATTTGAATAAAAAGTGAAATTGGGACACTCATACAGTAGCTTTATGTATAAAACTATCAAGGATTACCCACTTCATGAGGAAATTAAAATTATACACCAACATTAACCTGGTCATTATGGTATATTATGCCTTCTTTCATTCTCGCTTTAGCCCAGTCAAATGTTACAAAAAAAAAAACGCGTGAACTTACATTAAATGGAGCATTAATGGCTTTTAGAGGGGACTTCAGGACAATTACTGGGATCACAAATCCAGATTTGCAACCCTCAGAAACCTGTGCTCGCTGAATGGCGGTCGAAATAAACCGGTTTTTTCGGACTTCTTTCGGTTTTTCGACAATATCTCCTAAACTATGCGTTTTTTGGAAAGAATATTTCTAAGCTTTTTTAAAGTACATTAAATTGTCTAAAATATGAGATCAAAATCGTTTTTGTAAGTTATATAGTTACCGAGATTCAACTTTTCAAAGATTGGCCTTTTTTTCCAAAAAGTTAAAATTTTAAGTTTTCTTCGTGTTTCGAACTAAATACCGGCAAAATGATATGTCCTACAGAAAAATCAAGAGAACAAAAGTTGTAGGCAATTTAATAATCTTTAATGTTACCAAAAAATTAAGGTGTCGGTGGAGGAAACGATGTTATTCAACTTTCACCCCAAAAAGCATTTTTTCATATTTTCGGTTTTTGTCATTTATGACTAGACTATCTGAGCTACAAGAACCAGCTATAGCTCAAATTAAAACTTATTAAAGTTTCTACAACTTATGTTGTCTTGACATTTCTTTAAAACGTGTCTTTTTGCCGGTATTTAGTTCGAAACACGAAGAAAACTTAAAATTTTAACTTTTTGGAAGAAAAGCCAATCTTTGAAAAGCCGAATCTCGGTAACTATATAACTTACAAAAACGATTGTGATCTCATATTTTAGACAATTTAATTTACGTTAAAAAATGTAAGAAGTATTCTTTCCAAATAACGCATAGTTTAGGAGATATTGTCGAAAAACCGAAAGAAGTCCGAAAAAACCGGTTTATTTCGACCGCCATTCAGCGAGCACAGGTTTCTGAGGTTTGCAAATCTGGATTTGTGATCCCAGTAATGGTCCTAAAGTCCCCTCCAAAAATCATTAATACTCCATTTAATGTAAGTTCCGATGTAACATTTGACTGGGCTACTTGCAGTATGGGGAAATTCTGCCGGTGCCAGAAAAGTTTTTCTCGGGAAAGAGAGATCATCAGCATCTGTAACGAAGGGCATAAAAAATAATGAATCCTGCAAATCCCTTTTTGTTAAATTGAACATTATGACCTTGACTAGTTTTTATATATTCATGTACTGTAGTAGGGATGCCAAAGAGAATAATGAGAATTTTAATATTAGTTCAGATATGATTCAATACGTGACAAGAAATAAAAATAATTTAGTCCCTAATTTTATAAGATTAAATAAAAGTCAGAATAGTTTTAAGCATATCGGAATTAAACCTTTTAACAAACTGTCAGGAAATGCAAAAAATTTTAATTCCAAAAGATTTAAAACAGTAATTAAGCAATGACTAAAGAACAAGGCGTTTTACACTATACAGGAGTTCGATGAGACAGATCTGTGTGACCTGGTGTTTTAATAGTTTTAAAGTTTTTATATTTATGATATCTGTTACTTTGTATAAGTTTAATGACAGATAAATAAATATTATTATTATTATTATTATTATTATTATTATTATTATTATTATTACTTGTAGGTTAGAATAGAAATTTTCAACCTGATCTATTACAATATGTTTGATACGTATCCAATTGACAGAATGTTTTAATAATTCTTCAAGATTCCGGTGAATCATGGTGAAACATAACATTTTATGCATTGGTTTACTTATGATTTTCTAATAATTATCAGACATAATATTACAGAAGATAATGCGTTGTGCCATACAGTGCAGTGAGTGTAGACTTGTAGAGCACTGATGTATTGCAGCAAACATATCTATGTTTGTTTCAGGTGGAAGGTTACGGAAGAAGCCTTTTTGTCACAATGTGCACCTGTCTGAGAGCGGGATGCTGTCCTACCGTTTCCTGCTGGTGTTTGTGCAGTACCTCACACCTCTGTGCATAATATCCTTTGTGTACGCCCGCATGGCTCTCAGGCTGTGGGGGTCCCGAGCTCCCGGTAATGCTCAAGACAGCAGGGATGCCAACCTTATGAAGAACAAAAAGAAGGTCAGTCTAGGCGTGTTTTATTCATAGAATTAGAATATAAGTGTAAAAAATCTTGCTAGGGAAGACTCATCGCTAAAGTATAAAGGTCTGTTTTATAAATTTTCTCTGACGTCAAACAATTATTTTCCTGTCTTCCTCACTGCCGTCCAGTCCAATCGGCATATCCAAGCATTTACTGGTATTGTGCATTAGAGTTATTTGAAAGTACTTTTAATCTCTTCATTTTATTTATAAAGCTTCATACAAGAATCGCATTTTGCCAGATACAAGGAGTACCATCTACAAAATATTTGAATTATTATTATTATTATTATTATTATTATTATTATTATTATTATTATTATTATTATTATTATTATTATTATTATTTAGTTTGACAAAATAATAATATTTTACAGGTCTCGTCACCATAATATAAAAAGGAAAATAAAATAACAATTAGAATGTAGTAGCATAGTGGTCTGATTCATAAAATTCAGCTAAACAATAAAATGTGTTAACACTCAACCATTGAAGAACAATTGTTTTAAAATTCTTAAAGTTAGCGTCTATAGCACTGCGAGGTATCAAGTTAAATATACGTGCAGAAACAGAATTGAAAGAAGACATTGTACTATTGATTCTGTTCTGTTTAGGATACAAATGATATTTCCACCTAGTATTGTAACTATGAACTTGATCACCTGTTATTAAGCTACTATGCCCCTGTTTAACATAAACTAAACATACATATTTTTATACTAATTAATGACTGTCAATTTTTTTTATGGACAGAGAGTCCCATTCATAATGGAAAAGCAGCGAAAATACACACACACATATACATAGGCCTATATGTGTATATATACATTATATATATATACATATATAAATATTTAAATACAAGTCATGGCTGCAATAATTTATTTTATCCAATTCTACTGTTCTTATTGCGATAAGAATGTTGAATTAGTCAGTCGTGTAATCGGGGAAAGACTGTAATGATTTTGAATTGTCATGGAGCGATCACTCAGACAGGGTAAATGATTTTCAATACTTACTATTAATAATTATGGAATTATCGCTTACTTTATTTTATAATGATACTTTAATTATCATAGAGATATTATTGTTCTTTGATAACAAATCATTTTCTCCATCACAACATTTTTAATAAAACAATAAAAACACGCCAAATCACAATTTCGTGATTTTATTATACACTGCTTGAATTCATGTCGATTGGAAACCTCAATTTTATTCGAAACACACTTCAGTTGATCCACATCACATCCAACGGTTAAAACTGGGCTCATGCTCCCAGCCAGGAGCAATTACATATCTCAGAAATTCAAAGCAAGACCAGAAATATGCTTTGTCGCTACGCTACAATGAAGCTCATACATTTTAATGCATCTGCTGCAATATGCATGGTGTCTATTTATTTCTTGTCCTCTGTGCCACAAATTCTTCCCCGTTCGCAATAAAATATACTGTAATTCTACTCTCTCCCTTTCTTTCTCTCTCTCTCTTTCTCTTTCTCTCTCTCTCTCTCTCTCTCTCTCTTAGTATATATCACACTTATTCTAACAAAAGTAGCTATATTTGCAGAAAGATTACCTTATAATTGCAAGGATTAGTACTAGCAGTTTCATGTCAAATAATTTTTTTAAGAAATTTAGCTAAAAAAATGCATTCACTTCTACATCCGTGAATTAATAATCAGTCTAGGGGAAGCGTACAAAATTATTCATTGTTCATCAGCAGATAAGTAAAAAATATACAGTACTTAAAATCGTTAATAATTGACTCGACGGATCAATATAAAATAGGAAGGATTTGCAAGTTTTTCTCATGAAATTACCTCACAGAAGATCTCGTTGAATAATAATTTCTAAATTTGTCGTTCGTGTACTTTAAGATGTGCACTATTTAAATAATCGTGGTGTTTTTAACAAGCTACCTATCGATCACTAGCATGTTTTACAAGTGAAAGAAGAGCAAAGGCAATGTTATCACCCTGAATAAACACAGTGCAACTGTGAGACTTTAAATAATTGTTATAGTGCAACTCATGTAAGGAAGAAATGGACAAAACTCGAGAGGTAAGCAATATGCCTTCATGGAATAGTCAGGGAACTCGCGTTGTTTGAGTAATGATTTTCATTCTCGTAATCTTTGTTGTGACTTCTGATGAATGGTGAGCAAAAGCAAATAATCATTCACAAGTACTCTTAAACTCCGTGGAGCTACATCCAGGAAGGGACTAGGCCTACAACCCGACCGCTGCAACAACTACCATAGGCAGATGGCAGGATTGGGGGCATGTGGCCAGCATGCCGAAACCCACGACCGTTTATGGTGGTTTCCATGACCGGAGTCGCTACTTCTCTATCAAGTAGCTCCTCAATTTGAATCACGAGGTTGAATGCACCCCGTTCATGACCTCACTAGCTCAGAAAAATCCGAGGAGGTACAGGGGATCGAACCCAGGCAGACGGATCTGTAGTCAGCGAATCTAACCACAAGTCCATGCTGTCGGTCAAATATTCGACCCCACCGGATTCGAACCACGTATCTCCAACTCTGTAAGCAGAAACGTTAACCAGTACTCCAGGATACCTGGTCAATTCACACATTATAACCTTTATTTTACACGTAATTTTAAGCTATTTTATAATTCTTATACCACATACAGACACGCGCTGCTCTCTCTCTTTCTCCAGTTCACTTTTAGTAAGAGAGAGATTTGATATTCATACTGCACGTAGTATGTCTCGAGGTAACGAACGCGAAATCCGACCTCCTTTCCCTTCAGTTTGTGTAGAGGCAGCTTTGTTCAGCAGTTCCCTTGGGGAAAGATTAGCTGAAGCTGCTAAGAAATAGATAGGTATCTACACCTGAGTAAACCACAACAAACTTTACCTGAAGCGAACTGTCTGCATAATATCAGCGTTCTCGACGCCAAAAATAACCACAATTAAATCCTTCCCAGTTACTGACGATACCATTTTGAACGTTGAATTTAATTGTAATAGCAATATTCTATCTTCTATCGCAGAATGTGTTTAACTACCACCTTTTTCGCCTTATGAGTCCCTATGTACTTTCTTCGTTAATATTTGGAGGTTTTGTTTACTATAACCTAGAGGAAACCAAATAATGGCGAATAAACAAACTGAATTAACAAAAGATAGTAACAAATTCATAAAGTTTTCATAATAGGTTTTATTTAACTGACTATTAATATTTCGATCTGGAGATCTAAATTATAAAAATCTATGAAGCGAAATATTCCCATTACTAAGTGAAAACATATCCACAGCTTTGGAAGCCTCCTAACAGTCCTCGGTTAATATATTGTCCACTCAATATGACGGTGAGGTATGCACAATACTGTATTTTAAAGCAACGTTTCAATGGGTCTTTGCAGCTAATAGGGTATATAACAGAAATTTTGAAACAAATTAAGACAAATTCAGACAAGAAAGTAGGGATACAGAGAAATACTTGGAACTCTCTTGCGGATCAGAGCGGTGTGTCGTGTTAGCGTACTAACCTGAAAACCGAGGTTTGAGTCCCGCCTAGATTCGAGATTTCTTCTACAGAATGTTAGTTTATTACAAATCTCTTCAGGGAAATAAGACCGAAAACCAAATATAATGAAGATTGTACACTGTTTATTGTAATATTACGCCTCCTTGCAGTATTTTTCTTTTCATTTTCATTTCACTAGTTCTCACTTCAAGTAAATTGAATTATCCAGCCATTTCCAAGTGACTGGAGGTCCAGGGAATTATGATTTGTTTAAGAGGCTGTCCCTCTCAGCTAAATTATTGTTCTAGAAGCCTTATTTGCATATATATAAGTTTTCGTGCAAGAAAAATTCAGAATTGGCCATTGCAATCTAAAAATTAACATAGACCTTGCTATAACTGTGACATCATCTAGCCCGTTTAAGGATTTCTTAGAATTTTATAGCAATTTATTACGTAATTATTTCTGCTATCTTTATTTTTTAAATAGTTTCTTTTTAGGTAATATCCTTCCTTAATAGTAGGTCTGCCATAATTACAGCTTTTGTGATTATTGTACTTTGTTCTCTCAATTTAGCTACAGTATATAATATATCAAATAGAAAATCCAGTTGAGACATATTAGACTAAATTGTGATTTAATCATTTATATACTTTACATTTCCCCATTATGAATAACTTAATTATATCCTGTTTAAAATACTCATAATAGGCCTATGTTTAATATATAGATTTTCGAGGTTTATTTAATACTAGTTTAGTAACATTAGATATTTCTGTTTTCGTTGCTTGTAAAAATCTGATCATAGAATAGGTTAATGGTCAGTTCTTCTCCATTGTCTGTTGTACTCTAAATCATCCCCTTATACGTAAGCAACTGTAGTAATGTAGGGCGTTTAATTCTCAAGAAGAAGTAATGTCATTAATTAAGTGTTTGTATTAAGGAAATACGTTCATGCTAATCAAGTTGCATTTAATTTCATACTTTTCAAAGTTTTTTTTTTTTTAGGCAACGTAGGCTATTTATTATTTCACTGGACCTACAGTATATAGTTAATTATTAAGAGTTTGTCACTTTTTGATAACTATAAGTTTAATTGTTGCTAAGGGCTGAATTAAACGTATACTGTTGTTATATTTATATGTGATATAATGAAATAAGAAATAGTAAATAAGTTATGTTTGGGTTAAATAATTAAGCAGTTCATTCGAATATGTGTAAATAAATTACCATTCTACATTAGTTTAAGGAAAAGTGATATCAGATCGATTATTAAAATAATACCTAGAGCATACAAAGAAAGCTGTAGAGGAAGAAAGGAAGAATGAATGAACGAATGAAAGAAAAATGAAATCAGGTAAACTGATGTAACAAAGTCTACAAATGGATTTTATATACAGTTGGACAAAAATAGTAAAGTGAGGAATAATGTACGTTGAAATAATCAAGATAAATACGCCAAGGTAAGCTAAGAAAAAAAAATTAGCTAAACACACAATAATCAATTATATTACATGGGATCATGATTTCAATATTTTAAATTGGATGATACGGATCGGCCGAATGCATTAAGAGCTTAACGACGTAATGCATGGTCGCGTAATGAATAAATATTTAATCACTGGTGTAGATACCTTCCTGTGATTGCGATTGGGTAGGTGACCGTTAAGATCATGCTTCACTGCCTATACGTCATGCCACTGTATTTCACTTCATTTCACAGTGAAGTGCAGATTGCCAGTTAGAGGAAATGGTGTCGTAATAGCATTAACACGCAGTTAATGGAACAACCAGATAACCATATCCTGTCTTGTTGCACTTATATCATAATACCATTTACTCCACACTAATTCAAGGCGAGATATATTATCCGCCCTTGATACTATGTGCTAAATTTCCATATAAATCGATAATCATGTCACAGAAGAAGGTTAAAGGCCAGCGGTACTAATAGAGATTACTAAGGGAAGCATTTTCAAATAACATTTATTAAATAATAACAGGAGAGGTGTATGCCGATGGTAGGACTCAAAGTCGGGAGAACTCTGCTTTTCTAGACAATCTGAAGGTACTTGTGTATTTTTTCATCAGTGGTAACGGCGAGTGATGAATAGTAATTTACTTACATTACATAAAACATTTTTTCTACGTAATTTTGAATTATTGAGAAGGCCATAAGTAGTTTTGATCACACATCAGGAAATGTTTCCATGTCATATGATCATATGGACCTATGTCTCTGACTTATTGAGACTAACAATTTCTCTTAGCGAACTTGTTAGGAACAAAAAATCATCTGTGAAACAAAACAGTTTGATCTTGACGTATTTACACACTAGATGTACAGTAGAGGAAAAAGTTATTCTCTGACTATGCCGATGTTCTGGAAGCAAAGTCAAGGATGGGTAATCGGAGAAGTGTATTTTACTCCAAATAGACAAATGCCTTGAAAAATTCACTAACATTTCAGCTGTTCACTCAGTAGCCGGCAGAAAGTTCAGCACCACCTTCTGCTGTTGCCGTAACTGCAGCACGATCGAATTATTTGGAAATGTAGGCCTACTAGGTCGATATCCTTAAAGGTGAAGTGCTGAACGTGGCAATTTGTCTACATTTATCACATTGCGGTATCTAGAGATCCTTAGCACAAAAAAGATATCGAGCTAGGAGGTGAACAAGGGATAATGAGTAATGACATACGGTGGGCTCATTATGTGTATTAGACTAACAAATGCATAAGCTGCGAAATTTCTTCGACGAAAATTACGTTCATTTGGATGTGAAGATGATTGACATTGATAATTGATGTGAATTTCTTACTTTCCGCTAGTATGATGAACACCTTAGTTTCTTCTTGAACCACGATAACAAAAAACAAGGGATATGAAACGAAAGTATACAGAATGCTCTGGTTCGTACTAAAAGCTAGTCAATCCTTCTACATGTTTTGTCAAAAAGCGAATGGGTGTTTGTTCGTATTATATGTTAGTTCCTAAGTCCATCGGTTTACCCTCCCTTTAAAAGGTCTTTTCCTAAACCGATTACCGTCGCTCTAACGTTTTATCTCTTTACTTCAAGAAAGACGCAAATATACTTCAGTTCCTCTTGAATCCCGTCTCTTGGTTTACACACGCTTCCACTGAAAAGCTTTGAACGTAGTCAGTGGAATAAAGAAAACGCAGACCTATAAGAATGTGAGTGTTCATTTAAGAAAAAAAAAGTTTATTTCTTAGCAATCTGAGTTTAATTGCAATAAGAATGAGTTATTGTATTCTATTAAATTCTTCAGCAACGGTTATGAATTAGCCTATAGCCTACACGGTGGAACATAGGCCTAATGCATTTTGTAGTAAATTTTTCAAAGAGAAATCTAATTTTTTACAGTTACTGTCGGTTACTGAGCAGTTTTTTTTTCAGATATCGGTTTAAATGAACCGCTTTACTTCAATCTACAATATATTAAATTTTTGTTTTTATATAGCAGAACTCAGCTTCAGGACCCGTACGCTTCACCGGATATCGTAATGGTAATTAAATCGCGAAGGGTGAAATGGTCTGGACATGTTGCACGCATGCGAGAGGAGAGGCATATCTCAAAAGTATTGACTGGGAGACCCGAAGGGAAAAGACCACGTGGAAGACCTAGACGTAGGTGGGAGGACAATCTTAGAACGGATTTAAGGGAAGTAGGATTTGTGGGGAATGATTAGATGGAGTTAGCACAGAATAGGGTTAGTTAAGCGCGGCAATAAACCTTCGGGTTCCATAAAACAGATAATATTCCTTTAGCTTGCTGAGAAATTGTCTATTGCCATTGAGTAAGTAAGTAAGTATAACAGAACTGTGTGACATTACTCATGTGTTTGTGACAGATTGAGAAGTACGTTCAAATAAAGTACAGAAAGGATGGCATTTTACTGTGATCCAAAACCTTTGCAGAAATATTCATACCCATGTATTCCTCTATTCCAAAAGTTTTTGCTTGTTCCATGTTCCAAATATGGCAGAGAAGGAATTATTGGCATTACCTGTGAAGGTGATATATATTAATCCATTCAGATATTGTTTAAATTCAGCTGTAGGCTATTTGTAGTCCTTTGAGCATTGAGGCCATATCGACTGATATTAATTACAATGAATATAATATAGGATGAAATAGCGAGGATGAGTCGTAGTAAATGAATATCCAAGTTCGGCACTTTTTATCTCTACCTGATTATGTGTGACGACATTCTTGCTGTCATTGCGTGATACATTACCCCACCTCTTCCTGTAGTACATGCTTAGTGAACCAAACCGTTCCTTGTATGAATATTTGAACCTTAAGTAAGTGTATTAGCTATACAGCCAGCAAACTATAAAATTTTTAAGTTTCGTTGTGACTTTTTTTCAAGACTCCAGCTATACGATTGAAAGTGTATTATCACTTTATTGACACAACATAATATCCTATAAAAACAGAATGAAACACACTACTGTTCATTAGTGGCAACGTTTCCTATAAAGCAGATAACAGTCGAAATTATGACGATATAAATATTGAGGAGATTCAAAGCGATCTCAATAAAATTGTTAGTTGGGTCTCTATTCATTATGGTTGGGCTGTAAAAGGTATTATGAAAATAAATGGATCTAAAACGAATCTTCTTCTTCGTCTTCTTTCCTTAAGTTTAATGTCCCCTTTTAGGGACGTTTAAGCTACCAACGCCGCCCGGGCCTTAAAGGGCCGCGACCCGCTGGGGAGAGGGATTGGATCACATACATATTTTTGACCAGACAAGGACATGAAGGGCCTCCCCGGATGAGCGATCAGCCCAAAACCGAGGCCACATCCGAGACAATACGAACACATAGGAGACACACCATGTAGGCTACACATACATTCATCCTGATCAAGACGAGGATGGAATGAAGGTGATAATGACGGCCAGATGATATACGAGGACCACAAGCGCCTAAAGTTACCAGACATTTATCTCATTGGTTTGGAAAACCCCCACTAGGGAAATTGTACATACCAGGATTCGCACCCGGGTCCCCTGCAAGAGAGGAACGAACCCATCCCCTGTGTCACAGCGGTGGACTAAAAAAAAGCTAATCAATAACAGTTTCCTTTCAAAAGAAGAAAATAAATTACTGTAAATTATAAAAACAGATCATGCAGCAGTTCCATAAGAAGATTGCTATAAATATCTGTGTGTTTAAATTCAGATCTGACATTGGTTACTTATCTTTTCCATCGTGTATATTTCCCGTGTTAGAAAACAATATGAAATTCATACTTACAAAAAGTCAATGACATCAAGACATAGGAGGGATTTTGTTGTTCCCAAGAAAAGTTCTCGGTTAGAATTGAATGCACCTTGCGAAGACATTAATTGTGTTAATGCATGGGTGTACTGCGTGAGACGTAGTCCATGATCTCGTAATACCAAACAAAAATGTCTATTACATGCAACATAAAAACGTTTTATTTCAGCGAAGCGTGTTCGGTCTGGCGTAAATAGAACCCATAATACAGAGAAAAGAGATTTATTTACTCTATACCAATACCAAGAATGCCAATTTATTCTTCGCTACAACGGAAACAATAAACAACAAAAAGAGAAACCCCGCATACACGATGGCAGCACGTGCACGCAAATATATACAGAGACAGTTCTACGAATGTGTGAGGAAATAAATCGAATTACTGGGTTCAATGTAGTTTTTCCCTGTCCATTTCTGACCGATTTAACGAATATGATGTTGAATGCATGAAGGAGTTAGGCTGATTATTTAACTACTACAATGAAATAACGCAAGAACACAGAAGAGATAAAAATTGTATATTTGTCTCCAATTTCTTTAGGCAGTGTATTTCAATTCGGTAAGTACAGCACCAAGGTCCTCCATAGCTAAGTGGGCAAGCAATGCTCGGCTCAAATTCTTTGATCCAAACACTTGCATCTTTTTTATTTCATTCCGTACTATAGGTACGAGTAGATGGACTATTGTGTTCGACCTCGAAATTCGATGTCGCTTTTTCAACATAAATATGCTTAAATATGCCGAATAAAAGAAATTCTATTTTTGAAAAACGTCTGCATCTCTGTGTGTTTGTATGCGTGTCCTTTTGAGAAAGCATATTTGTGTTATGACCTGAGGATATGAAATTTTCTCTCGCTTTTAATGCCAATTTACGTGCAGAAAATTTAGTTTCTTGCGATTTTATTGAAAACGGCTCTAACGATTTTGTTTATATTGTGTACATGACGTGCTTATACCAAGAGCTAAAACTTTCATTTGAAACGTTTTCAAAAGTGTTCTCTTATGGGTAGTTTTAGGCCAGGCACCGTTCATAGAAACTCATTATTTCCTGGTGAATGATAAATCTTTACACCAAGCCTTGAGTTTTATACAGCTGTATACGTAGTTCTTGCAAGACGCCCTCTTATTCTATATCAGAATGTGAAGTAAGAAGAGTAGTTAATGCCCATGGGGTCGTTCCATATGAAATCATCCAAATTTAAAAAAAAAAATGGTTGCATGATCTGTCCATCTTGTCTTTCAGTCCGTGTGACAGTACGCACGATTTACTCAAATACGCCTTTTCGGATTTTCATGAAACTTGGTATACACATTTATAATGTTCCTGGCAAGAAGCCTATTTATATTGGATTAAATCGGTTGGCCGGTACCGGAGTAACTATTAATTAGAGGTCACATGCTTTTTAAATGGGAAATCATGACTATACTACAATGCTGCGTTGCTTAATCATTGAGGGCCTTGACTCCAATGCAGTCAGATGTTTGTTTATTTCGTTGATCAAGTTCAAATGAGTACTATATGAATACTGTTAGTCACAGAAGGTATATTATTGTGAAATAATTAGGCCTACGTACATTAAGCGGAGTTCTTTTCCAGTGCACATTGTGAAATGTTGACATTTTTAAGAATTCCTTATATCAGTTTATACGGGTATGAATATCGAACTTTATACCTTTGTCCCTCTGCAAGCCCTGGTTAATGAATCGATCTGGAGCTTAACTCGGAGATGGATTACAAAAGTAGGCCTAACTTATTTCTGCATAATTGCAATTATCACTGATTAAACAAAAGCATTCTGCCACTTTGTTATATCAGTTTACCTGATTTTATTTACAACATTAAAGTATTCATTCAATCTGTATACTTATATGTTTAAAGTTCAGTAAAATTCAGTCGTCTTACACAGAAAATTCTTAATATTCATTAACGCAATAACTTATCTTCTTAATAATTGGTTGATGATATTGACTGTAATATAAGTTATGACTATTTCCTCAAAGCCTTAAAGGCCTGAGAAAAATGAGCATCAAAATAATTGTAACATGGAAGATTGCAAGTTTAATAAATATTGCATTGTTGTGCTTAATTGAAGTTTTCTGTGATCCCTTATTTAATGACAGAAGCGGAAGTGTGTACCGTACAAAAAATCCAATAATCCATGATTTTGCATGCATAGGCACGGAGCTATATTATCGGCTTTGTTTAATAATCGACTTTAACTTAAAAAAGGATTTTCCTCTATTGTCCGTTGGGAGCTTGTCAGATCATTTATATGTAGATAGGACACCTCTATACAGTAACCTGTAATGGGAAATAAAAAAAAGTTCTATGTATAGCTAATTCAATTTTATTATTATGTCTATTACTTACATTTTGTATCTCGAATCGATTAATCCGCGTTTTATGAAGATCTAAGCAGACTCCACTTTCAACAATTTAATATCGGCAAGAAAACAAAGATTACGAGACTCGTATTTTCTACTACTTCTGGGTTTTTAATAATTATCTTCTTTCTAAACAAAATTATAACCAGGTATTATTATGTCAATGCCCGACATTTCATTGAGTGCACCTACTTAGTACTTGAAATATCGTACGAGTATTACGTACGAGTCACTAATTAATTAATTAGATTGCCCATGGTAACTAGAAACTCACCAAACTTTGCACCCACTATAATAGCACTATGGAAAATTCATTCTTGCGTACTTCCTGTATATATGAAAACCTTTTCAACGGTGAAGCAAGTTAGCTAGAATTTATAACTTACATCGGATGCGAGCCTAGTATGTTGTTAATTACCGTTTATAATTTAACGGAAAACAGACCTCCAATGCAACAATAGCCTCCTTTAAAGAGGAAGATAGGTACTTCATTATAGTCATATACAGGGCTGTTTGAATCAAACTTTAGCGAGATCAAGAATCACCCTTAATCTTAGTAACAATCTATACCAGTTATTTTACATCTGTTACGCTGTTACTTGATAAGAAAGGCTTATACATAGCTCTCAAGCCATGCATTGAGAAGCAGTTATACCATAAAAGCCGCTATTAATCGCAAAACAGCTAAATGAAATTGAAATTTAGTCAAGAAAATGCATATGTACTTGGAGTGCCCCACAGAAGCGGGCTTCTTCCTCTACTTCTTTACTTCTTTACTTGTAGAAACGCTTATGCGGCCTACGCCGCCCGGGCCTTTCAGGACCGCAAACTGTCGGGGGAAAGGAGTTTTTATGGATCACATATGTACTTTTTTTGACCACACAAGGATGAGTGATCAGTCCAATGCGGGGCCACCTCCGAACAGCACTAACACATAAGACGAGACACACTAGTCACTCACACACTTACTTACAACAAGGCGCGGATGGAATGACGATCATAATGACGGCCAGACTATATCCGGGGACCATATGGGCCTAAGTTTATCCGACTTTCGTCATACAGGAAAATCCAAGAGAAACCCCCCATCTGAGTAGCTTAAATATAAAAGTAAAAGTAAAGTGATCCCTACACAGGCCATGGAGGACCAGAGGGTTCCAGGAGGGTGAGGCTCTCAGATTTTAGACATCGGCACGTGAAGGTGGTAAGGTTGTCAGCCTTAGGCACCGGCCACCTTTACCCCCAGGATTGCTCCTGGTACTCATTTCTGTTAGAGGCTGAGTCAACCCCAGGGTCATAGGATTAGGCGAATTGAAAAACTCCAACGGCCTCATCGGGAATCGAACCCGCGACCTTCCGGTTTGTAGCGCAGCCCCTCAACCACTACGCTACGGCGAACCCCCAGTAGCTTAAATAAATAACTTATAAATATATATAATGCTTATCATATATGTTTCATATTATATATTAGGCTATATATGTATTATAATATATAAGTATATTATATATACAGCCGGGACCTTTAGGCGTCCCGAAAAACTTTCTCGGAACGCTGGGACAATAAAATCGGGACATCTGGTCACTCTATGTACTGTGTAATGCACATAGGAATTACAAGACACACGCATAGAATAATTTTTCTAGGATTCTGTAGATCCCTGATTTATACATTTCCGAGAAATCACTGTTACAGAAATGGAGTCCGAAAAAGGCAATCAAGTCGAGTAAATTCTTCGTTCCAGGATTCATACCAACAATTTCGGAGGAAAAAAAGGTGTCTAAAATAAAAAGAAGCTCTTCCCTTGTTGTCAATATAAATAACAAGAAACGGCCCCTATAAGGAAATAAATGCTTGACAGCCGGAAACAAAATAGACTTCATTAGGGACAGTTGATTCAGGCGTTAAGGACAATGGATACGACAGAAAATAATGGATTCCAATTCAGAAAATTACTCTTAAGTAGTCAGTATGTTCTTTTCAGATCTTCTCAGCGCGAAAAGCGAAAACATTCGAGCATTATTCACCAAACCATGAGTCACCGAGCTACACCAATGTATAGTGTAAGGCAATTTCATCACCTGATAAATCCTGATAAAACCGTATCAGAACCCTTCATTCCTCTTCCTTTATCTCCTACACCGCCCCGATCCAAGTGTTTTCAGTAAAAGACATTCTACCAACCCAGATTCAACAGAATAAATTAGGTCTATCATAGGTAATTCCAAGAGAGTTGGATTTATTAAGCCTATTCCATAAATAAAAATGTAACGGATTGTACAAATAATAATAATTACTTTCGTGCTTTGTAATTTATAAAAACAAAACTAACAGCTGCGAGTTCACGGCATACTTTGAATCAACCATCCACGAATCGATTCGAGTTACCATGTCCTTGTTGTGTCCAGTGCTACGATTCGAGTTACGATGCGACCAGTGCTACCAATTGTGCATATAAGACATAGTTAACTTTATTCACGTAAGCTAACAGCAGAACAGAATAAAAGCACACTAACTGGCTTGCACCGAATTGAAATTGTGTTTTTAATCGATGTAAGTTTATATTATTTCAATTTCCAAACAAGTTATGTTGTATGTTTTGTATGTTTTCGTGCTGTTTTATGGCAACATGCGACGTATTAATCACTGTACACCGAGCCTTACGTGTCCAGTAACGAGCAGCCCATTTTATCAGATAAAATGCCTTCCTCTTATTAATAGCAAGCATTTTATAAGATAAACGATCGTGATTTTTTATCCTAGGAATTGCTAAACGTTATTGATCAATATCAAACACGCGGCATATGAGTGGAATAGTCCCTCAAAACAAGAACATTTCACTTTTAGAATTTATTCTACAGTGCCTTATTTTAAGGGTATGTCCGGTTGAACTGATCACATTGGTCGGGACGCTTTTTTGTCCCGTATTTCAAACATCCATCCCGTTTTGTCCCGTTTTATTGAATCGATTTCATCATGCCACCTTATTAGGCAAGTTGGCAAACTCTGACATACGAGATATTTTAGAGCTCTGACAGATAGTGTGAGAGATATTTGTTGTTACAGCGGCTAAAGATGGCTGCAGGCAGACGCAGACCAGTATCTTCTTCCCGAAGAGTAAGCTACCATGTCTCACATCTATATAATGTAACCGGCAGTGTAATTGTCTTACAATTTTTTATTTTTAGATTTTTGGACAGAAATTAAGAAGATAAAGAGTTTCTGAACTGCATATAAACAGAAGCATTTCTTGATTTCAGTCGACACTTAACTTATACCTTAATATTATTTGTATCTGTTAATAATTGCTCCCAGATATTAGAATTTCTCCACTTGTCTGTACGATTTCCCCGAAGGACAGACCTACATAACCCAGATGAAATCTGATTCATGCACACTCTTAATTTTCCTTACTTAAAGCATGGCCAACATATTTTATAACTTCAAGTTCTGTTATAAAATAAGAGGTTATATTGGAAAGAGCGCTCATTCAGAGTGGACGGCTTATAATTTATAAATACCCTACAGGGAATTTTTTCGAAAAAGAAAATACACTATATATATATTGTTGTTGGATAATGAAAATTTATTGTTATGAATTAACCTGTTTAACAAAAATATATCCTCTTGTATGATTCTAAAAATGAAATTTCCTTCAAGTAATGTACCCTTGAAAATAAAAGAAAGTTGTCGCCATTCTTCGAGTCACATCCTTAGACGAATGCAAAATTTTGTTTTCATGTGATTTTCCGTTCTGCAGCTAGGCTGTTCAGACATAAACACCCACACAGACACACACGTTTCCGAAAATAATATTTTAGGATTCAGGGAACCTCAAAACGGGGTTTTATGTTAAAAACTCAACTTCGAATTAGGAGGTCGAAAAAAATAGTAGGAACTTCTGAAGAAAAACTAAGACACCCGGTAACTATTTTATTAGCCTACGCAAATTTAGAAGTTTCGAAGTTCATATTTTTATTAAAATTATTAAAGCCGTTTAAGAAATAAAACTTTGAAAGAAATTTAATGAAAACTAATCGTAATGTTTTAGAAATAGAAACCTAATTCTGAATGGAACATTAAGTGCACAAACGGACACGGTCGAAGAAACATATTTTTTGTTTCATTTATGGTAGGCCTGAAACATGTTTTCCCGTTTATATTTCAATCCTTGTCACGTCCCCTATGCTTATACACTTTCTATAGACTACTACCTCACTCCATTTGAGAAAAAATAGTAAACTCTTTAATAAGAGTAGTTGAAATGTATTTTCTGCTAATTGTTTTGTTAAATCCTAATGATAAAGAATTATAAATGGATATGCTTAAGTAGCCTAAAAATAATTCGGTTTTCATCAGTAATAATTTTAAAAACGAAATCAGTAGTTGTTGCCGTTTAAGTTTCCTTGATAAAAGTTTGGGCCGTTACAGACTGAAGCGTTTCGGATGAGCGGAAAAATCAGTATTTCTTTAGACTTAACACTTCTTAGAAGATTATATCAAGGAATATGTCAAGTAGTTTGTTACCCGTCTTTCGTACGGGTAAAAGTATTTTGCAGGGTGCTAAGTGTTACCCAACGAACACGACGAGAAAGTGATCGCATTCCAGTTTTTACTTCCTCTGCCGGTACCATAATATTACTAAATTATAAGTAGAGGAAGTATCGTGTTCTACCCCTAAATTCTAAGTGGAGTTTTTAACATAAACGTACGAGGGATTTTTTTTCCAAGGACCGATCGGTCGCGAAATGAAAACCAAAGTGAAAATACGATCTCGCTGTGCGCAGATGTTTTGCGCAGTGTCTCTAGTGTGCCCATCGATCGCGTAAGGTCGCAGTTGTCAGTACTGAGTGCACAGTTAGTACGCAAACATCCCGCCAAGTGTGAAGAGCTTGCTGTCATTTGATTTCTGCATGCTGAAGATTGCAATGCAATCGAAATTCGTCAACGAACAAGTAATGTGCAAGGACAAATTTTCCAGAGTGACAGCAAAGTGCGGCAATGGTGGAGGAACTTTGATTTAGGACGTAGCCTACAGACGTTCATGATGCATTATAAGTTGTATGTATTTTATTTATTTTTTGTCTTGGTTGAGTGGAAGAAAAGACCTTATGGCCTAAATCGGTCAGGTAAAATAAAACACTATTATTATTATTATTACTCTTATTATTATTATTATTATTATTATTATTATTATTATTATTATTATTATTATATTTTGCCACTCATAATGAGCTATACACTTATGCGAATTCTGAATTATTCCAGGTTATGGAAGTTTTCCTTTTACCCCTATTATTACTTATATGTTATTTGGAATGTGTTAAAACAAAAATATTAGGTTTAAGAGTTTAGTAAACGTACATACATTCCCAAGTGTAGTATAAAGACGCTTTTTTGTCCAAGCAGTTGCTGCATATCTGACATTTTATAACTTTATATAAATAACTTGACTACTCACACGGGCAGGGAAAAAGGCTTCATCGTTGCAAATTAAATTAATAGGCTTACAATTTCTTATAAAATTTTTTCATACGATATATAGGGAGAATTACCATGACTGACTATAATATTAAGTTACAATGAAAGTGTTCTCGAATAGTGTTCAAAATCATATTCGCATGAATCTTTCTTTTTATTATTTATAATATGTTTGAGAGGCTTATTGGCTAACTTAAATGCTCTTGTTTAACTGTCTCTTGTTAATTTATAGTTCGCCTAATTTCTGTAAGTATTTGTGTTAGCATACATGTGAGGTGTGCGGAAGCAGGGAATAACAGCTAATTCCGTTTCTTGTAAGTTACTAAGAGACATTTTTAAGTGAATAACAATGTTTTAATAGGGCGGAGAGGAAAATCGAGAACGACTCGGTGGGCAATTAAAGCTGCTAACTTCGCTTTAAAATACCTTCAGTAGATTTTGGATTCGATAAAGTTCACACCCTCATCTGGGTTTCAAACCCAATGTCTTCTTTCATTTGAATTTCTTCCAACTATTTCTACTTCTAAATATAAACTTATTTGTAAAATGGATTTCTGCTTTGTAATTTTAAATTTCCTCCTTTAAACTTCTTTTGTAAAAAAAATTGTTTAACTGTTTTTAGTTTGTACATAAAATATATAGCCTATATAACATTTCTTAACTCTGTCCTATTTAATAGATAATATGATAATTTCATCACCTAAACACGAGGCTTTGCTCTTCTGGGGGCTTTCAAAGAAAGGTTTTATAATGTACGACAGTTTTGTTTATTTGTTTGTTTGATAATTTGATTTGAATTATATAGGCCTATGTATATATATATATATATATATATATATATATATATATATATATATATATATATATTGGTAAGCACGGGATATCATGGGACGGGAGTGAACGTTTTAGTCTGTTTATTTAAAACTCCGTTATAAAGTGATACGAATAAGTCATTTTATTTAAATGCATAAATTCACATAATGTCTTCATAACTCTCAGATTTTATAAACTTTTCAGTGGAGCATCTAGCAATATAAAATATCACCAGTACATTTTTACTACCTTCACTTCCTTATATTACCTCCCTTCCTCCTCGACCTTACTGTTTTGCCAGAACTAATGTAGTGCAATATATGGCTATAGCGTTCTGCAAGGGCTTTAATATGAATCTTTCTTAACGTTCAGAAAAGCAGAACACTTTTTATAAACGCATTAGTTACCAATAACGCGACCTGATGTATACACCTACGTTAACTGAACGTTGCTCCTCTTTTTTTATTGTTCATGTATCCCGAGGGTTTTAGAAGTTGGATTCTCTGGCAGAGCTGCTACTGGAGCAAATGTACGATCCACACTTAGCCTACAAGCGGAACTTTTTTCTGGCAATGGGACAAATCCCAGAAGAGCAACTTCAAATGAGAAGTGAAAATGGCTGAGGTGCAAAATAAGTTACTAGGAGAATTTTCATCTTGCAGAACCTTTTCGTAATAGCAGGAAACGAGAAGCTGAGCACATAATAACTTAAGTTATAGCAAGGGTCAGAAAGCGTATGAAAAATAATACTTTTAATATCACACTCTATTACATGTGTACAAGCCGCGAAAGAAATAGCAGAATTTTGACTACTTCACTTTAAATATAGCTGTCTTAAATAGCCATGGCGAGACCATGTCGTCCCGTTACAACATATAATATTATTAATAAATATCAGCTACATTTATCACTTTGCACTACAATGATTGCAGCTTCTGTATTTGGCTACTCTGGTTGACGTTTCTGTCAAATGTCATTGCGATCCGTCTGGTCCAACACGGAGTACTTCTCAACCGAGAAGGACGTTTTCATGTTTGACACCATCTGCAAACAAAGGAGACATTGATTGTTCAAATAAGTTTATGCTATTTTAAATTTTTTCCAATAACTCTGAAATTAACAAAAAACAATTTTAGTGATATCTGGACTGAGTATTCGCATGTGCTTCACTCCTCCCAACGCCATCTACGGCATTATTTAAGGAAAGAACAATTGACTTTGAGGTTTCCAGAATAAAAGTATGTAATTTTCAGAATAATTTCTCTGTGTGTAAATGTGAGCACAGAGGCAGGTGTTCAAATTGAAAACTTGTATCGAAAATAACTTTCATATTAGAATTTGACAGTTGCCGTTTACATTATTCAAATCGTGTCGACTGTTTTCTCTTACTCCTACTACTACCTCTGTCTCTATCTCTCTATCTCTCTCTCTTTCTCTCTCTTTTTCTGTCTTTGTCTTTCTCTGTCTTTGTCTTTTTCTCTTTCTCTCTCTTTCTCTCTCTTTCTCTCTTTCTCTCTCTCTCTCTCTCTCTCTCTCTCTCTCTTTGCGGCGACCTTTATGGTTCCTAGATGATGAGGCCTTAAGATTTTTAGAGCTTATCTACCATATCACGATAGGCCTAACTCACGATAATCCTCCCGATACATAACTTCCAGATGTCTTGTAATACCGGTATCACAAGAATTCAGTAGCAAACCTATTTGTATAATCAAATTACATAACATATTGTTTTAAGTATATTAATCAATTTATGAAACTCTATACCATTCTAATGTGAGCCTAAAACGGCATCGTCTTATAAGTTACACCTTCTAATATCAATCCTGAAATTCAACTGATTACGAACGAAGCTTCTGTGGGGAATCATTTTGTTTCCATCTTGTCTCCCTATCTGGCAGTTAGTGGTTTATTCGGCCACAACATCCTCCTGATAGCTTAACTGGGATTTTACCTTCCAGATAGTTTTCTTAGGGAGGTCGTAGGACGCAATTCTTAGCGAACTTCCAGATAAGTTCTCTACCTGGAAGATAAATATTTTATCGGGAGATGGCATTATAGACCCTTGGGCAATCAAATATTGAAGATGGTAAAATTTTACAGCAAGGATTGCTCTTTCAGTTAAGGATTAAGTAAACTCAGAGCAGTTATAACAATAGTCCTAGAAGGATTAGATCATTAGGTGCATTGAATTATCACATTGACCTCATAAAACCCTGGACCTTCTGGTTTGTAGGTCAGTGTCTCAACTAACTGCACTAAAGCGTACGTCCTTACTGTTCATTCAAATGAATTGCAATTTTCTTGAAAATAGCTGTTTGCGATGTTGTTTAAACTAAATATATTTCTTACTCAAATAATTGGTATTAATTTTTAAGGCGAGAGAAACGAAATATAATATAATTTAAATATAAATATTAACCAATATTATCGAAAGAAAGGACATTAAATTAAATATGGTAAATAAACGATCACCGCCTTAAAAGTTATCCGTAAGAAAACAGAAAAAATAACGTTTAAGTCGGTTTATTTTGCAAAGGTTAATTATTAAGTAAATACTGTGACATGAAATGTTACTCTATTCTGTAATTTAGGCTATTAAATTTGATGAACGTTGGCATATTCAGATCGAACTCGACCGTCATGCCGAACGTCAGTGAAGTCGCACATTGACAAGTGCTTTAACGGTGACTGACAGTTAATGCTGGTCTGTTATATTGCCTTACGGAAATTGTAGAAACACAGGCATAAACTTATGATTTTGTAATCACTAATCATATACCATGCACTAGATTAAAAGGTCCGGCGTCACCCGGGTTTTGTATTTCATAATTCGAAATTAACTTGTGAAGGACTTTCGATTTTCAAATTCTATGCCAATATATAGGTATTTAGAATTTGAAATGAAGAATAACGACTTATCACACTCAAACTATTCGCTCAGAAAACGCTTGATACAGGTATTTATGACTCTAAAGGATGTAAAACTTTGCGTCCAATCGCTTCTACACACCAAGCCTGCTAGAAGTTGAAATAAGAAAAAAACTCAAATGCCGGAACATTAAATTGCATTGCCTTTGCGGAATATTTTAATTCAATATCACTTTCATACTCCCCTTCCCCAAAACCTGCGATATCATAATATACCTATTGTCATACCTCGCCTGGTATTCTCTATGTCCAGGGTAGAGAAAGTTATGTGACTACAGTGCACTGTGCATTATTTTCGTGGATTTCACTCTTCAATATTTATTTACCAGCTTCTCTAATTTGTCGAAGTCCCGTTTGATTTAATTCCAAAGCTACCTGTGACCATTGCCAACAATACACTGTTGCCATGTGAACTGTACATGGAATGTGATAATTCTATGCAAAAAGGTATTATGTATCCTCTAAAACATTTGATTTTTGCCATTTAAAATTAAAAAAATTCAAAATCCTTTCTCAGTGAGCACTTACATTATGAAACGAAAGTACTGTCAAATTTCAAAGTCTCTACTTATTATAGTTTAGGTTCTACGTTGATTCTTTGTCATTCATTCATTCATTCGCTCATTACGTATATAGAGAAGATGAGTAGCTGGGGGACGTGAAGTAGCCAACAGCAAGAATATAGATGAAATGCTGTTTTAAAAATTCTACCTGCGTTCAGGTAGCAAATTACAAAAAATTAAAATATTATTATATCAAGGTTTTGAAAAATATGAAAAAATTAGACAATTTTATTAGTAACGAGAAAGTCATGGATAATTTTTATGAATATAGGCCTACTTTCTCATTTTATAAAACATTATGCTACAAACCGGAACATCGGGAATTTGATCCCAGATAAAGTCGTGAGGAGATATAGATTTGCCTAATGCCGCATTCACATAGAAAATTAACCGTAAACGCAACGTAAACTTAAAAGTTTGGGGCATTCTTTTTCAATGGGATCATTCAAAGGTATCTGTATAAAGGTTAATGTCACGCGCAGCTCTCCTCTCGCTGTGACGTCACGCGTAGGCAACTAGTGGGACCGCGCCGTATCGCTTATGCTAGAGTAATATCTAGCATTACAGCTAATGCGAATTATGATGAAAATTAAAAATTATATTAGTAGAATAATAGGTAAAAGCAATCATAATTATATTCATAATATTAGGTAGAAGCAATCATAATCATACCTACTTAATTATAGAGCGGTTTTCTTCATCTTAATTACTTTTTTGAGACTGCCGTTTCCCGTTTTTCGAATGAGTTCTTTAATTTTAATGAAGGCCCTAGTTCAAGCTTTTGTACTCAAGGGGAGGAACAAGGTACATTCTGCCCCCCAACATTAAACCTTTTTTTAACCTATACGGCCTATGTATAACTACTAAAAGTCCTATGGAAACTTGTCCGGAAAAACAGGTTAAGCCACATTTTTGTAAAATGGAGAACAGTAGTATCTAATGAATGAAAGAGGCTGGAAAAAGAGTTTAAAGTTATTTTCATTAATTTCTGTGAACATAGACTTCAAGCATTCATACATATTGAATAATTTTTTCTTTATTTAAGCCCAGAGTGGCAAAAATGTCACTATCTCATCACCCTTAATTTTACCACTATTTCAACATGTTACAATGACACACTTTGTTAGCATATTGATGCTAAAATAACACAAATAAGACACTTACATCAATAAGTTCCAAAGCAGCAAAGAGATGAATGAGAAACTCGTAACGTTGTATCCTATCCCTATGTGTATGATAGGACTAAATGCCGCTTCTTTGTATAATCAAAGAAGCGGCATTGAAGGGAATCTTAGTTTCTCAAGAAATGAACTACAGTAGTAAATACAGCCCATATAATTTGCTGTTAATTTGTATATGTCTGCTTAGATTAGGTTACACTTGTATATTTTCAATTTTTAAACGCCTACAGGTGTTGAAAGGAAACATGAAAGTATTTTCGTCTGTGGCAACCATTTTATCAGCTGATCACGTTCTCATTTATGATTGGTTGTTACCAATGTTAAGTTTTCGTCTTAAATGGTCAATGCCTTGCTAAAGGTTGCGTTACGTTTTATGTTCTTAAGTTTACGGTTAATTGAATGCGGCATAATCCTTCTGGCTCAATCGAGGGTCTGAAATCAGTTCAACGCCTACGGAAGTTAGAGTACGATTACTTCGACAAAGTCTCTGGCCTTGAGACTTAGCCCAGCCAGCGAGCTTTTCGTTATAGCTTGCGCCGACTCGCATGCGCATAGATCAGTGAGCCACTGTTGAGCACAGAGTGAAGATCACGCTTGCAGTCATAGAAAATACTACACTGTAATAGATGTGTGGAAGGATAAGCCGCAGCGAGACAGAGACAGACAACACGTAGAGTGGGATAGAAGAGCTGGACCAATCAGGAACTCAAGGAACTGTGACACTCGCTCCTAAGGTTTGTACGTAAAAATCCAGAGACTTTATGGTAGTAATCTTACTCTAATACAGCTTTTATCATGAAAGTAAAGATTTCACGATTCCTTAAATAAAAAGTACCAGTTTTCTAGAAATCCTGGGGAAACTGTACACCGATTACATGAAAGGCATACATTTTATACATCGAATCGCTAACCATTCAATGACTTCAATCTATGATAAAAGCCTACAATATTTAACGCATAATACGTTTTATATACACCCGCCGCCGTGGCGCGATTGGCAGCACGGCTGCCTTACATCCCGGCGGTCTGGGTACGATTAGGTGTAGAACAGGTTTTCTAATATGACCCCGAAAGCTGGATTTAGAGGAGGTGGCTTCTAGTAAGTAATCTATGCACCAAATATACCTTGGTTCAATCTCAAACCTCTCCGCATATGTCTCTGTAGGTAGATTCGTCCTTTGGATAAGGATGTTAAACTTGGTGGTCCACGTGCTGTCTTTCAACAAGATTGGGCTAATACCGTTGTGTATTTTGTTCTTCTTTCTTTACACATGAGCTCTTTTACTTCTTTCAAGGAGTTTATAGCACAGAGCATAAGAAACCATTGTATAGATGTACGGTAAAATCAGTTATTATTCGATACAAATTGTAAGCAGTTCTTGCGAATATTAATAATTTTAGTAGAATACGTGGATATAAACTTATAAATGATCAAGCACAAGAAATTCTCTCAGAGGAATTTTCTTATATATTGCGTCACCTTTTGAGCGACAGAGATGGAAAATCATGTATATGACCATTAATAAACATGCACTCTCCTACTTGCAGAATTTAATATCTTTCGTTATTATTTCTCGTGCCTAACTATGAATATTTTTATCATTTATACGTTCGCAATGCATTATCATACAAAATACAACTGCTACATATGGAGAACTATCAACACTGTACTAAAGAAACAAATAAACCTTCTTAAGTTAGGCTTTATTCTCCAACACTGAATGTCGTTTGATTTTATGGCGTCAGATAATCGAGATGCCTGCAATTTTAAATGAATATCAATGAATATTATCTTTCTTAGACCGCGGGGACTTTCTCGTGCTTGTATCTGCATATACTACTGACCAGTGGTTGACACATAGGCCTACTTCCTACTTCTGAACCCGAGGATCTTGGGATCAAATTCTGACGTCAAAAATGAATGATAATACTTAATAAAAGTAATGGAACTGGTTCTTCTTAGGCTACTAAGAAAATGGATGGTAGTAAAACACGTAAAGAGAGGAACTGCACAATATTGCCTTCGAATAGTATTAGAGAGAAGTCAGGGTGTCGCATTCTGGAAAGTCAGGGGAAGACAGTGAAAGTAATGGAAATTGAAATTGGTCAGGAAAAGTCAGGGAGTTTTGTAAATTAAAGGAAAATGTCAGGAATTTGTTTATAAAAATGTGGAATAGTCAGCCCTAGTGAGGGAAATGTGAATGGCTGCGTTTTGCTGCAGTCTGTTGTAACCCACACTGTGTAAGCATTCTTTTCAGTACTTGAACTAGTCATTTCTTATTTTTGTTATGGAAATGGAGGAGGGTGAGCTTTTGTTTGTTTTATTTACAAAGAATCTTGAAAACATTGATTCTTGTGGTCGGGGAAATGTAAGTTTCTGGTCATGGAAAGTCAGGGAAAAACCAGATAAATTTATTTTGAAATCTCTGTGGACATCCTAGAAGTAGCCTACTGTATTGTAATTACTCTGTTCGAAATCCGCGAAATCGAAACCTATTGTCCGCGGACCATAGGTTGAGAAACACTGGATTAGATAGTTTTCTTTGGCGAAGTAGCGTGTAGGTGTGCACTTGTACAACTGATTATGAAATTGTTTGCCAATTTTAAAATATGAAGGTACAGCACAAGAAATGATTTAATTGCCAATTATAAGGCAAATGCTCAATGAGAAACTATTCTAAAGCATACAGTCACAAGTAAGGAAAAGAAACCAAAGTTTTCAATATTTTCTTATTTCTTAATTTAGATTCCATTTATTACGTAACTACCTCAAACTTCGTTATGAGTTACGACGAACCCATACTTGTATAATCGTAAAGCCTACCATTTGTGGTCCTCTCTGCGGGAACTTGAGCTGAAAACCTCTAATAGCGTACCTCCAACTACTTCTAATCACATACTGGTGTCCTGTGTATCTGGTGTATCCCCACAGGAAAAAATCAGTTGGTGTCAGGTCTGGTGATCTGGCAGACAATGTGATGTACGGTGCTTCTTCCGATCCATCTTACAGGCCTGCGGGAAATTGTTCATCTAAATATGTGCGAACAATGTTAGCTAGTGTGGTGGAGCCCCATCTTGCAAAAAAAAAAAAAAAAAAATTGCTCCCTCAGGGACTTGAGGCACATCATACAACATCAATCCCCAGAGAAACCCCACATAACTTCTACCGACCAGTTATCGAACCTGGGCCGCTGCGTGAGGAGGGCGAACGCATCCCTTACGCTCGGCGGATGGACTTGGCTTGGTTCACTTCTTTATAATGTTACGGTTCGCAGAGATCTGAATTTTTTTACATAGCAGAACGGAAGGGGTATCAGGAAAACATTGAACGATTTTAACGAAACTCTCTATGCGGGTTTTTTTTTTTTTTTTGTGGGGAGGGGGCAGGGAACTCGAATATAAGATATTTTCCTTGGCGACGCTTTCTAATCGTGAAATGCACCTCGAAATTTATTAATCGTTGTAATTGTTTATGAACGATTTGCGTATCTTATTCTTTCTTCTTTTCCTTAATTTTACCTCTCCCTTTTAGGGACGTTTAAGCGATCCACGCTTCTCGGGCCCTACAGGGCCGCGACCTCTCGGGAGAGGGATTATCTATATGTTGAAATACATTTTTTTTTTTGGTTCAGACAAGGACATGAAGGGCCTTCCCAGATGAGTGATCAGCCCAATGCCGGGGCCACCTCAGAGACATCAAGAACACATAAGGATGAGACACACTATTCCCACACTTCACTCTGAAGAAGGCGAGAATGGTATGAAGATAATAATGATGGCCAGATGATATCCGGGGACTACTAGGGACTAAAATTACCCGACATTTGTCTCACAGGGAGGAAAATCCACCTAGGTAACATCTCCCAACCAGAATTCAAACTAGGGCCCGCTTTGACTTGACGAAGTGCTCATAAAATACTTAATATAACATTGACTCACAGAAGTAATTCTATAGGATGACTCAGAATATTCTCTTCACTGTTATTGTACAGTAACATTGAAGATGGATATATGCATTCATAAGCCACAGATTATTGTATCTGTTGGATATTTCATTAGAATATTATAGGAAAAAAATTAAATGTCCAGCAGAGACAGAAATCTGTGGCTTATGAATGCATCTACAATGTTACTGTACAATAACAGTGAAAGCCCGATCACGAAAATCACTAATTAGTGTTCTCACAGTACTGCATATGACATAATTTGTCTGCCAGTGAGGTAGACCATTAAGGGCAATCAGTCATAGGAGAGAGGTTCCATCTGGCGCTGTGAATCGAACTCCGGCTAGCTCAGTTGGTAAAGCGGCGGCACGGATAGCTGAAGGTCCTGGGTTTGAGTCCCAATGTCGGAGGAATTTTTCTTCTATAATATTCTCATTTTCTCCATTCTTCTAATGGATAAAGAATTATTCATTTTCATGTTAGAAAGGCATCAATAGATGATCCTATATAATAATTTTGTAAAATTGCTGTACAGTGTTTTAAACAGCACAGAATTAATTATGTTATTACTTTCCTGGCTATATCGCGTAATATCAAGTGTAGTGAAATTCTGTAGGCTAATGTAGGAAAGTCTTCATTTATTTCCTTGGACAAGTATTTTGTTCCTTCTGACAAACATGGTTCTTTAAAGAAGCGAAATCTTAATCAGATTTGTTAGACTAGATATAGGCAGTATATGGGACGGATTTTCTAAAAACACTAAAATGCTGGAAATCGGTGAAAATATAAATTTCTGCAGTCAATATATCTGCATTCAATATATATGTATAAAAATATTTCATTTAATTTGTCAGATAGAATGGGTAATCTCAGAGTGAAAGACTGCAGGGAAAAATGTCAAGCGGATCTTAGAAAAAATGCCACAAAAGTTAGTATAAAATATACCACTGACTTTTATTGGGGTTTGTTGATATCCCCTTCATTATCGATATTATTTAATATAAGTGACTTCCTAAGAGTTAAACGATGAATGTAAAAGGTTATATTTGAATGTCCTTTCTTAATATGAATTACATCCACCACTATTCATGAAGGGTGAGTGAAACGTAATTATAAATGCGATCAACTTGACAGGTTTCACAGCATAACATAGACCCAAACCCCTTCCGGTAAACTGCTGGTGTGAAACACTGATATCTGGCTTAGTTTTGGCACTGTGGAAGAACTTTGGTAATACTATAAACCCTCATCTCTTGACAAAATGATCAAGTCTGCTCATGAGGGAAAAGGAATTTTATGGTCCATCAGGAAGCAAATCGATAAATTGCATCGTCACCTGATAATCCCATGAAATGTGGTCGCACTCATTGGTCATGTTTATCATAGAGTGACGTGGTCAAAATCCTGTATTGGTGGTGCATTCATGGTAAGGCTACCAAGTCTGCTAATTTGATGGATGAGCAGCACACTCCCAGACCGACAAGGAAATTTGAAGAGACCACAGTCGGTTATAGAATATGGGAACAAATGCTGTCTCTTGATTCAGTTATGGAATCCCTTAATCCGATTTAATATTAACTTGCGCGAATGACAATAAAGAAATTTTAGTTGCACTTTTCACATTATTACTTCCTCTGCCCGTACCGTAGGTACTAATAGGTAGAGGAAGTATTGTTTTCGACCCCCAAATTCGAAGTCGAGTTTTTAGCATAAATGCACGTTTCAAGGCCTACTGAATCCTGTGTGGATGCCTGTGAACAGGCTAGCTCCAAAACGAAAAATCGTATGAAATCAAAATTTCGTACTTGAGTCATGTAAGGTCAGGATTGGCGACAACTTTCTCTTATTTTTAAGGGGACTTTACATGAAGAAATTTTCGTTTCTCGCGATTTTCTCAACAACAAAATAAAGCTCTAACGATTTCCTTTAAATTTTGTACATGGAGTGCTTATACCAAGCCCTAAAACTCTTATCTGAAACTTTTTTCAAAAAATTATCTGAAGGGTGGTTGTAAGCTACCCACTGTTTGTAGAAATGTTGTCTTTCCTGGTGAACAACTCTATACGCGGACATTCACGGTCTCTTATTCCAAATAAGTACGTGAAGTGAGAAAGATGTATTGTTGGCCATGCTTAGGCTTACAGTAAAGAAATATCTGAGGGGAATATTCGATAAATTTCGAAAATTATTCTTAACGGCGGAAAGTTCAATAAACGTTTGTAGTCACTTGTTTATCTTCTTTTTTTGTTTGTCCATAGCCTGTGTTTTTTTGTTGCAACATTCAAAGAAGGGGCTATAAGGTACGAGTATTTATAGCATAATTAGTGTAAAATTGTGTCTTGCGATATGTGAATACCGCTAACTTTTATTTGGGCAGAGGAAGTTATGTGACTTTCACATCAGATTTTTTTTTACTGTAATCGGTGCAAATTTCAGTATTATGCTTTACTTTGTTCTTACTTTATTGGAAGTGTTCAAAAATTTTCCACAAACACAGTTATGTACGCGATATTTTTAAAAAAATGTAATTAGGCAGACTATAGAAACATTGAAGGGATTATTACATCCCTTCATTCCTTCTGGGATGATTACCATAAGAAGTATTCACCAGACAGAAATCTTTGTTTTCATTTGAGGTTTGCTTTACATAGGCTACAACATATTCACAAGTTCAAGAGAAAGTGAGGGCCCGAGCGAGAGAAAGATTAGGGGGAGGGAGAAGAGGGATCTAATGAAATAGAAAAAAAAACAGAGCGATGAGACATTTTATGACTGGCATTCAGAGCTGACATGGGGAGAAAGGGTAAGAGAGTTTATTTGAGGTCAGGTCAGTACACAGATTTATTAAGTTGTTGGTTACATAAGTTATAAATGCTTGCCACCCATGCGAACAGATGTTACCCAGATTGAATAATAAATTTTTCTGTTTCCTCGATTTGAACATAAAATCATGTTTACAGAAACATTAATTTCCTGTAATGTCCCATTTCAATTTCTTCAGTGGAGAAAGAGAATATATTCATTTATTTTTGGCAGTTTAATCTAACAGATATCTGTAAAGAAAATACGAATTATTCAATTTATCGTCTGATATACCTCTGACATAAATCAATCCCTTAGGCTTGTTTCTCTTCTAAGCAGTCCCATCTAGTCCAGTCTAGTCACGTCAGACTTAACCGAATTAAACGCTTCTTTAATACGTAAGCCTAAATATATTTACAATTTAACAAAACCAGTTGTTTTCTCACATTGACTGGGCTGGAAGCAAATGGCAAAATTAATTTTCGAAAGCATAAACTAGTAGTTGTTCTATTTGTAGTTGTAGAAATCTCGTTCTGTAGATCCTATGTTGAGAAGAATTCAAGGATAAAGAACACATCAGATTACAATATACAAGCATGTAATAATGTATAATATACTACACTGTAGCCTAAACTTAATCAAACTGGAAATATTCATCCATATTGTAGAAGGCGTAAGTCAGTAATAATTCCTTCAGATAACCTTTGCTGCTTAGGTTAACTTAGACTTTTTTTGAAGTGCATAATAATTTAATATTGTTTAGAAGCCTTTTGTATATGTGTACAAAGCAACATTCTGGAAGTGATAATAATAAGTAATAAGCAACATTCTGGAAGTGTTTCAATGAATGAACCGATCTACGTAAATTGTTCATGTTTCTAGTAGTACGTCCATGAACACTGCTATTAGTTTCAAATCTCTCAATATTATCAGCCCTGTAACACATGACAGAGCGTATGTATTCCCCTGTGGATGTGTGGAATATTAATTTTTCAAAGAGCGGTTTACACGATTATGTTAATTTTTTTATTCTCGCATATTATTCTCAATGCTCTCTCTCTCTCTTGTAATTTAAATATTTTCCCCTATTAAATATTGCTCCAGAATATTCCATACTTCATTATGGAGTGGAAATTTACAAAATACACCATGCGTAAAGCATCCTGTCGTAATACATGAAACAGAACTCCTAAGGTAAAGCATGCTGAACTTAGTTTTGGAATTAATTATCATTTCAATATGAGTCTTCCAGTCAAGATGTTGGTCAATTTGTAACCCTAAAAATTTTATATTACTAATTCCTTCTATGCCTTGTGTTTGGTAATTAATTATAAGGTTTGGGATAGGCCTACATCTATATTTTGTTCTAAATTGAATTAAGTATGTATTTTAAATATTAAGTGCCCGTTTAATAGCTTGAAACCATGTATTTAATTCGTGAAAATCCTTTGTAGCTACTCTTGTCAAATGTACCTGGGATTTTCCTGCTACAAATACACTACTGTCATCCGCAAAAAGCAATACCTAAAAAATGAAAAAATGTAATGCTTTGTGAAAAAATGTAAAAGTGTTGAATCATATTAGTCAGACAATTTGGATGAACTCAATAGGGCTGCTTTGTTGTGAAAGAAACCGGATTCAACTCAAGTTCGATCCATGCGGGATTCATATTTAGTATAGTGGCTTCTGGAGAGACATAGCATAGCTTCCTTCAGCTGATCAATTTTACGTTAATTCTTAAGTGAAACCTACCTCAGAGATGTGCTAAGGATTCACTATCTTGGACTGCTTCCTAAGTTTTCTGAATGATGCTTAAATCCTGGCCGTACTTCAATTTTTGTTTCTGGAGATGAACCTATCAGTTTGGCACAAACAATTATTTTATCTTTTATGTAATGCTTATATTTTTAATTCCTTTTACAAAATTCATTCGAATTTCTTATAATGGAATAAAATGATTTATAACTTTAATCCTTATAGTAGGCCTATGCTTTGTGTCCATCTCCACATTAAGTTCACACAACTAGGTGAAGAAACATCGATCCATATTTTTATATTTTATAAAGCACTTGGCATAATGACCGCCGGCGTGGTCTTGTGGTTAGCGTCACTGACTACAGATCCATCGGCCTGGGTTTGATCCCGGTACCTCCTCGGATTTTTCTGAGGTAGTGACGTCTGGTAGTGGTGCACTCAGCCTCGTGATTCAAATTGAGGAGCTACTTGATAGAGAAGTAGCGGCTCCGGTCATGGAAACCACCATTAACGGCCGTGGATGTCGACGTGCTGACCACATGCCCCCCCCAATCCTGCCGTCTGTCTATGGTAGATGACGCAGCGGTCAGATGGTAGGCCTTGTCCCTTCTGGGATGTTACCGCCACGAAGTTAGTTTTTAACTTGGCATAATACATTTTTGGGCAATTTAGATGAATTTAAAGAAGTGCGGGCATAAAATGTCCTCCTATTGGTCCGCCAATGATAATTTTAGAAATAAAACTGCTAAGCAAGCAATAATTTAATTCTTCTGCAGCCAAAATATAAGCAGCGCAGAGTGACAAATCAACTTGTTAAACACTAAACTGCTGGTTTGTGCAATTGCACTGGTAAACAATTATATTATTCGAGGAATTGTAACATTGCTTTAGGCAACCGAATTGAATGAACAAAATTGTATGAATGCATGCTCACCATGATTATAATCAGGTGCTATGACATCAGTGACGTGCTATGAAAATTATAGCAAACTATAAAAGAACCACAAGTATCGTATAAACATAGTTTGTAAAATAAGTTTTTTTTGTTACATTATAATTTGTATTTTTAATTTTTCCAATTGTAGACAAAGTTAACTGTATTTTAAAAATTTAAAATATATCTGTGCATTTTATAAATATTTCTTTTCCTCTGTAATATAATCTCATTTCTAGCCCCTAAAGACGAGCTCTACTCATCTGGGGGCAAAAAAAAGTTTGTTTGATTTTGTACCTTGAAAGAAAAGTTTGTATGTGCATCTGTATTTCTGTAATAATAAAACTCCGACTACGTGTCGCTACATCCCTGGAGGGACTAGGCCTACCATCCGGTCGCTGCACCTACCCATGGAAGATGGCAGGACTGAGGGGCATGTGGTCAGCATGCCGACACCCACGGCCGTTATTGATGGTTTCCGTGACCGGAGCCGCTACTTCTCAATCAAGTAACTACTCAGTTTGCATCACGAGGCTGAGTGCATCCCGTTCCGGACCTCCCTACCTCAGATAAGTCCGAGGAGATACCTGGGATCGAACCCGGGCTGCTGATCTGTAGCCAGCGACGCTAACCACGAGACCACGCAGGCGGTCTTCTGTAATAACAAATATGTAAATAAATTTAAAATATAAAGAATACTGATATTCCCAGGTAGTTATAAACTTCTATATATGATTTCTAAATATTCGTATATACCTCGCCGTATTCGCCGTATTTGGAATTTGCCGAATGCGTATAATGCTGATTCTAATTTTATTTTAGTTTTACGAAGACTGTTCTCGTTTACGATAAATGAATCTCATGAAGGAGGTTAGCATTGTATTTATTAAACTAAATCGGGGGTTGTTTCTTTCCCCAGGATAAAATCTTCCTGTAAATAACGTAAATTTCTCAGTTTTGGTTACATGTGAAAATTTGGGAGCAATAACTTGTAAGTGTAACTTTTTATTATCAGATTTATCAGTATTCCTATGATCCACATTAACTTACTTCTCTATTCATTATCTTCACAGTTTTTTTTACAAGGGCTTCATTACACCAACTCTTGCTGTATGTTGTCTTTTCACTCTTCAAGTTTTAAAAACTAAACAATATGCGGTGGGTGATGTGAAAGTTGAAGCTTTTCGCTTTGATGGTTTTTTCCATAGCCACTCATGCCGCTTGGTGCTAAATACTTTCATCTGGAATATAATAATTACCTTTTTTATTTGAACATTGCGTTTAGTATCCATAAAACTACTGGGAATATGCTTATTGTTTATTATATATCTGTACACGGAGGTAAAAGACTTTATGCACCAAATATTTTCAGGAAAGTTAAACTAGTCAGTTTTATACCTGTAACTTTTTTAATTTAAAAACCTTTGTAGACTTTTCTTATACAATAGTGCAAACAGTGTGCAACTTTTATTTATACAGTTTTCGAACTTTGATTTTCATTTTGTAAATAATGGGTGGAATCTTTTCCATTTCGCGAATGGAACATTGTTTCACTGGTGGAGGTTTCATTTAACGAAGGCTATTATTCAGTTACCCTTATTTTCTTATAGAAGATAAGTGGTAAGCCCATGAACTCGTCTGTCACCTAGTAGGAAACTGAGGTATTATTTTGACAAGAAGGGGGCAGGAAAATGGCCCAGAGACATTAATTTAGGCTTGGAGTTCTTTATCGTGCCGTAAATCTACGGAACCCATGGGTTATAGTTCCCCCGGAGGACGTCGTGCGCAGGACGTCTGCTCCCTGAAAGTCCGTTGGCCTTGGCCAGTTTTGAATCCACGACCCGGATACAGCAATGGGCAGGCATCAACGTGGCCAAAGATACCACCTTACCATAAAAAAGTAAAGTTTTCTCTACCATGTTTGCAAATAATATATTTTGGTTTTGGCTATCAAGCTTATTTTTTTAGTATCAGAATATTATTAGGCTTATTGTTATCAGATGGCTTATTATTCTGAGTATAAAAACATACAAATCTCCAGGCCTTGACCAAATTCCTGCAGAATTAATTAAGGCAGGTGGGGATAGATTAAACAAAGAGTTCCATAAACTCATTCTCATGATTTGGAGAAAGGAGGAATTGCCAGATTAATGGAAAGAATCTATTATTATAGCGACTCACAAAAAGGGAGGTAGGGCCGAATTTAATAACTATCGAGGAATTTCTCTCTTATCAACATTATACAAAATTCTATGTAATACACTGCTGTCAAGATTAACCCCATATGTGAAAGAAATCATTGGAGATCACCAATGTGGATTTAGCCGAAATAGATCAACCATTGATCATGTATTTTGTATTCGCCAAATCTTGGATTGATTTAAGGGAAGTCGGATTTGCGAGGGATGATTGGATGGAGTTAGCACAGAATAGGGTTGAATGGCGGGCTCAGGTAAGCGCGGCAATGAATCTTCGGGTTCCATAAAATAGTTAATATTCCTTTAGCTTGCTGAGGAATTGATTATTGCCATTAATTGATTAACTCAGTAAGTAAGTAAGTATCAGATGGTATTTTACATCCCCTGAAATAGCACGAAAAACATAATAGGCCTAACCATAGTCTGAGAGAATTGAAGGATTATTTTTTTTAGTTTTCTACGATAATTTTTTCTTGCTTGGGGGTGGGGTTACGTCTGTCAATACTCTTACTTATGTAAATAGACCTAATATAATTTAGATTTTTTAAATTAAGTAGGCCTATTTTATGATATAATAACTTACGTGTATGTTGTGAGCACGTATGGTCGATACCGACCTGTGCGCTGGTTAATGTTAACAATAGGCCTATGTAAGAAACTTTTTGTGAAATAAATATACACAAAAATATACGCTGTAAAATATAAATTATTTATTTTTCTTCGACATGAGCCGACAAAGTGGCAGGTAATTCAGGGGTTTAATATAGATCATTCTGTAACTATATAAATATCATCTATTCATGTCCTCACAGCTGCTTTTTGTGACATGTAAACTCATAATGAGTTACATATTCATTAGCCATATACCTTATAACCTCGAAAATATTTTTATGAATCATTACATGGTAAATCTATTGTTATGTTTTGATATCGTCTTTTTTAAAAGTTCAAGCGTTTGTGATGTATTGTCAAATAACACAAAACAGCTTATTTCATGAAGAAAATAATTATTGTATATAGCCTACTCGTCAAAATATTAAAATATCGACTTTTTGTGATGTCGCTTCACTTTCTTGAATTCTGTCAATTTAGACTATGTTTCCTTATTTCATAAACTAACATAAAAATATCAATGAGCTAAATTGATATCTAAAAGTAAATTAGGCCTGCTATAAGGCCATTTCTTCCAGCTATGGTAGGTTGCAGCCTAAGGCGGAAAATTTTGAAGGGCGGCAGTTTTGCTTTTCCAAAATTAAGGGGACATACGACAATTTGAACGTATATATACCCTACCTGACAACAGAACACCTTTTTCTTTCTCACGCTGATGTTGCATTCAGACGCTATTAGACGGGCAACAAAATAAAGTTCATAAATCTGGGAAAATATGTAATCTTTACTTGCCTCAGTAATTTCCGGCAAAACATTCTCACTTTGTTGCCAGTCGGTTGGCAAATTGGATATCTCGGTAGCAGCAACGTCTATGCAATAATTCATGAAATAATAAATAAACTGACGGAAACGAAGGAAGAGGAATCATATTTGTATAAAAGACTTTGGAAAATGGATTTGGGTCGTGAAATAAACTTGATAACTATCTGCTTAATAACTTCACAATGATGTCAGAAAGTGATCTGGAATTGTTGTGAACCTAATCGGACCGGAAATTTAAAGAAAGGATGCAAGTATGATGAGCTATCCCTGTTGTTACGAGATAGCCATGTAGATAATTTTTTTTTACTCCAAGATATTTTGACTCGAAAATCACAAAACGGAGAACACATTCATTCTCGATCTCAGATTAAGCTGGCAATATTGTTGTGTTTCCCTTTTCAGTTAGAACATTCGGCAACCGAGTCCGGTTACACACACGACGGATTTTTTCCGTCGCCGCCGTTCCACAGTAGTACACTGAAGTAAGTTAGAGCTTATACACTTAAAAAAAATCTATAAAATTTCCGTCGGGCTCCAGTGGCACTCGGCGGCTGCACAGCTACCGTTACTATGAACTAGTGGTTCATGTGACCAAATACACTTTTACACACAGAGCGTTTTTTCTGCCGTCGAGTTATTTGCTCCAGTGTGATTTGAGTTGTAATGACAGGTTTATCGTACAGTATTTCGATTATCAATGAACATGAGTGACATTATTGATACTGTACTCGCACTGCCGTTTATTTGTTTAAAATTCTGAAACCATGGTGGCTGTTATTGTGCCTTGTTGAGGGGGTGCGATTTCAATCAAATATTTAATAAAAATACAACAACATTTAATGAAAATTAATTTGTTAATAAATTATTTAATCAAACATACCACATTAATTTCCATAACAATTGAAAAGATGAATTTTGATTTTACACGGCAAGGAAAACAGTTGTTTCCTCTGATAATCAATTCAAAACTTATTTCTGAGCACGTAGTTCCTGTTATTATTAAAAAATTACAAATTTTCAGGTTAAAAATCGGATTTCAAAATTTCAAAATCTCACTCATTTCAAATTGGAAGGAAAGGGGGTTTATGTGGGAAAAAGAAATGTTATTATTTTAATTACTTTATTAGGGTTGTATCTTATTTCCAGTGTTACAACAATATTTTATAATTAGATAAAAATTATGACAAGAAAAAAGTCATAAGAATATCCTTATATTTTGGATATCTGCCAGGAAACCCTTCCTACACTTGAAACAAAATATCTACATAGAGTGTTTCTCACATCGTTTGCTTTGATGCCTCTGCAATCAGTAATTTGAATAACACAGTTAAATTGATGTGATTCCAAGGTAAAACTACACTGCATATACCAACCAGCTACGACGGTGACGGAAATTTTTTCGCCCAGTGTGTAAACGTTTGATTTCTTTGAGCGGCGACGAGGGAAAAAATCCGCCGTGTGTGTAACCGGCCTGCTCAATTCTCAAGGAAACACGCTCAAAACGCAATCCCAATTTTGCGAATTATAGGCTCAAGAGCAATTCGCGAACGTTTCGACTTACAGACGTTTCGCGAACACACATTAAGACTAAAATCCACAAAAAAAAAGGGGGCCATATTAATCTATTATGTAAGTTAGTAATATTTACTGTTATGAAATAATTTATAGGGGCTTCAGATACACGAGAGCTTATTGGCGGGAAATTTTCAGGAACGGCCCTTCCTGCTGTAGACCCTATTAACAATAACTTATATAACATCTATTCTTAGTTTTATCCCGACCAATCTTGTGAACTGTGAAATCCTTGTAAGGATTCGTTTTTGTAATGCACAAGAAAACGGAAGGTTAACTAATTTTCAACAAAGTCTTCAAAAGTTTAAAAAATAATAATATTAAAATAAGTAAAAGCCATATTCCCAAAAATGAGTAACTTAATGACTAATGATATTTCGTTTGTCCATGACTCCATTATTGAACTACTAGTAGGTGCCCGCGGCTTCGTCCGCGATTATTTACTCAACTGCTAGTAGACTAGCTAGATATTTTGTTTAAATAGTTTATTTAACAGAAAAATAATTAAAACATAATTATTGATACTAACATTCTTTTTACATAAATTGCAGGAATTACATAATGTTATTCTTAATTATGTTGTATTACGTATTAAATGTAAATAATGAAAGGAACAAAACGAATCTTCTGCTGCGATACGGATATACATATTCGAAACTAAAAGATTAATACGTACCACAGATTCATGAATAATTAAAACGATTGGTAATGATTAAGAAGCTAAAAACATGGAGTCACAGACAAAAGAAATATCAAGTTACTCATTTTAGGAATATGAAATGAGGTTTTTTCTTGGCTTTTACTTATTTAGACATTATTTTGGTTTTATCTTTTTTTGACGATTTTGTTGAAAATGGGTTCGTTCACGATTAAAGTGCGCCACCCGGGGAAAAAAAGATCTGAGAAACAAGTTCACTAACCCAAAAAATGCATCATTCAATGCTTTCCCATTTAAGAATGCATTCATGATCCCCTTAAATCCAAATATGTAGAAAAGAATCAGATCTGCTAGTTGTAAACAAATGAATCAAGATAGCAACCAAGCAAGCTCACCTTCATTAATTTCACAATTGAATACGGAAACACAAGTTCAAATAACATTTGTGTTTTACAGTATGTACGTTCTACAGGCTTATAATATAGTCTCATGCACGTCTTACCTTTGTAATTTATTTGGGTTTCATTCCCATACAGTAGGCCCTAACCTATATATCACGATAATCGATAAAAATATGAGACTGCTTCCCATAGAGTATCGGCTGCATTCAAAATGAGTAGGTGAAGCGCTACGTCATCTAATTTGATAGCTTTTAACTTGATGACAGCTAAAGTGTGTATGTGCTGTGTAATGCCTTCATTTCCATATTTGAAGGAACGTACTCTCTAGAGTCTAGATGATACTCTCAAGCGTATTGCTATTTCTAGCCATAAAGGAAATACGTATGCCATTAAGGTATGATTTATGTAAGACACAGGAAATGAATCCTTTATGTTATTCGGTAAGGTTGACATAAATTTGTTCGACACCTTTGAAACATTTCACTTGTAATCTGAATAGTAAATCTTCGCATCTAGTAAATTTATGTCATAAATTTATGCATAAAGTTTGTTTGCTATGAAATCCTTGGCAAATACAACCATAAAACAAAACATCATAGTGTTAAAATAATGTGTTCTTGTGTGTGTGTGGTTCACAACTTATGCAGTCACTTGCAGGCCTCTATCAAGGTATCTTGAACCACATTAAATAGATTACAATAAAAAAATCTTCCAAGAAACATATACAGGCAATAAAAATCATATAAACATAAGTATGCAAAGGTATGGTAAAATCTACTGCCACATCCTGTAGCCTATGCCTGTAATATTGATATACTTCTGCTTTTTGGGGACGTCAGATGTCTTGCTTAATGTCGCTGATGATTTCTCGCGACTCGTTATCTATTTTCTGGTGAATATTAAATGCATGTAAGTGACGTTCCATGCTAAAAGTTATTGCTGTCCCTTTAGCTTAGGCCTAAGTGAATGAAATTTCAAGCATCCCGTGTAAAATCAGAATTAAATTAAGGATGGAAAAGGTATTTCTAGGAAAATCAACATAGGCCTAATCCTACTTTATACATTTGATGGAAGTTGGATGCTATTTACGTACTGAGTTGATATGACCTGGTGCATTACAATTACTTTCGGTGAAAATGAGATATCAGTAAATGGTAGCAGCCTGATATTCCCCTTTTGCAATTCTGACAGATGAATCGGTAGATTGACTGCGTAATACGCATTTCCAATAAACAGAAACTAAAACATCTTCACCACAAATAAAATACTCAGACTATTAAAGTGACTGATGAATGTATGCTTTATTCTTTATCTGTCACACATATCTCTTACCTTCTTAAAGTTTCATTGTTAACATGCAATATTTCCAAAGCGGGTAAATCCATTATTCCTCTCTATATATTTTGAGCTCTTTTTCCATGTTTAAATTCCTCTTATAGACACACTTCATTCTATGTAATACTCCAAACATCCAAGTCATAATGAGTGAAGTCAGGAGAGCGTTATGGCCACGATCTCTGGTTTCGAACACCCAGAAAATGTCCGGCACGATCTCATTTGCACTGTCAGTGTTTTGTGCAACATAACGAGGAAGTAGTCGATCAGAGTAAATAGTACTTCTAAAAATTGTGACAGTATCGATTAATGTATCTCCCACAGTCAACAATGTTGTTATAAACTATGAGTCCACTTATCTCGCAACCCGCGTGGGTGAATCTCTTTCTGTACTTTGGTGCTTACAGATATTCGGTATAATCATTGCCGGAATCAGGAAACAGGTTCAAACGTTATATCTATTCTTTTCTTTGTAGGTATGTTATCCTATTATATTCAAAAATAAATATTACTATTACTACTAATATTACTATAAGTTTGTTATAAGGATACAATTAGAAGAAAAAAGGCTTAAAAAGGACATAGAAAAAACTAAGGGTTTAAATTTCTCTATTGGATTGTCAGGAGAATTTCCCTGAAATTTGCGATAAATTTTAAACTGAGAAGTAATGCATGTGAGTAATGATTCTTAAAGGTGAATGAGATAATATTATGTGACTGAGAATTGAAACTATTACCGGCAGTTGCTGTGAGCAAGTAAATGCTTTTAAAGTTTCAAAGTTAAAAATCTTAATAGTCTTGGAATACAAACTTGCATCACGCGACCAAAAAATCAAGCCACCAGAGTTAACTAGTGAGCAGCGATAGTTCCACTATCGTTTATGCTCTATTACGGCGATAAACTAAGATGCTGTGTAAATTATCATGGCCAGCGAAGCCTTTACTATTGCATATTGTCTAATTTGTTACATCAGCATAGTGACATACACATGCACACCCGCAAACACACACACACTCATACTGTGCCATGGAGCTGATTTTTAACAAATGCCTGCTGCATACACCTATATCGTTGGAAGACAGCTTCGTTCAATGATGACGTTTGTGCAGGAAGTGCACGGCAAGTCACTGTGTGTGACAAGACAAGCACTCCCCTGCTGCAATACTAATTCCCCTCTCTTCCCCCCGTTCAATGGTGCCAACATTTCACAAACACCTCGCAGAAGTCTTAGCACGTGAAGGTAGAGCAGACTGCAATGACGAAAACAGAGCAACCTTTTATTGTCCCCTGCAGTAGATAGATAAAAAAAGTTATATATGACTAAAATCGCTCAGCGTACAAGAGGTGCTTCGTTGTACTCCCAGCATCAGAGCTTCAGTTAATGTGTGATTTAGTTATATTTAATTAAAATTCAAAGTAATAAAACTTTAGAAATTAGCTATTATAAAACATTTTCTAAATGGAAGCAATTTTGTATTAAAAAGAATAAAACTATGTTCTTATGTTACAATACGAAAGTACAGTTACGTTACAATTCGCAAGTAAAGTATTCTTACAGTACGAAAGTAAAGTTATGTTACAATAATATGAAAGTACCATAAAGTATGAACTGTATTTCACCATGACGCACATATTGGACTGTTAAATTGCGCGTGAAAATGCTAAGGGCGGTGACACACAATGTAGTGGAAAGTCGAACAAAGCACAAATTTCATAACTGTCGCACACAACTAGTGTGTGGGGTAACAAAATTAGAATTCTGCTCACGTTGTGACCAGCAGTGTGGACTATGAGCGTTAATTAAGATATAAATCCATTTCATAGGTCGATTTACATGCAGCTCCAACTATGTGCCACTGTAAAATAAAACAGTATTTATAATACATAAATTTAAAGCGTATTATCAGTTTGTAAAACGGCTTATAATCAAGGGAACCCTAAGGTATGATCTAAGTGTATCCCACAACTTAATTTTACTGTGAAAAAAAATAGAGGGTAAACAGTTCGAATCTTTCAAATCTCAGTGAGGCTGTTCCGGTAAATCCGATGGAAAACGGAACTTGAGCCGAATTTCAATCTATGTAAAAATTACCCAGCGCCCGTTTTCTTCGAGGCTTAAAATCGAAGCAAATTGCTTGACTAATCTTCTGTAAGTATGAAGGTGAAACTGTAGCTCAGCATCAGAGTTTCTGCATATCGAATGTTTGAGTAAATGTGACAAAACTGATCATTTGTGGCAAATGGGGTTGACATATGAGCCAAGATAACACAGTACTGTTCACCAGTAGAAAAAAAAAAAAAAAAAAAAAAAAACTGTAATGATTTAACCACAAAAGCATGTGATGCGTTTTTCTTGAGTGTATTTCTTACACTTCTTGTAAAAAGTAGTTGTCTCCGGTGGCCTCTTGGCCGATTTGATACAAACAAGTGATAGTTCAGACCACCATGCATTTCAAATGGTAATAGGCATAATATGCTATTTATAGATTTTAAGTGAGGGAATTAATTAGGCCAATGTAATGGTAAATACTTTTTATTTGCCGTTTAATTTAAGGGATGTATGCCAGAACTGTGTAACTCCAAGAATAAAATGATATAATGGCATGATTACTGAAAACTGCTTTCTCTCTCTACGAAAGTAGTAAAAGAGAATTATCCTTGTTAATTGGGAACGTGACATGCACGAATATGCCTAATCGAAAACGCGGACAACAAGAATGTTAGAATTATAACTGTTGTAGTTGAATTCAGGCAAGGTTGTCATAATGGACGTTATCCTCGGAGTTTTCATTAACAATAATAATCCGGTGGAAAACTTGAGCCAAATTTCGTGCAAGTAAAATTTACCCATCACCTGTTTTCTTGAAGGCTTAGTAATCAAATCAAATTGTTTGATTGAAAAAAATCTTTTATATATATATATATATATATGTAAATATAAAGAAATATATATGTATATATGTATATATTGTAACAAGGGCTCGTCGGGGTTCGAAATCAGAACACCGAGTTTCTAACTGAAGGATGGAGGTTTCTTTATTTCCTATCAAACAATGGTCAATACAGTCAGAAAACTCCGGAATGTTCTCCAAATCACTCTTCTGTCCGGTGCTCACTGCCACGTCACAGCACTGTCCCAGTCCAATCCAGATCAGCTCACCAGGTCTTTTGTTCACTAGTTCCTCCGTTCACCCTTCTCTCCGGTCACTAGTTCCCCGTTGACTAGGTCTTCCGTTCGCGGGTCCCTCCGTTGACTAGTCCCTCCGGTCACTGGTTCCTCAGCTTCCCAAGTCCTCAGCTGCGCTGATCGGTCCACTCCGTCCAGGTCCTCAGCTCCTCAAGCCACACTTACTTGAGGTCGCGCTGATCAGTGCTCTCCTTTCAGTTCACACTCTGACGCTGACTCTCTCCCGCTGCTACTGACTGTTACGGACTTACTGTTCTCCCATTGACTGGCTCATCACTCCTCGCGGACTGACTCCCTCTGACTGGCCGTTGCTGTACTGAACTCTGTTGCTGTTACTGACTTACTGACCGACTCTCTGCTACTCAGGAACTGTCTCTCTCAATTCCGACTTTCTGACTGACTCTCAGCTACTCAGGAACTGTCTCTCTCCTCTGATTTACTGACTGACTGACTCAGCTCGCTCGCAGCCCTATATATAGGCCCGACGAATATTCTAGAGCCGATGTCTCGAAAGTTCCGCCCGCGTGGAATCTGGAATGCGCGCTGCGCCGCGCGGGCACACCCTTAGCGCGAGCTCCTCCCTACAGGCCTTCCCCCGAAGCGTGGCCCAATAGCCGTGCAGCTGTCACGCCCACTGGCGCTCGTCTGCCGCCCGTCCACTAGAGAGGCCGCGACGTTTCTAGACTCCGTCGTTGTGGCAATTTCTGGGTGACTCCTTTTTCTGTCAGTTTCTAGGCGAGTCTTTTCTGGGCTTTGTGACAGTATAAACAAATATATATATGGGTGTATATATATAGAAACTGTTTGATATATATATATATATATCAAACTGTTTCTAGCGCAAATTGGAATAGCCCATAACCTGGTCCGAGATTTTTTATTTCGATCACTCAATTCCAAATTTCACGCAGAGAAGCCAAGTGACATTCTCTATGCAGAATATGGCGACATAAAGTGCGGGACATTCAAAATCTTGCACTATTTGTATTTGTATTCCGGATAATTCGCTCACGGATAAGCGAGAGTTTGAGTAATTGTCGGATTATGACTAATATTCCCTATAACCCAGATAACGCTGACGTCCTTCCAGAAGGATGCGAACAGCAGTAGGTAACATCTTTATTTTTCGAAAGTTCTTCAATTACTAGCCCGAATGCAGCATCATATTTCGTAACTAGAAACTGCACGCTTTAATTTTTATGTTATTTTAGTCTTCGTTGTTGAGAGGTTAGTAGTGATATTTAGCTGTGAAGTTACGTTTCTAACAAAATGGAATATGTCGAAGACCTTCGGATAGATGGGTCTGTGTTCTATGTTTCTTCTTATTCTTTTGTTGCAAATTATTATTTATTAATTGCCTTAAATATCTTCTTTACCATAGTGATTCACCAAACAAGCATTACGAACAATATTGTAGGCCCCACAGCGGACTTTCGTAACGCTTCCTTCCAGAAGGACGTCAGCGTAATGGGACCCTAAAAATTTGTTTGTGAACTTCTTTTGAAGAATAAAACCTGATGTTTCATTATTGTAAAAAAATATATGTAAGTGAATATTAATGGGAAGATGACGTAAGTATTCTTTCTTTGTGTCAAATTAACAGTCCCATGAGTTTTTTTCATAGATGACGTGGTAAATTTGCTGGTGACATACAAATCAGTACGCCGCAAAAAGAAATAGGCTTGGAGACCGGTCTAAAGAAGAGATGAAGTGTTTCCTAGCTTTTATTGCGTGGTTATGTCGACCTGCCACAGAAAGATAACATATATTGGGAAAAGTCACCAAATGCCAATAACATATTGATTTCCGAATCTATGGCAAGGGATCGATTCCGATTTATGATGTGGAACTACCGTTAGGTGATCGATTTGCTAAAGTACGGCCACTAATAGATAAAATAAATGAGAAATGTGTAGAGTACAGTTCACATATTCAAAACCGCTCCGTAGATGAGAGCATGGTACCTTACTTTGGTAAACATAGGCTTAGTGCAAAACAATTGATCCATGGAAAGCCCATTAGGTATGGCTATGAGTTCTGGTGTGGTGGACCTAGTTTTGGGTACCTAAGCTGGTTCGGGCCATATCAAGAAGCTGGTACATTACCTGATAAATAAAATTGCTGAAAAAAGACTTTGATATGCTGACTTATATTCACAAGCTGGAACAATTGCCCTATAGAGTGTATTTTGGCAAGTTCTTTACCTCAATGCCTTTACTTAGGGATCTGCATAAGAGAGGAATTGAAGCCACAGGGGCAATGAGAGCCAATAGAATTGGGAAAGAGTGCGATATGACCAACAGTGATGAAGGAAACACCACGGGGTACATACGACTTCAGGTCTGATGACACTATCAACGTCCTCGTTACTAGATGGAATGATGATAGTGTGGTGAATGTGGCTACTAACTTTGATAAAGTTTTACCAACTCGGCAGGTATCTCGCTACTCACAAAAGCAAAAAAGCGAATTAGTGTCGATCAACCACAGTCATCCACAACTATAATACACACATGGGAGGCTTTGACACAGCTGACCAAAACATTTCTTTACACCATGTATCAATCAGAGGCAAGAAATGGTATTTCCCTAACGTTGCACTTTGCTGAACAAAATGTGTGGCAATTTTTCCGGCAAGATGGCGGTAAATTAGATCATCTATACTTTCGCCGAAGACTAGTCACTACTATTTTTAGTCAAATAGAAGAGTGGTTTCAAGAGGACGGCCATTGGGTTCATCAAAGGCTCATCCTCGGTTAGAAAAATTGGAGCATTATGTTGCCGACCTACAACCAGACAGTGTTACAGGAAAGAAAAAAACAGCTCCATTGCTGAAAATGCCACAAGAAAGCTACAAATCAGTGCGTGAAATGTGTTTTGTCACTTCGTGTAACATGTTTCGTTGCTTATCACACAAAGCAAAGTGAATAACAACAATAAAGTACTCGAAGATGTGTATTTAATTATTTTCAGTGATAGGTCAATTTGAATGTGCATTACGCTGACGTCCTTCCAGGAGCATGGGCATTATTTCAGGAAGTATGTAAGTTACAAGAATAAATCGCATTACTGTATGAATCTTCAGTTTAAATGAAGTGTTTTATGCAATTTAATAAACGAAAACGTGTTAAAAATAATTCCGCGCTATCTGGGATAAATGATTTTACCCTTTATCACTACAGTGTGGTACATCTTGTGCTACTTGCTAGCCGTGGTTCTGGTCTCTATTTTTCTTGGACATCTTAGATGCTTTCATGATGTGAAAGAGTTTCTTTAGTCGGTACATGTAATCCGTGAAAGATACATTACATGACCTGGTTAACATCTTCCAGTAGAGCTCGGTTTTCAAGCCTGTGATTCCCCAAGAGGTTTTACTGTTATTTACTGCATTTATCTAATCCTCGTTAGGCGCAAACCTCAGACCCGTGTAGCAGCTAATCTGATTTTCTTATTAGCCGCATGGAGCAGACTGGCTTAACGAGGGCTGGATCGAATATGAATGCAAATGAAAGCATAAGAGACACGTAGTTGCTAGAAAACATTATCTCCATATTAAGTGGTTTTCCAGGATAAATTTGTTTACAACCTTGCACACCACAAGGGTTTCATTTACTCAGGTCAAGAGTATTTGAAGAAACTAATTTCGGCGGGAATGCCTAATTCATAAAATAAATCAGAAGTTATCTGACGGCCAGAATCTTCAATAAGAATTTTATTTCGGGGAGTAGGCAGTGTCAATTAGTATTTACTTTCAAACGTTTCGTTTAAGTGGTAACTTTCCACACTTCCCAAATTATATTTCATAATAAGTTAACAAATATATTCATCTTATACTCTCAATTTTACTTATAAATGAAATGCATAAGCCACTTAGGATACTCTGAAGTTAAATAACACTGAATACTAGTTGTAGTAACTTATATAAAATCACCATGCAGCAGTTGCAGCACTAGTTTCCAATAGTTGTTTGTAGAAGGTCAACAGCCGTAATATATAAAAAGATTACAATAACAGCAGTTGCCCAATTGTTATTTACGGGAAGTCACTATGTATAAGGTGAATATATTTGTTAACTTATTATAATTAACCCTCAAAGGTAAAAACAATGAAATTCATCAATTTATATTTCATAGTCTGAGAAATGTGAAAAGTTACCACTGAAGAAGTTCCCCGCGGCTGGGAAGTAAATAGACGCTACTCACCGACACGGCCTACATCCCGAAAAAAAATTCTTATTGAAGCACCATCATAATACGTTGCCAGAATACGCACTTCATAAAGATATTAAATTAACTTGTTATTAATATGTCATTGTTACTACAGTTCATCTATTATTTTCTTATATATTTTGTGATCTATACAAGGAACTTTCCATATGACATCCAACATAATCCTCACATATTGATTGTACTCGTGCATTAATAGAATTCAAAAAATTACAGCAAGTGTGACTCCTATAAGACGTTCAATTCAATAGCACTCACATAATATGACTTGTTAGTATTGCTAAAATTTTAAACCATACCATGTTAGTAACTTCCAGTGTATTACAATATATTTAAATGTATAGGTATAAGCCAATTTTATTAGACGCAGTGAGGTAAATATAAAGAGACATGCAGTCATTTCCCGATTATCCGTGGGCGGCTTATCAGGTTTTCGGATTAGGCCTATCCGTGCGCGAAAATTTGATTTTCGCACACTAATTTCGTATTTTCGGCACCATATTTCGAATTACCTGCCCATTATTTCAAGTTTCCCGCACTTTGTTTCGAATTTCCCGCACGTTATTTTGTCAGCTATTTTATTTTCCGCTCTTAATTTCATCATATGCACAGTATGGCGACAAAGTGCGGGAAATTGAAAATTAAGTGCTATAAATTCAAAATCTCGCAACCGGTTAATTCCATGTTTTTCAATTATTCGTGCATGTCATGGTCACAATAACACGGAAAATCGGGAGTACACTATACGTTTAAACATATATAATTATTACACATGATTATGTTTAAATCCTAATGCCTATAAATTTTTACCTGTAGATTTAATAGTTCACACACCAAGAATACACCGGCTTTCCCAGGCTATGCATTAATATAAATAACAATTTTAATTCTCATAAATATGATAGCCTATACTGCAATTTGAATTGGTATGCTTGGATCTTTAAATCAGTATATTAAACTTTGTACCAAATTGAACTGTCTGTATTTTAATATTTGTAGTATAAGATGGACTTTTCATTGCAATTTTAAAGCTGGTGCAGTGTAAGAGAGTGTGTATGGAGACCTGATACGGTACACATAAACGTCCTTACGTGAAAGCAAACTGTTCGTGACCCCAGTCTAATTGAGTAACATAATACAAACAATTATTTTAGAGCGTGGGCAGTAGCCATTATCAAGGTGATCGTTTTCATACCAAGGGTTATGGCCAAAGGTTACTTTAATTAATACTAGTTGGGACAATGCTTTGTAATGGAGATACTGTAAATCAGAAATTCGTTAAACTTGTTTTAAACAATCTCTTTTCAGCAGATGCTTTAGTATTTTGCCAAACATGTAAGCTTCAGTTCTTAAAACGACCCTGATAACATTTTCGCCCTGTGTTAGTGATGTTCTTTTTCCGACCCAGGTTTAAAAAGTAGCCATCGGCCCACATCAGAAGAATGTCTACTACTCCAAATACTCTGACTTTGGGATTAAGGAGGAATAAATAACCTTCATTAAGACGGGAAATTAAAAAAGAAAGAATTTCTTAAAGTCGTCCAGGTCCTCTGACGGTGCAGTAAAACGAAGCCATCATGTTTTGTAAGGTACTATAATATAATTTGTATAACATATATTAACACTAGTCCACCTTTGTTGTCAAAAAGATGCAGTATTTTAAGGATTATATTCTCAATCTCAACAGCAGTTTGATAGTGTTTAATTTAATCTCCAGACAAAAATCTATGTGGAAAAGGGCACGATATTTAAATAACTGTCTTGAAAATAGATCAACTTAAACTGCAGTTCATACATAACAGCTATCCCAAGTTGTTATTTACCAACCTGCTTCATTATTTAAATGTAGGCCTACATTTTGTCAACAATATGATTTAAAAATGCTGTTTACTTCCGACCATCTGCATGGTCTTTTGATTAGGATCTGTAGGAACGGATTCGATCCCCTGCAGCTCCTCAGAATTTTCTGAGATAGGAAGTTCTGGAATGGGATGCACTGAGCCTTGTGATTCAAACGGAGGTATTATTTGATTAAGAAGTAGCGGCTACGGCCACTGGAACCAATAACGGCCGTTGGTGTCTGTATACTGACCACTTTCCCCACTCCTACCTCTGCCAATGATAGATTACACATCGGTCTGGTTTAGGCCTAGTTCCTTGATGGATACAGTGCTATGGGTTTAGTTTAGTTAGTTATTTACGTCCTTGTGATTTTATAATATTATTCCACTGTTATTTGATTATAGTAAAGAAAGAAAAAAAAGCAAATACAAGAGGTAGGAATTTGTTAGTAGTATAATGAAGAAAATTCATGTGTATAATTTCCTGTTGTGTCGATGCCATTGTAATAAACCTGGCTCGAGAAGCTTAACATAAAATTGTGCTGACTATTCTGGCATGTAAAGCAATGGTCCTTTCCTACGTTATTCTGGAAAATTCCTCATGCATAGTACTCAGTTTTGCAAGAAACTGAAGTAGAATAACAGCATAATTTATATTATTCGGAGATCTGATCTTAGGATATTAGGATGTGGGCTAATTGTTATAGAAGAAAAATCTATTTAGCCTATAAAACAGTTATAATTTTATTCTGGAAAACTATCTCCCCTTCATCTCTTGGGAATATCCTGAAGTCGTGCTAGCAGATTCGTTAAAAAAAAGTCATGTTAATTCTTTCACATCCATAACCACAGAATTACACCAGTATTTATTACTTTCCTATGGTTGTGAACAAAAACTAATACTAAAGCCTACTAAAACCAAAAACAGAAAACACACAATATAAAAAGTTCGCAATGAGAGAAGCAGATATTTTCTTACAAATAATACAGTACATTAGTTATTGATGAGCATGTAAAAAGAAAAGATTTAAATAGATAAGGAGCGTATTTCAGTTATCATTTATTCTATAGAATTTACACAATCAGTCGAGTCAATGTGAAAAATTAGGCTACATTTTTAGATTACCATTTAAGTTTTGATCTGAGGTTCTTTTAAACCGTTTACTGTTAGTATTAAATATATCTATATTGCCCTTTATATGCAATTTTTTGTAATAAATGGCGTACTTTTTAAAGAAGAGAATTAACCATTTTATGGGAAACAGTATTTGCTTTTAGGAAGAAAAACGATTATGTAGTTTATAAGATCTATAACGAGGAACATAAAATATTCCCTGAGAATGTTGGTTCTAAGCTTTTGAGAAGTCATCCCATGTGGGATAATTCTATTATAGTGGTTGATTACCTAAACCTGTTATTTCATTGTTAACTTATGTTGGAAAAGTTATATTAGAGTTACTTCGGTTCCCTTGCCATAGGATATGTATTCTCCTAACTCTCTCCGTCTCTATATCTGTTTCCTTCCTCTTATCACTCTCTCTACCTTCCTCTGTCTGTCTGTCTGTCTCTCTTTTTTTAACTCTGAAAGTTATGAAATGTAAAACTCCCGTTTACCTGTTAAAATCGTTCATCCCCATGCAGAGAATATATGATCATTGAAGCACACTCCAAATTCCTGGACACCGCACCACTAAATTTAAGAAATCTTTTATATGCACGCCCTTTCGATTGTACAATAAACTCAATCTGTATCATTATTATCAAAGTTATTCTCTTGCTACGACAAAAAAACTCTAAATGACCTCTTAACCGCTTATGAATCCTAATTTCCCATTATCTTCTATAAAAGTTTACTTTTATCATACTTATACATTGCCTACTACTTCATGACATTAGGTTGAGGTTTATGTTTTATTTTCAGTATTTGTATTAACAATGGATCTGTAATTATTATTATATTTGTAATTTGTTATTTGTAATTTTGTTCTGTCATTGTGAGCGGAATGTGTGCCTAAAAGGAACTTTTAAGTTCTACGTTTACAATTCTTAAAATAAAATCAATTCACTACAACTGCTTGAAAATTACTGGCATTTCGAATGAATGCTTCTGTAGGCTAATGGATAGTGAAGATACCAATGCTTTAAGGTATAACTTAGTCATATCGTAGAAGTTTAAATGTCTACAACTTTTAATTGAATCGTAAGTTTTAGTGAAGAGTAAAAGAGGTATGACAATATTAATTATTACACAGCCCAACAAAAAAGAACTTGTTGTTTGGTGTCTCAGATGTTTTACCGGATTTTGGCTATGCTTAGTGTGCTTATTCCAAATATGTAATCAGTTTTTCTCTACCAGCTCTACTTTTATATAGATTTTATTCGTGAACTCTTAGTCTAGCGAAACAAAAACTTGCTTGGCAATATAGCTAGTGAAGGTTCTTGACCATACTTTGGACACATAGGACGAAAACTGCACGAAGTACAGAAAAACTAAAAGCTGGATTACTTTTTGGCCCTCAAATTGACAGCTCACAGGCTAAGTCATAAACGACCGTACAATATGTGATATAAGTATTTTTAAAGACCCCATGTTATATTGTTATTGCAATGTTAATGTAATGTTAGTGTGTTGCTTTTTTTCACATTATTTAGAAGCTAAAAATAGGCACTGTTTTTTATTTATATCAAACGTAAAATGGGATAATATGCGTAATGGTAATGCATATCTCACAAACTAAAGCTGATAGGGCAAAACTAATGGCACATTTGTCATAAGCGGCTTAAATATACCCAAGAATAAGTATAAATTCTCAGGCACCAAAATGGCTGTTGGTCTGTGTTATTATTAATTTTCTCTTACTAATTAAATTCAGTTGTGTATGTGATTTGTTGACTTAGCTGGAATACATTATTGGCTTATGTTGTTATAAAGTGTGATGTAATAGATTAATCCAGAGATTAGACTTCACTTTTCCAGACACAGTATAAGCTAAAAGCTCCAGCTGAAGTTCGTATTTAATTAGTTTGAAAGGACTCTGTTAGCCTTTCGTTTGTAAATAATTAAGTTAAAGAAGATTAACTGGCAGTTAAAACATAAATCGCGTTTTAATTTGGCAGTCAGTTATTTCATTAGCACACTTTCCTGGAAGTCTTATCTCCTTAACAAATTTATCTGATGTAAAAACATATAAATCACTTTTAACTTTAATGTTGCGTTAATTTGTGGAATTATTTATAACACTTTCTTTAATTATCACTCAACATTCTCCCTATATTATTTAAGGGGAAAACATTTTAAATACCTCCTTATTCAAAGAATAAAATAACTTTCTAGTCGAGTGCTCATCATTCAAGGGTGAGATCCAGCAGCGGAGGGGCTAGATAACGGTGGCAAAGGCAATTTAGCTGTTTTCATATGAACAAGTAGTTTCTTACTGCTATTGTACCGATGGAAGTACACTTGTACTACCATAATAACTATTTTTGTATTAATTTGTTATTACTAGGAGCCTGATTTTTTTAATGAAATAAAATGGCTGATTCGGTATTCTTTCTTCTATTTCGGTGGATATTTTGTGAAATAAGTTATTTTATACTACACTTGACATGATAAAAAATTATGCGTCTTTATTTACTTATATACTAAATATAACGATGATAAATACAACCAGGGTTATCCTATTATGAAACATTATTTCGTAATGAAAGTAAATTTTAGTTTTAGTAATGATATAAAAATCATAATTAATTGAAGTATGTGTGTGTTTTAATTTATTTTTTTTACGTTTGGATCGTTGTAACTGTGATATTTCAATTTTAATTTTAACCTAAATTTTGTTGTTTGTTTAACTTTGTATTTGTGCCATCCTCTAATGAGAGGTCATAGTCATTTGCAAACAGATGTGTCTAATACATACCGTGAAATATAGAGAATAAAATACTAACAGTTTCAACTTTAAGTCATATTTTCATAGCCTACATATTTCTCAATGTCCGTCCGAGAGGGGGAATATTTCGCACATAATTTTCCCTCATTTGGTGAAATCCAAAAATTTTAGGCTATTTCGCGATGTAGTTTTGTGCATCTATAAAGCTAAATATAGCTACGGGAAACTTTTTTTAGATTTTGCGTTTGTTATGTTACCAATAGATGCGGTTCGTATTGATTACATAGCCTATGCAAAAACAGTGTCATACAGTTCGTTATTTAAAGTGAGCCCCTCCACAAACGAACGAACACGTTCAGATATAGGACTCATGTAAATCCGCCCCTCACTGTGGGAGTAACACGGACCACCTCCATACCTCCACTTCATCCCCAGATTTGAAAATGGATAAGGATCACGAGTAACTAAATTATATTTACTCAATTGCAGAACATGCATGCATTACATACATACATACATACATACATACATATGTACAATTGCATATGAGAATAAAAGGTTCACATCACAGAATTGCTACGATATCGCACGTACATCACGGCTGCCATTTCACGAAAGAGTTCGGGAAAAGGGAAGTCGAAAGACGGAAAGACAGATATTGAGGAAGAGGGAAAGTGGAAGTGAAGGACATAGAATATGAGTGGCTAAGAGAATGGAAGCAAAGGAGGGACAGAGAGGTGTGCATTTACGTTTATAATTACATTTTGTCACCAAGTGCATCTGTATCTCACAGAGGGGTTATTACTAGAAATTGTATCCATTTAAAGAGGAACGTTATAATAAACGACGAAGACTTTCTCTAGAAGAGTGTATCACTATTTAAAGTTTTCTTCGAGTCACTTGCAGACTGACATATAATTTTTTGAATGTTCCTCCTTGGATAAAGGTTTCTCGGGCTTCTAACCGAGTGAGTAGGAGGACTGATTCCGAGCTATCGGCAGCGGAGCAAACTGCCGAAAACTCGGAATTAATCTTCCTCCTCAACCTATTGGAAGTCCGAGAAACCGTGAGCCATTCTCAACACCTGGAATGCCTCAAACCACAGGTGTTCATTGATAAAAAAAATGTAGGTCCCTAATTAGCTCGTCTATAGCGGTCCTGGGTTCAAATTCCGGTTGGACATCCAATTTTCGCGGACGACTATGAAAAACCATCCTGGTACCACCTTGCCTAGAAAGATCGTGGGCGGGATGTGACTTCTAGTCCGTGATTCTGCTCACGCTTCCTGATGAGAGCTTCGGCCAAAAGTGGGACCAGATGATGATGCTAAACCAAATTTACAAATGTATTACTACAAATCTAAATATATATATATATATATATATATATTTTTTTTTTTTTTTTTTTTTTTTTTTTTTTTTTTTTTTTTTTTTTTACAAATGTGAATTTGAACGCCACCCAAAGAAATAAAGCTTCTGCTCGGGGGCTGTTCAGTTCAACACACTGAACTATACTAATATAACTATTTACAGGAATAGAAAAATTATTAGAACATACAAGAGTATGAGTAAATAATATTTACATTACGGACAGAACATGTTATAATTACGGCAATGGAAATGTACGAGTTAATGATACAATAATACAGTAATAGGCCGAATATATAACATTTTAAACTAAAGTAATTTTACGGTAAAGTAATTGTATCTAAATTTTAAAATTTAATACAGAAAGTGTTATACTAATGACAGAAGTCAGAAAAAATTGTAGGCCTATAAGTAATTATATACATTTCCTAACTTATAGACTTAAATTGTTTGTTGTTTAATTCAGTTAATTCAGGACGGTTGCTAATAAATGAATTGAATAGGCTGGGCCGAAACTTGAACTGTGCTTAACTGCAGCAGTTGTATTTTTTTTTTTTACTCAGTTAATAAATTTAATTGATTCCTTCGAATGATATATTCATGGTCTTTTGATATATATTTCTCACAATTTGTATGGAAATAGACAAATAGGACGTAAATGTAAATTTTGTCTATGTTGAATACGTAAATTAAAAAAATAATAATAGCATATAGTTTTTCCTGAAAAATGTTATGTAGTTTATTGTTCTATTTATTTTTATTTGAAGAGGACCTTATGATACGTTTCTGCTGGTTTATATCTCATTTTCTTATTTACCACAGAAATTAAGAAGCGAAATTGAAAATTCACGATAAAAAGGAGTTGCAGAATGATCATTCACACGAAATTGGTTTCTTTCTCAATCTCTTGGCACGCACAATAAAAAAAAGTCCACACTCGCTCACTGAGGAAAAGCATTTGACGGTGATGTGCTTTCCCTTTTCTATGAGACAGACTAAATCCTTTTCTTGACTGACTCTGCTGGTCTTCCTTTTGTCGCACTTCGGCTCTAGTATAATAGAGACTTCAGACATTATGAAACTCAAGGCAGAAAGAGGCAGAACGTAAATCTACTGAAATACGACTGAAATACGAGTAGATAAGTTGAACTGATAGTTTACGACTGAATCTAAAATATCTTTCATTTATAATTAACAGAGTGATGTAGCAGTTTTAATAAAGATATGAGTAAATATAGGAACGTTATATAAAGCAGTCTGTATTAGGCTACATTCTCCCTTTCCCAGAAAACCTTTTCTTTTTTCGTGTTAACTCTTTTTGCATTTGATTTAACCAATGCGTATTTACTTAGTGCAAAAAATAAAAATAATCTAATTTTAATATCGCAGTTAAGCATGTCATTTATCAGACAATAATTACAAAGAAAATAAATTAATATCGTGCCTACACTCTTAATTTTTGGAATAGTCATACGAAAGCATGGATTTCCAATCAAGTAGATAAGAATAATAGACATAATGTGGATGATTTCAGTGTACTTTAACTTGAAGAACCGATTATTAACTGCCAGTATGGTACTTTCTAAGATTACATGTGGACAGGAAAAATGTATGTCCGTTGCTCCGTCCGTGTGTCTGCACGCGCAATAACTGGAATACGCTTTTTCAGATTTCCGTGAAACTTAGTATACACCCTTAAATTGTACATAGGACGCTAGCTATTGATTTTGGACCAAATTGGTTGACCGGTACTAGAATAACACCCAAATAACAGTTTAAAAGTTGCAATTCATCACTATGCTACAAAGCCGCGTAGCTAACTCACTCATTGACACAATTGTTTATCCACTTCCAGATGAGCCAGAAACTTGAAATTTGGCATACTTGTAGCTCATAGCTTGCAACCGATGGAAATATTCCAAAAGGCCCGATTTTTTACTTTTAACCACGAAAACTTTCAAAAAGTGGGTGTGTATAGACCTTCTTGGAGGATTATACAGTGAGTCCCTCGCAAGAGTTGGCCAATGACGCGGGTTTCTTTGTCGCGGCGGGCACAGTTCCAACTCCCGAGCGATCGTGTGAAATATTTACGCTAATAAAGCCGCGATCGGTGTAATGATTCAGGTTTTCACACTTACAGTTAAAACTACAATGAAAACAACCACGTACCTCATCACAAGAGATGTTAGAAATGTTCTCCTCTTGCATACGCACAACACTGGCGCCTTTTTAGAAAATTTTCTTTCACGCGTGTAAGTTCAGCTTTCGAGATAGAGTTAATTTATCTTCTAATGTTCTAATGTGTGGGGAATTGACCAATGCAATTTATTTTCAAGTTCCCCATAAATAATAGTCACATAGGCTATTGTTAGATGAACTTAAAGACAGTATCACAAGAGAAATTTACTCTATCTCGGAAGCTGAGCTTACGCGCGTGAAAGAAAATTCCCTAAAAAGATGCCATTGTTGTGCGTATTAAGAGGAGAACATTTCTAACACCTCTTGTGATGAGGTAGGCCTACATGGTTATTTTCATTGTAATTTTAACTGTAAATCTGAGAACCTGAATCATTACACCGTTCGCGGCTTTATTAGCGTAGATATTTCATCCGATCGCCCGGGAGTTGGAGCTGTGTCCCCAGCGATGCAGAAACCCGCGTCATTGGCCAACTCTTGCGTGGGACTCACTGTAGTTGCTAAACGGCAAGTCGTATCAAATAACTTATTGCACCTGCAGTAACGGATTTTGAAAAATCTTCAAATTTGGACCTATGATTTTTTGTCGTATTTTCATCGGTTATACCTTATATTGAGTTAATTTATTTTATTTTAAATACATTTTGTAAATTTTCCTCTCATTATGTAATGTTTGACTCACTTATAGGACAGATAGATTCGAAAAAATCTGCAGAATTATTGGCACATAAAACAGTCATAAATGTGAAAAAATTAGTGTTGCTAGCTGCCCCTAAGTAAGAAAAACTGGCTGGATAGCCGTGACGTCATTCACATCTACGACAGTCTAATCATCCACTTAATAACATTGATGTCACTTACTTCTAGAGGAGCTAGAAACTTGAAATTTGCAAATTTGAATGCAATTACCTATAACCTTTGGGAAAATTCCAAAAGGTACAGATAATTCCCCTCCAAAATAAACTTTGAAATGTTTTAATTGCGTATTTATTTAACTTCGGATGTTTAAACAAAAATAAAGGAATAGGTCTGTTGTTGACATGGGGAATTTGTGGTAAATTCGTTCTATTAATATTCTAGTTATCCCACTTAATTCTTCACATACGCTTATCAAACTTTCTCAAGAAACCGTAGTCTAAAACTCAGTAGTTTCATAAATATAGCCTATTAACTCCATCCGGCACTCTGTTATATTAGTTTACCTGATATTATTTAATTAATATGTTAACGTTACATTTATTTCATCTTGGAGTTGTTAGGAACATATAATAAATAGACTATCTTTCCTATCGCAGAGACTAAAGTTGAACATAAAAATTAGTTGTAGAAAATGATTCATGAAACCAAACAATATTGTTCCTGTTGAGCCTTAAGTGACAATATGATCACTTCGTATTTTCCATGTAGATATTACATTGCTCACTGTCAGCATCTTCTGTAAGACCTGACTACACATCTCTTATGTTGCACTTCATATATTATGTGGCTAAGAATTAACTACCTTTCGCTATTGTTATTTATCATCAGGTTAAGTTGAACCAAATCTAAAGTGTAACTAGAAGTTACGTTTTATAATGTTCTGGTTAAGTTACACTAGTACAATGGTGTTGGTAGACCTGTTGGCTCATAAAACAGAGGATCGATACCATTATGTAATAAAAAAAATGCTGTTGACGGCGAAAAAATACACATTTTGTTTGTCTGACTGTAGCGAAAATGGCTGTAAGTATACAAAATAATACTAAACAATGTGATAATTTTCCCACCAAAGAAATAGAACTTATTTAAAATCTAGTGAAGAAATACATTACAGTATTAATGTATACAATACTGTATACATATAATACAAGGTATTAGATTTCTTACCTTCTCGTTGCATGAAGTGATGATTTTTCTAAATGCATACGCTTTTTAAATTGGACTAAAGGGTTGTGGTCAGACATTTTTAAACTCATCCTTCTGTAGTTCCATAGGGCCATGCAATATATTTTTATTTACTAGTAAAACTTCTAAATATATGCAATTAGGAAGCTAATATTTTTATGTATTCTGTACGCAGTAACGAAGAATTTCTTTATCGTAGATTCTATCTTTCTGTAACAAAAAATACGTTTTTATAAGTTTTAAATATCTGAGCATTGTATTACGTTAATTCGCATTAATGATAGATTATATATAAAAATCATTTATTCTGTAAGCAAACATTAGTTCAAGCATGGACTTCCAGGCTTGTTAGATGATATTTCAGGGAGTAGGATTTAAAAAAGGAGGAAACATGTAATAGCCGGAGTGAGAGTTTGAAGTGGGAATGCGTAGGGCTATCATGAGTAAAAATAATCAAATACATTTTTAATGTTTATTTATTTCAAACATAAAATCTTACATATGCAGTTTGTTTTAAAAGTAAAGTTTGAAAAAAGTAAAAATATGATATTTAACTCTTAAAGCAAATCAATTAAAAAAAAAGATATTCACGAGAAATATCATGCTACGAGTGGGTGTTATGGCTTTCCTGTAGAGCACTTTACTATATGTGCCTCAAAATTTCATATATAGGCCTACTTATTACAGGGTTATAAAGTTCATCTTGTTAATGACTACATCTCTGTTTATGTCTCTTCATCGAATTTTATGGGAAGCAATATAACACAGAAATCGTTGACATTAAAGACAGCTTAGTTCGTTCGAGGCATAGATAACGCTATAAATTCCCTCTTTTATTAGATAAAACAGGGTATGTGAGATCGCTAAGCGAGAACCATCTTTATGTCTTTGCGAACAAAACTGTCATTCATTCTCAGCTATTCAGGAACAATAGAATTCTAAACCTAATATGCTACAAGAAAAATCCATTACGCTTGACTTCTCGGTCAAATGACATGGCCCCACGAGAAGTACAATTTGTAATCCTGTCCTTGATATGAGCTGATAAGTACAAATTGTGTAGAAACTCATGCCAGGTCTATTTTCGCGAAGGTACAGTGACATAAAACTTTTTGTTTTGGCAATGTACAGTGATTTAATACGTTCGGAATGCGTGAAAGGAGAATATTAGATTTTGCAAATCTTCAACTTGAATTAATTTACAAAAATGATGTAAAATTATGGAACTCATGAGAATACGTATTTTAACTGATTAATTTTATATGATGAATAGAATACATTCCAGTATAACTGCAGCCGTGATATAATTATAATAATTATCTTAAGCCTCTTTGCAGTTTCGTTCATTTCAGATTCCACTATAGGCTACATACCTAAAATTAAGAAAGAAACTGAATGGGCATTTCATTATTTAGAAATCAAGCTATTTGTTTTGCTTAATGTAATTATCAGTATATATGTCATTTTATTTGTTTACTTTATAAATAACAAGATTGGTATCCCTATTGTAGTCCTTAGAGTCCTTAGAGGCCTTTTGAGCTCCTAGAGGCATTGAATCTTACATTTGTAGACAATTGAAAAATTCCAGTAAATTCATCTAATGTCGAACCAGTGACTTCTTGATTGTACAGAGCGCCTCTTTCAGCTTCGACGCGGCGTATCCCGAAATAACAAGATTCTTACTGAAAATAAATGAATGTGCACACATTGCTAGAAATTCATAATAAGTTATCAACTTCTATAACTTTATAAGCTTCCTGCTTCTTCTGTTGCTGGAGCCAATCTTTCAACATTCTTAAAGTTTTCCTGGAAATTTATTTCGCACCACTCAGGCTAGGGATTGAATCCAAAGAAATTGCTGTTTGTGCTTCACTCTGTATTAATTGAAAAGAAGATGGAATTGATAGGATTTCAATGCTGCCAAGTGGGCTCGTTTTTAACCCCCTTATGAGGATTGCTTCGGAATTTGTTCACGAAACGATTGTCACTCGTTTATTTACTTATCTTGTCTTTTTTTACTTTTCTTCACTAACCTAGTATTAAAATGTTTCAAAATTAAAAGAAAATGTTAAAAGTCTATAATAAATCACAACAAAGTGGCTTTATAACAGGACATTTCTCTGTACGTTATAAGTGTACATTTTTATTTTCGTATACGTTTAACTTTAACCTACCAAGTATCAAAACGAGTAAGAATTTGTGAATTTTCTAACTATGATAACCAAGCATAAATTGATTTTAGAATATAGTCTATTGAAGATGTCTTGTTTGAAAGAGAACTCCAGAATAAATAATAATCACAGATTCCATACCCTAAAGTTAACCGAGTTTAAGAAATTTAAGACCTACAGCAATTTTTTCACTTGCCATTTCAAGATGAACTTTGGAAGTGCTACATCAGACCTTACTACACCATAATACTGTATCATATATTGAGAACTCTTAACTAAATAATACAATCTTGGATTAATCTAATCTAACAGTTAAATGAATATTCATGTAAACTTTTATTCTGAACCTCTTTGCAAATCTGAATACTAAAGCTTATATTTTATTCCTACTTTTCCGTGAAGGCAAAACTAAGTTGATGTGGATTAATTCTATGATCTATTGTGTTGCAGGTGATAAAAATGTTGGTTATCGTTGTGGCACTCTTCGCATTGTGTTGGCTTCCGCTGCAGACATACAACGTTTTGCAGGATATCTACCCACAAATTAATCAGTAAGTTCCAACTTTATTACTTGATAGACCTACGCGTTCCAGAATACAGTGGTATTGTGCCAACAGAGCGTTAATCTGAGTTTAAATTGCAACAATGTGACCCTATTGGCTCTTAATTAGTCGTGTGTTTAAAAGTGTATTTTCTAGATAATAGAGTTAGAGTTAGATTTTATTTTAAGTAAATTTTATGTAGTATTTTTTGCTCACATTATGTAATTTTTTATACACTTATTTATGACAGCTAGAATTTTAAAATTTGGCAATAATATCAGCGCATCCAACGGACATAAGCGTGCGAAATTTGATGTTTCTATTCTAGTTGCCCTATAAGTATGAAAAAACGGACTGGATGGCCGTGACGTCATTCACACCTACGACAGTGTACAATCTTGAGCAGGCTTGGCAAGCAATGCACTGAGAGTGAGAAGTGCTCTACCCCTACACTCGCCCCATCCCCATTCCTTCTACCTGAGAGGTAGGCAGACTCGTGACGCATGCTACAATGGCGGTACCTCGGATATTGGATGAGAGATCTTTTAAGTAATGAAATGAATATTTCTTGAACGGCTGAAGAGTTGGCTAGGAAGGCACAAAGAAAGGTAATGGGACAACTAGGTGCCATGAGGAAAGACGCAATGGCAACGTTGAAGCACAGTTCTAATATTCTAACCAAGCCTTGAGCTTAGAAAAGCAGGTCTATATAATTAACATTATTTATTAATTAGTTCTACTTATTTTCCTTATGTTACTAGTTGTATTTAAGTGATTTCTACACCGCAATTCTCAAAATAAACGTCACAATTTAGCTGAATAGTGTAGTGAAATTATTTAAACGTACATTGGCGTATTCTTAATGGCACTGTGTTAATTTAGACAGTTGGCCTCTTTTTAGTCTCTTTGCAGATATTATCTTTTTAATATCCTACAACAAACTCGATGAATTTAAACATAGAACACATCGTAGATATTCATCAGAAATGTGACTGCCCAGCAAGCTCTTGTTCAAGGTCAATAGGCTGAAAAGTTGTTCAAATTGATAATTAGTACCAAACATGGCCAATAGTTTACTTGCAAAAAGGCGCAGCTTGGGAAATGTTTTCGGCAGTGAAGTGTGTAAATCCAAACCAAGTTTTCCTGAACTGCGCAATGGTGTGCTGCTTTGAAGGTTAATTGATTCCAATTACAGTTCGTCATGGCCCACCAAAGGATCATAATGTAAATGGATTTTCGAAAAGCCTGCAGTCATTGTCTATCCCTTGCACGACTACAAATTTATCTGCGAATGCTCCTGATAAATCCTGTAATAGTGCCATATATTTTTCTTTCATATCAAGCAATTCATCTTTCATAACCGATTTTAAGGATGGGAAATGGTGCAATTTATTCTCTTCTATTTGGCTCTGCCACATATTTAATTTTTGATTGAATGTTTTCACACAGTCTGTTAAAACCTAAATGTACAATCTTGTTGTGTTTAACTTGTAAACAAAGGTTAAGTTCATTTACGTGAATCGTTAAATCGCTTAAGAACGCTAAATCACAAACAAAAAATATCATCTTTATGTTCTGGAACTGCAATCCCTTTGGTTGCTAGGAAAGTATGTATTTCCGTAGATCAAACATTCTTTGCAACATTTTGCCTCTGGTTAGCCATCTTACCTGGCAGAAGCATGGTAAATCTAAGTAATCGGAATCTGTGAGTATCATCATTTCCTGAAATTGTCTATGCCGCAGAGCATGCGCTCTAATTATATTCACAATCTTAACACAGACATCCATTTCGTTATTCAAAGTAGTTGATTTTGCACACAGTGCTTCCCTGTAAATAATGCAGTGAATGGCTACAAAGCTATTAGAGGAAAATCCATTTTTACAAAGGAATTTTCGCAGTCTCACTATTAGACCCATTTCTGTTCCCACCATTGCTGGAGCCCCATCTGTAGCTATGCAGACAACTTTTCCCATTCAAGCTTAAACTTTCACGCTATCATCATCACTGCCTCAGAAATATCTTCACCGCGTGCGTGATCTTTCATTGAATAAATGTCCAGCAGCTCCTCGATCACAGCTAATTCTGTACCTACACGTCTTATAAACACAGCAAGTTGAGCAGTATCTTTATTTTCAGTAGTTTCGTCCATGGCAAGGGAAAATGAACAATGTCTATCAACCGTTTCTCCAAACTTTTGCCAGATCAATAATTCTGTTGGTAATAGAACCTCGCCTTAGGTTCCAACATGAGCCGAATTGAAATTCCTCCTGATGGTAAAGCTTGTAATGTAGTCAATAATAGTAGGACATATCAAACCCTGTGCTTTATCATCTTCAAGAAAAAAAAACTTGTTCTCCCAGTCCCGATTAGATACTCTTCGTTCACTCATGTTGCACACAAGCCAACACTGAACAGGATTACAGCCACGCGACTAGTCTCTTGAGTCAACCGGTTTAGTTGTCATTACCTCGCTCCTGAAATATAGTAGTGGGGACGAGAGGGAGGGTAACTTCGCGCCTTCAGTGCTTTCGTTCCCGACCCTGATCTAGAGCATTCGCTCAGTGTTTACACACTTCCACATGAACTAGAAATATTAAATTTGCAGGCATATAGCTTTTTACACATAACCGTTGGGATGTATACGGAAAGTTCACATTTTAAATTGTTTACCTCCCCCCCCCCAAAAAAAGAAATTTGAAATATTTTCACTGTGTATTTGTACGCTTTCAGATATTTTTACAAAATGAAGGAATACTGTTGACGTGAGGAATTTGTTGTAAATTCGTTTTGTTAATATTCTAGTTGTCCCCCTTATTGCTTTACATTTATGCTGATCAAAATTTCTCAAGAAACAGTGGTATAACACTCAATAGTTTCAGAAATATGACCTATTACAGGGGGGCATACAACTTTCAGTGAAATTCATAGGTGAATTTAATTATTTTTTCCCTCGGCAATGAATTTTTCTACGATCTTGCAATCTGACATACACTTTATTGACTATACTTCTACAATTGCACACTATTTTCAAAATTAATCGAATTGTTACAGTTAAGGATATTTATCGTTTCAAAATGGCAGCCACGTTTCATGCGCTGAAATGCCGTTTCCTTGATAACTTCCACAAATATCAATATTTGTGATTGATATTTTTCTGTGCATTTGTTAATATCATATGAACAACACTATCTACAATCATTCATTTAACATTAATAGTTTTTTTAAATAGGCCTACTGTATATACATTTTAATTGAAAATACATTTTAAATAATTGATTTTTAAAAATACTTATACTGTAGATATCCCAAAGATTGTAGACGATGTTGTTAATATAAATTTTTCAAATAGATAGAAAAAAGAATCACTCAAAAATATTGCCATCTGGCACTTTGTTTCATCAGTTTTCCTCATGTATTTTTTATATCACTGATTAAAATTCTTTTAAGAAATATTTACAAATTTAGGCCTATAAGAAAGACAAAACATGTTATCCTTGATGATAGTAATGAATAAAGGTGCAAAATATGCTGAACAAAATTCCTCGCATAATAATGGTATATATCTATTTCTTTTGTCATTCACCAGACCTCAATAATAAGAACTTTGGCACATATTATTGTATGTACCATTCAAAGATTAATATACAACTTGCAGGTTTACGTACATTTAAGAGATCATAAGGGATTTTTTACATAATATTCTCCTTACAGCATCAGCAGAAGGCCTTTTCATTCAATAAATAATTGGTCAGAATATCCTTTTAGATTTCCTATATCAAAAAAAGAAATTATACAAGACTGTGCACATTAAACGAAATGTAACTTAGACCCACTGTTATGATTGGCCTATAGTGTATTTCTATTTTTTTTTTTTTGCATGAATGTCTGTTTATTATTATTAGTATCGTTATTATTATTATTATTATTATTACCACTACTTAGCTTATTTTTCCAACGCTTGCATCTGTTTCTGTTGTTCTGATATATCTGCTTTTCTGATATTCAGTTAAAATAATAATTACGCTATTGATTGACATAGCAGAGATGAGTTATGGAAAGCAAATATAGTCTACAGATCAATGTTTGCCTTTATGTATTGAATAAACAGTTCATGAAAGCCTATTTTAGCCATTGGAACTTTAGGGTTAGACTTCAAACAATGCTTTCGTTTTTAATTTTGTGTTTTCCTTTGCGAATAGGGAAAACATGAAGAACCCATGCCGGCCACGATGTTTGAACTCTCTTTTTTAAAACTGAATCAGTTTGTCTCCACTTTCTAAACAATCCTATAACACACTATTTTGAAGGCATATTACTTTTAGGATAATGTCTATGAAATTTTCGAATGCTTATTTTATTATTTTTATTATAATTTTAACAATGTAAATGTACTGTTCAATGAAAAATTCCATCAATAAAAACACCAAACCGTGATCTTTACAACCATTACTGCCCCGTTTCGACGGCTGACTGATTGGAGGGAAGATTGCAGGCTTCCGTCAATGAGAAGTTCTAGCGACCTAAGAGCGAACTGCGGTGGCGCCACGTATGGTTCGCACTGTAGTTCATCATCTGCTCATACAAGATCCACCGATACCAAGCTTACAGGTTACGGAGAATAGCTAATACTAAGTAGTATATTTACAACGAAGTCTTTCACTGTCCTTAAAAATATTTTACCAAATCTTCCTTAAAAAATCTCTCCAGTGCATTATGATAAAAATAACTTCTACTTGATGATATTTAACCGGAGTTCATTAAATTGGAGAAAGGCTATTTCCTTTTTTCCTCCTAAATCACTTACGGTTCAACCAGTTACGTTAAAGATATTTACACTGCCCGATTTATTAATACGAATTTCATAGATTCATTCAGCCTTCAGTGGTTGTAAGGCGGGGTAAGGTATCAGTTGTATAATTTATCTAATTAAGTTGTTTTTAAGACGGAACATTATTGTAACTATACCTACCTCAGAAAAGTACAATAAGAAACCTGATTAGCATGGAAGTAGAGAAACATACTCTTCAACACATTTCATTCCAATTGCGTTAATTGGGATATGCCTATTATAGGCCTATAGTACGTAAGAAGCTGCGTGTGCAGAAAACATAGTTAAAAATGACAGTATGATCTGTTACACGCCAATAAATTTAAAGAAATTGTTGGCGACGAAAGAAGTAGTTGTTTTTGGAAGTATCAACAAAAGTGTACTATATACAGGTGTTAAAAAATTACGTTTACAACGTTTCAGGGATGATAGAGGAGGTAAAAAGAAACATTTTATTTATGTGACAAAACGTTGGCATATGCGCCGTATATTGTGTAGGCCTGCATAAGTGTTAATTGCAATATTCAAATTTTGTTCGTATTATCCAGAAGGAAGGAGGTCAATTGTCGTTTTAGAGATGGTGTCCAAACTGCCGTTCATTGAAGGCATTGCACAACTGGTATCTTCGTACTGTGGACTGTCTTCAATGCTCAAAATGGCCAACATTGTCTCAAATAACATGTTCAGCTTCAACAATGCGAGCAACTAATTTTTCTACCGTATCGATCGGTGTCTCATACACAAGACGTTTCATGTCTCCCCACAAAAAGAAATCCAGTGGAGATAGGTCCGGTGATCGAGGTGGCCACCACGGTACCGCCCCATGTTAAGTTTCGTGTAAAACTTAAAGGTAGTAAGGAATTTGTGACGTAAGAATGTTATTGAGTCACTGCCTCTAGATCACGTGTTGTTTTTATATCGATATATTCAAGAGAGAATCGTTTATTTTAGAACTGTAAGTTTGTTAGTTTTTTTAAGTCGCTCTGTGTCTATATAATCCAGTCTCTTTCGTGGCAACGCCCCATTCTTCTACTATTCTTCAAGAAGTCTTCAACCATTCTTCTACTATTCTTCAAGAAGTCTTCAACCATTCTTCGCCATTCTGCTACATACATTCTACGACATTCATTCTACATCTATTCTTCGTGCTACCTGGAACTGCCGGGATTTCGACTACTTCTGCTACTTAGTCTACTTTGGAAACAGCACTTCACTTCTTCATACAAGGCGACGTGGAATAGCTGCCTCAAATAACTTCTTTTCATGGAAACGCCCCTCGGTATTCCGAGGTTGTGGAATCATATTGCTCTTCTAATTCACGAGGGTTTGCTGAAGGCAAGCCCTCATAAAAGTAAGTCCATCATTACATCAAATTTTCTATTGCAATCAAGGCATTTGTTCTAGAATATACTTACGAGAATTCTGCATTTTTTTCAATTCTATTATTTCGATATTTTTCTACTGTACTGGGAAATCACAAGAAAAAAGAAAAGGGGTTGAGTGGAATGAATTGTATGTTTGTTACTTTAAGAAGTATTGTAATATAAAGGAAATTCAATATATATGATAAATGTATTAAGTTTCATTAAGTTTCTATGAACACTAGAAATTTGTTAAAAGGAACAGTAAATACTTTAATTAATAAATTATTACTACAAAGAAAAGTCATACTCTTGCATGAATTGAAATTTATTCCCTCCCACATGATAGAGGAGAAAAGACGTTTTCTTGTACAACCTAAAACTTACTACACCTTCATATTTTATGTTAATTAAACGTAACATAAAAAACATGGCGACCCTGCCAGGATAAATGCATAAGTTTGTAATATTAGTATACTTGACATGTCTATATTGTACTTTAAAGTTGGGTTATTTCATGTGCACATAACCCAACAATTTGTATGATCACTTGCTAATGCCAGACTGGGTAAGTTTCAGCTCTGGTATATACTGTATGATAAAAGCTGTTTGGAAGAGAATAAAACATCGCTTCCAGTCTACACTGTGGATGACTTTGCATTTCCAAATCATCATCAAACCTACATTTTGAAGAATGAAGAATGAAGAAAGAAGTCATCTCTCCACATCAGTCAGCATTCATCATTATTCTTCATGGGTGAGAATATATGTGAAGCAGACATTTAAATAAACTTTCTTAATTTTAAAAGAGAACTTAACTTATGTCTATATCTTTTGTGACTTCTAATTAACTATTAATATAGGCCTACTGGCACATCAATGATCCCTGTATGTGGGATATAGAAAACTTGAATTTTGAGTATAAAACTTTTATTTTTATTCTTAATAAGAATTTCAGTTATAACATTAACCACAATTTGAATAAGGTTAAATGGTGTTTTGAAGAAAATTAACTTGAACTTTTTTAATTTGACTAAAACTGGACAGAGAATTTTGTAAATCTGCTTCACCAACGATCATGGTATTTGATAATTTGTACACACATTTCACACATATGTTTTGTCACACAAGTGAATACTATTATGCAACTAGCTATTCAAGAAATTGACCATTAAGGTGTGTTAGGAATTTTCTTAAGTTATTAGGGAATTAACTTAGAGCACTTTTCAAATTATTTCTTACTGCAATTACTCATACCATCATGTCTACCGAAGAGAAAACTTGGGAACAAAAAGCAGCAACAAGAGCTCACTACAAAGCTAGAGTCACTACATTCCGAAATAATTTGAAGAAAGCAGATCCCGCTATAGTTACTATAAACTGGCTAGAGCAACAATTAGAAAGTTTAAGAAGAAACTTCGAGAATTATGATGCCCTACAAGTGCAGTTTGAAGAAGGCAACCCCAGGGAAGCAGATCATAGAACAGAATTTGATGCTAATTACAGTGCTGCATTAGCAGAAGCTAGAGAAATGTCTTTCAAGATAAAAGAATATGAAAGAAACTTGGGTTCTCAAGTTTCACTTTCTTCCACTGCAACTGAATCCCAAGCTGTTCAGCCAACTCATCCAATATCTGCTGTTCAGTTACCTAGAATAGAAATAAATAAGTTCTCAGGGAAACAAGAAGAATGGCAGACTTTTTTCGAATTATTTACTGCGCTTGTTCATACAAACGAACAATTAACAGAAATTCAGAAACATCATTTTCTAAGATCTTATCTTACAGGATCAGCAGCAGAGACTTTAACAGCATTACCTATTACAGCAGAGAATTATAAGGTTGCACTTCAGCAACTTAGAGAGAGATACGAGCAGCCACACTTCACCATAAGGAGACATGTAGCTGCACTTTTCAATTTGCCTCCAGTCAAAACTGAAAATGCTAATGCATTAAGAAAACTTTATGATGGAGTAATCCAGCATTTGAGAGCTTTAGAAGCCTGTGGAGAACCAGTTAATCAATGGGACTCCTTGCTAATTCATTTAGTGACTTCAAAGTTGGACTCGACTACTTTGAGGGAATGGGAAACTCAGGTGGCCAAGGACAAAATTACAACGTTTGCTGCAATGAAACAGTTTCTCTCCGAAAGGTGTAGAGTACTTACTGCTTTAGTCAAACCTTCAGAAAGACAATTTCTTAAGCCTCAGAGATCTACTAACAATGGATCTAGAGCCTTTCAAGTGAACACCATACAGAAAGAGAGCAACTTCAAGCAAAAAAATAATCATGCAAGTAACTACAGAACTACTAACTTCAAGTCAAGTGACGAACCTTTCATAGGAAGGCAGTTCAACAAAGGTGAACGAAAATACACTTCAGTCAGTTGCACAAAGTGCAACGAAGAACATATGCTTTTCCATTGCCAGAGATTTAAGGAATTATCTGTAGATGACAGGAGAAGACATTGCCAAAACCTTAAACATTGTTTCAACTGTCTTTCTAAGAATCATCTCTATCAAAATTGCCCTTCTGAAAAAAGGTGCAACCACTGTCAGATGAAGCATCATACTTTACTTCATAGACATGGAAAGACTACAGAGGATAATAAAAATGAAACAGTGAATGTAGCTCAAAGCCTAGCCCAGAAAACAAATACTAGAAGAGGGGATAGTGTTTTACTCTCCACTGCCAATGCGAAGGTTCAAGACAAACGTGGAAAATGGATAATACTACGCTGCCTCTTGGATTCTGCTGCTACCCATGACTTCATCACAAAGCAAGCAGCCGAAAGGTTACAATTACCCACAAAGCCAACAGAAATACTAGTTTCTGGAATTAATGCTACAGAATCTGAACTACTTCATTACACTAAAGTTAACATACAAGACGCCTTTGACCAGAATTTCCATTTGAATTTGAACTGCTTGGTCATTAATCAGATTGGTACTAACACCCCGGTCAAGGACTTGAATGTTGATCATCTCGACATACCTTCAGACTTGCAACTTAGTGATAACCAGTTCAATGTAAGTCGACCAGTAGACATTCTTCTTGGAGCAGAATCCTTTTGGAAAATACTCATGAATCCAAAACAAAAACTTGCTCCAGGGGTCTTCGCTAGGAAAACAAAACTGGGTTGGATAGTGACCGGCAAGATCCAAATACCAATGCCTATTAGAAGACACATAGCTTTCTTCACAAATGAAATCATGCCTCAGGACTTAAATAGATTCTGGGATCTAGAGGAGGACAGTCAAGCTACATTCTTATCCGAAGAAGAAATTCTTTGTGAAGAACATTATAAGTTAACCACTACTAGGAATCTGGAAGGAAGATTCGTAGTTGAAATGCCTTTTATCAAAAATGCACCCAAACTTGAGAAAACTAAAGATATAGCTATAAAGAAACGTTTTGGTATTGAAAATAGATTCAAACGAGAGGTTAAGGTTAAGCAACAATATTGCGAATTTATGGAAGACTATGAAGCTATGAACCACATGTCAGTAGTTAGCTCAGAAGAAGTTGAAACTTCAGAATCAGTGGTTTATTTGAGTCACCATCCTGTCTGGAAAAACTACCAAAAGAAAGACAAAATAAGAGTTGTCTTTAACGGATCAGCTCCAGATATTAATGGAAATTGTTTGAACGACATTCTACTGCGGGGACCACCTGCTAAGATAGATTTAGTGGCATCAGTCACTCACTTTAGATTGCATCAAGTGGCTGTAGTAGCAGATATAGAAAAAATGTATAGACAAATACTTGTTTCGCCTCGACAAACAAGCATGCAACGAATACTATGGAGAGCTTCTCCTATGGAACCCTTGCGTTCATTTAAACTTAGTACAGTCACATATGGACTTAAACCTTCAAGCCAACTGGCTATCCGAACTCTGCATGAGCTAGCAGAAAGGGATGGAGGTAAATATGACCCACAAGTATCTAATACACTGAAGAATTGCTTCTATGTAGACGATTACTTGGATTCATTCGAGGAGATAGAGAAGGCCAAGTGCATCACATCACAATTAGAATCCTTGCTTAAGGATGGAGGATTTCCATTAAAGGATTGGTGTTCGAATTCTAAGGAATTTCTAGAATCAAAATCAGCATCAACTCTTGCTTTGACACCATTAAACATATTTAAGGAGCAGAGTTTAATTAAAACTTTAGGCTTGTACTGGAAGCCTTCAACTGATACATTCACCTATAAGGTGGAATTAAATCATTGCGAGATATTCACAAAGAGGCATATGCTTTCGGAGATAGCCAAAGTCTTTGACCCTCTGAATTATATCTCACCTGTCATCATGGTAGCCAAAATCATGATGCAAAAACTTTGGCTCTTGAAGATTGACTGGGACGAAGAAGTACCTGATACCTTCAAGCAGCAATGGCTCAGTTTCAAAATTTCCTTAAAGGATTTAGAAAAGATTAGGATTCCACGCAAGTTATGCGGGAATACAAAGATGGAAGCTCCTCAACTACATATTTTCTGCGATGCTTCGGAAAAAGGCTATGGTTGTGCAGTTTACATAGTCACAACTCAATCATCATTGATATGTACCAAATCAAAGGTAGCTCCTCTTAAAACAATATCTCTTCCGAGATTAGAACTGTGTGCAGCTCTAATGGGAGCTCAGCTTTACGAAAAAATATGTAATATGCTAAGAATTGAAATTTCAAATGCATTCTTTTGGACAGATTCTCTTGTCACTCTAAGTTGGATAAACAAATCCCCTCATCATTGGAACACGTTTGTGGCTAACAGAGTCCAGAAAATTCAAGCTATCACTTCTGAAAATCAATGGAAGCATGTCTCGGGTAAGGAAAACCCAGCTGACATAATATCACGAGGGTGTACACCTGCTGATTTGATCGGAAACAAGTTATATTGGAATGGACCTGAATGGATTTCATTCCCAGCTCACAAGTGGCCATCGTATGAAGTCGAAGACCTCATAGATGTTCCAGAGTATAAACAAGTTTCAGTTCAACTTACAGTTTCAACCAAAACCAAAGAAGAACATTTCTTCACAAGATTTTCCCAGTTCAAGAAATTAGTGAGAACAATTTATTGGATTCTGAGATGGAAAAATAAAAACTGCATTGGTAAACATCTCACTTCAGAAGAAATGGGAGAAGCTACTACAAGAGTATTGCTTCTCACTCAAAGGGAATATTTTTCTAGCGAGATGGACGATCTCGAAAATAAAAGGCCTATTCACTGCAAAAGTAAGTTACTCTCACTTAATCCTTTCTTAGACAAACAGGGATTATTGAGAGTAGGTGGAAGGATTAGTAATGCCGATTTAAGCTTTAATTCTTCACACCAGATAATTTTGCCAGCTAAAGCTTATGTCACCAAACTCATTGTACGACACTATCATGACCAGAATTTACATCCTGAACCTAGATCATTGCTCTACTTATTACGAGAGAAACCCTCAATAGAAGAGGGAGATTTAGTAATGATAAAGGAAAATACTCCTCCTTTCGTCTGGAAACTGGGCAGAGTGAAACACTTACACGAGGGAAGAGACAAAAGAAAAAGGGTAGCTCTTCTTTCAACCCGCACTGGTCAAATGGTTAGACCGATCACTCTTTGGTGTCCACTTCCAATTAAGGAATCAGAAGTGTGACTAGACAGTAAATTGCTGTAAAGTGCAATTCATAAATCTTAGACTTTCCTAAACTTTAATTAGAAAAGTAATATCCAGTGAGTCTTCACTAGATTATTAAAATATATGTTTTTTAAGTTTATTATGAACTTCGAAAGAACTTACCCATTTAGTTTCTTTCTTGTAAAAAAAAAAAAAAAAAAAAAATTGTGTAATATTTGCCAATCTCACAAGTGAAAACATCAGTGTTGTCTTGTGAACTTATGTATAACAGGAAAAGACCTTTGTAAAGTGTAATATGAGTAATGTGTGCATTGTGTGCTATTGTAAGTATGCATGTGCTTTCTTTTTCTTTTTCTTGAGGCCCCAGTATGTTAAGTTTCGTGTAAAACTTAAAGGTAGTAAGGAATTTGTGACGTAAGAATGTTATTGAGTCACTGCCTCTAGATCACGTGTTGTTTTTATATCGATATATTCAAGAGAGAATCGTTTATTTTAGAACTGTAAGTTTGTTAGTTTTTTTAAGTCGCTCTGTGTCTATATAATCCAGTCTCTTTCGTGGCAACGCCCCATTCTTCTACTATTCTTCAAGAAGTCTTCAACCATTCTTCTACTATTCTTCAAGAAGTCTTCAACCATTCTTCGCCATTCTGCTACATACATTCTACGACATTCATTCTACATCTATTCTTCGTGCTACCTGGAACTGCCGGGATTTCGACTACTTCTGCTACTTAGTCTACTTTGGAAACAGCACTTCACTTCTTCATACAAGGCGACGTGGAATAGCTGCCTCAAATAACTTCTTTTCATGGAAACGCCCCTCGGTATTCCGAGGTTGTGGAATCATATTGCTCTTCTAATTCACGAGGGTTTGCTGAAGGCAAGCCCTCATAAAAGTAAGTCCATCATTACATCAAATTTTCTATTGCAATCAAGGCATTTGTTCTAGAATATACTTACGAGAATTCTGCATTTTTTCAATTCTATTATTTCGATATTTTTCTACTGTACTGGGAAATCACAAGAAAAAAGAAAAGGGGTTGAGTGGAATGAATTGTATGTTTGTTACTTTAAGAAGTATTGTAATATAAAGGAAATTCAATATATATGATAAATGTATTAAGTTTCATTAAGTTTCTATGAACACTAGAAATTTGTTAAAAGGAACAGTAAATACTTTAATTAATAAATTATTACTACAAAGAAAAGTCATACTCTTGCATGAATTGAAATTTATTCCCTCCCACATGATAGAGGAGAAAAGACGTTTTCTTGTACAACCTAAAACTTACTACACCTTCATATTTTATGTTAATTAAACGTAACACCCCACCCCTGCTCATCCAACGATTGGGGAATGTAGCATTTAGATGGTTCCTGACACGACGATCAAAGCAGTACAAACAAAACTAATCGGTGCGTGTTGTGACGGCAGTTAAGCCATCTAACCTTAAGTCCATCTAGCGGCAAATCGAAGCATATGCCAAAGTTTTGTCACAGAAAGAAAATGTTTGTTTTTACCTCCTCTATCATCCCTGAAACGTTGTAAACGTAATTTTTTAACACCCTGTATACATACACAGCTTATTAATGTAATCACTTTGCGAAGTTGCTCGTTCGAGCGAGTCCTTTTCGCTTTTGTGGAGGTGAAAACATTCCTCAAATAAGTTATATCAGTTTTAGAATACGCACAATACTTTTCAAGGTTGTATTCCAATACTTTGTTCACTATGACGTCTGCTCATACATTTTCGCTGGAAATCCCTATAATATAAAGCCACATGGCTGACTGGCTGACTGACTCACTCACTCGCTCACTCACTCGCTCACTGACATTAATGTTTGCCCACTTCCAGATGAGCTAGAAACTTGAAATTAGGTACACATATTGTTTTTAGGCGACCGCCGGCTTGGTCTTGTGGTTAGCGTCGCTGACTGCAGATCCGTGGGCCCGGGTTCGAACCCCGGTTCCTCCTCGGATTTTTCTGAGGTAGGGAGGTCTGGTAGGGGTGCACTCAGACTCGTGATTAAAACTGAGGAGCTACTTGACAGAGAAGTAGCGGCTCTGGTCATGGAAACCACCATTAACGGCCGTGGGTGTCGGCATGCTGACCACATGCCCATGCCCCCCAAACCTGCCGTCTGTCTATGGTAGATGACGCAGCGCTCTGGTGGTAGGCCTTGTCCTGCTGGGGTGTTAGTGCCACGGAGTTAGTTAGTTATAGCTTTTAGGCTGTAAACCACAGGAAAATTCCAAAAAGTATTTTTTTTTTTTATTTTCAGCCCTAAAAACCCCTGAAAAAGGCCTCACTCACTGACATTAATGTTTGCCCACTTCCAGATGAGTTAGAAACTTTAAATTTGGTACACATATAGCTTTTAGGCTGTAAACCACAGGAAAATTCCAAAAACCTTTCACGAGATCCTCAGCGGGGGTTTGTGGGCGGAGCCCCCAGTGAGCGAAGCGAGTATTGACACGATGCTTGAAGTACAAGTCGTTTTAATGAGTTTTCCGTTATCTTATGTTAAAACATTTTCAGCAATTCAAATGATTTTTTACCGATTGAAATAAGATAATATTTTAACTCGGCTTGCCATTCCGTTTTGTTTGTCTGTAAATTTCTTTACTAAGCAATCACGACTAAACGGGTTGTATGATTTTCTATCAATTTTGTAAATTAAGTATATGAAGTATATATGAAGTAATTAAAAAAATAAATAAGTGTAAATATTTTATTTTTAAATTCCGTTTCAACTTGGAGGCCGTTTTAATTAATGGCTCCGTTTCCTGAAATTTTCAGTTTCTTCCCAAGTTTCTAGCCAAACGGTTCATGCTGCAAAATTCTCTATAGTATAAAAGTTCCTACAACTTTGTTCCAGTAAATTCTTGACGTAACTCTAATTGTTGATTAGCATTTGCAAGTTTTTGTTTAAATATGTTTGTTACGTCCTCACTTCCGAACGCGTTTTCCGATTTTCTTCCAATTCAGCATGAATGCTCCCTCAAGTCATTGACGTATCTATAAGGATCTTTATTTATATTTTATTCCATTTCAATGTGGTGGTCGTTTTAGCCAATGAAGAGCAGATCTTAATGAGGTTTGTGTTGTTAGCGAATTTGGCATAATTCTGAAACCAGATGACTGTATTAATGACATTTAAATGTTTTGTGCTATTTCACATTGCACTGAACCATGTAATTCAGTTTGAAATACCTTTGTTTTGTATTATTTTGTTCCTGGTTATAGATTAGTTACATCTTTTTTTATTAATAAACTTCATTTTTCTCCAATGCGGGTGGTGTTATAATAAAATACTCGTATAATATAACGTGTCCATTTTGTACCCTCATTTAAAAATAATATCTTCGATGGTGTGCCTTTAACTCCTCAAGTTCATTCTTTTAGTACAATATTCCTTATACAGTACATAGTGTTAATGAATAACACCGAAATATTTTACTTGAGTATAGAGGGGACTTTTATTTTTATTTTTTTTATTTGACCATAGTTGACCCAGAGTCCCACAGCCGGAGGCTACACTACTGGGGAGAATACAGATAATACATAGACTAATATTTACATACAGTTTGCTATCTTGGTTTCAAGACTTCGGTATAAATGTAGATGATGATGATGTGAGTGATGAATTAGCGAAGGGTGAATATTTACAACACAGTAGCATGGCAATCAGGAAGTCAAAGTCTTATACAGAATTTATATATACTAAAGAGTGAAATTGTGAGCGAGTTAAAGAGAAGACAACAAAATGTTTATGTTCACTATGGAATCAGAGTTAGTCTTCTTCTGAATTTCTTCTCTCTTCGATGACACGTCGAGCAAAAGTCTTGAAGGCCTCGTGGGTCGTTCTACCGGTCCAGTAGCTCAGCTCCGGCGCCCATTGTACTCCTTCCGCCGTGGCGATGCGTATCAGCTCGCGCGTGGCTTCCCTATGGCGTGGGCAGGTGTACAGCGCGTGGTAGGCTGTGTCCTCCTCACAGTCTTCGCAGCAACACAGACTGTCGTCAGTATAGAGGGGACATAGACAAGCAACTTTTAATAGGAGATGTTTGCTCTATGGATTCAAATTTTCGTCTTACAGCTAAAAATCTCCCAGGGAATGACCGCCACTGACTTCTGACATTAAATAAAAATTCAAAACAAAGGAACTTCGTTGTTAACACTGGAGTAATGAATAAAACACTAAAGCAGTAGCGGCCAGTCATGTCTTTAATCTGTAAATTTTGCAGATTATGGAAACACTAAACCATAGGTGAGCAACTGAGGGGAAACGTTTTAGCCTCCCATCCTGCTGTGACGTAAGAAACCTGTTCTTCATGTTCAGTGTCACGTCGAAACTGCTTTATGCTGACGTCAAGGGCGACTGTAGTGGGAGAAATTCCCCTACCTCACAGTGACACGATGTGCCACAGAAGCGCACCCATGCACTAAACTATGATAAAGCTGTTGATGCATGATTAAAAATCAGGCTTTTGTCGATCACCCAGAAGGTACGAAGTCAATTTAGTGACATTTTTAATCCTATTTCGCTTCATTATTGACTTATGGGGACCAAATTGTAATGACTTTGAAGCCCTGTAGCATACACATTTTACGTGTGTAAGCAAAATTCTCCTAATAAACGTTGCTTGTCTACGTCCCCTCTATACACAGGTAAAATATTTCGGTGTTATTCATTAACACGCTGTATAGAATATCCTGGAATACCCTGGATACAATGATTAAAATTCCAATAAAATATTCCTGTTAAAATGTTTTTAGGCTATATTCTTAATGTTATGTATAAAAATTAAAGAAAACAATACGTGGTAATAGAAACAAACAGTGTGTAATAAAGAATTTTATTGGAATTTTAATCATTGACGCAAAAAAAGATAATTTGGCCTGAGTTACCTTAATAATTTTAACCCAGGGTATTCTATATATATTCCATAAGGAATATTGTACTAAAAGAATAGACTTGAGGAGTTAAAGGCAATCCATTGAAAAAATTATTATTTTTAAATGAGAGTAATTATAAGGTGGACACGGCATCATATTTTATTACGTATTTTTTGTTTAGTGACTTATTTTTGTAGGATTAAGCTCACACCGAGTAGGCTGCAGAAATTGTAAGAGTAATAATATTTTTTACACATTAGTTCATTTAATACTTTCTGAATGCACCTACACAACCAGAAACAAGCAAACATATTTTCCTTACTCAAGATAGAGAAGAATGATGATTGTATTGTCTACAACTTCTTTTTTAATCAAGCAGCTGTAGACTCTACCATATGTTTTCGTCTATAAATTAATGACAAATCCCGTTTTCATTTAAGAGCTATAAAGGATTTGCATGATGTACAGCAACAAGGCTTTAATTAAGTTTGTGTGCGTTTTCCTTTGGGAGAAACCCCTCCCTGCTCAGCTATTATGAAGCTACACTTCTTGCACGTCCAGCTTTTGTTTCTGGGACGTCCCATGCGAATTCACCCCCCCCCCCCAACTCCTCTTTCGTAAATATTGTATACCTCAGTCTTTATGACTCTTCATCCTTGAAACATGTGCAATGAAAGTCAATTATTATTCATTCACCCAGAATTAAACGAATTTTGTCTGCCTCTCAAGTTTTGCCGATTTCTAATTCATAAAGTTAATATTTCTCATTTAAGCTTAGTCAGTGTAAATTCAGAATAACCAGTTCTTTAATTGGTAAAAGTATTCCCAAGTGAATCCTCGTTATCACCTTTCCCATAACTCCTAACTTCAAGGCTAGGTGTATTCTCAGTTGTATAGAATGGGGAATTATATTTAATTTAATGGCAGTGTTCTAAAGTTAGGAAAAACTGACAAAAAAGAATTAATGCAATATGTTTACAGATAATTTTTAACTATATTTGTTGAAAAGGAAAAGACGAATTGAGTCAACCTGTCAAATACCCTACCATTAGTTACTCTTATTATATCAGTTTGTTGTTCTTTTACTTGTTACAATCTGAACTAGCAGCTACAATTTTGATTTTATTAGTTGATAAGGAATTTCTTCCTTTTTTCAACATTTGTACATCGTCTTGTAACTTCATCCTGTCGAAAGCCTTTGTTAGGTCTATGAAACACTTTTTTTTTAAATTAAGATTTATTTGTATTCTTTTTAACTTCAAAGTCATATCACGAGTTCAAGTGCTGTGTATAGAGGCTACCAGTAGCCCATGCAATTATTGACGTGCAACTGTTTTCTATCATTGATGTGTTTATGACATGTTCGTTCCAATTGATATTAAATTTTAATGAATATGATACATGATGAAATATTGGTGTTATGTCATGGTAAATAGGCCTAAATATATAATTCCGCATTTGTCTTGACGACCGGCGAAAACATGAAAAAACCCAAATCAAATTGGCCGGGACCCGGGACCTCCCGAATACAAGTCCAAGACAAAAATATTGTTTTCTTATTTTTCCTTGATTTTTTTTTTTAATTCATCTTAGATATGTTTTTCTTTAATCCACTAAAAACATTTCTTCGTTAATTTTATCATTTAAAATTTACGTGAATGTTTTCACAGAACAATTTAGGTGTAATTTGTTACTAATTCCGCGATAATTTTCTTCTTAGAGTTTGTAACCCTTAACAAACATTCTTATTGACACACTTCTTATTCATATTGTTATGTCTTATGGAGTTATACCTACATCAGTCACGTTTTGAAACAGCTGTAATACCTCTAATTCATAATGGATTCATAGATTTTAAACTATTGCATCCCATGCTAGTCTAACTGTGTTATTTTAACATAGGGTAAAGTGGTACATTTTCGAACATGGTACAATTCTGAACGGAGTAAGATTTTGGTCCTTTTTCGGGTTTCAAATGTTAGTCAACCTGTTTTCAATTACTTGGCGTTGATACTGATTGTTTTGTGTGTCTGTTTCCGCGAGAGTGGTCTTTTAAGCTGTCTGATTCTGAAGTAAAAATATTATTTTCCATTCGAAGGTATGTACAGTATGCTTGAAAAACGGCACGTTATAAAATTACTTTTAATTCCACGTTGTGTTACTGCAATACGTTGTTGAGGAGCGATTGTTAACTAATACCAACGAATTGCGTGGTCTTTGATGCGCATGTCATTGGCACAACATGTGTCATTTGTGAGTGGAATGTGTAACTGTGTAATATTTTATAAAAGGTTTTATTGGTGCACATGTTATAAGTTCATCTTCCATTGGACCCTGTTTACGAACGGTAAGAATGTGCTAAGGCCTTTCAACAAAATTATAATTTCATTATTATTTGTTTTAAAATATTATAATAACGATGAAATAATAATAACATAATAGCAATAACAATATAATAGTAAACAAAATAATATCATCAATAATAAGAACAAAATAATCATTATTATGCTTACTCTATTGTCTTAATTTTTTTTATTGGGTTTTATGAACATTATTTGAATTATGTGATTTTAAAAAAAAATCTTATTTTTGAAAGTTAATTTATAATAATAATAAAAATAATAATAATGCGTTTTTGAAAGTGCAAATGTGATTTCATATAAACTAATTGTTAGTTTAAACAATAGGCTACGTTTGAGTTGTAATTAATAGCTATAAAAGAGAAAAAAGTACATTAGTAAAATCTAGCATACGAGTCATGGTATGATAGTCAATTATGCGAATGATGCCGGGTTAAACCATTAGTGGAGTTATTTTAGAAAAATCTACCTATTGCAATCGATACCATGTCATGATTTTCGAAAAATTATTTCATATCTTTACGTTTCATGCTTCCCTAAGTACGAAACCACCGCCCGTTAAAAAAAAAAAATTGTGATATATATATTTATATCTATACACGCTAGCGGCCGTAATTTTGAAGATATTTGAACCAAATTTTATTATGTTATTTCTAGGCACAATACTTCGGACAATTTCGTTAATGAGCAAAATTGGCCCAAGGGGTGGGTCAGGGAAGGGGGTTGAAATTTTGAAAAATTTATATCTCGGCCCCTATGAAGTAAAGAAGGAAACTTCGTCTGAATAAATTAGAGTACTCCGTATGGAGTTTACAGTGACACCAACGATTCGGGGGTTTTGGGGGTACGAATGGGGGTGGGGGATGGAAATTCAAAATTTTTGAAACCACGTCTTGTGGGGTATTGTTGAAAAGCTCTTGATGAGTACTCTACAAATCAATAACTAGTTTCTTGATAGCTCTCATATGAGGCGAGATTTGAATGTTTGAAAAACAGTAACACTTAAAAATATACCTCAGCCTGAAGGCCTGCCGAAAGGAATGTGTGAGGACCGACTAAGGATAAAATTACCAATGTAATAGAGTTTGAAATATTAAAAATAATAGCTACACACCTTTAGAACAATAATGCATGGCAAAATAAAAAATAAAATATCAATTTAAAACATTAAAACAACTCTCTTTTTATAAAAAAGATTTCATATTTATTTATATTTCATATGGTGCATGCATTGTACACTTTGATATTGCTTTCGAAAACTACCTCAGCCTGTAGGCCTGCCTAAAGGGATTTTTTTATTTTCTGTTTAATATTTAGATGCCGCGAAAGGAAATGGAAAGCCCAGCTCCAACAAGAGAAGACGAGTGTGGTTTTTGCTTGTTCAACTACAACAGTGCTCAGTCCATGAAGAAAGGCGACTGGATACGATGCCAGTCATGTAAAACGTGTTATCATGAATTGTGCGTAGGAACCTAATGAAAAAAGCAGTTTGTTTGTGGAAAATGCCACTGATGGATGTTGTACCTACTGGTGTTCAGAACAGTACCCGTGCGGTACATTTTCGAACGATTATTTGAAAATGAAACATTGATTGCTATGGCCAAATTAACCGCTGTGTGTCTTTCATATTTTTGTGAAGGGTCAACTAGGTTACCAACTTTGTCATTACAATACAAATAGTTTTTTCTTGTATTTATTTTGTTCATAAAATAAGAAAATACGTTTAGCGTTCGAAATTGTACCACCTTACCCTAATTATCCGTTTCATACTCCAATCTTATAGAAGAAAATAATTTATTATAAACGTAAATGAAGCTGCTTGTCTCTTCGCAAGTTGCCACAGGAAACATCTTACCATTTCCATCCAACAAGACAATGAAATTATTAAATACAAGGCGTATATAAATACATGCAATTTATCCTCACTCTTCTAGAAAGAATCTCACAATTACTTTTTGTCGTAAATATGGTGATTCAAGGTGGATACTGGATGAGCAATGATGCTTTCAGTTAGATTCACTAAATAAGGAGTTAAGAACTAAAAATGGTTGAAACTATTTTTTTAAATTGAAATTCGATAAAATGCTTAGCCTAATAATAGGCTATATAATAATCTAATTATTGTTTTTTTATTGCTTTTAAGATTACTGCCTACATTTTACATCTTGCTAATTGTTGCCTTACATTTGTAAGGCTTTGCTTTATTTTGTAATTTTGTCATTTCGTACACCATTATCCCCGGTTTTTTCAGAAGTAAATTAAAGGCATCTTTAAGAAGCTTACATTTCTAATTTATTCGCAGTGTATTCTTCAGCAAGACACCGAAAATATTCTAAAAGTTGGTTGGTTAATTGAAAAAGTTCTGTTTTTTTAGTTAGATGGTAGATTTTGGCAATGATTCATGTAATTCTAAAATTAAATGTCTTCCAGAAATTATAAACTGTTGTAAATTAAGCAAAATGTGTTCCTATAGTTCTATCATTCAGAGCCTTGGAAATGTTAAAAATAGTAGGGTAAAAATAAAAACAATTAATGTATTTTTTTATATATATTTACTAGCTTAAAAGGCCCGGCTTCGCCCGGGTTTTTATTTTGTAATTTGAAATTAACTTAAGATTTTCAAACTCCAGGGCCTTGTATAATACGTAGGTCTACATAGAACTTGAAATGAGGAAGAACGACTTATCACACTCAAACTATTCCTTAAGAAAATGCTAGTTATAGCTTTTTATGGCTCACAGAGGATGTCGAATGTTGCATTCCGTTGCTTCTACACACCATGCCTGGGAGGGGTTGAAATAAGAAGAAACAGAAATTCCGATTACATAAGATTGTATTGTCTTTATGACCGCCGGCGTGGTCTTGTGGTTAGCGTCGTTGACTACGGATCCGACGGTCCGGGTTCGATCCCCGGTACCTCCTCGGATTTTTCTGAGGTAGGGTGTTCTGGTAGGGGGGCACTCAGCCTCGTGATTCAAATTGATTAGCTACTTGATAGAGAAGTAGCGGCTCCGGTCATGGAAACCACCATTAACGGTCGTGGGTGTCGGCATGCTGACCACATGCCCCCCAATCCTGCCATCTGCCTATATGTAGATGACGCAGCGGACGGGTGGTAGGCCTTGTCCCTTCGGGGACGTCGCGCCACGGAGTTTAGTTTAGAGTTAGTATTGTGTTTATGAAATTTTTTATTTCTCACTCTCATGTTACCATACAACCGTTTCGGAGCTGAAATAAAAAAAGAAAATTCAATATCACTTTCATACTTTCCTCCCCAAAAACCTGGGACATAATATACTGCGGGCATAGGACTGAAAATGTTCCACCCTATTTTGTCTCCTTGTAGATGTTTAGGGCCTATGATAAACATCCTACAGCTATGAGTGACGTATCAGTGGATATGATTTTTTACCGACTTCTGATATACATGTAGCATACTCACTGGCACACACTGTCCCTGCAATACGACCACTTGTTCTGAATCAAAATGTGAAGTGAGAAAATTATATTTTCCATGTCGAAGGCAGAGAAAGTTATGTGACTGTTTCACATTGTGCTTTATTTTCTTGGATTTCATTCTTCAAGAATTATTTTCACAAATGTATTAATTATATCGATAGCATCAGAATTTGTTAAAGCCCAGAATTATGTAGTTCCCAAAGCCTTGTGTGAACACTGTAAACAATACACTGTTGTCATGATAACTGAATTGCATTTCATTTGTCAGTATAATATTTTCAGAAATTATATAAATTTTCAAGGGAAGGAGTGGTTTGTTTGAATTTTAGTGTTCACAGTGTTACTTCCCGGGCTTAACTGGGTATGTGTGCAAAATTTCGTGCAAATTGGTCAAGAATGTAGATTTGTGTAGGGAACATACATACCCACATACATACATACACACTTTCGATTTGGCTTCGTTGCAAGACTCACACTCCTTTTTTTTATTTTTATTTTTTTTATTTGTTATGAAAACATGTGACAGCGGAACTCTCAAACTGTGAATATGTCACACTTCTTTTGTCACACTTCAATTTCTTAAATCTTTTTTTCATGCAAACAATTGACAGTAGAACTCTCTAACTTTGCCTCGTTTCACATTTCCGACTTTTTCCATGGATTTTCCGAAAATTTTCTTTCATACAAACCTTGTCCTGATAATTACGAACACAACAAAAAAAGAATCAAATCAAATCAAATCAAATCTTTATTCACCTTTAAATACAATATATTTGTACAATAGGCTTCGTCAGTTTTTGGATAGTTTTATATAATAACAAAAAAAGCTAAGAATACAAATTTATATCCATAATATTTTCTGGTATACGAGGTCTGTTAGATAAGTATCCGACCTTATTTTTTTTCTCGGAAACCTGACGGATTTGAATCAAGCCCGCTTGCATGAGCCGACCTGAAACCTTCGTGCGCATGTCTGAATTTTTTCCCGCCTGTCGGTAGCGTCTGTTGCTGGCAAGCAGCATTTGAGTGAGGTAGTGTCTAGTGCTCTCGTCGTTGCTAGGAAAATAATGATTGTAACGACTGGAATTTGGTTTCCGGGTCGTACCCGTACACCAGGACTCGTCGTCACCACTCATTAAGGTGTTCATGAAGTCGGGGTAACTGTTTGTGGAGTCAAGCATGTCAAGTGAGACTTCAGCACGATGTTGTTTTTGCTCCGCCGTCAGCAGCATCGGCATTGAATTTCGCCGCCACTCTCTTCATGGCCAAATCCTCGGTCATAACTGAATGGGCCGAAAAAGTGATGATGCCTACCTCTTCCGCAATTTCTCGGATACTTCCCGCATCACTACAGCGTTCACTTTGGCAATGATCTGGTCATTTCGGCATGTTGATGGCGGACCGGAGCGTGGCTCGCTCTCCACTGATGTGCGTCCGTCTTTAAACCGGTTGTACCACTCCTTAATCTGTGTGATGCCCATAGCATCGTCACCGAAAGCCACCTGAATTTTACGAATGGTTTCCACCTGGCTATCGCCCAGTTGCAGGCAAAATTTTCATGCAATAGCGCTGCTCCAGACGTTCCGTCATTTTCCTAACAATGAGAAAACGACGAGAGCACTAAACACTACATCACTCAAATGCTGATTGCCAGCAACAGACGATATCTAAAGGCGGGAAAAAATTCATGCATGTGCATGAAGGTTCAAGGTCGGCTCATGCAAGCGCGCTTGATTTAAATCCTTCGGGTTTTCGAAAAAAAAAAATAAGGTCGGATACTTATCTAACAGACCTCGTATTACTCTCTAAAACTTCTTCTACGGTGTATATCGCTTTGCTTTTGAACCAAATAGATAGAATATTGTACAGTTGTTTTTTTTTTCAAGATTTCTTATCTTTAATGGAATTTTATTTAAAAAAATTATCTGTTGATAGCAGTGACTTTTTATATTTGTACTTAAGTGAAGTTGTGGTTTATCTAAATCATTTTTCCTTCGCGTGTTGTAGTTATGCATTGACGATCTAGTTGTAAATTTAGTGCTATTTTCTTTAACATATGTAATATTAGCTAAAATGTACATAGAGGTAAGTGTAAGAATGATGTACCTTTTGAAGTATTGTTTACATGATTCTCTTGGTCCAATTCCTGCTATCAATCTGATAATTTTTTTCTGCCAGATGAAGATTTTGTTTGCTGAATGGGAATCGCCCCAAAGCATAACCCCATATAGTAGGTGTGGTTGAACAAAAGCATAATAAGCTGTTATGAGCATTTCAAAATTTACACATTGTTTTAACTTTCTCATCAAATACCATACTCTTGCCAGCTTTTTACATCTGTACAGTATTTGGTCTTGCCAGGTAAGCTTTGTGTCCAAGTATAGGCCTAGCCAGTAGTGTTGCTAAATTTTGGATCTATAGAGAACATTATAGTTTCAGTTTTTGATTGATTTATGCTTAAATTATTGTAGAAGAACCAGATTTTAGCCTGTTCTAGCGATAAGGTCATTTGTTGAGTTAAGTCTAATATGTCCTTATTTGCTTCTATAAACGTTGTATCATCTGCATAAATAATGGGGGTACAGGAGGGGCCTACATTTCAATGTAGATCATCAGCCAAATCGGTCTAGCCGTTCTCAAGTGGCAAAATACATTTTGGAAATTCATTTTTATTAATATAGATTTCAATGTGCTTATTTCAATTACTGTACTTAATAAAATATAACATTTTAATGCATGTCTGAAACTGGTAAAAGAAAAAAAAAGTATTTCAATATGTTTAAAAAAACTAATACATGGTTCGTAAAAATGTAAAAATCCGGGCCTTGTACTTATTAAAGTGAAACTTTAAAAAAAAACCTTACAAGAAAATGGTAAAAACAAAAACAAAGCTATTTTAATATCTTTAAGATAATGATCCATGGTTCATAAAGCCTAAAAATCCGGGCCCTCCTAATCATACTAGCTGGGTTCCTCCGTATGTTAACATTTCATTTGTTATTTGGCCCTGCAACAGTATGTAACAACATGATTCGGAATAATCCAAATCATTTTTTTATTGACATAGGAGATTTCTTATAAACCAGGATATGCTACTTAATTATTTCTTGAGCATGAATAAAACGGACAGTTTGTACTGGCCGACTGCTTTATAGGCTATCTCAGTGTCCTGGCAATTATTATGACAACGAAGGAATTCACGCTTTTCCATTTTCGGTAGATCCTGGACAACTGTACAGACTGGTGTATAGGTCCTATTGCACACTTACTGGGCAGGAATAAAACTTTGGCCAACAATTTATACTACTCGACTGCTCTACATTTCTGTGTCCTGGCACCAATTCTATCAAAGAAAAAATTATCGTTTCTATTTGTGGTAGGGCGTGTGCGCAGGTCCTATAAAACTCGAAAAAAATTGGCATTTACTTGACATTTTACAAGTTTCACAATTACATAGCATTTGCTTTCTATGTGCTGCACCTGTGAATGCTCTGTTTGTCAAACAGAGTAAAAAGTTTCAGTTCATAATACATGTTTATCATTCTATGATTAATACCGCTCAGTGGTATTATTGGTCATACGAAATATTTACATAAGGAGTTAAGCATTCGCGTAATGTGTTTAGCTTTTCATATTTACTTGTTTCAATGTGGTTCATTTACACTTTAATTTCATTTCAGGTATAGATATATCAACATAATATGGTTTTGCTGTGATTGGCTTGCCATGAGTAACAGCTGTTACAACCCTTTCATTTACGGAATTTATAATGTAAGTACTTTTTCATTGCAATTCAATTTTGTACGCAAATTACACATTAGTTACTATTTAATGTATTAATAATTACAGACTGGATGTACCTGCATACCAGATATTTGTAGTAGATTAGTACACAGGGAATAGGAATGAGGGGGCAATATGCCTATAATCTCTTTACCTTCTCTCTTTTACCACTTATATTTCACAGAAATGTGTAGCCTTCCGTACTAATGTAATTTACTTCATATTGGAGTAACTGTTATTTTACTAAGAATTACAAGAAAGTATTATTTATTTAGTTATTTTTATTACTAATTATTAAGCTATACATTTTCCTTTTAGTTTGAGTAGGAGTGGGTTTTTTACTGTGGTATTTATAACTTGAAATTTCGACCATACAGTTAATTTCACTAAAGCTTTCTTTATAACATTAATCAAGTCTATTTCCTTCTGATATGGGATACAAATTGAAAATACATTAATTTGGAAACCTGCGGAAATGATGGGCAGGAAACTGCATTGTAGAACTTGGTCGAACAAGTTTTTCACAATTAGTTTTTTTATAAAAAATTATGTGAAAACTGTTTCAGAATTGTGGACTTTTGTTGAACTACTAGTCTTGACGTCAGATATTCAATGCTGGCCGTCCATGTTACGAGCTTCTACAGTAATTTTTTCGTCCTCACACTGCTCAGATAAACACTCAGAAACCTAGATGAGTCTATTATCAAAATTTTGTCATTTGAAGAGATGATAGCTTATTCGTACGCCAGTTTTCAATGAAGTCACATCGCGCTAACTTGGTCATACGGCCATGGATGTCATGACCATAGGCGTAACCAGGCCGACCATATGGGGGGGTTATAACATCTGGAGAGGGGGGTTCCGGGGTCCTCCCCCGGAAAATTTTAAAAATTAAGATGCACAATAACGAGTTTTAAGCTTCCCACGCTTTAAACCCATATTAAGTAATTTATAAGCAGATTTTTAAAAAAGGTGACATATCACAATAATGAAATAAATAGTACAATTTTCCATTTTTTAATCAATGGGGGGGGGGTTCAAACCCCCCCCCTCGGTACGCCTATGGTCATGACTGGTGGGAGGGGAATGATAGCTTGTCTCTGAATTCACCTCCCACCTCTGAACGCCATTTACCTCATTCGCGTTTCATGACTGTCAGATCGAGAATATTTTACTGTATCTCTGTTGCACAGTGTTGTGGCCTCCTGGCGATCCTATAATTCGCTGCAACTCCTAATACTTTTTAACCGTGTTCTTATGTATCTTTCGTCACCTTCTTGATATCTCACAAACAACATTACCCTTAGTCCAAAGATGACCAACCCCTCCAAAAGAAGTGTTGTATGGTCCATATTGGAACTCTTAACTATTTCTAAATTCGTTCTTAGGTAGGATTTATTGTTCATGGTGAAGAAAAGAGTCAGTATCAAGTAATAAGTTTCTTCAACTCCTTAATATATTGCACATTACTTGTTTTCTTTAGATAGGCCCCGTAATAACACTCTCTACAATATGTGGGCCTCTCGATCTGTTACGTAGCCTAACTCTGTAGATTCTTAAGAGCAAAAAACGAATGCAACATTTTATAAAATTATATAGATAGAGTAAAAAGGACGTATTATAAGAGTTTTTATGATATTTTAGACATAATTTAATGCATACCACAATGCGCCCCACTCTCATAGGAATATTTCATAGGTACATTATTTTATCAAGTATAGCTATAAACTTATCTTGGAATAAATAATTTTCTGTCAGTTTCAATTTCAGCTTCGACTTCATTCATTGCCATAGTGATCTGCAGATGTCATGTTACACAGAAGCACATGAAATGGTACCGCAAAGTGTGAGAAAATAATTACGTATTTCCTGTATTCTTTCCAGGTCTATGGTCTATTGCTGAGGGATTCTGGGTTAATTATGGTGAAATAATAGGTATACATATGTAAGATATACGAGTGTCAATTTTATTTAGAAAGGCACTTGAGGTTTTAAATTTCATTTGATGTTTTCTTCTTCCTTTATTAGTTTTTATCTTGATGTATGTCTTTTTGTGTTCTTTATTTCTTTACGTATTTCCTTCTCCACCCCATCCCCTTTTTCATACGTCTTCTTGTTTCGCTCTGGGTTATTTTCCACTTTCCTATTTTTATTTCGGAGTCATAGTAATTAATTGTTTTCTTACTTTAAATTTATTTCCCTACTTTATTTATTTCCTCTGCGTTCGTGTGTATATGTTCCTTGACTTCGGCTTTAGTTTTCAATATGCTTTTAGTCCTTCACAATTCATGTTTCTTCATATTCTTAGCTTTTCCCTTTTAAAAAATCATAATTCTTCTCTTCTACTTTCATTTTTGTTTCTTTCACGTATTTTTTAAGTAAGTATTTTATCTCAAATCAGGGCAAATTCTTATTTTAATTACAATTTAGTTTCTTCTTACCTGTATAACAAAATGACACTGAATTCTCTATAAATAGTAAATATCTATAACAACTTTCTTTTGCAGGAATTTTACATCCTTCTCGGAGAACCTAATTCTGCACAGCAAAACATTTTATCTGCATAGTTTAACCACACATTTGTGTCTCGTCTCTTAATTTAACGATATTGATCTGCACATACAGACTGGCATGTTTGTACTTTCAGGAGAAATTCAAGCGAGAATTCAAGCAGCGCTGTCCATTCCGATCACGAGGCTGGTACTCGCACACCCAAACAAATGACAGTGTTGACTTAGACAAATCACAAACATCGCAAACCAGGGCGTCTGTGCGATTGTCTTCCTACTACGGCAGTAACAGCACTTACGACTGGAGGAGAGCGTATTCCAGCAGAGCAGCGCCGCAAAACTGTGCACTTCTACCGACCAATAATAGTTCGTCTAACACTTTCTACCGCGGAGTTTCCGTGCGTGGACCTATTAGAAGGCACAGTGGAAGTAACAATGGCGACGTTACGACAGAGTTGTATGTGTCGCCTGGAGGTTCACAGAAATGTGGCGATAACTCTGACATGGATGAGCTGTGCTTGTAAACTGTAGGAAAACTAAACCAGATATAATCATCCACTTTAACCAAAGAAAATCGAGTCATAAGTACAATCTGTAAGACAATTATTTGACGCTAATTCATTCTCTGACATTTTTAAAATCTTAATCAGTTTTCGAAGTGACAAATATTAACAGACTAGAGTGAACATACAAGAATAGCATAATAAGTTCAATTTTCCTCTAAGTTGTAGTCCTCAAATCATTTGAAAGTAACTGTTAGTCGTTTATTACTTATCAAGAGAGTTTTTCTTATTACCAACCATTACAAAATCTTACATAATTATGGCCTTTCTTTAAAAGCCCTCATATAAGCAAAGCTCATGTTTAGGGTCTGCAATTATCGTAATATCTCTTAATAAGAGAGAACAGAGATATTAACAAATATATTCAAGAAATTATTATATCAACTAATATGGAAATAACACTTAAATGATTTTACAAATTAATTTAAAATAGTGGGTTCAAAATGACAAAAACAGGAATTCCATTTTACCAGTATGATATTTATGTTAGTCATTTAGAAACAGAGATAGGTGAAGGAAATTAAGATTAATAGAAACAGGCCTTCTCCTGGGTGCAAGAGGCTCCATTCCTATTTTCTATCTAAACTGGAGAGTGAAGTCCAAACTTCCTAAACAACTTCAAGGTGACATAGTATTAACTATAATTAAATATTCTGTCATTATATTTCGTAATCTGTATGGTCCAAGTAATGTTTCATTCCATAAAATACTTTTTATTTTTTAATACTTATTGTCAACTTTGTGTTGTGTAAGCTCATTTTGTACAATTCTGTGTGGCAAACTCCATGTATGGGATCACATTTATTATTAAAAATCTGATGAAAAACACATAGGCCCAACTTCCTCTGCCGAAATATGAGTTAAGCTTATTAGTATTATTTATTATTTATGACATTCTCCTCATGTAAATTGGTTGAAAAATGAACAGCATGTTGTTACCACATCACATCGAATCCCCGAAAAATACTCACCCGAAATAAAACATGATTGCCCTAAGTACGGACAATTACACCTTTCTCAGTTACATGTTCGGTTTGTAATAAGAGACTGTATTGTATTGTATTGTTTTTTGTTTTTTTACCGAATGAAAAATTGTATTGTCCATCCGACAAGACTGTGTTTCTACAAATAGTGGGTGGCTTAGGCTATATCTACCCTTCAGAAAATTTTTGCAGAAAAATGTTTAAAATAAAGACTTTAACTCTTTGTAAAGGCACCTCATGTAGGCCTACAAAATTTAAGCAAAATCGTTTGAGCCGTTTATAGAAAATCGCGAAGAACGATATACTCTTCATGAAAAGAGGTATTAAAAGTAGGCCTAACAGGAATTCGTTACTAATCTTCGTAACTTACCACTTCCTAAGGAGGTTTTAAACCCAAATACAAAATTTTGTTTTCAAACGATTTTTCGTTTTACCTCGGTTTGGCATGCTTTATGTTAAAAACTCAAATTCGAACTTCGGGGTCGAACACAATACTTCCTCTGCATATAGTACCTATGGTACGGGCTGAAGAAATACAAATTATTACGAAAAGCAGAAAATTATAAAGTTTTCTATCAATATTAAATAGTTTTTTATCTTAAATTTCTTGACACTACATTTAATTAAATCAAGATTCTCAGCAAAAAGAGTAGGCCGACTGGTATTATAAAGTTTCCAACAGTAATTTTGGCCATATCATTGCCCGGCGGTATTCCTGCATTTTATTTATGCAAAATAAATACGGAGTTTCTTCTTATATATTGACAATGCTTGAAGGAAATGAATTTTGATACATTTGATAATAATGCAGTGTTATAAAGTTGTTAAAATTCCATAACCTTCAATACAGAGTATAAAAATTTTGTAGGGTAATCGATTAGCTTTTAAACTAATTTTTACGATTCTTAAAGTAAAAGTAGTTGTTAACAAATGAGCCTATATAGGAAAGCACAAACCAAAAACTACATATTGGTTTATCGACTCTACTAGAGCTAAATACATGATCCTTAGTATAGAAATTGGAAGACAATTTACAAAAGTTGACAAATTTATAATTTTAGTTAAAATGTTATTAATCCACAAGAATTTCTGTGGGACCGCCTTTCACATCATGTGTGTGGAGATATTATTGAAATAAATAATTTTTACAATTATTATTACAATAGTATGCACGGACTGTCTGTTTTGCACAAAGGTACTTTTTATATTATGTTATGACGTCCGTTTGAAATGGAAACGTTTTAGATGGTGAAAGTTACATACGCAAAGAAGAAGTAAATTTGTAGCGTACACCACTTTTTCTTCACCCTACAAGGTCTATCTTTCAGTAGCACAAAATGCATGAACCCAGCTAACTATTAAGGGTGGGAGTAAGGGTTGCGTCGATGAGAAGTAGTGTGTTGGTTTGTTAATTTCCATAATTTCTTGCTTTTTTACAAGTTTTGATGTTACAGTAGGCCTAAAGATTTCTGCCACTGGAATACATTATATAGAAATTATGAAAAACAGGTTACCTATTATACTTTTAAGCGGGACAAGAGCTACGTATATACTTTAAAAGTCAATTTTGTTGCACAGATTTTCAAAAGTAGCCTATTCACAGAAATACGGCATTATGTTTTTTAATGTCTGTCCCCTAGCTAGACGTTCACATTTATTATATTTCGATTTTACATTGGACACTACCAAGTAAGTTACTACCTGCCTGGAATATAGTTAACAATATTATATTTTAAATATTTGTTGTAAACAAATTAAATGTTTAAATTATATACTATATTGAATTTTTTCTATTTCTAATATTTTGTTTCATATCCACCTTCTAGGATAACTTATTTACTGGTCCCAAACGAGAAGTAAAATACGATATTTTAATGAAACGTTACGTATTGTGAATGCCTAGTAGATGCACAAGATGCTTGTTTATTTAATATCACGGCACTCATAAAAAATTAAAACTTAAATCTGTATAAAGTAGTGTATTTTTTATCGTTGCTTACACGTTAAAGAGAAGGTATTTAATTAAAAAGTAATTATTATGGAATCAAATTCCTTCTGTCTTATTCTAGTTATGTAAATTCAATTGAATATTATTTACTACTGCTCATCAAATATTTAATTTTCTACGTTTAATCTCCCAGTTGTTCTAGAAAGATTTATTTCCCCCAAAGCCGGATAATCTTCGCTAAGAGGAAAGTAATTTATCTTATTTAATCCATAATGAAATGAAAATGGTGTGAGGAAATAAAATCACTAACACAAGTACCAGTAGTATAATTTTTGCATTGATTTCCTTTAAATTCAATTTTTCGAGGGGGGAAATTTTGAAGTTATGAATATTTAGATTTATTAAATAGAATTTAATTCTTATGAAAATCCCTCAATGAAACAGCTGTCCACCACAAAAAAATCAGCTTTCAGGTTTTTAATCAAACCATGAACCAAAGATACCTCTATGATTAGCTGAAAATAATCGCAATTTGAAAATTTAGATATTATTATTATTATTAATAATATTGTTTACCTAGTGGGGTTTTCTAATCTTTCGCCAAACGAATAGGAACGTGATATTTTTGTGATATAAAACAGCTGATTTCGATTTGAACTTCCTCCTATTTCGGTGGATATTTCGCAAAAGCGGTTATTTTACACTTGTATTGGAAAAAGTTATCCTTTATTTAATATTCCTAAAACTCTAAATATCGCGATATGAAATACAACCAGAATTATTATATAACAGTATCTGAAATGAAAATAAAATTTAGTTTCAGTGTTGAAAAATAGAGCGTAACCACAGTATGCCTTAAAGTTTTTGATCATTATATCTATGACATTTCAATTTTCATTTTAACCTAAGTTGTCCGCCGCCATGGGTGAGTCGGTAGCGCGCCTGCCTTCCACTCCGATTCCCGGCCGGGTCTGGGATTTTTCAGTAGTGAAAAATTTCTTTCCCGGGTTTAGGACTGGGTGTGTGTGAGTGTCCTTAGGTTTAAGTAGGTAGGGGACTGGCGCACCCTGGTAACAAATCCGCTGTGAATATCCCCTTACGGGATCACCAGGGTTTGCTCGCGAACCTGAGGAATAACTTAAGTATCATTTTGTCCATGCGGCAGTCTCTATGAGGGAAGAGTTTGTCCGTAAACATTAGCCGTTTGCAATGTTTGCTGTAATCGATCATTATAATCTACAACTTCTCTGTATTCGTACAGACAACGAAAAATAAGACGGAGTTACTAAGAAAATTAAAAAATGGACTTGCAAACATCAATAATTACAATTTTAAACAATATTTTCGTACATATTATTTCTCAATATTCGTTCTGCAGGAGACGTATTTCGCGCTTATTTACACGTTTCGTGAAATCCAACAAAATTCGAATTATAATTATTTTAGCAGTAGCATTTTTTAACGGTCGTGTGTGTCGGCATGCTGACCACATGTCCCCCAATCCTGTCGTCTGTCTATGGTAGATGACGCTGCGGTCGGGTGGTAGGCCTTGTCCCTTCAGAGATGTAGCGCCACGGAGTTGGGAGCAGAAGCATTTTAATCATCTATAAAGCTAAATGTAGCTTTGTAAAATGTCGTGCTTATCGCCGTTACCAAAATATACGGGCCCTATGAATGAATACCCTAACCACACACGCACATGTTTTAAAACGTGAAGTAACAAACTAAAACACATAAGAATGAGTGATGTGATACATCTACGTTGGTATGGTCCTTACTTTTAGTCCCTGATTTGTCCTAGGAGTTCGTTAAATAATAACATACAGATCACATAGATATGACCAATTAATATTCAAACCGGAATAGGAGCTTCTAAAATCCGAAGTAACCTACATTTATAAAGCTGATATTGTTGCTTCTCACGCCACTGAAGAAGGAAAGAGGAAGCAAATAACAGTCTTTGAAAGACGTAGCCGTCGGATGAAGTAAATCCTTATTGTAGGCTAATTAGTTGATAGTGGGTGATAGTAGTAATTATTCCATTGTTTAATTTGAAATGACAGACAGGAAGGTTCATGTAGAAGGAGTCGATAAATAACCTCTCGACTCTCAATAAAGTGTTTAACACTATTAATAGTTCCTATGAATCATCATTTAAATTCCCAGCTCTGATATCAACAATCTGTTTTCTTTTCCGCTTTTTCAAACAAAAGATCAAAATGTTGCAATGGACAGAACACAATCATTATTTTAAGGTACCGTACCTTTTGAGGTTTATTAGTAATTTCCAGAATTACCGTGACTTAAATTTAATTAAACAGATGTGTTTAATAAAAATCTAGTACGGAGAGAGTTTTTGACCAGAATGGCTAAAATGAAAGTCATATCAGTGCGATATTATATGGGTTTCTTATCCTTTGAAAGCTGAATTTACATATTTATATAAGAATTCAAGTTATATCAACAATGAATTATAAATTTTAATTCAGTACCCGGTTTTCATGAATTACAACCGTGATGCATAAATAAAAACCCTCATATTTCGACATAAGTCTTTGCTCAATTAATTTAAAATTCTGTTTTATGAAATTTTTATGGTGACGAATTCATACGTCAGCAGCAATGGAAAGGGTAAATCTTATAAACTGTGTAAGCAGTCACCAATCTTCGCGCCGTACATATTCTTTGATTACAAGCTAGTTAACTTTCGGTCCATTATAATACTCATACATTAAGTGGAATTGCATGGATTAGAAGTAACGTCAGATCGCTCGACAAGTTCAGAACCTTTTGTAAGCCTGGGGTCATATATAAAAAAGGTTTTATATTATTAGGATTTTTATTTTTGTGTAGTAATTATATTTTAACATTCACAAGGGTCCGCATTGGCCGTACATGTTCTCACAACACATTAAACAGAAAATAAAATAAAAATAAAATAGAAAAAAATATATATATACACACACACAAGAAAACTCAAGCCTTTCCCTTAGAATCAAAATTAGGCTGTTAACAGACCTCTATTACACATACCTACATGCCCGCTGCTTAATTTGCTTACTTCCGTTGCTCATCTCAATTTTCAGCTTTTTTCTAACGGGCTACCTCGCATTTAATATAAGTTTTTCTATTCTCGCCTCATCTTCTTTGTATGCTAATAATTCCAAACATGTTTGTAGTTTCCAATTTAATGCCGAAAAGGATCGTGTTTGATATTTTCCCCTCCCTTCTTCTCTACCCTCACAATTAGCCAGGATTATTCCTCCCTCTTATACGAGGTTAAGTCAATAATAATACACACTTTTGTTTAATCTTTTGGCTGTACCGCTTTGTGCTCGCGCACTTCGACATGATGTTCTTTTGTCTTCGCTTGTGTAATGTTTGACCGTTATGACTCCCCTGGGTGTTGCGCTGTTGCACATTGAACATGACTGCACCGCTCAGCGTTTGCACCAAAGAAGAACTGCGTGAGTGATTCGTTTTTTGTCGTATGAGGGTGTATCAGGAGCCAAAATCCATCGAAGACTTTCCGCACAATATGGAGGCAATGTTTTACACGCCGAAGCGTGGACAAATGGATTGAAAAGTTGTTGCATGACAATGCCCACACTGCTCAAACTATTGCGAAACTGGGATTTGAGGTGTTAAAGCATACAGCCCCAATCTCGCCCAGTCAGATTTCCATCTTTTTGGCCCACTTGTCGAGTCATCACAAACCAAGAAGTGAAGGAAGCGGTGCATACGTTGCTTGCTACTCACAAGGGAACTATACGGGCTGTCATGTCGAAACCTACCCTCATATTTTGCACATCTCTTCTTCATTAGAGATGGACACATGCAAAAAATTAGCTGCGTATACAAACTGTAAGTGGGTGAAAACATATTTGTATTGTTCCATAAACAAACAACCGCGGGCACTTATAGAGCTAGCTTGAGTAGCCCGCATGCTGGGACGTGGGAGGAGACAGCGTGGTGTGAGGTAGTGGAAGGAGCTTACTCGTTGAATGCAATAGATCATTTTTAGATAGGCCTATTCACTACTTACCATTTCCACATTTTGAAACTATTTAATCTGTTAGACACTGAGGGTTTGTTTATGAATGTGTGCGTGATATAGGCTAGACGTGTGCCCACTCAATTTGCATTATTAAAACAAAGATGTTTCGCCATGCACAGAGAACCACAACATTAGTGCTTCAATCAGTTTCAGAGAATACCTCTTCAGAATTTAATAAGGCTCCTTCGCCAATGTGCATTTGCCCCGAGGGAGGCAATCAGACGGCCCTCCCCCTTCTAAAAGAATGCTCAATATTCTTCAGAGAACGTCCAGCAGTTCTGACTTCGCTACCATTGCTACACATAACACCGTGAGTGTAATGAACTTACTCAAAATAGTTAACAACAAACTCCAGTCGCAATAAAATACATTCTAAATAAAATTTGTTAAACTCATCCAATACTGTAAATACCTCGTGACATAGCTGCAGGTGAAACACGAACTGTAATTGAAAATAATAAACACAATAAAAAAAAACTGTAACCAATGTCGACATTTGTCTACACAAGACCCTTTAGGCGTTAAGAACTCGCACTAACATTTATACGTACTGTGCTAGTCAATATAGGCCAAAGTAAAATGAAATATAAAATAACCAATTTAAACAGCACACGAGATTCATTTTGCTAATCCTAAACACTTAAACAGATACTAATTACTTCAGGAGACCACTGGAATAAAAACATTTGTATGAAAGGAGGGTATTATTCATTATTATAACAATATTCGCCCCATAATGAGCCGGAAAGGTAGAGATAAGGCAAAGTACACATAGGCCTACATGGAAAACGGCTGTGACCCAGCTGTGGCGAGCTGGGTAGGGAAGGTTCGAGTCGCAAGGTTCACGCCGTCAACTGTGTGAGGCTACCCAATATTTCTAATTTGCAAGATTCGTAATTAATTTTCTTCCATTAAAAGTGCCTAGGGCAACTAATTTTTTGAATGTTTCTATCTGTAATGAAGAGCTACCAATATGCAAAATTTGAGGGTAGGTTTCGACATGACAATTCGTACGATTCCCTTGTCAGCCGAAAAACTTTTTTTTTCTGATGGCATCAGGAGGGTTGTGCATCAGTGCATTGAGAAGCAAGGGGACTATGTTGAAAAATGAGGTAATTGAAAGTTTTGTATTGATCTTGCAATAAATTTAAAAAGAGAGAGTGTGAATACTTATTCACTTACCCTTGTAGATGGGACTCATTTTCAGCCCATATTCAACTGTAACGTTGACTGTGATCATTCCCCAACTTCCTGACGGTATGGCTAATGTATTATGAATGTACAGGTAGGGAAAAAAACGGACCGACAAAATATCTAAGTTGCCGATATGAGCCATGATAGCAGGGAATGTATTGAAATTTGTTCTAGTGTCGATAAATTGTTTGAACTGAGAAATAATTTCACGTAATTTGCTTTGGTTATGAAAACAAACGTTTCCATTACATCTCTCACAATTATTTACATATCACAAGGCTCTGAAATCAGCTACCAAGAGTCGGTCCGCTTCCCCCCCCCCCCACCTGTACAGGTCCAAGAGGGTTTCCAAGGAGTTAACTGAGTCAGGTAAGTAATATATTTTCGTATTTGTAAATTGTTTTATTATTTGCATCATAATAATAACCACCCAAGTATTTTAAAAATTGACTAAAAAAATTGAAATCTTCTCAATTTAATTTAGCATTCTGTAAATGTGTTCAACCAATAGGCATAGGGTCGAGTTTGGGGGAAGAGGAAAGGCACATTCTGCCCCCCACTCAAATATTTAACTTTTTATCATATGTGGCCCATGTATAACTACTAAGCATCCAATTCTTGCCCCACACAATTCTTTCAAGTCTGAAAATAAGTAGTTGGCTGTTACACTATTGTATCGTATTCATCATTTGCATTATACAAATTAAATGCATGACGAACGAATGCCCAAGTAGGTCGCAAATCAGTTCCGCTATGACAGTATTGATTTGATATTAAACATTCAGAAATGTATTCAGCATGTCCATAGCCTATCAAACTTGTACATTTTTATTTTGTTCGAACGTATAATACGTATAATGATATCCATTATGATACATAATGATACATAATTTCATTATAATTGTCGTATGTAATGGTGATTAAAACACTCGTTTCATAAAAATTCACTCATTTCTTTGTAAATGCCATTAAATTCTCGTTGCATAATGTGGTATTTCTGTATCTTTTAGAGGCATAGGGAACTGTTTTTTCAGAAACTTTGAATAATTGTTAATAATAATATTGTTTATTGAGAGCTGTAAGCCTACATTACGTCGTTGGATGCTGACTTTGCTCTTAATGCGCTAATTTAATCAACAATCAACACTCATTCGTTTGTGTTCCTTTCATTTGTCCCTAATTTTTTAAAAAAAAGTGTTCTAATAAATGCGTAATTTCTACTTTTACAGATTCTCATCAAAACCTACTCTCCACACAGATATGTGCATTCAATCTTAAGACGTTCCTGTTCTTCCAATTTGCTTGCTTATTTTTTTTAGCAATATAATGCTCTGTGCTTTCGTTTTCGTAGGGGGCACATGTTCCCCATATGAGACCTCTACAAGTTTCCATACTCCTGGTCTAAACTAGTCATGCCAACTCTACCTCTTCTATGATAGGTCGCTAAATAAGTTTCAGCTAATAACACTACTTTTATTTTTGTATAACTCTCCAGAGAGGTAATGTCTTTCATACAGCTAAACATATTCTTGCCTGCCAATAATTCCCAACATGTATTTTGTTTCCAATTTGATGCCGAAAAGGATCATGGATGATATATTCCCCTCCACTGTTCCCTCATTGCATCTGATCCATTGCGATTTTGACGTATGTCTTCCACAAAATATATCCTAGGCCGATATTCTCCAATTCGCTTGTCAGAGCACTCGCTCTATTCTCGGTGTGAGAGTGATCTCATTATTGTTTTCATAATGCAGTCGCAATGAGCGCTGGCCTAAACATTCGTTCTGTACTGGAGGAATGTTCTACTAACGTCTCATCTCTATGCTATAATGTTTGTTACTTTTTTTCCCCTTTGGTCAATCCTCCTTCGTGATTTTGACATATTTATTCTGCTAATGAGAGGATTTAAAATGCTTGTTTTAATTCAAGGTGATACTATTTTTCATGAGTTTAGTTGGGCTTATTTTCACAATTCATGAGATTTAATAGGAAGAATAATAATATTTTATCACCTAAAATAGAAAAAGCTCTGAGCGATATCGCAATAAAATTACAAGTCAGATTGTTTAAGACCACATTATAAAAGTAACAGCCTTGCTCTTAGGTCTGCATTTAACAATCAATGAAGTAAGACAAGTTGTTATTTTAACGAACAGATGAATTCAAATGTTCTGTTTTATGTATTATTTATTATTTATTAATGGGATATGTATGAAAAGAGTTTATTATATGAAGGAAACTTTCCTTTTATGATACCAATGCCCATTTTTTAAGCTCTATGTTTTCAAAGGAGGGTAATTTTTCTTTATTGAATGCCTTTAAGCAACATTCCATTTCAAAGAACCTTAGTTCAAAGTACTTAAAATTAATTTGATAAATTTTTAGGCGACTTTTTAAATACCACATCCACTTCTCTGTAGGCTAGACAATTCCTTTTGCTGTAGGTATTCTGAATATTAACCAGGAATTGTTGATGTCTATCGGTATTGTATAGACAAGTTTGTGGCACATTTTTTCATAGAAGTTTGTGGCACATTTTTTCATAGAATCGAACTTCATTTAAAGACATTCAATTTCACTTCAACTAAACGAATAAGAGACTTCATACAAATCTCCTATTTCTCTGCATTAATAGAAAATCTTATGTGAAACATAACTTCCTCTAACTTGAATACATTCCAGCATATACCAGCTATACTATAGTAGGGCACATTCAGTTATCTCAGCTTCATTCGAAGAAGCAATATTCGCGAGGCAAGACAGACCCAAGTTCCTATATGAAATGGGTGGCTTATAACTACCCCAGAGAATTTATTGTGGATATGTTTCAAATAAAAGTTTTATTTCTTTAAATAATATAATATTAATATGTCGTATATTATACAACACATTATGGTACTCGTGAGAAAACATAAATAAAATTGTAATAAAATTCGTGACATTTCAAGAAAATCAGGAAATATGAAATTATCTTTATGTAAATTGATCGCAAAAATATAGAATGGGCAGGGGCAATACAACTTTCTCCCTTCAAATTCTAGTATAGAATAAGAATCCGTATTACAATGAGTGCTTATTCATTTGTGTTATCCTCAGACTATTATTTACCTCGTCGGCTGCTTATAACGACCCTTCAAATATGTTGTCCTCAAAATAAAAGTTTCAGCCCTTAAAAACCCATAGGCAGTAAAGCACTTCGTGAAGAAATTTAAAACCATATCGATAGATCCGTTTTCGTGAAAATTGCCAAAACTGAAGTTCTCTTCATGTAAAGCGGAATTACCACGGTGGCATAGGGGGTAACTTTCGCTCTCCTCATGTGAGTCCGAGTTCAATCCCGGTCGGAACAAATTTCTTAGTTCGTTTTGTTTTAGAATTTTCCTCATCTATGAGATGAGTTACGCCCCTGTGGTCCCTAAGTGTTCGTGTTGTCTCGGAGATGTCCCGGTATTGGGCATATCACTCAGCCGGGGAGGATCTCCAAGTCCTTTTTCTGTTCAAAATAGCAAATTTGTTATCCATAGGAACTCCTGCGATAGGTCGCAGTCCTGTAAGTCCCGGGCGGCGTTATCTCGTGAAAATCGCTCCTTATAACGGGCTAGAACTTAGAGAAAGAAGAATAAAGTGGCGTTAAAAAGAGTCATCAATATTCGTGCCACATCCCCAGAAGGCATCTATTTCATTTCTAAAATGTTGTTTTTATACAATTTTTCGTTCTCGACACACATCATCACAGGCATATACACACACACACACAGTGGTATTATTTTGAAAATAACATTTCTGGATTAAGGGGACTAAATACATGTTTTTAAGTTGAAAACCCGACATCGAATTTCGGGGTCGGACACAATACTTCCTCTACCTATAGTACCTATGGTATGGGTAGAGAATTATTCATTTCTCTTCCTTCCTCTTCTCTAAGCTTTATCCCGTAATTGATGATTATTGGTATTAGTAGCCATATTGGAACAGCATAAGACTGCTTTAAATTTAACAATATACCCTAGAATGAGAACTATGTCTGGTATTAAATGAAATCTGCGCTTAGGTATTGGATTATTGGAAATACATAGTCGTGTGTCTTCATACGGAGAACAGTATAGAGAACCGTAGTTTTTAGACAATATTGACTTTTATGTCCGGGAAATAAATATTTAACCACCGCTCTATAAAGAATGCAAAGATAATCCTAGATTACTGGGGTAGGCTAAGTCCTCACCATTCCTGCATTGCGTCAGAACTCATGATTCGTAATTCTCGTTCCAGTAGCCAGGTCTCGTGAGTGACGGGATTTAATGCCTTCTTATAGATTATAAAAGTAAAATATTTAATCTTATCTCAGTAAAGTAAATTATTATGTAATATCTTCATTCTCAAGAATGTTTATTGTGCTTAGGCCATTCAGTTTCCAGAATTTTTATGCTGTGATTAAACATTCGGAACCATGTAGCAAACCATTCCCAAAATTAAATTTCGTACACCAAAAGAGGTTTCGCAACATTAGTACTTGCGAAGATACTTACGGATATACGGTACCTTATTTATTCAGGCCTTCCTTCCCCAATTCTATTGAGAGATCTAATATTATTGTAAAATCCTGTATTTGTGAGTTTTGAAACTTATTAGGAATACTTTACCTTTTTGACAGAGTACCAATGAAAGAAACGCCATCTTGCGCTATGCAGGTTCGCACTGACGCTGTTTTTTTTTTTTTCGCCGAATCAGGATGACCAACTATGATTATTGCACATAATAGCAGTAAGGTTAGGAACAGTGTAATAATGTTAGTGAGCTAGTTTAGTGAGAGTTAGGTTAGGAACAATGATATTAGTTTTATCACTTATCAGAGACATCCTGAATTACGTTTCGTAATATGCCATGTTTAATTTCCCACATGTTGTTGTGTGTTGATCACAATGTCCACAGTAGTTTCGATGTGTGACGTCACACCACCGACGGCCAATCACAGTTACTTGTCGTTTTGCGAAGTAAATATGGCGTAAATTTCGCCACTTTTGGCCAGATCATTATATAAAATAAAGAGTATCTTTTAGGGTAGACGGGTTGAATGTAATCTTTAGTCAAGACAGCATCTCCTCTCCACAGAATGAAGCATAACGAAATAATAGGCTATATGATTTTAAGTGTTTTATGAAGATAATCTTGTTTTCAAGTATGGGGCCCTCTTCATTTCAACTTTACCACCTTTCCTCCCCCCCCCCAAGCGAAAGATCAACCAAGGTTGATAAATTAACTGCGTGGTGCAAATAATACAGGATATGAATGGTAGCCCTAATAGAATCAAGTGTAATAAAAAAGAGTGTAGACGAAAAGAGAGAACAGGAAACAGAAAGGTAATGAGAATAAGAAATAGATCATTACGAAATAAAAAGTAGAACTAAGTGCTGTATTAAGACGTTATTGCGTTATTGTTATTGAGTAGATAATTATATTACAATTTTCAGTCACCATTAATAGAGTTTGGTTGGACAGAACTACAAACTATGAGAACGAGCTCTTCAGTAACTAATATAGAACCAATGCAATGGTAGAAAGTACTTCTGTTGGGTAGGATTTGCTATACTCGCTCCAGTTCTTCCAGTGTTTGGGAAAAGCAGTAGCGTCCATAGAGAAAAAAAACTACTAACAACATCAACTTCCAGTGTTTTCGCCGAGTGCACTTCGTGTGGGCATTCGATATTATGTTAGGAGCATGTAGGCTTAAAAATATTCGAACAAAGGATCAGGTAGGGAGGCAGTGTTTAATTAAAACGTATATCCAGGAAAATCTATAACTGTGTATTTGCTCAAGATGTGAATGAGTGTATATTCTCTAAGTTCGCCACATGAACAAGATGTTCCGGTACATTGTGGATGAGAACGGCAGGCATGCACTGTATCTACGCTTCAATAAATATTCCAGCTCGTGGTCGCGTGAGTTTATCCAGTCCTGCAGTGTTGTCATGGAGAGTAAAACACTACAGTCACAAACAGGTAAGATAGTTTACTTTGCTTACCATTTCAATGAAGGGCAAAGTCGAAATGTAGAAGGACGCATCTCGCGATGTCAGCAGGCTTTCACGGACGGGTGATGATATTTTTGTTTTTCAGCGAAGCAGGTTGACCAACATGTGGCAGTTAGGTTAGAAACGGTGATATGAGTACTACACCTTCTCGTCAAACATCGTCACTGCAGGATTGTAGGCCTACTTACAGAAAGGGAAAAGTTGAAAAGGTTAAAAAAAAGAACTTTCCTTCGTACTGTGGGTATATTAATGATAGTTAGGCCTACTGTTTGCCATATTTTCGCATTATATCACTCTGTTGTATACTTCACTGTTTCAATCATACCAAAATTTTAATTGAATTTACTGAAATTCCCTCGATGCTATGTTAGCTTCATTGATATTTACTGTCAATGCGGAAGTCAAATATACAATATAAATACCAGAATATTAGGTAATGTTCGTGATACATAATCAGGCGGTTCACACTTTTTCTATCACATAGCAACATTTTAATGCTGACATAGCCTATAATACTTGTACTGTGAACCACACAATACCCAATACATTACCTCCCGTTAGTGTTTGCATGCATTTATTCTGACATTTGATAATATTTGACTTGAGCTTTGTTAGCTTATTTGATTAGTTTCTTCTCTCTCGCCCCCAGTGGAAACATGAAGTAATAATTAGTAAATATTATTTATTAATTTATAATTTAGCTTATTGTATTGTCGATGCAATACAATGTTCGTGTTTCAGCTTAATCCAACAGACAGGGTGACGTTCAGAGTTCAGTCGACAACGAAGTCATTTGGAAAACAAAAGGAAGTTAATTGGCTAAATGAAGATAAAACTGTGCGTATATTTAACTTTTTTTTTCTTCTTTCTTTTTTTCTTTGTCGTAGTTTTACCTCTCCCTTTTAGGATTTAAGAGACCCAAGCCGCCCGGGCCTTACAGGGCCGCGACCTGTCGGGAGAGGGATTATCTTTGGATCACATACATACTTTATTCACCAGACAAGGACATGGAGGGCCTCCCCGGATGAGTGATCAGCAAAATTCCTGGGCCACCTCCGAGACAACACGAACGCATAGGACGATACACACCATTCACACACACTCACACAGAACAGGGCGAGAATGGGGATGAAGATGATAATGACGGCCAGATGATATCCGGGGACCACAAGGGCCTAAAGTTACCTGACATTTGTCTCACAGGTGAGGGAAAACCCCGGAAAAAACCCCACCTAGGTAACTTGTCCCTACCAGGAATCGAACCCAGGCCCGCTTCATGAGACGATTGAACGCATCCCCTGAGCCACAGCGCGGTGGACATATTTAACTTTCAATAAGTAAATTTATGTTAGATCAACAATTCTATATTTTATTTCTAAGGGCATTCAGAGTTAAATATTTGGGATGAACCGGCATGTTATAAACGCCAGTTTACAGTCGAAAAAATAATTCGGCATAATATTTTTTTTTACCACATCAACCCGCAAAATAGTTATTAACTCATAGGCTACGCAGAAGGAAGCCATATTGTGTTCGACCGCGAAATTTGATGTCGCGTTCTCAAAATAAATACATATTTTGAGACCACCGGAATCCAGAAATGCTTTTTCCAGAAACATACTTGTGTCTGTGTGTATATGTCTGTGATCGTCATTACTAGAGAAGGAAAAATAGTTTAAAAACAAATAAATTTATATATATATATATATTTGGGTTAGATATATATATATATATATTTGGGTTAGATATCTTCTGGGGATTTTACATGAAAATTGATGACGACGTTTCCTACTTCTAATGCCACTTTACACGAAGGACATTTCATTTTTCGTAATTTTATCGGAAAACGAGTTTGTTTAAATTTTTTCCAATGGATTATATTAAGAGTCAACAGGTTTATTTGAAACGTGTTTTAGTAGAAATTCTCTGGAGGATAGTTATAAAACCAACCACCGTTTAGAAACTCATGCTCGAATGCCCGAGTGTAGTTAATCCTGGCCAAGTTGCATTTTGCTGCATCATGCTCTTTTTTACTTTTATGGCCGTAAAACTTTACCAGTCGTGAAGTACGGGTAAAGAGAGAAAAAGGCTGTTTTCTTTCCAATATGAAAGTTAGCATTTGTCTATCTTCTAAAGCTAATTGAACATAATGAATAATGAGAGAATGAACGATGCGATATAACTCCTCAAACACTGTAACATATCGATTGAAATGGCCTCCTTCTTACACCAACCAAACCAGGTCCAACTCATTATCACGATTGGTACAGTGTCGATATTTACCAAATATACGGTAATATTTCATTAGATTCTTATGGAAATTAAATTCCTATACAATAAGGCAACAAAGAAATAAAATATAGAAACAACGATCTACAACATGATGACAAACTTTTGATAATTCAACCGTTGTGGGTAACAATAAAAGAAAAGTGGTGAACTTCTTTCCCTAGATGTCAATTTATGTATAGATGAATCTATAGTTCCCTGTTATGGTCGCCATTGGCTATTAAACCAATTAGTTTTGGTTTCGGCCCGGGAAGCATGGGTCCCTTAAAGGTCCCTAAGGACTGTGTTCACCAACACGGACACAATTTCTCGGTATCGTGGATAATCCATTACTCAAATAGTAAACCTTTCGGGTTTCACCACTTAGTTTGTCACCTTGCTTTTCAAAAGCTTGGGTTTTGTCCACTACTTGTCTGACCCTTAAATATTTCATAAGAGAAACCAGCGTCATCTGACGGGTGTTGTGTGAAACAGCGGGGGAAAAATGACTATTGGCTTGCGACCGGGCAATAAATGTACACGTTGCCATAGCAACGGGTAAGTTTCCCCTCACGCTATCTCTCGCTAGTAGTTCTAGAAATAGTCACTAGATGTCTCACCATTTGTGGGGCGTGGCGAATAGCAGATAATTTCGTTTTCCCCTCGAATCTTGTGCAAAAATGAATGTCGTCATAGATGTCCAAGTACGACGTAGGTTTCTTTTTGTTTAAATTCAGCTGTGTTCTGCTTCATATTCCTCGTCACTGTCATCATCTCTCATGTTGATCATATGTTCCAATCGCCTACGTGCCATCTTGATGTCGCAGTTAGCTGGTTTTCTGGCCGATATTTCACCGGTAAAACATTAGCTTGGATGTTATCGAAAAACCAAGCTAGCTGGTGAAACGCAAAATGGACAATATGTCTGATTATCAGTCTAAAAACTAGGATCAGACAGTTTATCGGCGTTGATGAACAAAGCCCTAAAAGGGAGAGGCAAAACTAAGGTAAAGAAGGAAGGAAATAAAGTTTTGATTTAAAGGTATGGAAACTACATATTCGGGAGAACAATTCCATGGAAATATACATCAGAAGTTGGAGTAGGTGAATCTGTTGTCATTTTCTCAATTAATATCTTCCGGTTATTCACTGTTTTCCTTCACCTGAAATGCAAATCTTTCAACACTTGCCTTAAAGCCCATTTATCTCCAGAAAAAATAATTTTGTTCTTTACGACAGATAATAGTGCTTTTAAAGTTGGCCTTTCCTAATTTGTTTTGTGAAATTTATTCTCCGTCCTTCTAATTACACACGAATCAAAATCATCTAAGTTTGTTTTCACTATTTCCTTGGTCTTTTTTCTTTCTTTCTTTTTGTAGAGTACTAAATCTCGTTCCATCTTGAACACATTTCTCACCTTTTACAATTCTCTTAATGCTGCTGAATGAAATTCCTGTAGCATCCAAAACGCGCTGCTGAATTGCATATTTAGGGTCATCTTGGTGCACCTGTTTGAAATACCTATATACATTCCACAATATTTCCCTACTCTGTCTGTGAATCACTTTACTACCACCAACCGCTTTACTAGAATAACTACATTCGCCTTCCATTGCTCTTATTAACATATCACACTTAGCTTTTGAATGCTGTGAGGCTAACTAAGATGTTTTTACACGATCCGTACAGTATGAACTGGCAGGGAACATCACGTGTTATGAAGGTCAGGCAGGTCTAGATTACATCATCATAGCCTACTGCGCATCCGTTTGTTTGGCTCAGGTCTAGTTATAAGTAGTGAAAAGTAGATTCTACTTTAGTGGCAGTTAGGTTGGCTAGGTTATGAACAGTGTTATTAATTTAGTATGGCACACTGTCGTTTCGAAAATATGCAATATTTTATCTCCAGAGAGGTTTGTCTAGTTCAGGCTTGGCAAGCAATGCACTGAGAGTGAGAAGTTCTCTACCCCTACACTCGCCCCATCCCTATTCCTTCTACCTGAGAGGTAGGCAGACTCGTGACGCATGCCACAGTGGCGGTACCTCAGATATTGGAGGAGAGATCTTTTAAGTATTGAAATGAATATTTCTTGAACTGCTGAAGAGTTGGGAAGAAAGGCACAAAGAGATATAATGGAACATCTAAGTACCATGAGGAAAGACGCAATGGCAACGTTGAAGCACAGTTCTAATATTCTAGCCAAGCCTTCAGCTCAGAGAAGCAGGTCTATACAATTAACATTATTTATTAACTAGTTCTACTTATTTCCCTTATGTTACTAGTGGCATATAAGTGATTTCTACACTGTAATTCTCAAAATAAACGTCACAATTTAGCTGAATAGTGTAGTGAAATTATTTAAACGTACATTATTACATATTGGCGTATTCTTAATGGCACTGTGTTAATTTAGACTGTTGGCATCTTTTTAGTATCTTTGCAGATATTATCTTTTTAATATCTGACTGCAAACTCGATGAACTTAAACATAGAACACATCGTAGATATTCATAAGAAATGTGACTGCCCAGCAAGCTCTTGTTCAAGGTCAATAGGCCGAAAAGTTGTTCAAATTGATAAGTAGTACCAAACATGGCCAGTAATTTACTTGCAAAAAGGCGCAGCTTGGGAAATGTTTTCGCCAGTGAAGTGTATAAATCCAAACCAAGTTTTCCTGAACTGCGCAATGGTGTGCTGCTTTGAAGGTTCATTGATTCCAATTGCAGTTCGTCATGGCCCACCAAAGGATCATATGTAAATGGATTTCCGAAAAGCCTGCAGTCGTTGTCTAACGCTTGCACGACTACAAATTTATCTGAGAATGCTCCTGATAACTCCTCTAATAGTGCCATACATTTTTCTTTCTTATCAAGCAATTCATCTTTCATAACCGATTTTAAGGATGGGAAATGGTGCAGTTTATGCTCTTCTAATTGGCTCTGCCACATATTTAATTTCTGATTGAATGCTTTCACACAGTCTGTTAAAACTTAAATGTACAATCGTATTGTGTTTAACTTCATTTACGTGAACCGTTAAATCGCTTAAGAACGCTAAATCACAAACATTCCCTTTGGTTGGTGCAATCCCTTTGGTTGGTGCAATCCCTTTGGTTGCTAGGAAAGTGTAGCAAACGCGCCTAATTTTGCAGAACCCCTAATTTCGCAGTATCTGTTTATTTTATTTATTGCAAAATTGGGAACATTAGTAGAAATATTTCATCTTATTCATCAAAGAGAGCATCTTCTCTTCTATTTTATACATTTTTTTCCATTACTGTTTCCATTACTATTTTTCAGTAAATAAAATAAAAAGGTACTGCGAAATTAGGCATGTATGCCCTATGTATTTCCGTAGATCAAACATTCTTTGCAACATTTTGCCTCTGGTTAGCCATCTTACCTGGCAGAAGTATGGCAAATCCAAGTATTCGGAATCTGAGAGTATCAAAATTTCCTGAAATTGTCTACGCCGCGGAGCATGCGCTCTGATTATATTCACAATATTAACACAGGCATCCATTACGTTATTCAAAGTAGTTGATTTTTCCCTGTGAATAATGCAGTGAATGGCTACAAAGTTATTAGAGGGAATTCCATTGTTACAAAGGAATTTTCGCAGTCTCACTATTAGGCCAATTTCTGTTCCCCCCATTGCTGGAGCCCCATCTGTAGCTACGCAGACCAACTTGTCCCATTCAAGCTTAAACTTTCACGCTATCATCATCACTGCCTCAAAAAATCTTCACCGCGTGCGTGATCTTTCATTGAATAAATATCCAGTAGTTCCTCGATCACAGCTAATTCTGTATCTACACATCTTATAAACACAGCAAGTTGAGCAGTATCTTTATTTTCAGTAGTTTGGCCCATGGCAAGGGAAAATTAACAATGTCTATCAACCGTTTCTCCAAACTTTTGCCCAGATCAACAATTCTGTTGGTAATAGAACCTCGCCTTAGGTTCCAACATGAGCCGAATTGAAATGCCTCCTGATGATAAAGCTTGTAATGTAGTCAATAATAGTAGGACATATCAAACCCTGTGCTTTATCATCTTCAAGAAAAAAAACTAGTTCTCCCAGTCCCGATTAAATACTCTTCGTTCATTCATTGCACACAAGCCAACACTGAACAGGATTACTGCCACGCGACTAATCCCTGAGTCAACCGGTTTAGTAGTCATTACCTCGCTGCTGAAATAGAGTAGTGGGGACGATAGGGAGGGTAACTTCGCGCCTTCAGTGCCTTCGTTCCCGACCCTGGTCTAGTTGGTCAACGTGTTTACCAGAATTCTAGCTGTTCTGGTGGTGTTACGTCACAGCGTTAACGTCCAATCGCGAAATTCTATACCATTTCAGGAAGTTAGTATGGCGAAAATTTCGCTACTTTTCGCTAAATCTTGGTAGGCCTGTAAAATAAAATGTATCCTTTAGGGATCAAATCATTTGCCAATATAACATGTCGTCTCCACAGAACTATGTTTAAAAAAATACGTTTGATACTAGGTGTTTCATGAAGAGAAACTCTGTTTTAAAAAATGGGTCCAGTACAATTGAATTTTACCCAAATGTTGTTCGGAAAAGCGATAAGGAAAATAGTGACAATCTGAAGAAAATTATGGAAGCAGTATAGGCCACTCTTTTCATAAATGTTCCACCGATCAGAAGCCATTGCACCACATGTGCTTAATCGATTGGTGTTAATATTCGAAGGCGGAAGCTGCTGGTACCCTTGAAGATAAACAAAGGAAACTAATAGATAAGACTGTCATGTTATCCATAAATTCAGTGTTTGATCTTGCACATTGTTAATTACTGATGAAATGCCTGCATTTTAAGACGCAGAATGTCAACGAATCTTTTAATGACATAATTTGGTCAAGGGTACCTAAGAGTGATTTGTTTGGGAAAACGGCGCTGCAGTTAGGTGTACATGATGCAGTGATAACTTTTAATAATGAAAATGTGGGGAGAATTACTGTACTGGAATTCCTGGGCTTCAAAATATGGAAGAATACTGCGGACATCTTACAACGCTAGGGCCAACTGCGATTCAACAAGGCAGAACGGGCAAAATTCAAGAGAAGAAGGGAGAAGCTTGTAGCAGATGACTAGGGTCCGGATTCATATGCTCTAAAAAGCTTGAATATATGCAAGCATTCATGCAGTAAAAAATGGAAAATATGCAACAAAAATGGCCTTAATTTCTGTAAAAAAATTAATTATACAATATATTTGTCACATAAATATACTGCTAACATTTTATTCCCTATAGTAGACTCATACAACGGGGTAGATAATTTTTTCTAAGAGGTGATTCATCTGGGATTATTTGATTTACACAATATGTCTCCAGAAATTATAGCAGAACTGGATTGTTTAATTTATTCCAGGGAATGTTACTGCACACCAAAGCCTTACAAATATAAGCTGCAAATGTATTAACAGAGGATTTGGGTTTTACCTGTATATGGAAAAGCATTTTGAATATAGTGCAGGAGAATTTTTACTTGTATCTGCAGATAAATGTGAGTTATTTTTTAATTTTATGTTTGAATAGGATTTTCTGGAGATAACATTTTCTATAGTAAATGCACCATTATCTAAAAGTCTACATAAGATAAGTACCTGAAATGTTCTACACAATATAATAACAGCACTATTTAGTGGTGCTATGGATCTATTCTGGTGATTGGAAAAATATTTGGATTTAAATGAAAATAATATGTTATGCTAAAAATATCAATTCATTTCTTGTAACCCTGTAAAAATCATAAATAGTATTATAAGTAATATTTTCAACTGAATATAAATCCATGAGCTCAGATAATCCAGTTTTAACAGCCTTGAAGCATTTTTATTGGTATCTTAATTAGTTTGAGAAGTGGGTTTTCAAGACAACAGTTACTAACATTCAGGGTTGCCAGATCAGAAACGTAAAACAGTCGTACCAACAATTGAAAATAGTCGTACGCTAGTTAAAATCGTCGTACACTTTGCGAATTGTCAGGATGATGATGATGATGATAATAATAATAATAATAATAATAATAATAATAATAATAATAATAATAATTGCCAAGTGAGGTAGCATACTCTACTACCCGCGCGCCATATCTTGGGCGCTGGATTTACGGGGAAGTGAGGGTTGGGGGAACAAAACATAGCTAGTCCGCCAGTCTTTCTGCAGTGTTGTCAACCAAAGAAATCACATTTCAGCAGATCCCACGTATGGTAAGCGCACGTCAACAGCGTAAGTGTGGATGCCGAATTGGATAATTATTTCAGATGAATTATCCTCGCTATTTTATGTAATGACATTTAATAGACAACGATTTTAATTTAGTCCAATAATATAACGTGGTGACGGTATTGCGTAACAATTCATAACACGTCATAAGGCTTTAGTTATCAAATAAATCATTTTCCTCCCGGAAGAAAATGTTATATAAATAGGCTCGATATTTTTACACTGGATGACTAGTTTTAAGCATAAAGAAGAGTCTTAGCAGAACATGCTTCACCATTTCGTGTTGTAAAACATAAGACAGGTAAGAATCTAAAAATGGAGAAAACTATACGCCTAATTTTAAACGTATTTAATACGTTTTGTGAAAAGTTCGCTCAACTTCCAGTCCATGAAATTGACATCAGAGTTCACGGGAGTGTCAGAAATTAGCACATACGGAATTCTTAAAGAGGTGAAGAAAGTGTTGGGTGTACAATGACGTGTTTGTGAAATAAGCAATTCGAAAAATTGTATTTTTCCCCATAACTCCATGCGTCAGAAAAGATAATGTCAATAAATAAATAAGGATCCTGAGACAGAATGAAAGCTTAGTATTGAAGCCACTAGATGTCAGGGTGTATAGCGTACTTCGTGTTTCAATGTTGTCAGTTCTACCTACGAAGTTGAACGAAACCTACCGAATGAGGACTAGGGAGCCGAGCGCTCAAGAAATCGCGCGCGGATAGTATACAGACATTTTTTTCTATAAATGCAAGCTTGGTGGTTAAAATGTGCTTTTACATGTTCTATAACGTGCCATTGCTCCACTCACGCATGCTGACATTGCTGTTCACCGCTACTACTCGGAGTTTCTGTTTCTTCTTATTTCAACCCCTCCCAGGCATGGTGTGTAGAAGCAACGGTATGGAACATTCGACATCCTCTATGAGCCATAAAAAGATATATCTAGCGTTTTCTGAGGGAATAGTTTGAGTGTGATAAGTTGTTCTTCCTCATTTCAAGTTATATGTAGGCCTACATATTATACAAGGCCCTAGAGTTCGAACATTAAAAGTCCTTCATATTAAGTTTATTTCAGATTACAAAAATAAAAACCCGGGCGACGCCGGGCCTTTTAAGCTAGTAATAAAATATTAATAAATTACAAACCATAAGAAAGTAAGATTTCTAAAATTATTTAAAGAAAAGTATACAGTCACTTTTGATAGGCACATGTCAACATATAGGCCTACTATTAATAATAACAATGATATGATTATTATGTTTGGTCAAAATAAAACAAAAACAATAAGGCCAGCTGGTCTTTATCGGTATAATTTCTTTAGATGTTTGGATTGCTTCGTTTTGCACACATGCGGCTAAAATATACGGTAAAATGTTTGGAGAAGAATACTGAGAGAAGTAGCAATAACTATAGGCCTACAACAATACAACTTAAGCGAGATGCGGCTCCGGCCCGTAAAGGCCTGTAAGAAATAAATGGACTTAGTTTTATTTCATAATATGACAATGGCTATTATAACATTCCGCCATGCATTTAGCAACATGTAGGCAACTACGAAAAAACAAAAACTTAATGTTTATCCAAATTGAAAGTTCTACAGTAGATTGCTAAAAAAAACAGAAAATTATAGTATAAAATTATATTAAAATAGTCGTATGAATAGGCATACGACACATGGTTGCGTCTTACGTCGTACAAATCTATGAAATAGTCGTATGTGTACGACTACAGTCGTACGTATGGCAACACTGTTAACATTAGTGGTATTGGGCTTTAATTCTCCCCTTATTTAATTCTTTAAAAAAAAGTAGCCTACTGTGAAATGAAACTAGGGAGAACTTTAAGGCGTTTTAAAAATTAAAAACTTAAAGCTAAGCTACAACCATAATGAATAGAATGAGAAAGTGTGATGACTCCACCGCTAATACAATGGTAGGTATAGGGAGAGCGGCGGTCCACCGAAACACTGGCAGCACCTTCGTTTGTGTTTCAACTTCTCAATGCTGCATCATGATAGTTTGGCATATCATGATTAAACTCGCAATCTTAAATTAACCCTTGGTCCTATTTCTGTGAAATTTGTGCAGAAATAATCTGCACAACACAGTCCTTCTGATGGTTAAAACAGAGACTTAAAAAATGCGGACATAAATGTTTTTATTTCATTATATAAACATCACCAATTACACAAAATTCATGGAGGGTGAAACGGAATTTGACTATGCGACAATTTTTTTCATTTTTGTGTCCCGTAAAAACTTCAAGCGAGAAAGTTTTAGTGAAATATTTCAACTTTATTTTAAATTCAGTACCACCTTTATATCTTGAATGGTTTACGAGTAATTGAGTGGTAATTATTCCGAGCGCTACAGCTGAATGAATGATGTGGGACGATCGTGAAATGTTGAGGGTGAAGCAAATTTGACTATGCGAAATTTATTATTTTATTTTTGTGTCCAGAAAGAGATCAAGCGTGTAAGGTTTAGTGAAATATTTGGATCTTATTATAAATCGAGTACCACCTATATATCTATAATGGTTAACGAGTAATAGCATTTACTCTAAAGCTAAAGCTATCAGAATGGTATTGAGGTATTAGCAGGCATCTTTTCCATAAAATACCAGCAATAACGTAAACATTTTTACATAATTTATTCGTGGACTCAATAATAAATACTATATTAACTGACTACTTGTACCCATACTGCAAGATTGACCCGCTGGGGAAAAAGAGTGAATGAAGCTTTTTCTAACTTAGTAAATCTGCACTACTTTTATTTATGCATTTATTGGATTATTTATCATATTTTCTGTTCACTTATGTTAGTAATTTTTATGTATAATTATCATAGCAAATGTCTTATTAGTTTAATATCTTGTTCCTTTTTTTAATAATATAATTTAACAACATAAGACGTACATCAGTTACAGCGAACGGCGAATGGTCGAGGGTTTGAGCAAATAGCGGGCTGTAGTTAAGGCAAGAGGATTTAATTTTTTTATGAAAAGATCAGGGAAAATGCTTTGAAATATTGTGTGATATATGTAGAACGCTTTGCAAAACAATTTTTGCGTATGTGCGTCTTTATCGGATGTTGAGACGCCAATTTCAAAGATCACGCGCCCTATTTTTGTAGTGCTGCTTATGAAATTTTCCGTGCCCTGCAATTCACAAACCATCCCTTAGTTTATATTATCTCTGTTCACATAATTTGTACACAGATCTACACTTTTGACCGTGTTTCACCTACATAGCTTACCCCATACAGCCAGGAGAAAATTAATATTAATAGTAATAATATTACTATTAATACAATATTACAAATTAATACTCAGTAATATTCTTTTACAATGTAATAATAATATTGATTTATAAAATATCCCTTAGCTGTTTTCTACCCTAATTATACGTTGTTATTTCTATACAAATGTACATTCTTTAACAAATTCTCATCAAATTATACTAACATACCCTCTACCCTATTTTCTAGGCAACAAAATATTAGATCAACATCCCTTAGCTGTTTCATACCTATATTATATAATTGTTCATTGCTTGTGAACATATTCGATTTTTGGAAAAATGTGGAACGAAATGTTACGGTCAAGCTTCTTGCAATCTGAGAAATTACTGTTACACACGGCCATGTTTATTTATGGAGATGAGATCTTCCAAGACGTGTAAAGCAGCCCGAAAATTGTCAAAAGTATCTAACAATTCAATTTAGATAAGGTGAGTCATTTTGAAATACGTTAATGTATTATTTTGTTTAAGAATGTTTGCAATTTTTCCTATACCGCCCGTAGTAATCTTGCTCCCGTGAATCTCAAGCAGAGTAACTGCTACCTAGCGGCGGAACCAGTGAACTACTCAGTCATCACACTTTCTCCTCTATTTATTATGCTACAACTTACACCAGATAAATTTTATGAACCACGTGTCAGGGTACTGAGTCAGTTTAAATTTGAATATCATTTGGGCGAATTCTGTTACCGAGTATTATGGAATTATGTTATGTAGCTAATTTTCCGTTCAACATTTTGGGAAAACTTTAGTTTTTATAATACAATATAAATATTGTTATCCTACAACACAATGTACTAATTAAAAAAGTTAAGAATTAATTAAAAATTGAATATAATAAATAGTTATTTTCCACTACTTATCACGTTCAAGTCGATCACAGAGGAATCTTCATATTGTCTACATTGTCGATAGCAGACTAAGAACATAGTAATAAACTAATAATAATTATGGTTAAAAGTAATTTTTGGATCCTATTTCCTGGAACGCATCCTAATTAAATTCCTTTTGTCTTCGTAAGTAGAATGTGAACTATTCCCAGCTCCGGCGATCAGCACAATACTGTTAGTAGGCTAACCCATCTTGGTCCCAGAAGCATAGCATAAAGTCTAGTGGCTAATGAAATAATTCCGAAGCTGGCAGCTTTTTAGATGCTATTTGGTCATTCTAACTAAACATAACTTTAACGGAAACAAAACACAATTTAATGGTCATATATATTCCAACAGATACAGCAAGTGTTCAGCTATTTTCCAACATATTCGCCACCGGACAGGAAATTCAAGTTATTTGTTTGACAGAACACCACTGTGCAGAAAAAGAGCTGGAACAATATTAAAAATTGATAATTTTTCTTTATGTTCAAATTTTTGTAGACGTTCCAAAAAATGTGGAGGTGTGAGATTTTTAACAAAAGAAACTTAGATTTTAATGATATAGACACCAGTTCCTTTTGCAAGGAACAGGATTTCGAATGTTGCTCAGCAAGAGTGGAAACTGACAATGACACGTTTGTAATAATAACAATCTACAGAGCACCATCAGGAAATTACAACTATTTTATCAATCAGTTAGAAAAGGTTCTTAATTCATTATATAATAATAGTGTAAATATGATACTGTGTGGTGATTTTAATGTAGACATGTCAACTGATAGTGAAAATAAGGCAAGATTTCTGTTATTAGTAGTGTAATATCTTAAAAATTTGGAAACCAGACCCTCTAAATGGATCGCAAACAGGCCAGACATTGGGCTGGGTAAACCAGGAAATATAAGTGTCAACTTAGCGTTGCACAAGGTATTCATAACTTGTTGATGATTTGCGGAATTGCATTTCAAAGGTGGTTGACAGTCTAGTAATTGCGAAATACGAAATAAGTATTTTAAAGTAGTAAAGTTAAGAAATACGCGGAAAAGGAAATTGCAAGTAAGGAGTTTTGGTTTGAAACGTCATGGGTGCCAAATGGATAGACGTATTGATGCACGATGTTATAAAACGGGCGGACTGACCAGTTCGGCCCTCTTGCTACTCTACATTCTTCACGACTGGATCGACAGCACCCCGGTGCAAGTTTATTTTAATTTGTGTGTTATTCATCATGAAGTCAGTATGTAAGTACACTATGTAATTTCAATTTATTTTAATATTAATAAACCTAGTCATTTTGTTATTTTGGGTAAAACTAGCTTTTGTGATTTGCGCATGGAGATGTTCCGTTCCTTGCCCTTGTCCTCTTGGTTAAGATGCAAATATATATTTTGAGCCATCCTGATAAATCGCGTCCCGGGATAAAAGGTGTCAGAATAAATATAGGGCCCTGGGATACGACAACTGGTGTTCAGAAGTGGGCGAACTTAACGCAGTACGACAACTGGTGATCAGAAGCGGGCGAACTTAACCCAATACGACAACTGGTGTTTAGAAATGGGCGAATTTAACCCAGAACACAACTGGTGATCATTACGATAAATAATATCAGAAGCGAGTGAATTTAATAAAGCTCAAATGGGTCGCCATACGCAAAAGTAATTATTAAAATGGGTAAACCACATGGTATTAAGTGAAATTAAATAAAAGTAAATAACCACAGAGATTTAAAGCAAGGGAAGGAAGCTAGTTTAGTTATTACGGTGCATCTCATGTTCATATTGCAAAGGTTATTAACACTGAAACGTAGGAAGAATGAAACAGCTGACAGAAAGAAATGAGTTAGCATAGACAGATAGCGAATGTAGCAAATAACTTAAATCCTGTAAGAATAATTACAACTGTTGAAACACAGATTCTAGTGTAAGATAATAAACTCACCAATTTTTTTTTCTTTTTCTTTGTATACCAGTGTTGTGTCTTTTGCAAAATAAAAATTCAATATGTCGGTCAACGAAGAAACTAGGAGGGCTATTGAAGACCTCAGCAACAGGTTAGCGGCTCTAACTCTAGCAAACCAAGCATTACAGCAGGCAAACCAAGTAGTTAGACATAAGGACTTAACTGTATGTACTACTGTTAAAGAATGGAACGGCATGTCGGGATCCTTGCCTGTTAAGGAATTTTTTAACAATATTGAAGCTGCTGCTTCCATGGGAAACCTAGAAGCAGAGGATAAAAAACAAATAGTCAAGTTAAAGGTTGTAGGGCCAGCCGCAGAATTTCTGTACGGTAGACCCGACCTAACTAACAAGGAAGCGACGTACGACCAGCTTAGGGCTGCGTTCGAGGATCGCTTCAGGGAAAAATTGCCAGACAGTTATTATTACACGCAGTTACAAACAGCGGTACAGGGAAAAAACGAAACGCCAGAAGCGTTTGCTGACAGATTAAAAGCCCTTAGTTTAAAAACGCTGAAGGTTACGGGAGATGCAAATGAAAAGAAAGTTCTTGAGGAGGAGGCAGAAAGAAGGCTTCTTGCTGCTTTCACCGCGGGATTAAAGGGAGAGATAGGTAGACAGGTTCAATTAAGAATGCCTAAAAGTCTAAAGGAGGCAGTACAAATTGCTGTAACTGCTTATAATATCGTGCATGCAGACCAGACAAATAAAAGGGAACCGGAGGCACAGCCTAGGTCTGTGTTCAATATGTTAACACAGTTGAAATGTTTTAATTGCGGGAAAACTGGACACAAGGCACGAGACTGTCGTTCGAAACGTCAGTTGAATCAACAAGGGTCCCCGGAACAGAATCAAAAAGTGTACCGTGGAAATTTTCAAAATCAAAATAGGGAACAGTCTACATATGTAGGGAAACCACCGATAGAATGTTTTTTCTGTAAAAAGAGAGGACACATTCAGAGTAAATGTTGGATTAAAAATCCACAGCTAGCACCTAGTAGGGGAAACTACAATAGAAATGAAAGGAATAGCGGGGCAAATTCGAATTATAGGACGGATTTTCAAGGAGCCTCCGCAAGCACCCCTACGTGGAGGCCAAGGCAGTAAAACCACCAGTAATAACTACAATAGTAGAAACTTCCCCAGAAATGTTAATGGTCAGTGTCATGATTGAAGGCCGGAGGACACAGTTCATTATAGATACAGGAGCAACAATTTCTGTAATTAAGCCAGGAATCTCAGGGGCAAGTTGGGAAAATACTGAGGTGATAGCAAAAGGGGTCACGGGAATTGGACTGGACATTAAAGGGTCACAGACGGTAGAAGTTCAATTTGAAAACAGAGAAAAATATATTCACTCATTTATAATATGTCCGTTAGGAATAAACCAGGATGGAATTCTTGGCCTAGATTTTTTGAGTAAGAACAGGATAAATATTAACATTGTACATCGCATGTTACTGACAGAAGGTGGGGCAATAAATCTCGGAGTACCAACCAATGACAACGAAACCAGGAAGGAAGAATTCGGTCTGATCAACCGAAATGTTCTGCATTTTTCTCAGAAAAAATCAGACACCTCCAAAGAAGTTTCAAGTACAGAGGTTGTGACAGAGAGAGGACCTAAGGGATTCCACCCCACGAGTCAGTTACAAATGCAAACAGGATGTCCAGTGTATAATACTAGAATTGTGAAGGTTCCCCCAAAGAGCGAAATAATAATATTAGGGAAATTAAGTAAAAAGGGATGCGCATCCAGAGCACTTAATAGAGAACTTAATAGAGAACTTAATAGAGAAGTTAACAGAGAAGTTAATAGAGAAGTTAATATGGAAGACAGAGACAAACTTTTTGAACCAGAAAGCTTGGGTATATATGGAATATACACAGCTAGGTCGCTGAATAATAACGAACAGTTAAAGAAAGGGAGGAATCCTATAAAAGTTGTAAATTGTACGGGAGAGGAAATTGAAATAGTGAGAAACAGGCGTTTAGGGCATGTTTACCCTGTATTAACAAGTAGTGAGAGTAAAACAAATAAAGTAGAGGGAGTGAATATATTAACGCCGATGACAGGAAAAGAAGTAGAAACAAATATTGCAGAGACAGTGAATTTAGAGCACTTAGCAGCTGAGGACCAACATAAAATAAGAGAAATAATAAGGAGATATGCTGACGTATTTCAAGACCCCAGAGACAATGAAATAGGTTGCACTAGTGTAATTAAACATCGTATTGAAACAGGCAATGCACCTCCTGTTAAGAAAAAACATTACCCAATACCGTATAAATACAAGGAAAAAGTTAAAGATATGCTGGACGACATGTTACAAAAAAACGTTATACGTCCCTCAACTTCCCCGTGGAATGCACCAATTGTTCTAGTGCCAAAAAAGAGCCCAGACGAGACAGATAAATTAAGGTTCTGTATTGACTATAGAGGGTTAAATTCGGTCACTCATGGAGACACATACCCTTTGCCTAACATTACAGAAACTTTGGAAGGCTTAGCAGGTACCAGATATTTTAGCAAACTAGATTTACAATCAGGATATTGGCAAGTGGAAATTGAGGAAAAAGATAAAGAAAAGACAAGTTTCCAGACTCAATTTGGATCGTTCGAGTTCCAGAGAATGCCTTTTGGTCTATCAGGGGCGCCTTTGACATTTTGTAGGCTCATGGACACTGTATTGACAGGACTAAAAGGCCTATCGTGCTACTGTTACTTAGACGACATAATCATTCATGGATCTTCAATAGAAGAACATGCAGAAAGACTGTCCGAAATTTTAGAGAGGTTAAGAGAAGCCAATCTAAAAGCGCACCCACGTAAATGTAAATTTGCGGTGGAACAAGTTGAATATCTTGGGCACATTGTAAACCAGCAAGGCATACTTCCAGACCCGGTAAAAATTCAAGCTATCGAAAAGTACCCTATTCCAAAGACACAGAAACAGGTTAGATCATTTTTGGGCCTAGCCGGTTATTATAGAAGACATATACCAAGTTTCGCACACATTGCAAAACCCCTCTCAGACTTAACAAGAAAGGAGGAAAAATTTAAGTGGGGAAAACCACAACAAGACGCATTTGACAAGCTTAGAAAGGCACTATGCAAAGATCCGATATTAAGGTACCCGAATTTCAATAAATCCTTTATTCTGAGTACGGATAGTTCGAGTTTCGCACTAGGAGCTGTATTGTCACAAAAAGAAGGAGATATAGAACACCCGGTAGCTTATGCATCACGAGTTTTGTCTAAAAGTGAACAAAATTTTTCCACTACGGAACGGGAATTATTAGCATTGGTTTGGGCTACTAAACATTTTAGATCTTACCTGTATGGAAATGAATTTATTGCTGTCACAGATCACGCCGCACTGAAATGGTTATTTTCATTGCAAGATCCAAATTCAAGGCTAGTAAGATGGGCTATAAGGTTGTCAGAATTTAAGTTCACAATACAGTACAAGCCAGGAAAATCAATTAGTATTGTAGATTCTCTTTCTAGAATAATGGTAAACACAGTACAAACTGCTAAAGAAGCCAAATCAGTAAGAAATTTACAATTAGCAGAACCAAAATATACAGAATGGGTACAAGACACAAAGAAATTTAGATTAGATGAAAATGGGATTTTATTTTACAAAGAAGGGAAATCAGAACCTCGGTTAGTTGTACCAAAGCCTATGAGAAAGTCCATTTTGGAAAATTTTCATGACACACCGTTTGCTGCTCACCAAGGTCAAGTTAAAACATATGACTTAATTAAGTCAAGATTTTACTGGCCAGGCATGAAACAAGAAATTCAAACATACGTTGCCGAATGCATGTCGTGTAATTCTAGAAAACCAGGCAAAAGCAACGTAGCTCCATTACAATCATTTGAACCAGCATTAAAACCATTCCAAAGAGTACATATGGATATCGTTGGACCTTTACCCACCTCAATTAGAGGAAATGTGTATTTACTAACTTTTGTTGACGCATTTTCCAAGTATACAGAAGCTATACCAATTCCGGACCAAACAGCGGAAACGGTAGCTAAAGCATTTGTTTATAATATTATAGCACGTCACGGAACGCCTCAGAATTTGATTACGGACAAAGGGCGTAACTTCACGTCAAAATTGTTCAAGGAAGTTTGCAAGTTGTTACATATAAATAAACTTCAAACTAGTGCGTATCATCCCATGTGTAATGGCGCAGTCGAAAGAACGCATCATACAATGGCAGACATGCTGTCGCACTTTGTAAGAAAGGACCAAAGAGACTGGGATTCGTATGTTCCAATAATACAGTTAGCTTTGCGAAGTACACCACACACAACAACGGGATATTCCCCTTATTTTTTGCTGCATGGGAGGGAAATGGAGTTACCATTTGCAGAAAATGTCATACCGAAATTTCAGATAGAGGAATTTGAACAAGATGATGTAAAAGAATTAGCAAAGAAGTTGGAAGAAGTTTATGGAAAAGTACGGGAAAATTTGGAAGAAGCAACCCACAAACAGGTGACGCAGTACAATGCAAAGAATAAAACACAAAACAGTGAAATAATAGTCGGAGATGAAGTGTTGCTACACTCCACGGCTTTGAAAAAAGGTGTTTCAAAGAAACTTTCAAAAAAATTTGTCGGACCATTTTATGTGGTAGAAAGAATCAATCCAGTGAATTATAAAATTAAAGCGCAAGACGGCACAATGTCTGTAGTTCATGTGAACAGATTGAAATTGTGTAAGACACAGCAGTTTAATAATCAAGAGGGCAAAGAAATGCATGACACATCGGGAACCGGAGCGTTACTGAGTCGTGACGGACATAGCAATAAGGAGGAGAAAGAAGAAGAGGCCGTAAACGTACAGTACGCAGGCGCGGGGCAGTACAGGAATAGGGAGAAGCAAGAACAAGCAGAGAAGAAAGATAATAATTGTACATATGACTTGCATATCGTCCCGGGAGCATGGGAATTCGACACTATGACTGATAACCAGATAGACTTAACAAACATGGACAAGAAGCAAGTACAGACAAAGACAGAAGATGTTGACGAAGACGAATTACCATTAAGTTTGCTAAAAGAGAAATTCCTCCGTCTGCCAATCTTGATAAACTGACATTAACACGCGGAAATGACGTACTACCTACAGAATACCCGGAAGTTCAAACTAGATATAATTTTAGGCCTAGGGATATAAGTCAGGCTTCAACTTCGAAAGAAATGGTGGAAAAATCAAGGGAGGAGGGAAATACTACAAAGTATAATTTAAGACCAAGATAAAAATAAATGTTTTGTTTTCCAGGTTTCATCTGTATATGGATCGTCGCCTTATCAACAATACCAGGGAAGGGAGTGAACGTCCAACAACAGCAGGAATTAAATAAGGGACTTGTTTTTTTAAAACAACAAGAAATATTGTTGTCAGCTAACAAATGGTCGATTGTTTTAGATTTTTCGTTAGAACAATATTACGAAATTTTAGAGAATATGACAGAACAAATAAATATTGTAAAGAATACGGTAAACAAACCAGATTTCATGAATTTTCAGATGTATGAGGCTTTAACAGAAATGTCGAAAAAAAACAATTCAAATTTCATTGCGAAGGTTGGAGCACGAATTACAAAGATTGCAGATAAAAGAAGTAGAAATTGATGACGAATTATTTTATTCGGAGGGTAGAACAAAAAGAGGACTTATAAATTTGGGTGGATTAACTTTAAAAATATTGTTCGGTGTATTAGATTCAACAGACAGGCACAGAATAAATCACCAGATAGAGTCATTAACCCAAACAAATGAAAAAATAATTGACTTAATGAAACAGCAAATTACATATGTAAACAAGACTGCAGATAGAGTAGAACAAAATTGCATTAATTTAAATAAGTTTTCAAAAATATTAAATACAACATTGCATGTGTTAGATAACGTTACAGAAGACGTATTTTTCGAAATAAATTTAGTCATGAAAAATATGGATTTGCTAACAAATTTGCAGATTATGGCGGATACGTTAAAACAACTTCAACTCGATTTGATTCAATTTAGAATGGCAGTTGATTTAACAGCAGCCGGAATATTAAGCTCATACTTATTACCCCCAATATTGTAAGTTATTTGTCATTTTACTAATAGTCATTTTTTTGTATGTTATACAGTATCTTCGGACCAGCAGGAAGAAGACACATAGCATTAAGAATCACCAGACCAAGGTCGCTGACTTTGCAAATTCCGTACCAACTACGCAATCTGCACAGCCAAGAGAGAAAAGTGCAAGTTCGACAATTCCAGGCGATGTCATACAAGAAACAAGCCAAGAACCAAGTAATATTAAAGTGAAGCCAGTCTTCACGGGCGCAGGAATTATATAAAAGGGATTTTTTTTAAAGGGAATTTTTTTAAAAGGGATTTTTTTTATTAGAATTAAACTGAATTTTGCATTAGGCAAATTAAAGGATAGAATTAGAATGAACTAGTACCAAAATTAATTAAGGAAAAGAAAAGAAAGAAACAATGATTAATTTAAATAAAATGTGTAGGCGTCAATTCGTTCCCATGGGTAACCATGACGTTGTAAAGAAAAAAAAAATATTAATGAGAAAAGTAATCGTAGTAAATTTTAGTGTGTTAGCTACTCTCAACCATCTCTGTTGCAATCAACGCAGCAACAGATAGCATCCCAGATATGCAACAACGAGCACAATATTAAAAATAAGAAATAAATAAAGAAATAAATAAATGAAAAGTATCAACGAATCGACGAACTGACACACACACACCCGTTCGAATCCAGCTAAGGCGGATTCGAGCTAGGGGGGGAGTGATGTAATATCTTAAAAATTTGGAAACCAGACCCTCTAAATGGATCTCAAACAGGCCAGACATTGGGCTGGGTAAACCAGGAAATATAAGTGTCAACTTAGCGTTGCACAAGGTATTCATAACTTGTTGATGATTTGCGGAATTGCATTTCAAAGGTGGTTGACAGTCTAGTAATTGCGAAATACGAAATAAGTATTTTAAGGTAGTAAAGTTAAGAAATACGCGGAAAAGGAAATTGCAAGTAAGGAGTTTTGGTTTGAAACGTCATGGGTGCCAAATGGATAGACGTATTGACGCACGATGTTATAAAACGGGCGGACTGACCAGTTCGGCCCTCTTGCTACTCTACATTCTTCACGACTGGATCGACAGCACCCCGGTGCAAGTTTATTTTAATTTGTGTGTTATTCATCATGAAGTCAGTATGTAAGTACACTATGTAATTTCAATTTATTTTAATATTAATAAACCTAGTCATTTTGTTATTTTGGGTAAAACTAGCTTTTGTGATTTGCGCATGGAGATGTTCCGTTCCTTGCCCTTGCCCTCGTGGTTAAGATGCAAATATATATTTTGAGCCATCCTGATAAATCGTGTCCCGGGATAAAAGGTGTCAGAATAAATATAGGGCCCTGGGAAACGACAGTAGGTAGTTATAATCTAGACTTCATAGTGAACTTCCCAACTAGAATTCAAAACAACCATCAAACAACAATAGATAATATATTCTTAAATAAAGAAAAAAACTTGAAGTTTGAAGTAATCCCAATAATAAATGGGTTATCAGACCATGATGCTCAGATGGTAATGTTAAACAATACTGAAGCATATCCGACTAGCAAACATACCCGTAGTAATATTATCAGAGTAATGAATGATGTTTCGATTTTAAGTTTCCAACAAGATCTTGCAAATGAAAATTGGGAAAGTATATTTACCTATAACACTGTTGATAGTAAATTAAATGAATTTCTAAATATTGTGTTGCGACACTTTGAGGCCAACTTTCCAAAAAAGACAACTACTAAAATACCTAATTTAAATAATAAAGCATGGCTAACCCCTGGTATTAAAATATCATGTACTAAAAAAAGAGAGCTCTATTGACAATACAGAACCAGTAACAATCAAACTCAGAAAGTGTATTATAAAAGATATTGCAATGTGCTTAAAAAGGTTATTAAAGAAGCAAAGAGCAGGTATTTTTCACAAATAATTAATAAATCAAACAACAAAGTTAAGACTATATGGAATATAGTAAAAAATGAAACAGGGAAAGCAAAGGAAAAAAGTGATTGTACGTCATTAATATACAAAAATAAGAAACTAGACAATCTATCAGATATTACAAATGCATTTAATAACCACTTCATAAATATTGCAGAGAATTGTGTTCCCACTAACAATACCAGTGTCAAGGCAATAGACCTTCTGACAAAATCTACAATTTGTAACCATAAATTTGAAATCAGACTGACTTCCTCTATAGAAATTGAAAATATAATAAAATTGCTTAAAAGTAAAAGCTCATCTGGATGGGATGACATAAGTAATAAGCTATTAAAAAGCTGCTGTTCGGAACTTAGTAAACCCCTTAGCCATATATTTAACTGTTCACTAGAAACTGGAATATTTCCTGAAAGAATGAGACATGCAATTGTCAAGCCCCTGTTTTAAAAAGGAGACAAAAATTTACCATCAAATTAAAGGCCTATATCGCTCTTAACTTCATTTTTAAAAGTATTCGAAAAAGTTGTATATAACCGCATAGTTTACTATCTTAATTTGAATAATATTCTTACACCATCACAATTTGGTTTTAGAAGTGGCATGTCTACTGAAAATTCTACATTTAAACTCACCACAGAAATACTGGAAGCGCTAGATAAAAAGAAATATACGTTGGGAATTTTCTGTGACTTGGCTAAAGCATTCGACTGTATAAATCATGAACTATTAATTGAAAAATTGAAACATTATGGAATAGATAATTTAACACTAAATTGGTTCAAATCATACCTGTCTGATAGAACTCAAAATGTCGAAATAAATGGAAACAAATCTAATCTAGGAGTAGTTAGAAGTGGAGTACCACAGGGATCAATACTAGGACCTTTGCTATTTTTAATTTTCATCAATGACTTGCCACATAACTTAAGTGACGAAACAAAGGTATTGCTTTTCGCGGATGACACTAGTGTTTTTGTAACAGGAAAATCCCAGGAACAACTGGCAAGAGTAGCTACAAAGGCTTTTCACGAATTAAATATATGGTTCCAAGCCAATAAAATGACGCTTAATATCGAAAAAAACCACTTTATTCAATTCTGAACAAAACAAAGATGAACCCAAAACCTTGTAATTAATTACCAAACACAAAGCATAGAAGAAATTAGTAATATCAAATTTTTAGGATTACAAATTGATCAACATCTCGACTGGAAGTCACATATTGAAATGATAATTCCAAAACTAAGTTCAGCATGCTTTACCTTAAGAGTCCTGAATCAGGTATTAAAACAGGATGCCTTACGCATGGTATATTTTGCAAATTTCCACTCGATAATGAAGTATGGAATCATATTCTGGGGTAACTCGACCCATAGGGATAAAATATTTAAGCTACAAAAGCAAGCAATTAGAATAATGTGTGGAAAGAAAAGGAGAGAATCATGCAAACCGCTCTTTGAAAAATTAAAAGTCCTCACTCTCACAGGGGAGTATATATACTCTGTTATGTGTTATATGGTAGATAATATTGAGAGATTCCAAACTAATAGCAGTGTTCATGAACATATTACTAGAAACAGGAATGATTTACATAGACCGGTTAATGTATTAACACTTTTTCAGAATGGCGCTTATTACTCCGCAATACAGATATACAATAAGCTTCCAAACAACATTAAATTATTATGTATTCAAAGAAAAAGCAAATCCTTCAAAGGATCTCTCAAGAAATTTTTAATGACTCACACCTTCTACAATATGGATGAGTATTTCCAGTTTGAATAAGTTTATAGTGTAGTATATTATATATCATTATTTATTACTTGCTTGTATATTGTAATCTGACGTGTTCTATATACTTGAGTCCCACTCAACACAGGATCTACAGAATGAGATAACTACATCTACATCTACAAACAATTGTCATACCGTAAAACCAACTTTTGAATACCCGTGTCGTACAAGTCTGCCGCCAGAGATTTGAACCACTGTGTGACAAACATCACCTCTCTGTCGTTCTCTGCCATTCCCTGTCACTTCTTGAGGCGTAGGAAAAGATGAAAATCAGTGGGAGCGAGGACCGGGCTGTAGGGTGAAAGTTTAAACACCTCCCAGCAAGTCTCCTGTTATTAGAAGTTCGGCTGGGAAGTGTTTAAACATCCACCCTAAAGCCCGGATCTCGCGCCCAGTGATTTCCATCTTTCCCTACACCTCTCGAAATAACAAAGAATGACAAAGAGGTGAAGGTGGTTGTCACACGGTGGTTGAAATCCATGGCTGCAGACTTCTACGACACATAGATATATAAGCATTCATGAACCACAGATTATTGTCTCTGTTGGACTTTTCATGAAAATATTATAGAAGAGACAATAATCTGTGGTTCATGAATGCTTATATATCTATCTTGAATGTTAACTGTACAATAACAGTGGGAGCCCGGCCACATAAATCACTAATTACAGTGTTTTGCAGATGACAAACAATTTATCCATCTCCTTGCTTAGATACGCGGTCCAATCAGAGACGGCGAGACGAAGGGAAGACTCGAACTGCTAGCGACACTTCGTAAGCTCGTACACGTGATTGGCGGTGAAGGAATCTGCTTCTCATTTGAAAAATACTGTAGTGTGCCTCACAGTACTGCATATGACATAATTTGTCTGTCTTTGAGGTAGAACATTAGGGCAATCAGTCATAGGAGAGAGGTTCCATCTGGCGCTGTGAATTGAACTCCGGCTTAGCTCAGTTTGTAGTGCATTCCCGCGAATAGCCAAAGGTCCTGGGTTCAAGTCCCAGTTTCGGAGGAATTTTTCTCCTATAATATTCTACGACACAGGTATTCAAATGTTGGTCCCACGGTATGACAAATGTTTCAATTCCGGTGGCGAATATGTTGAAAAATAGATGGACACTGGCTGTGTCTGCTGCAATAACTATTGACTTGAAATTGTTTTGTTTTGGTAAGCGGACCCAGTGAAACTTACTTTATGGACGCGCCTCGTGTGTGTGTATGTGTGTGTATGTGTGTGTATGTATGTATGTATGTATGTATGTATGTATGTATGTATGTATGTATGTATGTATGTATGTATATACATACATGTAATATATAGGTGTATGTATGTATATACATACATACACCTATATATTTACAGATGAAATAATTTGATTCCCAGGGACGACAGACGTATTGCTGATTTCTGCTACTATCTTCTAGAAAACTACATTACTAAAGAGTCTGTGCCACGCCCTGAAATTTGGATTGAATAAACATCCACATTAGGCCTATATCGAACAAGAAATTATATTTAGTCATTGCATGGGGAATTGAGCGGTATGTTGCATTCCTCACAATTACATTAATTCTGCTGATTAAGGCTTTTCCGGAGATTCAGTGCAGTGATGTTGCAGTGGAAAAGGGAAGAGAACAAAGACAATAATCTATAAAGTAGATTTCCTTAGGGAGGAAGTGATTAAGTGTGATAACGGAAAAATTTCGTTATTGGACTACGTATAACTCGATCGGTAAAACCTGAGCCAATCACGCGCTGATAACTTATCGTCCGCCGGTAGCAATGGAATAGAAGCAGAAGATAGTGCATATACTGTACTATTCATTCCAAACTATGAGGTTCATAATAGCTCGTACATATTGAAAACAAAAATAAAGTGAATAAAGCATTTGTTTTTTTAGTTGTGAAATATTATGTAAGTAATGCTATGTTACTCACAGAATATCGCTGTTGGGTCTACAAAGCTTCAACGCCAAACATAGTACCGGCCTCGTCCTCATCATCATCACCACCACCACCATCATCATCGTCATCTGCGTCACTGTCATCTCTCACTTGAATTACCAGCTGTTCTGTTACTGCATCAATGGCCGGTTCTTGGGCAATGTACGTTTTTTCAATGTCTCGAACATGTCTTCATCTTGAAATCCAGTCTTTGGATGTCATGGACTAACATTTCTCTTCTACCTATTGCATTGCAGAGTCCAAAGTAAAATGTACATTTTTCTTTTCCACGTGGTCTTTGAGTGACTTCCAAATTAATTCTGTGGGATGTTTGGTCGGACTGGTAAGGTGGAAGTCGTAGGACGGAATGTCCGTGTTGAGAAAGAAGGGCGTCAATTTTTAATGTTTTGAAAGCGGGCTTTCTGAGTTTAATCAGTAAATATAATTCTGGTTTCAGCATTTTCGAGTGAAATGGAATACCATGTAGTGTAAGCCAATCCATTGCTCTTATTAACGTATCACACTTTACTATTGAATGCTGTGAGGCTAACTAAGATGTTTTCACACGGTCCGTACAGTATTAACTAGCAGGGAACATCACGTGCTATGAAGGTCAGGCAGGTCTAGATTACAACATCGTAGACTACCGCGTATCCGTTTGTTAGGCTCAGGTCTTCCGATCGAGTCATAGAAGTTGGTAGTCTAAAATGTTAGTGACAAACGATTAGCGTGTACAGTGAGTCTATGTAACAGATAAAGTTTTTTTTCGACATGCATTACGAGAGTCGAAATGTTCATAAATACTGAAATTTTCAATTTTTTGTTTTTAATTGCGTGTGAATCCTTAGAATGTAAGCTTTAAAATTACACATAAAATGTTTGGTTTCAATTTCTCAATTATGGAAATTTTTTATTTTGTGTGTATTGTACAGAGTAAAAATTGTTTATTCTTACTCAGAAATTGACAAAGTTTAAAGTTTTTCTGACAAAAGAATTTTATGAGATTTTTTAAATTGAAAGTTCTTTCCTTTTTCTCATTGTATAGCAGTTTCTACACTGAATAGCGAAAACTGGTGCAGGGCGGGTTGGGAGGGACAACCCTGAGGCACATCAGCTATAGAGAGGCTTGTTGTACACCCTAATTTAAGTGATGAATGACTGTGAAGTGTTTTCCCGGCCCACCGGTTGCAGGTGCCCCCTTAGCCGCTCCCATAACAGACCTCCCATCCCATCTCCAACTCCACCTGTCCATCTGCGAAATCGACCACACCGCACATGAATCCGCCCTCAATACTCTACGAGTACTCAAGAAAGTCCTTGTGGAACTCAAGGGTTCGGTCCGGTTGGATTTCTTCCCCAAGATCTCGGGACGTAGGAGCTGAAACGGAGTGAGTGTCCTCTCCGCAAGCAGCTAAGTACCCGCGCGAAGCTATGGGATGATAGGATGAAATCGAATAACATGAAGGATGATAATAGGATAAGGGGAGGTGTAGAGGACCGTGGTAATGAAAATCCAACCCAGCATTTGCCTCAATTACTGTGGAAAACCACGAAAACCAGTCAAGTTGCGAGTTCAAGTTGCTAACGCCTCTGGTCCGTGCACTGAAATCTAATAGTTACCTGAAGAAAATCTTGTAAACAATGGTGTTGCTTACCAAATGTTTTCCAAGTTTTTCTTTCATTAGTGAGCTGTGATTTATTATTTATTATAATTTATTTTTAATTTTATTTGTAATGTTTACTGTTTAGTAAACTTATATTCGAAATTCCTATTAGAGAATTTATTTTTAAATAAGAGAACTGTGTGTGCCTACAAATCTTAACTTTCTTCCTGGTGAATGCTGGAGTAAAAACAGTGTAGACCTAAGTAAAGTACCTTTACGAGATAATTTATTCTCATTCCAAAGGTTTAGATGATTCAGGAAACAGGTGGAAGTTCCTCAAGTTGCAAGTGTATTTTACCTTTTGTAAAATAAATAAATAAATAAAAAATAAAAATAAAGACCATTTATCAAAATATAGATAAAATTAAATTTAAACCTCTCCGTAAGCTTATATTTTCATACTCTTCCCTTTATTGGCTTCTAATGAACATAGATCACTCAATCATGTACCACATATCTAAGATACAGTTAACATTATTATATATGAGAATTTCCTTCTGTATGTCCTGGAAAAAATATATAACGCAATATTTTATGAATTTTTGTAGAAAAAATTGTACGAAGAGGAAAAAATATCAGGTCAGTTTAAATATATCTGTAAAAGCTCATGTATGTTCTTTATTGAACCCTTATGAAAATGTATGTACTATTTTATCTGCCTGTGATTAGTAGCACATGAGAAAAAGGAACATGAAATGTTTCAGATCTCAAATTGACTGGATAGGGCATCTGACTCCCCTTAAGCAATGATTTTTTAACCACAAACTTACAGTGCGTAATTTAAACCATACATGTACACTTAGTTGTGCTGAAAGTATTTAGCCCTTTGAAATAAGAGGGGAAAGTAGGCTATACACTGAAGCAGTCGAAGTTAGTTTCTTACAGGACAGAGTTATGTTGTTTACATTTTGGTGGGGAACGATAGGCTGTAGGTTGGCCCCTTCGTGAGATAAGGACCGGTTTAGGTTTCGGCAGTAGAAAATGGAACGTATTTGGGATGTTTTCGTTTCCATGGAGTGGATTCATAACGGATATCGGATCGTAACAATGGTTCATACTTCATACCAAATTTGGACTAGTCTAAATGATCCATATACACAATTAATTAACACCCATACTAGACCTATAGGCATAATTAAAATCCCTATTGATCAGGAAGAAATCATTATCGGATGCTGTTCTTTGTGTCCTAATTTGATTCAACAAAATAAGTATAGGATTATATAAGTTAGTGGTTTACATGCAAACTTCAGATCGATCTGAATCCGTTCCCCGCATCGAGATCGTCATGTAAACGTGGACTCGGTCCGGAATAAATTTTCGATACGATCGTCTATAAATGGAGAAACGATTCGGATTCAGGTCGAATTCAGTTCCATGTAAACGCTAATGAACTCAATCCTAGTGCGCGCGCATACACTCGTAAGGGCTGTTTGTCATTATTTTGTTCTATCAGCTGATCGTATATTTAATTTAAAAGAAAAACTGACACACTTTGTAATATTAATTTTATTACTCATTTATGCCTTAATTTGTTTATAATGACTATAAATTATTAATATAGGCTAACACACACATTTCATAATCATGGAATGATCACGGTGATTGTTTAACAGGATATCCACACAATTAGCCACACAAAAGCCTAACCGAGTTACCGATAGTAAAAAAACTCTTACAAGTTACAATAGTCTAGTAAACAAGGAACGCATTGAGTTGGGATCGGATGCAGATAGATCTCAATCCCGCATGTAAGCACGGTATAAAGGTGATATGGCAGAACTCATATAAATTGTGCAATGCCCACTGCTTTTTCCTTTCTAGTTGCACAAGATATAACATTGTGTTCAGTTCATATTTACACAGAGATGAGCGAGTAATTATACATAATTATTCGTAAATCCTTGTAACTCCCCCCCCCCCCCCCGGTTGGGTAAGCCCAGGTTGTTGTAATCTCACAACCCTTCAGAGAAAACTGAAGTATTAATTGGACGTGAAAGGGCCGAGGAATTATGTCCAGAGACTTGGAGTTTCGTAACTCTACGACATGGGACCGCCAGCTTAAAGGGACCGTGCCGAGGATTTTAGATCCTTAAAAATTCATCAACTAAGGCCGGGTAGGAACTCACGACCCTCGGATCTCGAGGCGTACACGCTATCTGTGTATCTGCGTGACCGTCTAATCTAGTTTTTAGGCGTACTCCTGATGTAATGAACTAATATTTAATTGATGAGAAATTAAACACTAATTATTGCATGTATTATAAATTTAATCAATGTTTTTATACAGACTATTCAACTCATACGCCGGGTGTTTGATATTGACCAATAACGTTTAGCAATTCCTCAGATATAGACCAATCACGGCCGTTTATCTTGCAATATTCTTGTGGAATCGCGAGGATGATGTTTTACCGTGATAAAACCGTCTGCTCGTTACTGGAGACGCGAGTATCAGTGTGCAGTGATTAACAGTCAGATGCTGCCACTAAGCGACACGAAAACATTATTTTATACAACACAACTTGTTTAGAAATTGAAATAATAGAAATGTGCATTGATTAAGAACACAATTTCGATGCGGTGCAAGCCAGTTCGTGTGCTTTTATTTTGTTCACTGTTAGCATACCTGAATGAAGTTAAATATGTCATATATGCTCATTTGGTAGCACTGATTACACCAAGGTAGCTCGAATCGATTCATGGATGGTTGAGTCACAGCATGCCGTGATCTCACAACTTTTTGTTTTGTTTTTATACAACGAAGCACGAAAGTAATTATTATTCATATAATCCGTTACATTTTATTCATGGAATAGTGTTAATAAGTCAACTCTCGTGGGATTACCTATGAAAATATTCAGTATAACTGTGCAAATTGAATTTTGTCACGTTACCGTGACTCTTGCATTGAGTTGAGGAACACAACTGAAGAGTTTCAATACGAAACATACTTTGATTTTATCTGGGCAAATAAAAAAATTTCCACATAGATATTTTCAGTTTATTTCTTATGTTTCCATTTTATTCCAGACATAGTAGTCTAAGAAGATGCTATAGTAAATACTGACCTTCAAATTTCCTATTTCAGCAAATTATTTAACTTTGAAAATTGGAAGTAACTTGATTTTCAAAACATCTGAGTAGGCCTATATAACTTATTTTGCATTTAATTTAGTTCTTAAATCCTATCTGAAATTTACAAAGTGGAACAAAACAGTACTAAGTTTTTAAAAATATTTTACGTTAATTCCATTAATTACCTGTTTTTTTACGCTTGTTTTACACATCGAGAAAAAATATTTTCTTTGGCATCAACACCAAAATCCTGCATTTAACAGCATTGAGTTTCCTAATTTGTAAAGGAAATTTGATAGTAGTGATTCACCTGGTAGTTAATTTTACTTTTTTAATATTATTTTGCCCTTTTAATAATAAATCTGTTCTGGTGTGATTAATAAGTAAATGTGGATGTAAATTTAGTGTGAAATTAACCAACCTTACAGTTACATGCATGGATCTCTGAACTGAGGGTAGGCCTATATTTGATATGGTTTTGTGAAAAGAATTTTATACTTCCCTCTCATCCATGGGTATTCTTTATAAATCTGACCCGACCTCTTGCATAAATCAATCCTGGAAGAAAATGTTTCCGCTATTGGTTATCGATCTCCGTAAGAACTCCAGGTGACTACTGAAAGCGCTTCCGACACCGTAGTCTTTTCCAGTGCTTTCTAATGCTTTCGTGATGGCATGCATTTCAAGCTCTCAACTTTGAATATTCATGTAATGATTCCGTTAAAGGGGCGATACTTCAAGGATACGCCAGGAATATTTTACTGAGGAAAGTTCTCAGAAAACGTCTTCTTGTAAAAAAAAAACCTGACTGGCAGTACAAAAGCAGTGCAATGCAGATTAAAAGAATTCTTACACCATGCATGCAGTTTGCAAACTGTGATAGTTAATGTAATTCACTGTCGTCAGGTTAACAGTCAACAGAACATTGTCTTTCCTTCTTTTTACAAGTTATATAAAACATATCTTAGCCTATCTATATTGTGCTGAGACCCTGAATACCGGAGAACTGCCAGAATAGAAGGGTTAGTCGATATCCTTCTCTCGACTCTAATCTTGAAAGAGATACTAAACCATTTTATAAACCAATTTCAATACTAATACGTATTGATAAAATTGTAAGCCTATACTGTTCATCGCCTATTATGTTCTTCGATCATTTTTACCTTATGGCCTATAGACTATAGGCTTGCCAGATTTCTGAAACGTTCAACCGGGACACAGGAATGCCCCCCAGCGTCGCGGATATTCAAGGGTACACACCCTTGCCGGATTTTTAGAGTGTTTTAGAGAGTAGTTTATTCTAAATGCTATGAATAAATGGTTACTGATTAGGAACCTAAACCAGGGGTAGTAATAAATGACATAAGTATATAAATTTAAACATTTTACTTCTAACATGTTGATATTTAAAAGTTACTTAAGTAAGAAGAAACACTTTGAATAAGGAATAAAAATTTGAACAATATTTACATGTACTTTTCATTGGCTAGGACTTTTTTTTAGACTATTTTGGTCATCTAGCAAATCAAATTTAATTTTTACCGGGACGTGAAGTAAACCGGCCGGGACACCGGGATTTTGTCTGAAACCGGGACGTCTGGCAAGCCTACCTATAGTAGACCTATAAGAGAAACTCATAGAGCTGGGATAGCATGTTTCATGATGACTAGAAGCAGAAAGAAGTGTCCTGAGTGTCCGTCGTTTCGTCTATCTTACTTGTTTTCAATCTATTTTGAGTTATCGGATTAGGGTAGGTCCTAACAAAACTTATACGGCTCACGGTGTAGAAAGGAAATTCGGGTGGGCTTTTGCGGGACCAACCTGTGTGAGTAGCGAATGATAGCGAGGTACCTATTGCCCAGTAGCCTACAGGTAACTCCGCGCCTAACAGGAGTTATGCAATTTCAACTGCGCCCTAAGTAGCTATACACAAACAAAAAATGCCAAGTGTAGCATGAGAAAGAAGAAAAGTTTCTGAAGCCAGCCGTACAGAAATAATGTTTTTACAAGTGGTTGTTGAGCTATGAGGTTTTCAATGATTGTTGATAATCATGGACCTCCATGCAGTAGTCTCAGGAAATTTACGCTCTCTTCTTCTTCTGACAAGTGCGCCATCAGCACACAAAATGTCAGCCGCGATTATTTTCCGTCGTGTATCGTGAGCCGTATAATGACATCTTGCTGAAGCAAAAGAGAATTCTTAGGTGTGATAGTCGGGAACATTGTAAACCGTTACTTGTTGAATCCGCAATTCTGACTGTTGTTAATCTATATTTATTAGATTTCTTAGTTCATGTACATAATAACATAGATAGGCCTAATGATTATGTTTGAAAGGATGTAGCCTACATTTGTATAAATCAAGGTTCAACAATGAATTGAACCTACCTAAATTTAGGTGAAATAAAATAATGAATTCTCATTTTTATTTAAGACCTAAATGCTAGAACATGTTGCCCGCCAAAGTTAAAAATTATATAAAAAAGAAAATGAAAATTGAAGGGAAGTGTTGTCCTACAGCTCGTTGTTGCATTAAGGAGTTTCTATCGATTAACTCAAATGATATTGTGTTTTGTTTAGTTTTATTACTTCCTCTGCCCTACCGTAGGTACCAAAGCTAGAGGAAGTATTGCTTTCTACCTCCTAATTCGAAGTTGAGTTTTGAGGTTCCCTGAATCCAAAAATACTATTTTCAGAAACATGTATTTCTGTGTTTTTCTTTGTATGTGCCTTTGAACAGCTTAGCTCCAGAACGGAAAATCATATGAGAACAAAGTGTTGTATTTGGGTTAGGTAACTTTTGAGGATGCGAGTAAAGAAAGTTACGTGAGTGCATTAATCAGATTTTATTTGGGAGATGCGATCCGACGTGGTATTTACATTCTTTTCATTTTTAGAACCAATTTATATGAAGAGAATGTCTTATATAATTTATTACACCAAGAGGCAAACATAAGATTTTCTTTTAATGTGTTTAAGACAATCCAATTTCTACAGACTCATTTTGACACTGTTAATGCCAATATCTGGGCCCTACAACAAAGAAATTATTATTATTATTATTATTACTATTGCCATCATCATCGTATTACTGATCGTCTATATAGGCACGTTTCTAAGTAGGCCTAAATGTTGAATTGCCTTCAACTGTAATTTTGAATAATGAACTTTACTATTCTTGAAACTCTAGAATGCTGTAGTTTTCATTAAAACAACTTTTGAAATTATATTTTCAATACGATATGCATAGAAATTAAAATTTTCAATCCTCGAACCTTAAAACTTACTATATTGTTTTTGCATAAATTGACTATAGGCCCCATAGGTGCTCGTATGCATTTTCTACTTTCCTCGGTTCCCTCTACTATGGCCATCCGTGTGGTCTCTTGGTTAGCGCTGGCTACAGATCCATTTCCGGTAATTCTCTTATTCTAAGGTAGGGAGCTCTTGAAAGGGGTGCGCTCAGCACCGTAATTCAAACAGGAAAGCTACTTGATGGAGACGTAGTGACTCCGGTCACCGAAACCATCATTAACACCCGTGGATATCGGCTTCCTGCCCACATGCCCCCAGTCCAGCTATCTGCCTATGGTACATGACTCAGTGGTCGGATGGTAGAACATCAGTGATGCGGCGCGATGTAGCTTAGTTCCCAGAGCATCTGTTCTATGGCAGAAAACAAATGGAAGGTTTGTTCAGTAAAGTTTTTTTAACTTATTTCTTATATAAATAAAATTAATATCGTTGAATCTATAGGCCTGTAATAAGAGGAAGTGTTTATCTGTCTGCCTGTGTGCGATGCCGACTCAAATCTACGCCATGCAGGTTTTTGAAATATTTAACATAAGTTGGCAAAGGATGTCTCATTTTACCTCGAAGTCGGATATTAAATTTTCGCTTTTGTTCGCGAGATATCAGCAAAAAATAGCAGAAATATGATTTTTTGTGCTATCGAAGCAAACAAATTTCAATTCTAAAATTAATTGCAGATAGCCTTGTTCCGATGTAAAACCAACTTTGTAAGAAGAGCATTGCTGAAATATATATTTCAGCACACATCAAATTGTCGATTGCTCTGATTTTGTTATCCCGTTCTGCTTGATTTGTTTATAGGTTTACAGCTCGCAGAGATCTAAACATTTTTACATAGGTAAACGGAAGCAGGTCATGTATTTAGGCCTAAATGGAAAAAAAAACTGAGCGATTTGAACGAAATCAATATGTGGGGTTTCATGGGCCAGGTAACTCGAATCTGAGGTCGTTTCTTCCCTGGCGGCGCACTCTTACTGCGGAATGTAATTCGAAAATGGATTTTTAGCTTTTTAATTATAGACTGTTTTGAATGTTTATGGATTATTTGCTTGTAAGGATAAGAATCATGCATCTGAAGTAAGTTTTATTTTTAATCTGTATGTCCATATGGCAGCACATGATTCGTTTTGTCGTTTTATTTGTTTTTTTTACTACGTCCAACAGCATGGTATTAAATGTAATCCAGTGTTATATATGTGTATATATATATAACATTTTTGTTATTTTTCTGTCAAATGAATTATTAAACAAATTAGCGATCGAATTATTAAAGGCGAGGGAAGCCCTACAAGTATAGAAATATGTAAGGAGCCTATGTCTTTAACGTACAATTAGCCTATCAGAAGTCATTATATGAAAATTTGAATAAGGCTATTCTTTTTTGTCATACTAGCTTCTTATATCTTTAACCAAATCGTAATTGCACATAATTACTTTTCACCGAAGACAGTTTAGACGCAAGGAAATGAAAAGTTTCCTATTTCGATTCTGGGGTAGGTCCATCGAATTTTCCCCAAAAAAGTCGCATAATGTACGTCAAAGTTTGTGAATACAGTGAGTGAGTTTGTGCAACAATTTACATATTATATATTCAATTTTGGTAGTTAATTCGCAAGAATTTTTTAGAATGAGGATTTTAATTTTCCTGTCATTTTTTCTGCATTTCTATCAATTCTGAAGACTACATAAGAGTTTGTTGAAAAGTAAGAAGAATTCGTATTCTGAGATTCACACCTGTGTAGTTTTTGAAGTAGGCCTATAAACCTAATACTTCTGCATAGATTGATTTATAAAGATAATGGAAAATTAACTATCTACATACTCGATTAATAATGATTTCTCAATGTCAACAAAAATACATTTCCTTTTGCGACAGTAAAGTAACTTTGTCTTACAAAAATTTTGTAATATGTTATTAAGTTACACAAACACACACTACTATAAGAGAACAATGTTAAAGAATGAAAATCTAGTCATCTATGTCAATCTCAGTCTTTACCATACTCTTGAAGTTGATTAATTGAAAGTTTTAGGTGAATGTTTTGACCATTTCTTTCATTTTATCATTTGAACCTTCCATAAGCTGCTATATTTGAGATATAAAACTAATACTTTTACTGCTAGGACCGAGATTTATGTTTAAAACTTTCCACATGCTTTTGCACAATGAACATCTTCTCAAAATTAATGCACTTTCCACAACAAACAATCTGGGGAAACTCATGAGCTCTTTGAATTACATTTACGGAAATTTTTGGAGTGAAATTTTTCAACAGATATGAACTGCTTTGATTCAGATTGAGCACTGACCATAAAACCGTTCACCTTTACGTACAAGATGTTCGTTGTTGCTGGAAATATACATTTTTCCATTGCATCTATTGTTAGATTTTAAACAGGCAGTTCATTTTCCAAGATTTATGCTTTATATTATATATTGTACTTTTATGCTTTCGTATTTAAAATTGTGCTTTATTGTGTTTTTAAAACTTATTTTATCCCGACGCTTACACCCCCGAAATCATGTTCTGGGTAGCAACCACATGTCTAAAGTCATGTTATGCTTTTTATGCTTATTATTCTTTTGGTTTGTCTATACAGTAGTCTATACGAAAGGGGCATGACAAAATTGAAACATAAAAACTGTTCGAAATGCTGGCTAATGCCTTAATTGAAAAGTTAGCGTTTATGAAGTTGTGCTTGGACAGGGGTTTTAGGGGACATGAAATATAAATTGCAATTTGGACGTATTTCAAGGGAATCGATGTAGGCGGTTACATTTATTGCGACTAAACGAGTTCAATAAAACTGACACGGGTTTCATTCCATTAGCATCACTCCCTGAATTGAAATCCTCTTTGTGACCACTACACTTGCAAATCGTGTAGGTGGAGACAGTCAAGGCAGTAGAGCTCTGTGAGGTATCAGACCCGAATGAATTATTTGTATGAACGTTTTCAACGGTTATCTTCTCATCATGATCTCGGTACTCGCTCACAAAGAAACTCTATTCTAAGTATCCCTCATCATAAAACAACCCATTACTCTTGCTCCTTTGTTGTCTCCATGTCGCGATCTTGGAATGCTTTACCTGAGAACTGTAGGAACTGTCAAACACAAATGCAATTCTTGCGTAAGCTGACCAATGATGCCATAGTTAGGGCTTGGTTTTACATTAATAACAATAAATCATCACATATCTAAATACTGAAAATGTTTCCAATTGTTCACAACTTTTCATTTTTATTTCACATTATATTTCTTAGTAATAGTTAATATTTTAGTAATAGTTTAAATCTTTTCACATCATATTTCTTAGTAATAGTTAATATTTTAGTAATAGTTTAAATCTTTTCATATCATATTTCTTAGTAATAGTTAATATTTTAGTAATAGTTTAAATCTTAGTAAGTAGCAAACTATTTTAACATATTTTTTTTTTATGTATTGTATTATCTCTAGTGAACTAGTTCTAAGTCTTAAATGATAATAATATAATCATGTTCCTGTGTATTTGTAACTTTGTACTTGTATCATACTTATTTTATTGTAAGATTGTAAAGCTCAGTTGTATTAATCCTGGTTGAATGGAAGAGAAGGCCTAATGGCCTTAATTCCACCAGGTAAAATAAAACAATTCTAATTCTAATTCTAATGAATGGTAAAGAAATTTATTTCCTCATATTTCAGTTAACAGCAGTTATAGGTTTAACTAACATCCTACCCTATAGATTATAGCTACTAGGACATGAAGTAAATTTTGTGATAAGATGCAAAGAATAAAGATAGTGTTCACAGCGAGCAGGTAATAACAGAATACTAGAATCTGCCAGCATTACAGTTGTAGGCTGTATTAACTAGAAAAACTGTATTAAATAACGAATCATAGAAAATAAAAAATCATTAAGTCATCTACACAGCTTTACTATATCGGTATATTGCTTTAATTGCTTTAATACAATTATTATGAGGAATATATAAGATTACAATACATAAAATGTTCATAAATTGGTTGTCTTCGAAGTGTAGAGAACACAATTTTATATTATTATACAAATAATTTACATCTTTTTTTAGAAGGTCGCTTCTTCTGACATTTACAAGCCATTTTCTGTTCCTAAAAGTAAAAGAAATAGGAGTAATTACACTAGTATATATGCAAGCATGATAATCACAAATTTGCAAATTAGCCATTTAATTTCACAAATACCTGTTCTTGCTTAGGCCTACCTCTCAGGATCTTTAGGGAACCTGAAGAAAGATAAATCTGGAGAATTCCTTTGGTTGTTGGTGCAGTTTATGGCACCACAAGCATTTCCACAAAATATTCTTGACATTGTTCATAAGAAACAATGGGCGATATGTATAAAAAGAAGCAATTACTTCCGAGAATTTACTCGTGAGCAGATGTGAGACTATATGCGAGAAGGAGCAATTTCTTGTTCCCTATGCATAAGAAAGAAATTACTCTTATGACTCTCTCGTCAAAGAGTAATTCCTCTGTTTACTTTTCTGACGATGCAAAATAAGGAGGCACTGGTTATTATTGCGTAAACACAACGATTATTTTTTGTTTCATTTGTCCATTTGCATCAGCATCATGGATGTGTCAGAAAACTATTCGCAAGCTACATTTGTGGAATTGTGTGAATAACCAGTGATTTTCCGTAAATCTCAATTGCCTGAATGTAGGCAAAAGAAATCATTAGCTCTACAAAAGATTAAAGAGAACTGTCAAAACATCTCACTGAGTAATTATTATACATGAGTAATTATTATTAGAGAGACTATTTTGCGGTGAATAAAAATGTTGAATTTTGTATAAAAATTGGGTCAATTACGGTATTATTTCGCACAAAAAAACTAAATTTCGGTGTAATTTCGCATAAAAACTAAATTCCTTTTTTTGCCTTTGTGGTGCAAATTGTATTTTTCCGCACGTAAGCATGATCAAGAAAACCTGAATGGAAAATGTGCACCATTACCCATAAAAATAAAGTTTATACGAGTATTTCTACAGGCCTGTTTCATTCTAAATTGCACCCATCTTCAAAGTACAAACTTAAAAGCAGTCTGCACATTTTGAGGAAGAAGTCTTGTCCACTTATCGGTTAGAATGTCTGAATATCCTGAGAAAGCCCTCTCAGCATCTACATTATTCACAGGAATAAAAATGCTATTATATTCAGAACATAGGCCTACATGTTTAAGAACTGTCATTAATATTGATTATTATTTTTTTTGTTGTATTAATGAGCACAAATTATTTAGTTATTTTTTCTGAAACCCGAGATTCCCCTTGAAAGTAAAAAAATCGTTAAAAAAGAGGAATTTCGCGCAAAAATGACAATTTCGCATAAACACAAAATTTCGCGTTTTCGTGGCTAAAAACGGCAATAATTCCATGTAGGAATGTTTGAAACACAAGATTATTGTTTTATCAATAGTAATAACAACAATTCGCGAATCATTCATTCGCGAAAACTAGGTATCTCTAATTATTATATATGCCTCCCAATGTAACAGATTGTCTAGCTCCTTGCCCACCACCGCGAGCGCTGCAGTCGCGCCGGTTGAAAAAAACTGTATGGAGCTTCGCTACTGTTATACTATACTGTGGTAGTACCATGAAGTCTCGGTACCCAAGTGTCGGTACTGGGATTAAGGCTAAGGTGCTTGCCTTAGTGAAGTTCGATGAAGAATGAAACAGAGTCAAACAGGTTAGCCTACGTACCCCCTCTAAAATTACATTCGAGCGCTTTCAGTTTCTCGATCGAAGTGGCGTAGAAACTTCTCGAGACTTCTATCTTGAAATACGGCGAGTGTACAATATCTTCATATTTCAAAAGATCTGTAAAACTAAGAAAAACTATTTAGCAAATTGTTTTATAATTAATGTTTATGAGTGTCTGTAAACATTTCAAAACATTGCTAAGCTTTCGAGATATCGATAGAGACATCGATCGACTCATTGAATGTTTGGTTACTAGTGTTTAAGAAGTATGTTCAAAAACAAATGTATAGAAAGGAAAATGCACAATGTGAATAGGTTAACATTTCTCCTGAAATGTTACAGTAACAAATGTAAATAATTAAACTAATAGAATGAATCTTTTGCTTCCGTATTGACATAAAGATGCGAAATGAAACGATTAAAACATACCACAGACTCATGAAACTTACCAAAATCATGAATGGACAATTAAAACAATTTATAATTAAAATAATAAAATCTAGGTGTAGACGTGCATTTCACGATTAAAGTGCAATGCTCGGGAGAAAAGACGACCTCAGATTCGAGTTTCATAGCCCGAAAAATCCCCGCATAGTAAGTTTCGTCCAAGTCATTTAATGTTCTTTTTTTATCCGGTTGCTATAGCAATTAATCTCACAATTGAATACTGGCTTGTTCATAGGTGGCGTTCATCACATGTAGGTGCAGTTGCAGAGAACCGGTTAATCTAATATATAAAATCGAAAGTGTGTATGTATGTATGTATGTATGTTCCTTGTACAAATCTACGTTTCTTTACCAATTTACACGAAATTTTGCACACATACCCTGTTAAGCCCGGGAAGTAACGCGGTCAACATTAAAATTGAAACAAATCAGACCTTCCCTTGAAAATTATATAATTTCTGAGAATATTATACTGAAAAAAAAATGAAATGCTGCTCAGTTCACATGACAACAGTGTATTGTTTACTGTGATCACATAGGGCTTTGGCAACTAGGCTATATAATACTGGACTTTAACGAATTGTGATTCCATCGATGTAATATATTGGCGAAAATAATTACTGAAAAATGAAATCCACGAAAATAAAGCACAGTGTGATGCAGTCACATAACTTTCTCTACCCTCGACAAAAGAAATATTTACTCACTTCACATTTTGATGTAGAATAAGAGGTCGTATTGCAGGGACAACTTAAGTGTGTGAGTATGTTATATCAGAAGTAGGTAATTAATCCTTTCCGCTGATACGTTATCCATAGCTTTGTATTAGTTGAGAAATAGGGATGTTTATCATAGGCCCTAAGCGTGGAATGGAACATTTTGAGTACTATGTTCGCAGTATATTATGTCCCAGGTTTTAGGGGATGAAAGTGATACTGCATTTCTCTTTTATATCAGCCCCGAAACGGTTGTATGGTAACATGAGAATAAGAAACAAAATTTTCCGTCAAGTCAATACAATCTTATGTAATTTATGTTTCTTCTTATTTCAACCCCTCCCATGCATGATGTGTAGAAGCAATGGAATGCAGCATTCGACATCCTCTATGAGCCATAAAAAGCTATATCTAGCGTTTTCTGATGGAATAGTTTGATTGTGATAAATATTTTTCTTCATTTCAAGTTTTACATACATATTATATAAGGACCTAGAGTTTCAAAATCGAAAGTCCTCCATAAGTTAATTTCAAATTACAAAATACAAAGCCCGGGCGACGCCGGGCCTTTTCAGCTAGTATAATATAAATTGACTAGCTTAAAAGGCCCGGCGTCGCCCGGGTTTTTTATTTTGTAATTCGAAATTAACTTATGAAGGACTTTAGATTTTTAAATTCTAGGTCCTAATATAGGTATTTATAATTTGAAATAGGAAGAACGATTTATCACACTCAAACTATTCCCTGAGAAAACGCTTTTTATGACTCATAGAGGGTGTAGAATTTTGCACCCCATCGTTTGTACAGTACACAGCAAGCCTGGTAGGGGTTCAAATAAGAAGAAACAGAAATTCCGGTAACATAAAATTGTATTATCGTGGCAGAGAATTTTTATTTCTTACTCTCATGTTACTATAAATCCGTTTTGGGGATGAAATTAAACAGAAATGCAATATCATTTTCATACTTCTCTTCCGAAAACATATTACTTTACCTCGTATTGTTTTCTCTAGGTCCAGTTTAGAGAAAGTTGTGTGAGTGCATTATTTTCGTGTATTTCATTCTTTAATATTTATTTATAACATGAATTATATTGATACCTTCTCTAATTTGTCAAACTTCCATTTCATTTAATCCAAACCCATCTGATACCACTTGCAACAATACTGTTGCCAAGTTTTCTGTGATTTGGATTTGATAATTCTGGGTAAAAAGGGATTAAGTATTCGCAAAAACATTTGATTTTTGGCATTTAATATCAAAATTTTTCAAAATCCTTTCTTAGTGAGCACCTACATTATGAAACGAAGGTACTGTCAAAATTCTAAGTCTCTACCTGTCATAGTTTAGGCTCTACGTTGATTCCTGTCAGTCAGTCAGGACAAAGCCTTTTATAAGGGATACTCACTTCGCTCATTGGGGGCTGCGCCCCCAAACCCCCGCCGAGGTTCTCGGGAAAGGTTTTTTTAAAAGATCAATGGAGATAAAATGCGTGTATTTAGTCTGCTGTATTGGCTATTACCATTTTTGCCACAATAAACCTGAAAAAGTAAATGTGGGAAGACTTTGGGTTTTATCCCGTCGGTTGCAAGCTAAAAGATATCGGTTTGCCAAGTCTAAGTTTATAGATCAACTGGCAGTGTAATACATTTATGGTGTATTTTATGGAGTAAATTTCAACTGAAATGGACATGATACAAGATCAAATAGCGACTAAGATTCATGGTATGTAAATATTCAATTTGGCATTTGCCTTTACGACCACGGAAATCATAGAAAAATAGAAGTAATATTGGTTCTAATATGTTGTAAAGAATGCGGGACTTCAACTCCGAGTTATTATTAAAGAATATAAATTATGAAATTTCTTTAACAGATAGAAGAAAATTTTGTTAGTTCTGGACAAAAGTATGTTAATTGGATTTAATTATGATGAACCTGAGACTTCAGAACGCAAGTCCAAGACGTTACTATCTCGACCACCCCATTAGGTTTACGGAAATAATTATTTCTAAACTATCAGAGCCATACGTGAACACAGTTTGATAATACCGTTGCCATGGAAACCGTGCCCATTTTCGGGGGTTTTTAGGGCTAAAAATTTAAAAAATTGTACTTTTCGGAATTTTCCTGTGGTTTACACCCTAAAAGCTATATGTGTACCAAATTTCAAGTTTCTAGCTTATCTGGAAGTGGACAAACATTAATGTCAGTGAGCCGAGCCGAGCCCTTTTTCGGGTGTTTTTAGGGCTAAAAATTGAAAAAATAAACTTTTTGGAATTTTCCTGTGGTTTGCAGCCTAAAAGCTATACGTGTACCAATTTTAAAGTTTCTAGCTCATCTGGAAGTGGGCAAACATTAATGTCAGTGAGTGAGTGAGTGAGTCAGTCAGCCATGTGGCTTTATATTATAGGGATTACCATGACTATTTAGCCCATGAATCAGTGACCTGTCCAGTATAAGAATATGTGAAAATTTAACCAATCGCAAGTAACTGTTGACATAATTATTTCTATTTATTTTCGTCACTTTAAATTTATGAAATGTACTTGCACGTGTCTTTATGTAAATTCACAAGGGCTGAAAAACCTAAAATTGTAAAGTTACTGAGTTACTTTCAATTAATATTGTGTGATCATTATTATTTAATAGGAGAAAATAATTTCGCAAGTAAAACTTTTAATTGTGAAAGTTTTTTATAAACTATCTAAGCTGTCTTTTCAAATCTAACTAACTAACTCAATGGCACGAACATCCCAGAAGGGACAAGGCCAACCACCCGACCGCTGCGTCATATACCATAGGCAGACGGTAGGATTGGGGGCATGTGGTCAGCATGCCGACACCCACGGCCGTTAATGGTGGTTTCCATGACCGGAGCCCTCTAGCTACTTCTCTATCAAGTAGCTCCTCAATGTTAATCATGAGGCTGACTGCACCCCTGCCAGACCTCTCTACCTCAGAAAAATCCAAGGAGGTACCGGGGATCGAACCCTGGCTGACAGATCTGTAGTCAGCCACACTAACCACAAGACCACGTCTGCGGTATAAAATTTGTTTAGGGCTATGTAAACATAATAAGGATTGGTACAAGAACGCAGTGGCGGACGCAGGGGGGATAGGGGAGATATATCCCCCCCCCAAGTTTGAAAAAAGGCTATATATGCACTCTAAGTGGCCAATTTTATAAACTAATTATGTATGTAAGTTAATTATTTTTTTTAGTATTCTTTCTACCTATTCAAATCCCCCCCCCGAGAAAAAATCTGCGTCTGCCACTGCAAGAACGGCCAATATCACTATATCAGCATACAGTAACTTGGAAATAAATTAGATTTAAACACGTTGTAGAAGCACATTCCCAGTAGTAGTGTGTTTATTGACTTTTCCCTTCACTTAACAAGAAGAAAATCTCAGCCACTGTCTTACACGCCCTCTTATGTTACGACAGACAAGGTGATGTAAGATGGAAAAGCAATAGCTTGTCTTGTTGACAAGGAGCAAACAAATGAAAGCCGATATGCTGGTTCCTACAGAAGAAACTCGCTCTGCAATTTCAGAACTTAGTTTTCCAATGTTCTCAGTCTCTCTGTTCCCGTACTCCTTAACAGCGAAGTTTCACAATCTTCAGAGAACAAATATGCACAACGAATAATCTTAATCAACTCACGTTTTCAGTTTAAATTACCGGGACACGGTTAGGAAAATATTTTTAAAATTATTTTATTGATACACTCTCCTTTGGTCTGGACCAATCATGCGAAACAATAACCTACCTATGTTGTCACGTCATCCGTTTTTATGAGGACTTCCTGTTTGTTAGTATGACATAAAATGCTGAGCTGTTAAACGTTACATTAGGCTATATGAAATTCAACATTACTTATTTGCAAAACGAAATCTACCTTTATCACACTATAGCAGAAGATCTCAATTCTTCCTCAGGCCATGATCTATAAATGGGCAGAGACTGGGCATTTTTTCAGATCGGCAAACATAGATAGGGCGGACATCTTTTTAGGGGAGGCTTTCTTTTTGTAAAATAAAATTAATGTTAATTTAATATAAATGAATTAAACTTAAAACAAAGATAATATGTTTTATTGAGTTTAAAATCATCATTATGAATTATAAATAAAGCAATAAAATATGTTTTAATTCTGAAAATATTGATTTAAATGTAAAGCGCGCGCCGTATAAATCTGCCGAAGCGTGAAGCGCCGGTCTTTACGAGAAGACCGTGAAGTCACGCCTTCTTCCCAACACGTCATCATTCCCCTCCCCGCATTTTATTGATTATTACCACGTGTTCCATCGGGGAATCACCGTCTAAGAATATCTCACTCGTTCTACAAGGACTCGGTCTTGAGTGTAAGCGTTTCTTTTGTTGGTATCGGTGAATGAGTGTTTGTGCTGTGTTACAACTTATATTGTTAGCAGTTTTAAGTGCGCCTCACATTGTTCAAAATGCCCCCTGTGCTAAGTAAATTACAGTTTAAAACTCTTCATAGTCAAGCTAGGGAAATAGTGTCAAATGTGCACGCCTTTATGAAAGAAGAAGCTGAAACAGGCGTTCGCATAAAAATTGAGAATTTCGGTAAAAGTGCATCTGCAGCTACAGGCGTTAATGAACGTACGATTAGGCAAATTGTAAAAGAAAGAAAAAAACATTGAATCTGTAGAAGGTCCTTCTACATCATTTTCTACCCCTGGTAAGAAAAGACAAAAACCCGCGCCTAAGTCAACAGTGGACCAATTTAATGAGGACGTCATTCGTAGACGCATATACGAATATGCTCTGCGGGAAAGTGAAATGCCTACTATTAAAAAACTCCAAGTGCGATTAATAGAAGATATAGAATATACCGGCAGTAAAACCTCGTTGCGTCGGCTTTTGAAAAAATTAGGTTTTAAGTGGAGAAGAACGCCAAATAATTGGACTTTACTTACTGAAAAACAAGATATTCGATTCAAGAGAACAAAATTTTTAAGACAGATATTACAATACAGAAAAGAAAACAGACCTATAATATATACAGACGAGACATATATTCATAGTACTCATACGGCGCCACTTTCCTGGTCAGATGATTCGGGTAGGGGGTTTCATGTCCCTATTTCCAAAGGGCGACGTTTAGTGATTGCTCATGCGGGAGGAGAGACTGGATTTGTCCCAAATGCTTTCTTAATATTCAAATCCCAGACAAAGTCAGGCTACTATCATGATGACATGAACCATCAGAATTTCATGAAATGGCTCACAGAACAATTAATTCCAAATTTACCACCATCTTCTGTTCTGATATTAGACAATGCTTCATATCACAATGTTCAAGCAAATCCCTCCCCTACCTCAAATTCACTAAAGGCAGATATACAAAAGTGACTTCAAGAAAAAAATATTCATTTTCCACAAAACTTTACCAAACCTGAACTGTACGACCTTGTACTGAAGCATAAGCCCAACTTCATTTCTTACCGTGTTGATGAAGTAATGCGTGAACATGGGCATTCCGTTCTGAGACTCCCTCCTTATCACCCAGATTTAAATGCGATTGAGGGGATTTTGGCACTAGCGAAAAATTGGGTTGCTTCCCGTAATGTGACATTTAAATTGGACGACGTTATGAAATTAACACAAGAAAAAATTGGCCAAATAACGGCGGAAGAATGGGCTTCAAGATGTCGTCGGGTGCAGCAGACCGAAAAGGAATACTTAGAGCGGGAAGGATTAATAGACGACTATGAAGATGGCATTGCCGTTCGACCATTAATCATTAATGACGGCTCTGAATCTGATTCCAGCGAATCTGGTGAGGATATGTCTGGGGTTGAGGAACTTCTATCAGATTCGCAATGATGAGAACTAAGGTACGTAATGAAAGTTTCTTTAAAGCATAATCAATTATTGTTGTTGTCAGCTGACAAGGAACCTCTCCCGTAGGATGTCTCAAGTAGACTGAAATCATCGACAAACTCCGTAAGCTTTCGCTGCATAGCTCCTCCTCCTAGTCGTCCCGCGCATATCGCGGCAAATTTATCCGGCATCACCTCTACCTTTAAAGGTCCATTTACACACACGTGACGTGACGGCACGTATTCCCACCGCCCGTGATCCCGCAGTGATTTCTATTCACACTATAACGTGGCATGAACGACATCAGTCAGTGTTTACTATAGTAACAAATCCCACGGAAAATGGCGAAATTCTCAGAAGCTGATTTATGAATGATTACTCTTTTTTGGGATGAAGAGGAGAAGGAACAAGAGAGGAAACGGAAGTGGGTTCACGAGGCCTGGAAAAAGAGAAGAACAGAAGGGGAATTTACCACTCTTTATAAAGAATTGATGGACGATGGAGCAAAGTTTCAAGAATACTTCAGAATGTCAGAAAATGCCTTTAACATTCTGTTGAGCAAACTGGAAGTCAACCTGAAAAAGCAGGACACAAAATGGAGAAAAGCAATTTCTCCGAGGGAACGGCTTGAAGTTTGTTTGAGGTATGTATGGTAGATTAGAATATACAGTAGACTGTAAACTTTGAATTAAAAAAGAAATCAACTCAAAATAAAGTTTACAAACATTTTCAAAGGCGCACAGTATAAAATTTGATCTTTTGTTTTGAAAAAAAAAAAACATATATTTCTACTTAAACTACGTTTAGAAAGATTTTCAAATTATTCTATTAAAATTTGTTTTTAAACTTAAACTAAACTATTACAAAATTTGTTTTAAACTTAAAGTGTTAATTTACAAATACTGGGTAACATAAATTATTATTTTAATAACATTGCAAGAAAAACATTTTCATAGTTAAAAAAGAAGTTTCACTTCGAAAACTCATGTATGAGTAAAAAAGTATTTGTAATTAATTTTGATAGGTATTTATTCCTGACCGAAATTCTCAAAATACCGTTGCACTGAATAGGTTGCCGGTTGCATTTGACCAGCAAATCTTGATTTTCATTCACTACAACACACTCATTGTAGCTTCCTGAAGGAGAAGGCTGTCCAGAATATGTTGGAGTAGCAGCAGAGTAATGAGAAACTGCATATGGTCCTGCATTTGGCTCTTCTTCCATGAGCATTTTAAGCTCGTACTTCTGCACAGCGGCAGAACAACCCCACTCGATTTTCTAGAAGAATATTTTCAGGCTTGCCTGTCACGCAACAGTCACGTCACTGCTGAGTGTAAATTGAACTACCCGAGTTTCACTGTATTGCGACTGCGGGAACACTGACTGCACTGTCACGGCCACGCGCCGGGCGAGTGTGAACAACACCACTCAATTGCATAGAAGAATGTTTTCAGGCTCGCCGGTAGATGCACTTGCCTGTCACTCCACGGTCACGTCACTGCTGAGTGTAAATGGACCTTAATACGCACTTCTTGTGAACGTAATTAACTATAATTTGACATATCGTTATGTCTTAAAATTACGAAATATAATAAATATTTTTTGTAAAATTTCAAAGAATGACTATGTTACTTTATTACAAATATTCTTAAAAGGTTTAAGCTATTCTTTTAAATGAAACTACAATAGCAATCATGCATTTTTTCGCCAATACTGAATAAACTTTGAGAAAACACTGTGCAGCTTAGGTATTGATTGGAATACTCGCAATATTAAAATGCTATCGAAATACTCGTACCATTGGTTGATACTTGGGTAGAACTCAAACTTAACACTAAAACAATAAATTTGGGTTGGGGGGTAGGTAGGGGTAAAGGTTAAAAAAAAGGCTGCTATACGAAGCTTTGCTCAAGGTACAAAGTACTTGAAATCTGGGCCAGGGTCGGTATCAACAAGATAATAGTCATAGGCTTGCCACAGTTGTGGATACAAAAATACGGGCGCTTCTCCATTCACCATAATTAGGAAAATTACCTAGGCAACCATACATTAAAAGATTATATCTAATATGTTATATATCTTATAGAGTTAACACCTCCGAAATTCTTCTCCCAGAAGATGGCAGCAGAGATAGCTGCAGAAAGCTTGAAACCAATCCTCCAACTCAAATGGTTGTAAGCCCGAGAAACAATAACATATTCTCATCACCCTGAAAATCTCAAAACACACCTCTAAAATTAGTATTCTCAAACGAATAGTCAAGCTGTTCATTTAAGCATACAGTAGTCAATCAGTCTACCAATGTCATTCTTCGGTTGTAGGCCTGTTCATAGTTTTGGGAGGAACGGATTTGCTTTAGAAAATACGATTTGTTTCCTTTGATGAAATCTTCACGAACACTGAATCAATTTTTATTTGCTGCAAAGAATTTACTTTGTTTAGTATATTTCTTTCAGGTATTCAAACATTTTCCATTAAAAATGCAGAAGTTCTAGGATGACATTATACAGATTCCAAAACATTCTCAAAACTTTTACAAAGTGAGTTGTAATTAACTATTTTCCTTATAGGCTATGCAGTTTTCTCTTCAAGAATGTACAAAACTAAAATGATCTCCTTTGGGAAATATGTGCGTTTTTTTCTAGTCTGAAACAATAAAACACTAATTAAGATACGGATATGAACACAGGCCTCGAAATACGGACTTCTGGCAACCCTATGCACATAACACAAATACCTCTTCATTTCCTTGTTTGTATTACATGGATGCTTCCTGAACGATGCACATCTTGTTGAAACCATTTTTATGGTTGAAGAAGCCAAACAGTAAAAACTGCAAATAAATGTTATTCATTTACGCTTTAATATTTATAGGAATGTCTTCATCGAAGTGCCCTGTAGATGTAGATGTAGATGTAGATATCTCGTCCTGTAGATCCTGTGTTGAGCGGGGCTCAAGGACATAGAACACGTCAGATCAAAAAATACATGCATGTTATAACAATAGTATAGGTCTACAGAAACTGCAAGCTGCCAAATTTATCCAAGCTGCATATTCCTCCAAATTGTAGAAGGTGTGAGTTATTAAAAATTCCTTGACAGCTGTTTTGAAAGGTTTGTTTTTTCTTTGAATACATAATAATTTAATGTTGTTTGGAAGCTTGTTATATAGGCCTATCTGTACTGCAGAATAATAAGCACCCTTCTGAAAGAGTTTTAACGAGTTATTTGGTCTGTGTAGATCATTCATGTTTCTGGTAGTACGTCCATGTACACTAAAATTAGTTTGAAATTTATCAATATTATTCACTACATAGCACATAACAGAGTATATATACTCCCCTGTAAGAGTGAGGACTTTTCATTTTTCAAATAGCGGTTTACAAGATTCCCTTTTTTTCTTTCCACATATTATTCTTATTGCCCGCTTTTGTAATCTAAATATTTTCTCCCTATGGGAAGAGTTGCCCCAGAATATGATCCCGTACCTCATTACCGAGTGAAAATATGCAAAATATACCATAAGTAATGCATCCTGTTTTAATATATTATTCGAAATTCTTAAAGCAAAGCACGCTGAACTCAGTTTTGGACTTATCATTTCTATGTGTGTCTTCCAGTCAAGATTTTGGTCAATTTGCAGTCCTAAAAATTTTACATTGCTAATTTCTTGTATGAATTGTGTTCCATAATTAATTTTAAGATTTGAGATACATCTGTTTTTTGTCCTAAATTGTATAAAATGGGTCTTATCAATATTAAGTGTCATTTTATTAGCTAGAAACCATGTGTTTAACTCGTGAAAAGCCTTTGTAGCTATTCTTGATAAATGTTCTTGTGACGTTCCTGTTACAAGTACACTAGTATCATCTGCGAAGAGCAATACCTTTGATTCGTCACTTAAGTTACAGGGCAAGTCATTAATGAAAATTAAAAAGAGCAAAGGTCCTAGTATTGATCCCTGAGGTACCCCATTCTTAACAACCCCTAAGTTAGATTCATTTCCATTTATTATTACCTTTTGAGTTCTATCAGAAAGATAGGATTTGAACCACTTAAGTGTTAAATTATCGAACCCATAATGATCCAATTTTTGAAGTAATATTTCATGATTTATAGTCAAATGCTTTAGCTAAGTCCGCAGAAAATTCCCAGAGCATATTTCTTTTTATCTAACGCTTTCAGTATTTCTGTAGTAAGTTGAAATGTAGCATTCTCAGTGGACATGCCACTTCTAAATCCAAACTGAGATGAAGTAAGAATGTCATTCAAATTAAGATAGTGTATTATGCGGTTGTACATGACTTTTTCAAAAACTTTTGAAAATGAGGTTAAGAGTTGTAACACTTCCACGTTACACGAAGAATGACTGACTTCTCGTAGCCCCACAAAGAAATCCAAGGGCGTTAGGTCAGGAGAATGAAGGCCAATTAACAGGTGTCTATACCAAAATGCCCGAATTCTGAGGCCTTCCTAATAATAGGAAATGCATTTTTTTTAGGTTTGACTTGTCCATTGGGTACAAAAGGCAGGATTTCGCATGGACTGAAAATAGCGCCAAATGTTGACAGTGAGAAAATTTAGGCTTCAATTTCAATTCCTGTTGCATTCAACGGAAAAGTTATATCTGAGAAAAAATGCACTTACTATTTATTAAATAGGCTTAAAAATACGGGCATTTCGATGAAGTCCATTGAACAAGCTAAGAGGGTATAATGCTTACTACTGTTTTAAGTTTCCGTTTAGATTTCCTCCGCTGGAAAGATAGCCGGTTGGCAAGATAGTTGGAGGTGGAGGAGCACCCCTCAGCTGTTTCGTTTCAGCCAATCACTGCTCAAGAATGTCTTCGGTTGTGTGAGTGTCGCGCAATCTGTAGTGGTGATCTACGCCTGTTCATGCGTGACGTGTTAAATCGGCGTCTCCGAAGTTTTATAGTCATTTTGAGTATCTAACGTAATTTTTAATAATTGTGCGGGTTTATAATGCGTAAAGTTAATAATATGAACTTGTGTATGGTGTGCTGTAAGTTTATTACACAATTAAGTTTATTACACAATAAAGTGCTCAATAACTTACTAGGGCGCTGGTTTGCTTAGCATACATAACCCCCAGTTGCTTCGTTCATGAGTTATGCGTTTCATATCGACGTCTCCAATGTTTTATAAAGTCATTTCGGGTATCTAACGTAAATTTGAGTAATCGTGCATGTATTTAATGCGTGAATATGAACTTGTATAGTGTTCTGTAAGTGCTGAATAACTGTGATATGGTTTGTAATGGGACAAGCGAAGCTGACACATAGACCCCTGTTGCTTTGGAGCCATGCCATCTTTCCATGTAAGTTTATGCAAGCTTTCTATTTATATCATCATTATTATTAGCCTATTAGCTAGACTAATGAAAGCCAGTGCAGTAAGTAGGCCTAATATTAGTTTTGTTTGCAACTATTTAGATTTAGAAAGAATTTGACCCGGACTCAACAAATTCGATCTAATGCGCATGCTCCCCACAGACAGAAGCATTGTTGGACAATTTTCGTCTACAAGATCACGTTAATTTGCCGAAAGTGTTCCATTTCATTATACGTAATTGGAGGAATACCACTATCAGTACCTATGCTGCTCGATAATTGAACAAATGGAATTAATAATTAAATAACGTTTCAAATGAAATACGAGATAATTAATACTACAGTATTTTTCAAATGAGAAGCGTTTTCCTTCACCGCCAATCACCTGTACGATCTAACGAAGTGCCACTAGCAGTAAGAGTCTTCCTTCCGTCTCGCCGTCTCTGATTGGACCGCGTATCTCAGCAGGAGAAAGACAAACTGTTTGTCATCTGCAAAACACTGTAGATACACAGGCTTGGAAAATAATTATTTTATCATTAAGTGAATTTTACCGATATAGGCTAGCAGTAGAATTTTGAAAACCTGTTCGTAAATAATGACACAACAATGAGGTTCGATGCACTCATAACGCTGCAACTTGTCAATACCCACGCTAGAGTGCGCTATATGCAACCTATACCATGACTGTACAGGACCACATTCTGGCGAGTGAATTCTTCCACTGTAATGTTTCTAATTTAATTCCTAATGTCCTTCGTTATGATAGGAAGATTGGGGTTTGGTGCACTTAATATTAATGCAAGACAATAATTGGGCCTACTTTTTACGAGACATAAAATTCAGAGATATACCAAGATGACATTTGGAAGCCGTTCTTCCAGGTTGACGTAAGAAGAAAAAACGCGCGTGTGGTTTCAACAAGTTTCGGCTCCCGCTTATAAGTTACAACAGAAGCCCCCCCCCCTCCTTAAAATCTCGGAAAACTGTTTGCAGACAGAGTGATCAGTGAGTCTCTTTCCACGTCGCTCCCCAGACCTAACAGTGTGTGATTTTTACTTGTGGGGTATCCTGAAAGATAAGGTTTATCGAACAAATCCTCACGCATTGGAGGGGGAAAAAGATTACAGTGGAAGAACTCACTCGCGTCAGCCAGAATGTGGTTTCCAGATACATTGCCTTCTTAACACAGGAAGGACGACACTTTCAACATAATTATGTTATAAGTAGACCTGGGATTTTAGGCTCTAAAAAACTTTGTTTTAGGCACATAAATTAGGCTTTTAAAACAAGTAAATAGGTTTTTAAACTACATAAAATAGGCACTTAAAATATGCTTCAGAAATGTGTAAATAGACAGAAAATCGACTTTACAATATTACAGCATACACTTAAACTGTAACGTGATCTTTTTATTACTACTAGAAACGTGGTACAGTATATCTATTCTTAACAGAAATAACTGCAAAATTAAGACAGAATTAAAAATACATTATTTATCAAAAGCAGTTATGGGTCATTAGAAAAATTAGATCACTACAGGGCCTTGGATTTCAACAATGGCCTGCAGATATTGGATGGTCGTGTGGTCAACACACTGGCGACTTGACACAGTATGTCCCTCCTTACTGCTCATCCCTTGTTCTTTTGGGCTAAACCTCCCCCTCCCCGTCAACCAGTATTCCTTTGGCAACAATTTGGGAAAATCAAGTTTCTGCTAAAATCCGACCCTTTGCTGTATTCTGCTCTTCATTCAAGGATGTTCATGATTTTAAAAATTACAGCAGTTTAATTTAATTTTAAATGTAAAAAAAATAAGCATTTTAGGCCCTAAAATAGTAACATAGGCTCTAAAGGTCCAAATAGGCATTTTAGGGCACTATAAAACTCTGTAAATATAAGTGATTTATTATGAAACATCAACATATTTTAAAAAATTCATGTTATTTCATAAGGAACAAAATAGTCATTTGCCTTAAAATACCAGGTCTAGTTATCAGGTAAGATTATATGTAGGCCTAATACTTCTTAGTACATAGTTGAAGCAGGGAAGCCGCGCGCCCGTCGAATGCGGCTGATGCGGTCTTCGTAGCGGAGAGTGAAAACACCGCTCGGGCGGATGCAACTTATAATGTAGGCCCAGTATATGAAGTACGATTCTTTGTCTGATTCTTTTTCTTTGTTTGTTCTGGATCTGTATGGTCACCTGGATTGCCAGGCAGATGACTTGAATAAAGTATTTTTCTGTAGGCCTATGTCCTGAAATTTCTATATAGATTTAAAATGTTTTGCATGTAAGTATACTTATGTATACTTTAAAAAGCAAGATTATAATATATTTTGGAGCATGGGCCCTTCTTTTGGAGAACATATTTTGATGGATGTGGACGGTGAATTAGATGTAAGTTTTAAATTTAATTCTTACCATTTTCAATCACAAACAAATTATGCTTGAAGCAATGCATATTTTCATAGTTTTATTCGAAATGCTGAGCAAATACCTTACCACTTTTTATACTAATTATGATCTGTAGTTTGGATACATCATGATTCATGTAATTATTTTTTAACTATAATTTGAATCTGTGCTGAAACCTGATACTACCACTGAAATAGTTAAGAAATTATCTGCTGACTTTCTTGGTGTAAATAAGGGAGAGGGGGAATGTTACGTCCTTTACTTTGTTAGCATTTATGTGTACATGTGGAACTGTAGTGGGATTATATATTATTAGATGATTAAAGAAGCCATTATTTTGCTCCATTATTTGATTAGTAATCATTCCTTGAAAGTAATTATTACCTATAACCTATAATACCTTCCTGAGGATGGATCTAAAGGTAAAATGGTGAAGATACAGACATTGTTACATTCTTTTGTTGAAACTATTGTACCAACTCACTGAAACTAAACTTCACAGGGACATTACCAAAAGTATGGCGGATCTATTTTTTTCTTTTTCCGCAAAATTTGAGTGTACAATATTATATACTGTAGTATTACATATAGCCTAATATTGTATTATATTAGGAAATGTTCGTAAATAATTAGACATTATAATAATGCGACTTGTACTTTTGAGATTCTCTTGAGAAACTCATTGGGATTGCGAAGGTAATTTCTAAAGTACTTTTAGAGCGGAGGCTACTGTATACCCCCCATCCCCCCCCCCGTGGGAATTTCCGACTCATATATTTTTATATTGGTATTGCCATCTAGTTTCAGTTTTCAGTTGCTTGCACCTTATCAATTACAGCATTTACCCGGAAACCCCGGAAAACTACGGAAATCCGGAGAAAATTAGTTTTTCTTTCTTCTTTGCTCCTAATATGCCCAGGGAATTTCTTACTTACATATTTTTTTTTGGTGTTGCCATCTAGTTTAAGTCTTTAGTTGTTAGCCCTTTATCAATTACAGCATTTGCCCGGAAACCCCGGAAAACTACAGAAATCCGGAGAAAATGAGTTTTTCTTTGTTCTTTGCTCCTAATATGCCCAGGGAATTTCTGACTCACATATTTTTTTGTTGGTATTGTCAATTAAGGTTTCAGTTGTTTGCCTCTTACCAATTACAACATGTCCACGGAAAACCCGGAAAACCACATATTTATTTATTTATTTATTTTATTTATTTATTTATATTTCCCTCTGGTGTAGTTAAGGCCTTAAGGCCTTCTCTTCCACTAACCAGAGGTGGATACATTCAAACCTTACCAAATAATCTAATTAAGAATACAAATTAATAATAATAATAATAATAATAATAAAAAGAGAAACATGATTATATTATATAGATGTAGATTATGTTGGTTAATACTATAATTAAAACTATAACCTAATAATGAAAATTCAACATTGTAAGTAGAACAAATTAGTGAGAAAGAAATAATAATAATAGGTAGGAAAGGAAGAAAAGTAAAATAAAAATTAATGAAACTAATACAAAAGCAACAATTTTAACATGAAAGTAGTATATAATATAAATGTTAATGGTTGGTGGTCAAGTGATCAACTAACTTTATCTTGAACGTTCTGAGTGTTCGGCAGCCTTTTATATTCTCAGGTAAGGAATTCCACAGACGAGCTGTCCCGATAGTGAAGGATGAAGAATAGAATACAGTATTGTGTGGGGGAATAGATAAGGTAGTGTTCTGATGGGATCTTGTTCCGAGATCATGATAATCTGATAGGTAGTGAAAACGATAGGCCAAGTAAGGAGGAATTTTAGTGTGAAGTAGTTTGTAAAGCATTGAAAGAGAATGTAGCTTTCTGCGTTCATGAAGAGGTAGCCAAGACAAGAACTCCAGAGAGGGTGAAATATGATCATATCGACGTACATTACAGACAAAACGCGCACAAGCATTGTGAAGTCGCTGATGTCTTTGTGATAGATTTACGTTTAAGTCTGAAAGTAGGGTGTCACAGTAATCGAAATGTGGCATTACTAGTGTGTAAACAAGAATGGCAGGAAATTTTTAAAGCGCACAAATGAATAGATTATAGAAGAGATTGTTTTACATAGCTCTGCAATATGAACATTCCAGCTTAGGTTCTTATCAATATAAACTCCAAGATCTTTTACAGAATCCGTGTGTTTTATAGCGATATCGTTTAGCTTGACCGAAGGGACGTCGTTTAGACCGATGGTATGTAGTAGTCGATGGTGACCAATGATGATTGTCTTTGTCTTGTCAGGATTAAGTTTGAGTCCATATTTGGCTGACCAGAGTGAGAGAGAACTTAGATCGTTGTGTACCTTGTCGATTGTATCGTACAACAGTTCAGGAGTAGTGTGCGTGTAAATCTGCAAGTCGTCTGCAAAGAGGTGAAAATTACAATGGTTAATAGTGTCTGTTATGTCATTTATGTAGATAGTAAATAACAGAGGACCAAGAACGGACCCCTGCGGAACACCGGCCATACAATTTAAACCTAAAACTGATTGTCGGCGCCCACAAAGGTAAGACCCGAACCACCGGAAAACACTATCCGATAAATTAAGAGATTTTAGTTTGAGTAACAGCAGGTCGATGTCTACAGAGTCGAATGCTTTACTGAAGTCTAACAGAGTCAATATTGTCAGTTGTCGATTGTCAATTGCCTCACGTATGTCTTCAGTCACTTTTAGCAATGCGGTGTTTGTGTTGTGTCCCGTTCTAAAACCTGATTGATATTCGTTTAAAAGCTTGTGGTCGTTCAAGTATTTGGTAAGTTGTTTATGTACTATGCGCTCCAAAGCTTTAGACAGAATTGGAAGGATGCTTATGGGACGGTAGTCTTTGGGCAGGGCGGGGGATGCAATTTTAGGCAGTGGGCGTACTAATGCTTGTATCCACAAGTTGGGAAAAGCTGAGGTAATGAGGGAAGCGTTAAACATATGTGTGATAGTCGGAAGTATAATGTCTATTATTTTGCGTAACATAAGGATGCTTATCCGGTCAATTCCTTCTGCCTTCGTGGTTACACCTCTAATGCCCGGTTTCTATAAACTCGCGAAATACCTATGGGTAAATTATCCAATGGACAACTTAGTTCCAGAATCACCCACCAGAGCACTAATGGTATAATGAGGAAATAAAAAATAATATATACTACCATGCCGGGGATCGAACAGTGGACCTCTTGAACCGTAATCCAGCACGCTGACAATGAGCTACGGTGAACACTGAGAACACATCTTGAATAACGGAGATGTAATTGTTTCAGCCTATGATACCACTACTACAAGTCAAGACAAGAACATTATCTTCATATAAATACTACTACTGTCGAGATCTAATGCGTAAGAGGAAGGAAAAATGAGAAGTACGACTCTAGTTTGCAATGTTTGCACACTCAGTGCTACCAAATACCGGCAAATACAGTCATTAGCGACAATGTACGGTACATGAAAATTTCAATAAGAAATATGTATATAAATTCTGATAAGCCCATCCTATTACGGAGAAACAAAGTCAACATTACAGATCATCTCAGCACTTCTAAAACTGTATTTTACAGGTACTGCAATCCGTGCACGTCCGCCATATTTATCCTACGAGAGGTTAAATTTTATCCAGCCATCCATGAAAGGATAAATTAACCCAAAGATTTACCCTTGGAAAGATCTAGCCCTAGTTTATAGAAACATTTTTTCTCTCATTTTCATATTTACCCAGTGGACTTTTATCTAGAAGTCCGCCGGCGTGGTCTTGTGGTTAGCTTCGCTGACTACAGATCCGTCGGCCCGGGTTCGATTCCCGGTACCTCCTCGGATTTTTCTGAGGTAGGGAGGTCTGGTAGGGGTGCACTCAGCCTCGTGATTCAAAATTGAGGAACTACTTGATAGAGAAGTAGCGGCTCCGGTCAAGAAAACCACCATTAACGGCCGTGGGTGTCGGCATGCTGACCACATGCCCCCCAATCCTGCCATCTGCCTACGGGAGATGACGCAGCGGTCGGGTGGTAGGCCAAGTCCCTCCAGGGATGTAGCGCCACGGAGTTTAGTTACTTTTATCTAGAAACTCGCCAAAACTGTGTGTCATCGTTATCTTTAAATTATTTCTGTTCGTAAGAGTTTTCCTTGTGTAAATTCTGTTCATGGGATAATTTACCCATAGGTAATTCGCGAGTTTATAGAAACCGGCCATAAGTGACTTTTTAACGTCAAGTTCAGTTACGTAAGTGGAATGGAATTTGTCTCTGTCAGTGGGTGGTTCGTTTTGTAGTTCAGTAGTTGTCTGGATTTTGTTTACAGGTTTTGAATCAACAGTTGTGAAGTATTCATTCAATACACCAAGGGGAATGGGCATGGTTTCTACCTGTTCTTTTCTTTTGCCTAAACCCATGCTGCGTAGGTTTCTCCATAAAGAAGAAGTCGTGGTACGTGGTTCTATAATTGTGTACATATATCTTAGCTTAGCATTTCTAATGGCTTGAGTAGTCTTGTTCCCGAAGTCTTTTGTAATTATTATGATTTATGTCTGATTTGTTGTGTGTGTATGTACGATAAGCAGTGTCCCTTTGCGTCATCATGTTGATACTGTATATACGGAGAAAATGACAATGTTTTATTTTTTAAATCTTTGTTCTTTGGCTTCTAATATTCAAAGGGAATTTCTGACTCATATGTTTTTTGGTTGGTATTGCCATCCAGATTAAGGTTTCAGTTGTTTGCCCCTTATCAATTACAGCAAATCCATAGAAAACTCCGAAAACCACGGAAACCTGGAGAAAATGACTTTGTTTTAATTTTTTAAAATCTTAGTTCTTTGCTCCTAGTATTCAAAGGTAATTGGTGACTCATATGGTTTTGTGTTAGTATTGCCATCTAGATTAAGGTTTCAGTTGTTTGCCCCTTATCAATTACAGTATATCCCCGGAAAACTCCGAAAACCACGAAAATCCGCAGAAAATGAGTTCGTTTTAATTTTTTTTAAACCTTTGTTCTTTGATCCTAATATTCCCAGGGAATTTCTGACTTACATATTTTTTTGTTGGCATTGTCATCTAAATTAAGGTTTCAGTTATTTGTCCGTTATCAATTACAACATATCCGCGTAAAACCCAGAAAACCTCGGAAATCCACAGAATTTCTAGAACTCGGAACTTGTGATCTACAGTCACCGTAACCGTTATTGCGAAATAATTCTTTTGCTTCAGGTGTGTCCTTTGCAGGTACTGAGTATGTGGACTACGAGATATCTGCCATAATTGTGTTAGTCACATGCAAAGAAAAGGGGAATCATATCTTCTAAACATGCCAAGTGTAAGTTAAAGTTGTTTTCCTTAGTTGCTCGCTGAAATCTTAAAATGAATGACACTTTGTCCATATTACCATTCCAAAATTGTCCTGTTTTACCCAATGTCCCTTCTCTAACTTCAGTCAAGAAAGTTTGGTAGGGACCGTGGAAGGTTTGGCAAGATAAATTATCATTCACAGATGTCAAATTAGAATATGAAGGGTGTTCTGCCAGGTTTTCAATCGCTTTCATCCCTACAGCATCAGGATTTTTTCCAGTAGCCTATTCTTTGATTGTTGGTAAGGGGAAAACCACTGAAACCTTAAAAACTATATGGCAATAGAAACAAAAATTATGTGATTCAGAAATTCCCTGGGAATATTGGTATCAAAGAGCAAAGATTTTTAAAAAACTAAAACAAACTCATTTTCTCCGGATTTTCGTGGTTTTCGGAATTTTCCGGAGATATGATGTAATTGATAAGGGGAAAACAACTGACCCCTTAATCTAGATGGTAATACCAACACAAAAGCATATGAATCACACATTCTCTTTTAATATTAGGAGCAAAGAACTACGATTTAAAAGAATTAAAACAAAGTAATTCTCTCCGGATTTCCGTGGTTTTCAGGGTTTATAATTCATAAGGGCAAACAACTGAAACCTTATTCTAGATGGCAATACCAACAAAAAAACATACGAATCAGAAATTCCCTTTGAATATTAGGAGTAAAGAACAAAGACTTAAAAAATAAAAAAATAGTCATTTTCTCCGTATATACGTGGTTTTCCGGGTTTTCCGGGGATATGCTGTAATTGGTAAAGGGCAAACAACTGAAACCTTAATCTAGATGGCAATACCAATACAAAAACATATGATTCACCAATTCCCTTTGAATACTAGGAGCAAAGAACAAAGATTTTAAAAAATTTAAACGAAGTCATTTTCTCCGGATTTCCGCGGTTTTCGGAGTTTTCCGGGAATATTCTGTAATTGATAAGGGGTAAACAACTGAAACCTTAATCTTTATGGTAATGCCAATAAAAAAACATATGAGTCAGAAATTCCATTTGAATATTAGGAGTAAGGAACAAAGACTTAAAAAATAAAACATAGTCATTTTCTCCGTCTATACGTGGTTTTCCGGGGATATGCTGTAATTGGTAAAGGGCAAACAACTGAAACCTTAATCTAGATGGCAATACTAACACAAAAACATATGATTCATCAATTCCCTTTGAATACTAGGAGCAAAGAACAAAGATTTTAACAAATTTAAACGAAGTCATTTTCTCCGGATTTCCGTGGTTTTCGGAGTTTTCCGGGGATATGCTGTAATTGATAAGGGGAAAACAACTGAAACCTTAATCTAGATGGTAATGCCAATAAAAAATCATATGAGTCATAAATTCCCTTTGAATATTAGGAGCAAAGAACAATGATTTAAAAAATATAACATAGTCATTTCTCCGTTGGCTATATAGGCTACGTCTTTTTTCGGGGATATGTTGTAATTTATAAGGGCAAACAACTGAAACCTTAAACTAGATGCCAATACCAACAAAATGTTTGAGTCAGAAATTCCCTGGGAATATTAGGAGTAAAGAACAATGAAAAATTAAATAAGTTCATTTCCTCCGGATTTCCGTGGTTTTCCGGGTAAATGCTGTAATTGACAAGGGGCAAACAAGTAAAAACTTAAACTAGATGGCAATACCAATATAAAAATATATTTGTCGGAAATTCCCACGGGGGGGGGGGGAGGGTTTCATATTAGTGGCCCATGGTCTATTGACCCATTATGTGAATAACTTATAACTTATGACAGGTTTTATTTTATGATCAAAAGCATATTTTTTTAATGTTGAATCATGCTAATCTTATTAAATAGCATCAAAATAGCCATAATCAAAATTATGGCCATCACTGTATTCTTCAAGGTCATCGAAGTTCTCATGCCGAAAATTAGTAGCCTACTTCAACGCAGGAAAATGAATATTACACTTTATGTTACCTAGTAGCTTGGAAAAAACCAATCGTTATCCTAATTATTTTTAGCAAAATAAAGTTTATTCTTATAGGACTTAAAGTTTTCACGGCTCTGTCTTTTTACCGACGAGAGTCTCTAGTGACAGCCATTTAATTAACGCCTAACACTGTCGTTATCTGGCGTTACGTTGATTATACAGCAGGAAGCCGTTTCTTTCTCTTCTCTGTCCATCAGTTCATCACTCAAGTCAGATAATTGGCTTGAAAGAAAGCAGCTTTCAGTTCCCTTTGGAATCTCCTAATCATTTCCTTCAATCCCTTATCACTGTTATAGCCTCTCCTAATTCAAAGACGCACAATCATTTTGTGTTTAAAGTCGATGTACTATCTTTTAAGATGTTTCTTAGAATTTTATTCCGCTGAAAATTGCTTGATATAATATTTGTACTTCCTCCACTCGTACGGTAGGTACTATGGATAAAGGAGGTATTGTGTTTAATCCCCAATTTCGATGTCGAGTTTTTACATAAATACAAGTTTTGGGATATACCTAATCCAAAAGTGTCATTTTCAGAAAATGTCTGTGTGTGCCTGCCTATGTACCTGTGTGTCCGTGAACAGACCAGATGGAGAATGAAGAAACGAGTAATAATAGGTTATATTTAGGTTAGGTGTCTTCTGAGGATGTGATTCTTATTTTTAATGCCACTTTATAACATTAAAATTTTATTTTAGCATTTTTTGCTAAAATTATGTGTATGAGGGGCTTAAAACCTTTACTTGAAACATTTTTGCAAAATATTCTTTGAAGGGTAACTATAAAACAGATACCATTCATAGAAACTCAGTCTTGCCTGCTGAGGAGGCAATCTTTGCAATCAGGCTGAAACAAGCAAACAACTGAATACGTACTCCTCGCAATACGGCCACTTATTCTGCAGCTTGCCTAAATTTTCTTGGATCTCGTGCATGTTTCTTAAAATCCTCTTCAACTTGATTTGGAATATTTATGAATTTTTTATACGTACGGATAGGCCTACTTACTAAAATTAAAATAAAATGCTCTTTATTTGTTTCATAAGCTAATCTATTACAATGCCACTTGTGATCCAAAGTTCAATTTTGTTATATTTTGAAGTGTTTCAGTTTTGAATTAACATTATTTTATTCGTTTGATTAATATGTTATTAAGAGAGTCATACACTAAATATGTTTTCCACTCATAAATATGAGTTCCAATGTACCTTATCAATTTCAATATATTTTAATTATTATTTTGAGTTTGATTTGATTGTTTGACATGGTGGACAAAGGTGCTGTTAACTTACCAATTTCCGTGAAGTGATCTGTGATTGTACTGCAGTAAAAAAAATTTGCACCCCTATTATTGACAGTTTTAAAACATCATAACCTAAGCACGATTTGGTTTGAAACCACCGAGTGGTTTCTTTCAGTTATTTAATAAAGCCAAATTCAGTCAAAATTTCCATTTATATTTATTTCCATCATTATGTACATCATAGTCTAAAATCTGTAACAACATGGTTATTATTTCCTTGATATTCATTAAAAAAAATCTCAAACTATTGAAAAATATATTTTTAGTGAAAACTAGGCGGTCTGTAAATTACGGTAAACATAAAATAACTTTTATTTTATTATTAAAATGTAAATTGTTAAATTTATCAATATAATCATCATAGTAGCTTTATTTGTTTTACTTACATAATTATTATTCCATAACATTATTATATTTTATACATAGCCTATATAAGGAATGGCGCAAAAGTAACTACACCCTTAGAGAATTATTTTTATGTACTGTGCAGTCCGATTTATGAGGAACTGAAATATTCTTTCAAGTGGTTAATTTATTTGTATTAACATACCGAATGAGATGCTGCATGCTTCTTCTGTAAACGATAATAATATTTTCTTCTGTCACAAACGAATGGATTGTGCAGATATTCCTATAGAGTGTTATCTAAATTAAACTCCGTGGCGCCACATCCTTGAAGGGACAAGGCCTACCATCCGACCGCTGAGTCATCTATCATAGGATTTGGGGCATGTGGTCAGCATACCGACACCCACGGTCGTTAATGGTGGTTTCCATGACCGGAGCCGCTACTTATCTATCAAGTAGCTCCTCAATTTGAACCACGAGGCTGAGCGCACCCCGTTCCAGACCTCCCTACCTCAGAAAAATCCGTGGAGGTACCGGGGATCGAACCCGGGCCGAAGGGACTGTAGTGAGTGACGCTAACCACAAGACCACGCGGTCATATAGTGTTAACTCCAATTCACTTTGTATGGCCCAGTTTTAACACAAATGAAATACTACTAATACAAAGCCCACATCAAAGAATAAGGTATCAGTAGATAGGATTATTAAGTGCCAGTATGGTACTTTATGAGATTGTGTGTGGGGGACGAAAAATGTCTGTCCGTTCGTCTGTCTGTCTGTCTGTCCGTGTGTCTGTACGCGTCATAACTCAAATACGCTTTATCGGATTTTCATGAAACTTGGTATACACATTTATAATGTCCATGGGAAGAACCCTATTGTTATTGAACCAAATCGGTTCACCGGTACCGGCGTCAAACCCAATTTAGTGTTTTTATTTAAAAGCGCCATAACTCAAATACGCTTTATCGGATTTTCATGAAACTTGGTATACACATTTATAATGTCCATGGGAAGAAGTCTGTTGATATTGGACCAAATCGGGTGGCCGGTACCGGAATAATGCCCAATTTAGTGCATTTTATGGTATTATGTAACAAAAGGCCCCATAACTCAAATATTCTTTATGGGATTTTCATGAAACTTCGTATACGCATTTATAACGTCCATGGCAAGAAGCCTATTGTTTTTGGACCTAATCGGTTGACCGGTACCAGAGTAACGACTAATTAAATATCACATGTTTTTTTAATTTTTGTCTACCGGTATAATTTGACAGTTAACACTATTCCTTCACTTATGCTTATCAAACGACACCGTCAAACTGACTGAGATGACCAAATGGTAACGCCTTGGACTCGTATTCTGGAGGTCCCCGGATCAAATCCCGGAACCGGCCGATTTGACATGGATTTTTTATTTTTATTTTTATGTGAGTGCGCGATTGTCAAGGTATCACAAATCTGTAGTTCTGCTGACGCTGGTCGATTTTAATCTGATTAGAAAAACGTATTTTCTGCATATCATAATTGCAATTATAATTGATTCAACAAAAACATACTGGCACTTTGTTATATCAGTTTACCTGATTTTATCATTATTATGGCATGCTCAGCTTACGTTAAAACTTTGTTTAAAACTTTCGTCTTTATTTTTTAAAATGTCGTAGGCCTACACTGAGCTCATCAGATAAAAATGACACTGTCAGGTAAGGAGCCAATGTGCAGTCTCCGTAACAACCCCTTTGTGTTTAGTTTCAACAGCTGGCTTGGGAAAGTGGATCATTCTGGGATTTGACGTAATCATCAAATTAAAGAGGCCCTCCGATAGAATTCAATCATATAAATCAAGAATAGCGATCCATGTAAATAAAAATCTGATTTGATGCACCCACATAACTTTCCCTATCAATGGCATAGACATTAGCCTATCATTTTTACTTCATATTTTGATATAGAATAAGAGGCCGTATTATGGGGAGTGTGTATTCAATATGCCAAATGCTCTAGTTAATCATGGACTAGGTCAATTCTATGTAGCTTTTTCAAGAGTCACTGAATATAACAATATTATTGTATCAAATATCCGAAATCTTGAAAGTTCAAGATAATTGCATTCTGATATGAGATATTGTAAGTTATATAAGTAGGTTAATTTCAACAAACCAACAAAATACTATATCATTTTTGAGGGGGAAGAGAATGTTGAATGTGCGAAATTGTTTAATGACTTTACTGGTTATGTTCTTATCTGTTGTTCCTCTTTGTTGAATGTTTGGACTGGTTGAATGTACGAGAAGGTTTTAAATCTCTAAGTTTACTAGATTATATTATTATTACTAACTTATTATTTTAATTATTATTACGGCTCTTTTGGATATGTACTTGAAATTTTAAAGCAGTCGAGCCAAACATAGGAACTTATTGAGTGTTTATTTTTCCCTTAAAGCTGAAGCAGTAATACCATCTTATCTTCTACAGACAAGTAATGGGGCATCGACAGCTAGTACTCTTAAAGCGAATTCCAATCGCACATAACTGGGTCATAGGTGGCCTATATAATTTCATGGAATTCAATATTTCACACACATCCTTCATCCTGCATCCCACATTGAATATGGAATTCGTATTTCATGCAACATCTTATTCGAAAAAAATACACATAATGGAAAAGATTAAAAAGAATGTAAAAAACGAGTCTTCTTAGAAAAGACCAAAACACCAATGCCTGCATTTAACAATACTAATTGCTATTAACATTTCTGAAAATTACCGCCTTAGTGCATATCGAGTCGTGTCCGAAATTTTAAATTTTTTTGAAAAGTTAAAACTTCTTTAATTATTTTGATTACCATTTTAATTAGATACGAGTACGTTAAAAGTTTACACAATAGATTTGAATTATGTAATAATAATAATAATAATAATAATAATAATAATATGGCCACTATACTTTTTGTTCGTTACAGAATTCAATATAGTAAAGTAAAAAGAAATTGACGAGTTAGTTCAAAAATACTCTAGTTATTTATGATAATAGTTTCTGAAATGTAATTTTTTGGAACGAGTAGTCTTCGCCTCGATTCTCAAATGCACGACTTCCATAAAATATTAGTTTAGGAGCACTTTACACTGTCTTTTCTACTATAACACCACATAAATAAATAAATAACTAGCAATAAGTGGGCTACAGGCTATAAATTTAAAATAAATAAATGTTTCACATAGAGAGGTTGTAGGGTACGGTAATAATTTCATTGCCGTATGAACCTCCGATCTTAAATTTTATGTTTTAGGTTAAGTTATAATACAGTATTTTAGACAGTGAGATGGGTAGTTATTGTCCGCTCTAGAATCAGCCCTGAAGTAAACAAGCATGTACTTCTCTCTCTCTCTCTCTCTCTCTCTCTCTCTATCTTTCTCTCTCTTTCTCTCTCTTTCTCTCTCTTTCTCTCTCTTTCTCTCTCTCTCTCTCTCTCTCTCTTTCTCTCTCTCTCTCTCTCTCATTACACATATCTGCTTAAGAGAGACAAATACCTGGCCCCGCTCAGAGAAATGAGCAATTTGCTCGAACATCGTTCTCACAAATCTATCGATCTTGCACTTCTTAAACATCCGTCAATACTTATCATATGTGGTCCCAATTGATTTCTTTCTTTACTCAAAAATGAAAAGTGGTTAGAAGGGAACGCATTTTCAGTTCATGCAAGAGGTAAAAGCAAAAACGGTAGAGCTATTGAAAAGGTTGAGAGTTATTGGACTGCAATATTGCTCTGAACAACAACTTGTATTCAGCGATGTACAGTATATAACTTACAATAAACTAAGAGGGTACATTGAAGGAGATAGGAGTTAATTTGGCTATATTCTCTCAAAACTCATATTTATGCTACCAGTCCCGTTTATTAATAACCAAAGCCCGTATCAGATAAATGTTTCACACAGTTAAAATTGAATGATGCATTATCATACCGATTTCAGTTTGAACATTATTTAATAATTAATTCATAACTAATTAACTTTTAATGAACTACAGCCATAATTAGGCTTGTAAAGAATAACTTATATGTTTTTTATTGTTTAGATGTCCCGCCATACTAAAATGTGGTGTAGAGTCAATAAACATTAACCTACAAGATCAATAAACTAGTAACACACAGCCATGGAAATGCAAGCTCAAGGGTAACAAGGACAGATTCAGGAACAGCAAATAAACAAATGTTTTTAAAAATGAAAGTGATGAATTTTTTCTTTATATTTATACAGTGGTTCTCAGTGTTTTCTGCGCTAATTATGTTCATAAAGATCTCTGACCCAAAACACCTCATAGGCCTATAAATTATTATAAGCTTATAACTTACAGATCTTTTATCGTAGTAACATACTAATTTAAATAGCCAGGCCTAAAGTCTTAAAACTCCTTGGCGTGAAGGGCATACCACTGCGTCATCTACCATTTGGCAGATGGCAGGATTGGGGAATGTGGTCAGCATGCCGACACCCAGGCCGTTAATGGTGGTTTCCAAGAATTTGAATGACGAGTCTGATGGCACTCCGTTTTAGACCTCCTTACCTGAGAAAAATCCGAGGAGGAACCGGGGATCGAACCCGGGCCTACAGATATGTAGTCAACGACGCTAACCACAAGACCACGCAGGCGGTCGATAGCCAGGCCTAGTACAAGTTATCTTACCTACTTTGTTAATTTATTACTCGTATGTTGTAAGCTACGTACTCGTTTCTTCTTGGAGTAACTTTTTTAAATTTAATGGGAGTGTACGTAAACAATTAACATTACATTGGTGTACCGTATTTTCTTCGACTTCTGAGGCTCTCTTATTTACTGCTTCTTACTGTGAACGAGGTACTGAATAATGAGAAAAGAATATTTCATGTGAATAGAATGTAATGATAAATTATTTTTAACTCAAGATTTGTGTTGCCGTAAAATATAGGTAAGTTACTAATTTTAACTAAACGGAAGGAACCATAGGTCCTAGTTTAAACGTGTCTTTTCTTGACAAAATCTATATCACGAAATATTCTGAGGGTCATTTCAATTTGGAGTAGATATCTCTAGCTTTAATACAGGCTTAGGTAAATAGGCCTACCCAGTTCTTTGATGCTGTTTTAATAAACTTCTCACTCCATGCTGGCAAAACTTATCCAAACCAAAAAAACCTCTTTCTGAACACTGTAACAGGCACGGAAATTAAAGTGCCCCTAGTTAGAAAAACTCATTACAGATTGTGTAAGTAAATGTTTATTTAATTTGTTTTCCTTCACCCCACGCCGCCTTTCTGCTTAAATTATATTTGCCTTATCCAAGTTACTTTTGTGCACGGTCAATAATGATTTCTCCTCAAGTGATTGAAGACTGAATATTTCAAGTGATTCATTTATTTTATTTCCTTGCAACAATTGTCGCTTCTTATAAAGTGAGCAAAAAGGACAATAAACTTACGTGCACCCATAACTAATAGCCTAAACTCGCGAGCCATACAAAATGTTGGTAATTCATAAAATGATTGTTTAATTCACAAAACACACAAAATAAATCAATAAATAATGTTACTGTTTACAGCTTTTTGCAGACAGCTGTGTATTGCTTAGTTTTTAAGCTTCTTTTCTAGCTACAGAAAGATTCAAGTTACAGATATATATTTTCTACAGAACAAGTGGTAATGTTTGCCAGGTCTGATCTCAGTGAAGACATTTTCATTAAATTTTCTTTACTGAGTTTAATTAATCAAGAGTCGTAACAAGTGCTCTTCATGAAGCAAATGTGCATTCAATGAATGCTATCGACATGTCCACAACATAATCTACAACAAACGTCATTCAAGTTGCCAGGAGACTTGTCCATGGAATTTGTAAACACGAATAATGTTTTTTATCTTGGAGTTCAAAACGCTAACTACTCTATCGGCCCTTCGTCGAAGCTATATTCAGCTTGCAAGATGGCAATACTCTACAAGCTAACGAATACACTGAAAATCTGATATTTCAGATTCAGTTTATGGTTCTACGTTTATTAATTTAACCTGCCTTGCGGACATGCGGAACTTCTGGCATATACACATACCTTGTTAACAATCGAACTCGTTTTTACTTCAGGGAATAGGCCAAACTCTCCACAGATTTGAGTAACAGGTCTAATGATTTCAATTAGAAGAAACTGAAAACGGAAAAGTGGCATAGCTTTTTACATTCCTGACGTATAAAATAGAAATACCACAAATACTTTAAAATAATATTCATTGGGTTTGTTAACCTCGTAATTCAAGAAAATCGCGCACAAGAAATGCAACACTATAAGCTAATAATTTGCTTATGAAAAATAAATATTTGTCCAAGAAAACATGAAATAAAGTATTTATTAGCCCTATATCTAACAAAATTTTAATATTTTGCACATTATAAAAGAGCGAAGCACAGAATATTAAATCAAGCAATGCATTATGTTTACCGAAAAAATAAATTAAATTCAGAATAACACAAAGCAAAGGGTAATAAACAGGTACTTTCCAATAATTTTAATGTTTGTCAGGTAAACAAAACTTTATTTCACACCAATATAAATTATACTCAGGGTTAAGGGGAAATATAACTACATAGAAAATAGTTCCAAAAGTTCGTACAAAAATCATACTTTGGCATTGGCTACTATTCATTCATAATCTTCGGGTTACCACTTCGTTAGGTAGGCCTAAGTAAGCTCCAGGATATGCAACATCGGGTTGTTGCCAATAATGAAAATTAAGGAAGTGGTAGAAACTGTTCTCGGGTTTCCAGTCGGGTAGTTAGAGAATTACATTCTGAGCTTTCGGTGACTGTCTGCGTCGACATCTTCGGTGAAGTGAGATCCAGAGGTTACGGCAATGACAATGTATTCGTAGGGAGAACCTTCAAAGTTTTAAGGAAGTGGTATTTACATTGCTTTATAACATATTTAAAAAAATAGTTGATATGACAATTTTACAGTGAATAAAAATTATTCTTTCAGAATTTTAATTCATCACAAAATATATTTTTAACGGTTTTGGGGTATATTTCTTCTACTTGCAGAATACTCCATTATTCCTCACTGGATACAAACAGTATGTTCTGGGAAAGGTTTCCTTCTGCCAATACCTTTGAAATTAATTTCTTTCTTGGCCATTTACCGGGTCCCTACCTTAAAAGGACTTAAATATTCTTCGTTTCCCTCATATCCTTCGGAGAAATCATTTTAGAACTACCGTACCATATGTATGTATCGCCCCAGCTGTTTCCCTTCTGCGAACCAAATTTTTATATGTAAAATATCTTCCATAACCAACTTGTTTACTGTGGAACGATGACTATACTTTCCGTCTTGCGCTAATTGAAGATCTCATAAATCTTTGGTACCGTACATTATTATATTTGTCATGTACCGGTAGTTCGTATAGCTTTGCGAATGACTAGCGACATCCCTGACAGAACACAGGCACCAAGCTCTAATAATCGATACTGCTAGCAAATAGTTTCTCTAGTGAGTAAGAGATGGCGTACAAGTACAAACTGGGACGCTGAATTTCGTATCTTGTTCGGAACTCTGGTAAAAACTATTATAACTTAAATTTTGGGAAATTTATATTTTTATTATTATTATTATTATTATTATTATTATTATTATTATTATTAGACTATGATATTAATACCTAATTTATTTAGGTAAGGATCCTAAGAATGGAAATAATCCTCCGAGCGATAATAGTGAGATAAATAAGGTTTACTACGACTTACTGAGTATTTCTTTATTATTAGCTTTGAAGGATATTTTATTCTTATTACTTAATTTGACAAATAGTATTCTTATTTTATCTCATAATTTTGTTATTACTGGTATACTAATGTTGTATAGGCTATTACATATAATGCGAATTAAAGTAGTTAGTGTACATTAAATAATGTAATATAATTATTCTAAGGTAGCAAATAATAAAAAATAAAGTAAAGTGATCCCTATAAAGGCTATGGAGGCCCAGAGGGTTCCAGGAGGTTGAGGCTCTCAGATATTAGTATTAACAGTATTATTATCATATTGACGAGATTATCGATAGAATTTATTTAATGAAACTCGTCAACTCGAATTGGATTTATTAAGACTATTCCATGAATAAAAATGTAACGAATTATACTAATAATAGTTACTTTTGTGCTTTGTTGTATAAAAACAAAACTAACAGCTGCAAGATCACGGCATACTATGAATCAACCATCCTTGAATTGATTCAAGTTACCATGTGGTGATCAGTGCCACCAATATTGCATATAAGACATTCATTCAGGTAAGCTAAGAGCAGAAGAGAATAAAAGCACACCAACTGGCTTGCACCGAATCGAAATTGTGTTTTTATTCAATGTACATTTCTATTATTTCAATTTCCAAATATGTTATGTTGTATAAAATAATGTTTTCGTGTTGCTTAATGGCAGAATGTGACGTATTAATCACTGCACACTGATGCTTACGTGTCCAGTAACGAGCATCCTCATATTAATAGCAAGCATTTTATAAGATAAACGATCGTGGAATTACAAACGATATATAAATATCCTAGGAATTACAAACGATATTGGTCAATATCAAACATTCGGCGTGTGAGTGGAATAGTCAGGATAAGTACTGGCAAATATTTTCTTTAATTTTATAAGATAAGCGTATGAGCATCTATCTTCAAAAGAAACTTCATTGCTACAATAAATAAAGTCTTCATGAAATAATAAATTTCAAGCTCAAAGAAAATTTTAGTTTAAAGCTGCCTACACAATTTAATTTAGTATAGTGCTCCCAATTTAGCCAAATACACGACTTAGGCGTTTATATGGTGTTCAAAATGAATTAATGATGATGATGAAGGCAGGCTAAGACCCGGAACAAGCCATGGAATGATGACCACGATTCGAACACTGCTGAAAAACTTTCAACTTTTGAAAAACCGGACCTGGGCCATCAGAATAGAAGGCAGCCACGATACCACCTCACCACGGCGTAGGATAAAAGGGGAATAGGCTATGGGATCTTAGATACCTTTCTTATTAGGAGGACGGGAACGGATATAGGAGGGTGCATTTTCTATTCACCTTGCATAGGCTTAATCCTTTCCTAGTTTCCCCATCAGTCACTCATTATCGGTGGAGTATAACAGTAATAAAATTGCAAATTCACACCATCTAACATTGGTAGAACTCACAGTATTTAGTAAGGAATACCGTTCATATCGAATGTATCTTACACAATAACAAAATCGTTAATTGCAAAACTGTAAATGAATCATGGGAAATTTAACAACGAACCAGTAAACCCGTGCAAAGATTTTCCTTTTCATCCCCTAAACATTAATAGTCTTTTGTTGGGTAGTTCAATTTAAATATTTAGCGAACTGTATACACAAAATAGCAAAGAGAGTTTAATAACCAATTCAAAGCCTATATCCATGAGTTAAGTGCATGTGCATAGGATTCTTTTTACAGACTTCTGATATACCGGCCATTCGTCATTATATAAAATTATATCCTGCAAAAGCACAACTGATAAAATTCACAAAACGGAGACCAAAAGCCAACAAGCAATTCAGTATCAAGGGGCAATATCACCACCATTACCATAGGCCTAAGCCAAATAGGCCTACTTACGCATCACATTGGATACTTTATCCAGCGACCAAAAGCAATAGCCTCCCAAAAATAAATAAATTGTAGTAGTCCTTTATCATTAGACCTAAGGACCAAAATAATTTTATGCATCTCAATTATACCATCTATACTCCTGTGTGAAGTAGAAGTGCAGAGTAACACTAATGCACGCCATCTTAGCCCCCTGGGAACACAGAGACATGCCACAAGAGGACTATCTAACAACATTTTTTTTAACTCTATTTCAGAAAACAATACTGTTTATGTGAAATTCAGGGACAAAGCTGCACCAAATTTGCAATCCGCTCGTCATCAGGGAAATAGCTCCCTAAGGACACTCCATGGATCGACATCCCACTGCTAGTGGCCTGTAAGAGTGGAGTAAGAGTGGAGATAGTCCTACAAAAATCCCACTCACTTCATTTCTACAAACAGAGGGATCTAATGATTGTCTCTCTCTCTCTCTCTCTCTCTCTCTCTCTCGCTCTCTCTCTCTCTCGCCCTCTCTCTCTCTCTCTCTCTCTCTCTCTATCTCTCTCTCTCTATCTCTCTCTCTCTCTCTCTCTCTCTCTCTCTCTCTCTCTCTCTCAGCTTTACTAATCATTGTATTTTGAGTTTTAAAGTAGAAACCCATCATAATTCGCAATGGAAATTTAATATGCTCCATAAAATTATCTATGTTACTTTTAGTGATAGAAACACTAAATACGGGCAACAGAAACACTTTCTATGTACTTGGACATTCTGTTAGTTTGTGACAAACCTTGGGCACGGTACCACAGTATTGTGAAATTGAAGTTTAGAGCATGGAGAAATTCCCTATCTTTGGAGATTAATTGCTTTAAATTACATTTTAAAAAATAAGTTTCTAAGGTCATAGAAACATCAACTTTGAGCTAGAAATATTTTTATTTTTTATTTTTGTAATGCTAATAATTTTGTGCTAAACTTGAATCCATTCAAATCAGATTTCCCTTCTTAATTTATGGTCTGGTTTCCCTGGCACGGTCACATATATAGCAAACATGCGTAACTTCGCTGTGTCTTATTATTTTATTTATTGAAAAATTGGGACCAGTAATGGAAATAGTTTATCTTGCTTCCCAGATTTTTCCTTTTTTCCATTACTATTCTCGATTTTGCAATAAATAAAACAATAATATATTTCGAAAGGGGTACTACGAGATTAGGCATGTTTTCCCATAGAAGCTTATGGTTCCAAATATAATGTGATATGTAATCAAATAAATATTTAAGTTTTTGTAACACCCTACATTGAAAATTTGTAAAATAATGCAAGGGACATAAATATGAAAGAATTAAAGCAGCAAACTCCAACCAACCACTTGAACCCCTGACAAGTAACTACCCCGCTCCGGCATATAGCCTACGTTCGTATAGCGCACTTGAATCAGCGACTGTACTGCTTTGTTGACATTTTACTTCATCGAGAGTGTAGCTAAAATAAGAAAATTGTTTAGTGTATAAAACAAGGTTACAAACAAGCAGGATATAGCGATTGCTGGTGTAAGTCTTAGTGCGCTTCCACCTGGGCACTTATTAGGCCTATGCCCGATGCATTGTGCAAAGAGTGAATTCGCTCGCCCAAGTAGTTCTCCTTACTTTTCACCTCTCTGTGCTATTCTATAATCCATCCGCCCTAAAACCCTTACCTAAAGGAAACGATTATCAGTAAGTGTGTCTCACTCTAGCATATTTCTCGTATTACCTAAGAGTGAGACAGGCATATGCCTATTGGTTTTGTTTGCTTGAGAAATTCAAATTGTAGAGGTAACTTCCGGATATTTCTGAACGCTTCCTAGTAAATACGAATATTCAGACATCTCGTTCATGTCGCAAGTGACTGCCGGTAATAAAATTTGACATTAACTTTGATTTTTTATTGCGGACACTAAAATAATAAAGGAAAATAAGGTAGTAGATTTTCAAAATTGAATATTTGTTGAACGCCTAATATTTCTGGTCGCCAATGGCGATCTGGCTACCGCAGATTTCGTGTCCTAGCAAAACCCAACGTAACCTTCGGAAGGACACAATGCCACAATTAACAGTTCATTTATTTCCTATTATATTCTTTCGGAATTTTAAGTTTCCTAAGAAATGAAACAGAAAGATGCATGTAACAATTCTTTGATTGATCCTAATTAATTCTTTATTGCAACCAAATGGCCATATTATGATGAATGGAGCAACGGTGGAATAATGTATGGCAGGGAAAACAGAAAAACCTCGAGAAAACCTGCCCAGACCCATTTTTTCCACCACAAATTCCACACGGATCCACCAAGATTAGATCCCGGGTCCCAGCGGTGGAAGACGAGCGGGCTAACAACTCATCCATGGGGACGGATTGATCCCTTAGGGTAGGACTATAGGCTATCTGGCACGAAAGTTTACATAAATGCACAGAACTATTATGTAGGCCAACTGTTGCATCAGTTTTATGGGAAGGACATTTAACAAGCGATAGGCTGTATACAATATTATCTTTTGTTTACGGGATTAACGTTTCTTTTGCAAGTTTTAGGTGAAGACTGACATAATAGTAGATAAAGCTGGAACACGTTAATGTGTTTTTAATTGAACTTCCATGCTTCTTCACAGTGTAGAAAGCAGGTAATTGCAAATGGAACTGATTGTGCAGATAATATGACGTGAAAGATAAAGCAGTGTCTTTTCGGTTTCTTTGATCGACGACAGCTAAAGGTTATCACACGCAATTAAGGACGACCCAGTATTTCATTATGTCATGAACAGGAGAAATCCAATTAGTCTAGAGGCGTGTCAGTTGATAGGTAAGTTGTGAGCTATTTGTTTTATAACGACTGTAAGAAGAGAGACTTTGTTGACAGAAGCACTTAAAAGACTTATTGTAAAATTTATTGTTTGTTTTGTTTTATTTGATTACTTTTTTGCGGTGAAGTTTATTAAGCGAAGTTGGTAGATTTTCGATGCTAAAAATATGTATTATGGAGCTTTCTAGAGGGAGTCTGAAGTCTGAGATTACAGACTTATTAAAAAAAATATGATGTGAAAATCACATAACTCACTCTGCCCAAATAAAGGTTAGCTTCTTAGTATAATATGATTATTATGTATGCCATTATTTTCATGTAAATTGGTTGTCAAAATGAAGAGAATGCCTTTACCACATCACATCGCATCCCCGGAGGATACATAACACAAAAAGTGATTAAAGCCCTCACATAACTTTCTTTACTTTAAGCATGATTTTTCTCACTTCGTCTCATATAATTAAGAGACTTTGTCCTGACTGACTAACTTAATGACTGACTGACAGAGAATAAACGTAGAGCCTAAACTATAATAGGTAGAGACTTGGAATTTTGACAGTAACTTCGTTTCATAATGTAAGTGCACACTAAGAAAGGATTTTGCAAAATTTTTATTTTAAATGCCAAAAATAAAATGTTTTTGAGGATACGAAATACCTTTTCACACAGAATAAATTATCAAATGCAAATTAAATTCCGTGTGCAGTTTTCGTGACAACCGTGCATTGTTGGCAGTGTTCACACATAGCTTTGGAAATAAATGATACGGAACTTTGACAAATTAGAGAAGGTATCGATATAATTCATTGGTATAAATAAATATTGAAGAATGAAATCCACGAAAATAATGCACAATGTGATGCAGTCTCATAACTTTCTCCACCTGGACAAAGTGAATACCATTTTCTCACTTCTTTTGATGTAGAATAAGAACTCATACTGCAGAGACAGTGGTTTTAGTTATCTCAGCCTGATTATGCCAACGAGTAATTCTATAGGCTATCAGAAGTCGTTAAAAAATTCTATCTACTGATACGTTATTCATAGCTGTAGCTTTATATTTTTAGTTGAGAAATATTTATGTTTATCATAGGCCCTAAACATGTAAAAGGAAACAAAATAGGATGGAGCACTTTTAGTCCTATGCGCGCAGTATATTATGTCCCAGGTTTTGGGAAGGAAAGTATGAAAGTGATATTGAATTTATTTTTGATTTCAGCCCCGAAACGGTTGTATGGTAACATGAGAGTAAGAAATAAAATATTTCGTAAATACAATATAATTTTATATTACCGGAAATTCTGTCAACCGAAACAGCCTCCGTTGATTTCATAGTGACCATATACGTATCGCAGTAATGATAAGAACTTGTATGTTGTTGGTATTCTTTTTTATTTATCCGGACCTTTTATTCAATTGAACATTCATTTGTGAAACATAAACTATCGCACCTGGGTTTTAAATTCATTGTTAATGACTTAGTTATTTCCGTCATTAAAATCCTGGAGATCTATTGTTAAAGTTGAAAACACAATGTCAAAAAAATATGACCTCATCTATGGTGTTCCTCAAGGGTCTGTCCTTGGGCCCCTGTTATTGAATTCATATGTCAATGATCTTTAATATAGTGCAAATTCCGAAAGTCTGATAATGTACGCTGATGATACAACCTTTCTTGTTAATGCTGAAACCGTTGCGCAATTGTATACGAAAGTGTCTACTACCACAGTAATACGTATACTGTGCTACTACCGTTAATAATTTATTAGTTAATATGGATTAAACTATTTTTATTTAATTTTTTATTGATGCCATGACCTGTATATGGCATTTGTTAAAAACACAGATCGCAATATTATAAAAACTGCTAGGTTGTTAGGTGTTTATGTTGATTCTGATTTGAATTGGGAATCACAATTAGATTATATTAATTTTGTGGACGTCTTAACAAGCTGTGTTTTGCTTTCTGGGTTTAAAAACATTCTATGGACAGTAAAAGTCGTATTGGACATAGTATTATTTCCTATAATATTCTGATCTGGGGCAGAGTAACGAACACAGATAGGATGTTTGTTGCAGAAAAGAAAAAAAAAAAGACTTATTTTTAACTTGACACCAAGAGAGTCGTTAAGAATGGTTTTAAAAAATAACGATATTTTTACAGTTACTGGAATTTTAATATACAAGGCTGCTTTATTTCATTTTAACAACAAAGAAAAGTTCAATCTTTAATTCAGAATTACATGAGCACAACTCAAGAAGCAAAGTCGTTATACATATTTTTAAATATCGAACATTTAGATACACTAAATCGCCAGTTTACATTGATAGTCAAACTATAAATAACTTACCAGCCAGTACTTTAAATGTGGAAAATCTCAGGTGTTAAATTTAAACTGAAAGAGTATTTGTATGAGAAGATACTTTATTCTTTTAAGGATTTTTTACAAAAATGATTACTGCAGTCACTGTAACCTTATTCGTTCTAAATGATATTGACAATGTCTGTCTATACAATGTATAGCTACAGATGCAATAAGTTATTATTATTATTATTCCTTTATTATTACGATCATTATTGTTATTATTAATATATCCGAGGAATTATTGCTAAACTTATTGGTCAATATCAAACACGTGGCGTATGAATGGAATAGTCAGTTGAATTATGTTACATACGTACGTTTACGGTACGTACAGTACAATGATTATAAAATAAAACATGTTGATGGTGCTAATGGGGGGGGGGGGCGGTGCGTAAGGCTGACAATCTTATCGCTTTCACGAGCCGAATATCTCAAAATCTGGGAGCCTCTACTCCCGGAACCCTAAGCAGAAATTCTGCTTTTGTCAATAGATATGTTTAAAATATCTATTCAGGTAGCCTACTGTATCACGGCGCACTTCACTCAGGCCGGAATATTACTCCCACTTCTCGGAGTTCTGCTGACATCAGCGGGCCAAGCTTTGCATGGAACTGAATTGCTTTTGTAGGTTCCTAATTATATAAACGAGGTAAAAATTCTTTCTTCTCTTACTTAAACAACAATAATAATGAATATGAACTGCATTATTGACCTAAATGTATGATTCCAAAATGGCAAGCTTCTGTGTACAGTTAACAAATTCAAAGGGGTAACAAAGGATCACGAGATTGAAGACCAAAAGGACTACCCTTTTCACTGCTACTCACATATAAATTCGTCACCTCAAGAAATTATATTACAGCAGAGGTGTAAGTTAGAATATGAGGATTTTTATCATCTTGTTAAAGTCGACATTTATACATAGCAGTTATTCTACTGACATTTTCTTCGTCGACCTTAATGCTATTAAGCACTGAAGATTTCACTTGATGATTGCTTATACTGATATAGCCTAAAAAATCAGCTCTGAAAGGGCTAAAGATTATTGTTCCCAAAACCGTGTTGAGTGAAAGGACATAATTAATTGTTGAAGTTCTTGAAGTGAAATATCATTATAACAGGGGCGTTTTATAAAGGGAGGACCTAAAACGAAGATTTGTATAGGCGCCCAGAGACTTTAGACTACTTTAAAATGATTTGAACTCTGGTGTATTTAAATCCCCGCACATGCAATTATTTGGATAATTTTATATCAAATAAAATTGTCAATTGGATTATAAGCTTACAAAATTAGTTTTCCAGCTAGATAGTCGAGACGGTAGCGTCTTGAACTCGCATTCAGGAGATCTATGGTTCAAGTCCCGTTACCGATTAATTATTTTTTCATAGTTTCCCTATCACAAAGGCCGTTTGGATATTTACTTACAGTGACTCATCGTCGCAATTTCATCTTAAAGCATAATCATCAATTTATACCGAAGCACTGAACTCTTGAAAGGCCAGTATACGTCCTTTTTATTTTTTTTTAACATTATTTATCTTACAGAAACCTTGATCACCTGGGAAAGTTAAATATTGCATGTTCACAGGAAATACAGTCATTAAGTTTAGGGTGTTTGCATTCCTAACCTATGCAACCTTTCGGTCGTCTCGGAATTTACAGGGTAATAAAAAAAATCGAAACCGAGCGAGGTGGCCGAGATGGTAACGCTTTGAACTCGCTTTCGGTAGGCCCAAATCCGTGGCCGGCCAATTTGACTTGCGTTTTTTCATAGTTTTCCCAATTGTAAAGGCAAATACCGAATTGGATGTTTGCATACCATCAAATCATCCTCGCTATTTGATCCTATATGAAATTGATTTAAATTAATTAAATTAAATCAGTTGAAATTCACTTCATAGAATACACCAACAATAGAATATAATTGAAATAAATAGTTTCTTGGACCACTGTATAGATACAGATGCTGAACTCCTGATATGGCCTGGAAGCTAAAGGGAGTAAGTATAAACACAGCTGAATTAAAGAAAATCGAACAAAGCACTGTCTTCTTTCACTACAGGACAAATGAAAAGTAACTACTTGACTGTAGGCTTTGTATTTTAGGGTAGCCTTGCATCAAGAAAAAGAGTAAAAGTAAAGAAAACATTTTCCTCACACTTTTCGTGGCCTGTAACTTACAGAAATGACAGGTTTCATAAAACAGTTACGCTATTATAGTAAAGAAGACAGTGAAACGACATGGCAATAGCCCCAGCCAAAATAATTTCGTATAACATTATGCGATAGTATTACGAGAAGTCTGGTATGGTGAAACGCATTGTCAAAAGTTTCTTATTGCATCATTTTCGGCATCCCTTCTCAAAATTTCTTCTTTGGCGCAATTTCATGTTGGATGCATTTCGACTGAAAGTGTTTAATGCATACTACACTCCCGGCTGAAGGAGTCCTGTACTTTCTAGGAATATTTTTCACCCACTGTTTGTGTAATTCCTGTTCCCTTGGAAAACTGAAACTTGTTACTTAATAATTTATAACGCCCCTTAATGTATAATTACTCTTTCAACCCTCAACACAACATTTTTGAGCCTATCGTAAAAAAATCACTGCTAAAAATCACAGAGCGTGCAGTTTAAAGCAACCGTCTTCCTTGCATTGTAATAAGAACATATTAATATTATCATTGAGGTATCTCTAAACATATTCAGCGTAATTTTACGATTAATAATTACCTGATTATTTCAATTTTTACGCACAATCTATATATATATAAAAATGAATGTATGTGTGTGTGTGTGTGTCCTTTATGCATTACTACACCATTCATCCGATCGCCATGAAACTTTGGGAAGTTGTTGGGTACATTCCCGGGAAGGTTTCTGTCACACTACATTTTTAATTTTAGCCTTCGTTCGCGAGTTATGAGTGAAAAACGGCAAGAAAACGTGCATTTTTTACGCTTTCGAAGCATCAGTTATTCATTTCAGTTGTCAAATCAATTGCAGAAGGCTTTGTCTATTTTTGTCATACTTTGGAAACAATAGCATCGCGATCGCTTTGGAAGGCAATGGATATCTCATGTTATTATAAACGCCAGAGAAGTTAATGATAAGGTGATGATAAGGTAATATTAAATATTTATTTAACGTGGAATATGCTTCTTATGAAAGATGGTTTACAGAAAATTCCGGGGAAGTTGCTTAGTTCGGGGTCCAGGCTACAACATTTCTATATGTAATCATAAGTAAAATCTCTTATGTAGGGTCGTTAAATCTGCCTGACATGTAACGGAATTATAAGTCTGGACAAATGAATATAGAAACTATGGCCTCAGTAGGCTTATTCCATTCTTCATCTATATAAATAAAAACGAATATATGTCTGTCTGTCAAACACATTTTTTTCATCGTGAGTTTAATCGATTTCAATTCTCATAATCTTCTGAGATTGCAGCAACGCTCGACGGGTAATCTATATAGCCTACATAAAAATGAATGTATGTGTGTCTGTCCTTTATGCATTACTATGCCATTCATCCGATCACCATGAATCTTTGGGAAGTTGTTGAATACATTCCCGCAAAGGCATGCTACATTTTTAATTTTAGCTTTCGTTCGCGAGTTATGAGTGAAAACGGGATTGAGACGTACATTTCTTGCGCTTTCGAAACATCAGTTTTTAGTTGTCAAATCAATTGCAGATGACTTTGCCTACTTTCGTCATACCTTGGAAATAAAAGCATCGCGATCGTTCGAATTTTGTAAGCCCACCATGGCCGAATCATTTGTTTATAATGTCAAGGCACGCAGACAGATGAAATTTTCACCCTAGACGGAAGGAGAATAGTGAATATAGCCCTAAATGGACAAACATTATGCAGGGTTTTTTTTTAGGCCAGGGAACTCGAATCTGAGATTATTTTTCCCATGCTGCGCTTTCTAATCGTGGAATTCACTTCAAAGCCGGATGTACAGTTGTTTCATTAATTAGGCCTATCAATCGTTTAATTTAGACCTATGAATGTTTCGTGTGCAAAGTGTTAGTAAATATAATAGTTTAATTATTTTGCTCTTAATTTATAATCTTCCTATTAATTATTGTGGACGAAGCCACGGGGATCTGCTATAAGCTATAATAAGCTGTAGCTTATCTAGCGTTTTCTGAGGAAATAGTTTGTGTGTGATAAGTAGTTCTTCCCCATTTCAAATTCTTAATACCTATATAAAGACCTTAAAGACCTAGGGTGGCGTGCACCAAACTCATGCAATTTACTCTTTTAGTAAGCCTTACTTCTTTAGTTCTAACTACTTTAGTAAGCTACTCTTTTAGTAACCGTACTCTTTTAGTAAGGACGGCGTGCACCAACCAGGAGTAAACTAAACTCGGCGGCGTTCAACATAGAGGAATGTACTAAAGAAGTAAAAATTTTATTTACTCCCAGAGTAAATGAACTTACTCCACAAGTGGTGGAGAGCACCAACACGGAGTACGTTACTAACGTAGTAAGTTGTGGAGTAAATAAGGCCAATATTTACTCCTACTCAGGGGGTGGAGTAAAGTTGTGGAGTAAGTGTGTTCTGTGGCATTTGCGTGAGTTATGAGTTACATATCACATTAAATGGATTACATCGTTCAAACTGAGGATAAGTTATTGAGATGAAGAAGGTTGTATACCAAAAATGAGAGTTGTGGCAGGTGATTTAATAAATATTAAGCGAACCATACCTAGTAGGGCATTTAATAACGTAAATAATTAAGCTCATAAATCCTTACATGAAATTTTGACGTTTGGAAGAAACGATGTCAGATTCTCACTACATCCATGTGATTTCAGCCAGTCAAATGTGGAAATATCATTGCGGAGAGCGATCCAATTGGGAAGACGTCCACCAAAGGTGAGGGGAAGAGTGAGTGGAAGGGACGTTTGCATTGCACGGTACAAGGAGCTCATGTGCTCTTAAATATCTTCCTAGCTGGATCGGCCTTTAGATGTTGCAGTTCTCCCTAACTTTGGGTCAGAAAACGACGATGTATTTCAAGCTAATCATATGGATACATATATCGGCGAGGTATAGTACATTCCAATACATGAAAGCCTCCGTTCTTGGAGCTACCCAGAAAACACTTCCCCCTGCTACTTAACCATAGAATTACTGAACAATAGGTGATTCTCATTGTTAAACGATTTAATGTAATTATTGTAAATTAATTTTATTACATTACACTTCTATAGCTTAACTTAAAGCACAACATTGCGAATGCCAGATTATAATAATAATTATAAGAGCTAAAAGTTCAATAGTTGCACCCGCAGTGTTAATGAATAATATGTCCTTTTTTCTAACCCAGGTGTAAAAATGTCCAAACAGGCCACATCGGAAGAAAATTTGACTGACTCTGGGATTAGCGTACATTGAGAAGGGGACACATTGTAAAACCATTCCTTAAAGACTCCCCAAGTCTCGAATGGAGGAGTGAGACGAGACTTTCATGTTTGGGAATAAACTATAGCAGATGCTGCAGGTCTATAGTATGCTGCTAACTATTTAATTAACCCTGTGGACAGGAAAGTGAGAAGCATTATAAACTATATAGAAAAAAATGCCAACATGAGTGCCGAAAGAAAATTTTAAGGAGAGGCCCGGAGGTTGAAGCTGCACAGGATCTAGAGAAGTAGTCACTGAAATTATTTTTAAACACACAACCATCTACATAATTATTATTGGAGTTCATAGCTTCCGAAATATTGTACCGCCATTTTTTGTTTAAATATTACATTTCTCAGTTGTAATATTATTATTTTTATAAGGTAATATTTTTTAAGTAAATGTTCTGTGCATTTGAAAAAGGACAGAAACATAATGCCCCTTATTAGTTTTGTTATCCTTTTTATCCCCCCTTTTTCATGATTTTGTGTAATACTTCTTATTAATATTGTTAAACAGTCAATAAGTATTAATAATTCATTATAGTGAGATTTATGATAAACAACTATAGAATAATTGATTTATCGTTTTTGGGGAAGAATATGTAACTTTAGGAAGTATAAATATTTTAATATATTTTAGAACTTTATTATTATTATTATGAGAGAAATAATTATAATATTGACAGTGAATCAATTATGAAAATCAACTGGAAATTCCAATTGTTTGCATTATAATACAGAAATAGTTTGCACAAAAATTGTAATCACAGTACCCATACGTAGGCTACTAAACTGAAAATACTCAATTGAAGGAATTAAAATTAGTAATGAATAAAACATTACTATTAGACCTATTTTAAAACATGAAGATTGTCATTAGTAATATTTGGAACAACCCAAATTCATATTCATTGTTTCAGCGAACCTTTCCTTTTCATTATCTGGCACTTGAATAATACTGGCAATTGAAATGCACGTGTTCTGCTGCTGCACTAACGTTTCTGCTCTGTTCTGCGCAGAATTCGACTACTTCTTTAGTAAAAATCGCTTACTACTTTAGTAACAACTAAAGAAGTAACTATCAATTGAGCTCTCCAACACCAACTAAAAGAGTAAGTTACTAAAAGAGTAGCACTAAAGTAGTAAATTTAGGAAGGGAACCTTACGTAACAAAAACCGGTTTGTCTGTCTCACTCTAGCACATACATTAGTATGACTTAAGAGTGAGACAGATGTACTGGTTCTTGTATACTCCAGGTCTCCGTCTTAAATTTACTACTTTAGTAAGATTTACTCCTGGATGGTGCACGCCACCCCTAGAGTTTGAAAATCGAAAGTCCTTCATAAATTATTTTCGCATTTACAAAATACAAAACCCGAGCGACGCCGGGCCTTTTAAGCTAGTATTTCATAATTCTTTTGCACACTCTGTATAAGTTTATCGATTGTGGGATTGTATGAGCGACTTTTTAAGGGTAGAATGAGTCTAGTAATAGGCCCTAGAGTTCACACAGCAGGGATGCTGTGATATCTTATTTCGGGTTAGATGATTGTGTTTTCCTCCACTACTGGACGTAACTCCATTAAGTTTTCTCTCCACATACACCGCTCGCAATTTGCATTGATTAGTTTATCTCTTTGTAACGCTTGAGCGCGCTCTGGGATTTCTTTCTCTCTTCACAAGATATTTTTCTGTTGCTTTTACATGTAGATTATACTCCGTATTAATATGCATTGCATTACCTAGCAAAAACACCACTGATATTCTCGTTTACAAACAAAACATGGCACTATCATAATGATGTCATATTAATAAGAGAGAGTTTCTTTTTTGGGGTAAATCCCAGGTCAAATTATCAAAATGTTTCGACTGTATGTGCAAACGCATCAAAGAAATATCAAACATGCCATAGTAGTTTCTGTTCTTGGCTTGTTTTTTTTTCTGTTTGATGCTTTCCCGTCTATGGACTCGCGTTCATAAAAAGATTCTCCTTTCGCCATATAGAATCCATTTGCATAAATTAGGTCTAGTCATCATTCATTTGTGCCTATATACTGGAAGATTCAAGAATTTTGTACTCAAATTTTCTAAATTAGAGCTGACACAATTTCCACGAAAACACTTTATTAACATGCTCGTATTTACATCGGTTACAGCGTGACATTTATTATTTTATTTAAAGACGTGATCCACTTTGAAACCCACGTTAATTACAGCAGAGTTTATTAGGAAAAGATATCAAATGCGACGGCTGCTTCACTCGCGCGCTATGATCTTTTGTACAGTGAGTCCCACGCAAGAGTTGGCCAATGACGCGGGTTTCTGCGTCGCGGCGGGCACAATTCCAACTCCCGAGCGATCGGATGAAATATCTACGCAAATAAAGCCGCGATCGGTGTAATGATTCAGGTTCTCACATTTACAGTTAAAATTACAATGAAAATAACCACGTACATCATCACAAGAGATGCTGGAAATGTTCTCCTCCTGCATCCACACAATACTGGCACCTATTTAGGAAATTTTATTTCACGCGCATAAGTTCAGCTTCCGAGAAATAGTTAATTTCTCTTGTGATATTGTGTTTAAGTTCTTTTAATGTATGGGAAATTTACCTATACACTTTATTTTTCCAGTTTCCCATGAATAATATTCCCATACTGTTAGAAGGACTTAAAGATAATATCACATAGGCATATCGTAAGTGAAATTAATTCTGCCTTTGAAAGCTGAAATTATATGCGTGAAAGAAACTTTCCTAAAAAGGTGCCAGTATTGTGTGGATGCAAGAGGAGAACATTTCCAACATCTCTTGTGATGAGGTACATGGTTATTTTCATTGTAATTCTAACTTTAAATGTGAGAACCTGAACCATTATACCGATCACGGCTTTATTTGCGTAGATATTTCACCCGATCGCTCGGGAGTTGGAATTGTGCCTTCCGCGACGCAGATACCCGCGTCATTGGCCAACTTTTGCGTGGAACCTACTGTAGTATTTCTCTGTATAGTCATTCTATTTATTAAAAGTGTTATTGTATCAATTTTGTAAGCATATTATTATTATTATTATTATTATTATTGTATAATGTATATTTCTGAGTCTGGTTGAGTTGAAGACAAGGCTTCAAGGCCTTAACTTTGCCAGATCAAATAAATAGGTATATTATTAGCTTAACATTATCATCATCATCATCATCATCATCATCGTCTTATTGAATCATTGAAACTGTCAATTGAACACAATGTTTTAAACAATAAGTGAATTCAATCATACTAAAAGAAGTCATGTAAGATGAATTGTTTCTTGTTTTCAATTTATTGCCATATTTATCAATATGTATATAAGAAATTAAAAGTGATAATTACTTAAAATGTAGTTATGGCAGTCCTATGCCAATACGCATTAACTGATTTCAAATCTCAGTTGAAGATGTAACCATAGGTATACACGTGGTGGACGAAATCGATATTTTTCTCGAAGTTACCGGTACTTTCTTTATCGAATTCCAATTAACGAATACTCATCACTTTTCTACCATCCCTTCTTTTGTAACGCATTAATCATCATCTCAAATTATAAATTAACAAAAATCACATGGTTGGTAACTAGGTACGGCTAAGAGGGTTCCTGCGATTCTGAAGTCTTTAGCCTTTGTTTTGAAAATTTACTGATACTCTAGAGGCGGTTCGCCGGGGACGGCATGATGCATCTGGACGGTCTACTGGCTAAAGCTCGGTAAATTTGGGTTGCGTGCACATCGGCACAGTCGAATTTTCGTGCACATCGGCTTAGTATTTTTATCTTGCAATATCCTCGTGCTCATCGCCACACACCCTTCGTAGGGGTGGACATAGAGACAAAGTTGGAATTACATTATCGTATTGAATGCAATGGGGTTCACAGTAACTGCTAGAAAGACAGAAAGACAAACACTTCTTTTTATTACGAGTACTATAGATACATACTGTGTACATTAATATTATAATTGTAATGTTTAGAAATCATTCATAAAGTATCTGCCTGCGATTGAATGAGACTTTGAATTAACCTAACCTAATCTGATCTAACCTAACCTAACCTAACCTAACCTGACTTAACCTATCTACGATATCAACGGCCGGTTTCCTTAGCCGCGGTAGCTAAGGGGTGCTGCCTTGGAGCTGTGGTGAAGGAGGCTGTAGGTTTGAGTCTCTATGTCCACCCTAGCCCCAACGGGTTGTGTGGCGATGAGCACGATAATATTACAAGATAAACATACTATGCCGATGTGCACGAAAATGCGACTGTGCCGATGTGCACCTGTGCCAATGTGCACAACACCAATTGGGACAAATGGGGAAGTAGAAAGGAACTTTAATGTTTACATGACACCCATCGATTAAAGTCAAGGTAGTTACTTTTCATTTGTCCTGTAGTGAAAGAAGACAGTGCTTTGTTCGATTTTCTTTAATTCAGCGGTGTTTATACTCCCTTAAGCTTCCAGGCCATATCAGGAGTTCAGCATCTGTGTCTATACAGTGGTCCAAGAAACTATTTATTTCAATTATATTCTATTGTTGGTATATTTTATCAAGTGAATTTCAACTGATATTAATTTAATTAATTTAAATCAATTTCATATAGGATCAAATAGCGAGGATGATTTGATGGTATGCAAACATCCAATTCGGTATTTGCCTTTACAATTGGGAAAACTATGAAAAAACGCAAGTCAAATTGGCCGGCCACGGATTTGGACCTACCGAATGCGAGTTCAAAGCGTTACCATCTCGGCCACCTCGCTCGGTTTCGATTTTTTTTTAGCCTGGAATTCCGAGACGACCACTGAACTAAAGCTTAATTAGTTTGGGGATGAAAGTATTTCTTAACAAAAAAAGGTTTCACTTCATTAAACCTACCTTTCTTAAACATCATATTTCGAATAGGCCTACATAATTTTATCTTACCTTAACAATGGTTTCAATCTCTATTAAGAATTCGCCATGAAATTTTCTTAACAGAAACATCAGAACAAATCTTGTAGTGATGTATATTAATGATAGGCCTACTTGTAAGAGACTTGACCAAAGGCAACAGAGAAATGAAATGCAGAATGGAGTTTCTTGCATCGACTCATCGCCAAAACCCCTTTGATAAAATTTCAATACAATTATTTTAAATATTTTTTGTTTTCTTAGGCCTATTTTTATGATTGAAGATTCTAATTTCATAAACTAAACACTCTTTTTTCTATGAGTCATAATACAGCCGTTATAAGAGTGTTATAATAGCCGTGCATAACATCATTAATTATTATCGATAACCGAACTTTTCTCAAAATTTATATTGGTGTGTATTTTATGTATCCTCCCTGTGGATTATTCAGATCATTTTCTTCATAATTTACACATTTTTTTAAGAAGGTAAAACAGAAAAGTCATCGTCTTCTAAATTTTCGCAATGTTCAAGGCATGGATTTTAAAAATATTATATTAATTATACGATAGGGAAGAAATATTAAGCAGCTCAATGTATTTTACTTCCTAAAATGTAATATTCAAAACAAAAACTTTAATATTATTCAGTACATAAGAAGAAATTCTGGTAAGTCTTAAATATTATTCTTAGATTCTGCCGAACAGAATCATTCATCTAAACATATTATTTATTACTAGAAGTCCGTGAAATTCGCTAAACGAGATAACACGAATTGTAGGCTTACTCGATTCGACAAATATTTTCGGAATGTCATTTTACTGCTCCTATAACCCCACGAAATAACGCGAATTCACATGATAGCGTGAAAAGTAATCATATCCGTAGTTAAACATAACCCCAGTTTTTAGACGAATTTTGGAAAAAATAATTTTATTTGGACGAAATAATACAATATGTCCATTTCTAAACATTATTTTCGTAATTTATGTGAGTCTATCATTGACAGCAAATGAATGCATCGGCCATGATGGCATAGAAGAATAATTATCGTGTAATGTAGAGCAACAACTTTTCACTCCAAAACACTTTACTGAGAAAGCCAAAGAGTAAGATATTTAGGATCAACCTATGATGCAAAGCACATCAAGTGCATTCTGGCACTTGCATAGTCTGCTCCATTTATATTTTAAGTTCTTTGCCAATGCCTCCTTTTACTTTTATGAGCTAAAAAATTAAAATAAAATTCAATTGTTTAATTCATAGAGTTTGTCTATTAATAAAACCCATAACAACAGTTCAGTTTTGGAGTAATGTTTTGTTTCCTAAATTCTTACAGACATCGTTCATTTTGAACTTACAAAAAAGTGAACATTAAAATTACCTACAATTAACTAAAATGTAAGTGGCGGGAAGCTGAGAGTGATAGGCTAATGGAAACAACGTGAGCCTACCGGCGGTTCAAATAATGTTTATTTATCAATTATAAACTTATATTATTATGATACATATAATACCTCCAAATTAATAATAAAAACATTGAAAACTAAAACTTTAAAATGATGTGATGAATTGCACATTAAAACGATTTTTCTCTCAAACTGAAAAAAGTTTCACGGACCTTTATTTATAACATATAAAATTATAGTAACGTTTATTATAAACTGAAATCAAGAATATACGTTTTAAGTAACTGGTTAATTGGAATAAACTACGGAGTAAAAAGACAGGGTTTTTGGCAAGAATTTCTTTAGTAGTTGTTATCAACTCAGAATATCAATACATTTCCTTCTAATTTTACTTCGTATATAAGTTTAACATAAAGTATACTTAAGTTAATTAAAGTAGCATTGCGTATTTTCATTCTGCCTTTCCAGTGGTACCAGTGTATGTGGAATTAGCCAATGTGACAAACTAGAATAGACCTATCGTGGGTGTCGCAACTTTCCTTCACTAAGGGGTAACGAAAACCATACAATAGAGTTTTACATTCAGAATGGAACAACGATACAAACGATACTTTCTAATATTATTCACTCAAATTAAACTGTTTCACGTAAAAATAATATTTAGACAAAACAACACTGTTGCGCATGTCAACTCTAGCTTCTGAAATATGATATGATTATGAATTTATTAGTTTTTAGGATGCTAAATATACAGTTTTCTGCACTCACTAAGAACAGTGCTATCTCTTCAATATATTAATGTAATTCCCGGACTAGTATTAGGAAGCTAATGTAGCATCAATGATTACACCATTACGTTCAGTACAATTAATATGAGGTATTTATTATGCAATTAGCCCTCACGTATGACGTATGCGTGACCAAGTTCTGATAGTCCCTCACGTCCGTCAGCGTATATTGTAATCCTAGACATAGCATAAGGGAATATCAAATAGTCATAGGTGTATTATATGTACTTGGTATTAATGTTATTACTGAAACAACTCAATATTTATTTTTGTTCGATCATACTAAAATACGCTTATTTTATGTGACCTAACAGTATCTTAATTACAACCATTAAAATAACCTACAGATTTCCATTAAAGCACTGCTGTTGTATCGAACACGAAACAACCTTTCAAGCCTTGAGAGCAGCAAATTAAAATGTTTAAATAACAACCCGTTTTTAAAATATAATCAATTCTGTTCGTGTTATTTTTAATATTATACTAAATAGAGTTAATTTTGTGTGTTTAAGTAAACGACTAGAATTACTAACAGCTGATGGACGAGAGTCGTTTGCTTTATCAATTACATTGTATTCTAAGAACTTAGATATTTAATTATAATCGAACAAAAAAAGTCGTATGTACATCATTTTGCTCGTTTCATAATCATACTCGCTGTTAGGCCTAATAAAGGCCAGTATAGACTCGTTGCATAATGTACTTTTTTAGACAGTCGAAGGTAAAAGAAGCACTTTTAACGGTAGATGATATTAATTAAAAGGAGGAAAGTATGTCACGCAGTCTTATAAAGTTATAACACTCCAGGGTGACCAACTTTGTTTTCCTGCTTCACAGGTTTTCTCTACACAGTCATCTGTTATAAATCCAAAAAAAAATAATCTTGTAATCGATTACACTCTTACTTTCTCCACCCAAGGAATTACCATTTCAACTTGTAATAATAATTGCAGAATTAATATTTATCTTTAGGTAGAGGGCTATAGCCTGCAGAAAATTCTGTAGAAAACAAGAAGAAAATTGCTTCACAAATTATCCCTATACAGTCGACTGTTCTAATTCCAAACAACATAGCAAATGACTGGTGCTAGGAAGAAGCAAATTACCATCACAGCCGAGCTGATTATTGCAGATGCGTAAGAGGTAAAAAATGTAATTTTGTTAATAATAATCTATAATTTGTCTATAAAAATTGACGACTACCCAAAAAATGTTGTACCTATATGTTAGTCGTAGTAAAATGATTTTATTTTGCTCGAAGGTATGCTTCACTCGCCCTTACGGGATCTTCCGCTAACATACCCACTCGCCTTTGTACCACAGACTAAATAACTATTTGCACTCATAACATTGAAAAAGCATTTAATCTATTTAGAGTTAATATACAAATCATTTAGGTATGACATTCAACGCCTGCCTTCGTCATAAAATTAAGACTAGTAATAGTCTACGCGTAAAAAGGATCAGCCATTTCATAAAATATGGGAATTTTTCCCTCAAAGAGAGAAGTTAGGCTATAAAATTATTGTAATTGTAAGGACTTAGGTGTATTTGAAGTGGTTTCATGTGTAAAATCTGTCATTTTACTTATATTTTGTGTTGTAGTTACTTTTTTGCCATTTTTAGCATGATTTTAACACTCTTTAATACCAAGTAGTCAAGAGTAATCAGCCATGTCCATTTTCATTTGAGAAAATATACATCTTCAGGTACAATTTGGTAACTTATAAGATTAACTTTAAAAAATGTATGTGGTTAATTACTATGTAAAATAACAAACAGTGGCTTTTTATCCCACCCGTAATGGTGTTAGTTTTGTTAAATTATTATTGATGAGTTCTGACAACCTGCAAAAAGTTTATAATTTGTATTTAATCCCTCATACCCTAAATAATAACAACATTAGGCCCTAACAGTAATAGCAGAACAGCAAATGAACTTTTGTTTTGCATCATTAAAATCTGTGTCCGAATTATGTCCCACCCGTAATAGATTTTGAAAAACAAGTTTAAAATATTTAAAATAAATTTTAAATAATGCTTTGCATGTTTTGTGGAGGAGTATTCATTGTAAATTTTACAGAATGTGAAGAACCAATTCTAGTTTATTATTTATGATATGTAATAAACAAAAATAGTTTTCATAATATACTAGAATGTCCCACCCGTAATTATGAAATGGCTGGGATGTGCTTTGCATCTGCTCAGGATTAAATTATTTAATTTATGTAATACACCTATTAAAATTTCTTTTAATAACTTCACTTCCTTAAGACAAATCTGTGGCAGTTTTCATCCTGTGTTTGTATATTTTAATTTTTCGTTTTGTTTAATCGAAATAACTTCGTGCGTACGAATTTTCGCCTATGTAAACCTGTCGGACTATATAATGTTATTGGACAAAACTTATTTACTGTATATAACTCATCTGCGTCCTCCCTTCACCAATTAGGCTATGTAGTATTCTGTCACATCCTTGGTAGCGTTAAGCTTCTGTACGGTATGAAATTTGCTTATTTGTGATATTTCCTCTTTCTTCTTCATACACACAGTAATTTTAAATTCTTAACCTCAAAATATGACTCACGGTGAACGCTCGAACTATATTTTTTTTGTAACTTCACTCTAGTTTGATTTCCCGTTTAACACCACCCAGCATTTACAAAATTATTTTCGTCTTTCTTGAACATATTTAATCACTTTGTTCAGCATTTGCCTAAGAATTGTTTAAAATAAATTCTCAGAGAAGTAGTTAATAACTTGCTGTTTCGGCCAACACATTTATAAATTGAATAGTATCTTAAGGAAATAGAATACTTCAGATATACCAATTTTGGTATGAAAGGATCCTGAAATTTCTAGTTTAAGAATATACATTTATGGTGTTAAAACAATTTTAAATTATTTAAATATGTTCCTATGTGTTTCTGATCATAAAAATGTGACACTCGAAGAAGTAACTCTTGCAAGAAGAAAGCTACTTAAATAACCTAAATAGAGAATTGTTAATAACTTAATTTAGATAATGATGACAAAAACGAAACTAGTAATGTAGATTTATTTTTTATTTTTTATCGGGAATGATTATGACCTTGTAATATGATAATGATATGTATTGTACTAAGAAAAGTTACAAAAAATCTACCGGTTCTGATTCTGGTCAATTTCCCGTTAGAGATCCTAAAAATATAATAGGCTAACACATAATTATTAGAGGTATGTGAAGGCATAGGGGAGGGTCTGTAAAAAGTATGTTAGGTATTATGAAGTTATTTATTCATATTCAGTAAACAGATAACGATAAAGAAGATAACATACAAAAAAACAAAATACAAAAAGTTTTATTTAAATCCCCATCTCTCCATCATTATTAAGTTAATGTATCCCTCTTTCCATCTTTCTTTTTGTCTGTAATTTAATACCCCATGTATCCCTTGTGATGCTTCCCTCCAGTACTCTCTGATTTAATTCCTACGTTTTTCAAAAAAAGTTCACTAAATAGACACGGCTGCACTTACCTTGGAATAAGTTATACTCTACTGAGTCAAACTTGTTACTTTTTGATCATTTTCTCAAAACTACAATGTTTATGTTTCTTCATTTGATAAACTATTAAAGGAGAGGTCTGACACTATGCACACTTCAATTTCACAAGATGGACTACAGAGTGTACCCTAACATACTCTGAAAAACGTAATGAAATAAATGATGCAATATATTTTGCACAAACTTTCTCGCATATACGTGTTAAAAGTTAGCACAGAAGAAGTAAATTATAGAGACAATTAAATTTTTAATGCATTTTTATATCACTAACAGGTATCTAGAACAGAAGCCATCAGGGGCGAACTTTATGTACAATGCTTTTACCATGAAATAATAATAATTTTGAAAATGGTATGCAATTGTACAAGTAGTCAATAAAGAGTATATCAGATTGCGAGGTTGTAGAGCAATTCATTAATGAGGAAAAACACGAATTTCCCCTCTTTTCTGACCTATAAATTCCATTCAAAGCTGCATGTCCCCCCTTAAGGTTAAGCATTAAACTTTAGATCTTGCTTCTTCCGTGAGCCCTGCTTAATGAATCGATCTGGAGCTTAACTCGGATATCGTTTACAAAAATAACTTATTTTCTGCATATCATAATTGTAATTTTTGATTAAACAAAAACATTCTGGCACTTTGTTATATCAGTTTACCTGCTTTTACTCGCATTTATTATTGAAAAAAAAAATATATAAGAGAATTCTGCAACTCTAAACTTAGTTGGTCTTTCCCCACGGCAGTATCTGCTTAAGATATATTTAACCTAGGCTAATTGTCTTATATGAATAAAGGGTTTTGGATTTTTATACAGTGCATGAATATGGTCGGGGTACGCTGGAGCTTAGTGGTTGAGGCGCTGCGCTACAAACCGGAAGGTCGCGGGTTCGATTCCCGATGAGTTCGTTGGAGTTTTTCAATTGGAGTAATCCTTTTGGTGGCACTATGGCCCTGGGGTCGATTCAGCCTCTAACAGAAATGAGTACCAGAAGCAGTCCTGGGGGTAAAGGCGGTCGGTGCGTAAGGCTGACAACCTAATCACCTTCACGTGCCGAATGTCCAAACTCTTGTAGACTCAAAATTTGAGCCTCCATGGCCTGTATAGGGATCACTTTACTTTTTACTTTTAAATGAATGTAGCCGTTAGGAAAGTTCTGTAATTGGAGGTTTTCTTCGGTGTAACTTCTTTAAACTTAAAAAAAAAGTCGGTACATACAAAGTCAGAGTATAAGCTATAAAAGCATACAGGGTTTCGTTTGTTACATAATTTAATATGTTGTAGGCCTACAGTATAATTTTCAACGATAACGTGGATATCATCTTATGGAAAACAATAGGAAAAAACCTAGAGATTCTGTGTCTAGTCATTAGCGAACTTTCCATACTGCGAGTGTACGAAAAGCTTCTATATAGGCTGAATTGCTCTCCAAAATGTAATCTAATCTTTTAAAAACATTACACCTACAGCTTCCCATGAGTTTAAGAAAACATAATTGCGATATTTAACAAATAATATCAATATGGAGTCTTATGTAAAAAAAAAAAATGTACCTAAGAAGAAGCTATTGTTTATATTGTTACGCTCCACCAATCGGACAGATTGAAGACCAGAGACTGTTTTGCTACCTTTCTTAGTCTGTGTATTTAAATATTATTACTCTGATTTCTATACGTTAAGGAAATATTAAGGGCTAATGTCTGTTGAGCCGTTGCTAGGATTCGGAATCGATTTCGTTGAACCTCGTTTTTGAAAGCAAACAAAATTAGCAATGTAAAATAGTTCAAACTTCACTAGTTTGAACACCTATCAGTCTCACTATGGCATCCAGAGCTAACGAAATCCATCATCTAAGCTCTTACCTTCTTTAAAAATTCAAACGGATATACATTGGGGTCTATCGTGTGTTAATCGTATCCAACCTCGCTGAGAATACGGAACATCTCCGAGACAGCCTAATCTCGAAGATTAGGGTGGGTGTAAAAGATGGCTGGCTCACCACCCGTGATAAAATCGCCATCAGCACCATGGAAATTATTCTAAAACACTGCACGAAGAAAATGCGCAAGCGATCGAATTCAAGAAGGAGGAGATGCAAAATTAGAAAAACCAATTCCCGAAAGGGAAAAGGCCTACTTTGGGATGCGTAAATCCTGCTGCCAAAGGCATCGAAGACGTAAATCCACCTATTGAACGAAGAGGTCTAGCTCTGGAAATCGGATGACCAGCTGTAGAAGGAAGAGACCTAACTCTGGAAGGGGTGAATCCAGCTGTCGAAGGAAAAGGCCTAGCTTGGGATGCGTAAATCCTGCTGCCAAAGGCATCGAAGACGTAAATCCACCTTTTGAACGAAGAGGTTAGCTCTGGAAATCGTATGACCATCTGTACAAAGGAGAGACCTAACTCTGGAAGGCGTGAATCCAGCTGTCGAAGGAAAAGGCCTAGCTTGGGATGCGTAAATCCTGCTGCAAAAGGCATCGAAGACGTAAATCCACCTATTGAACGAAATGGTCTAGCTCTGGAAACGGTATGACCAGCTGTAGAAGGAAGAGACCTAACTCTGGAAGGAAGGAAAAGGCCTAGTTGAAATTCGTAAATTCTGCTGCCAAAGGCATCGAAGGCGTAAATCCACCTATTGAACGAATATGTCTAGCTCTGGAAATCGTATGACAGGCTGTAGAAGGAAGAGACCTAAATCTGGAAGGCGTGAATCCAGCTGTCGAAGGAAAAGGCCTCGCTTGGGATGCGTAAATCCTGCTGCCAAAGTCATCGAAGTCGTAAATCCACCTATTGAACGAAGAGGTATAGCTCTGGAAATGGTATGACCTGCTGTAGAAGGAAGAGACCTAACTCTGGAAGGCGTGAATCCAGCTGTCGAAGGAAAAGTCCCCTAGCTTGGGATGCGTAAATCCTGCTGCCAAAGGCATCGAAGATGTAAATCCACCTCTTGAACGAAGAGGTCTAGCACTGGAAATCGTATGACCAGCTGTAGAAGGAAGAGACCTAAATCTGGAAGGCGTGGATCCAGCTGTCAAAAGGAAAAGGCCTAGCTTGGGATGCGTAAATACTGCTGCCAAAGGCATCGAAGGCGTAAATTCACCTATTCAACGAAGAGGTCTAGCTCTGGAAATCTTACGACCAGCTGTAGAAGGCAGAGACCTAACTCTGGAAGGCGTGAATCCAGCTGTCGGAGGAAAAGGCCTAGCTTGTGATGCGTAAATTCTGCTGCCAATGGCATCGAAGGCGTAAATCCACCTAGTGAACGAAGAGGTCTAGCTCTGGAAATGGTATGACCAGCTGTGGAAGATCGAGACCTAACTCTGGAAGGCGTGAATCCAGCTGTCGAAGGAAAAAGCCTAGCTTGGGATGCGTAAATCCTGCTGCCAAAGGCATCGAAGACGTAAATCCACCTATTGAACGAAGAGGTGTAGCTCTGGAAATCGGATGACCAGCTGTAGAAGGAAGAGACCTAACTCTGGAAGGCGTGAATCCAGCTGTCGAAGGATAAGGCCCAGCTTGGGATGCGTAAATCCTGCTGCCAAAGGCATCAAAGGCGTAAATCCTCCTATTGAACGAAGGGGTTAGCTCTGGAAATCGGATGACCAGCTGTATAAGGAAGAGACCTAACCCTGGAAGGCGTGAATACAGCTGTCGAAGGAAAAGGCCTAGCTTTGGATGCGTAAATCCTGCTGCCAAAGGCATCGAAGACGTAAGTCCATCTTTTGAACGAAGAGGTTAGCTCTGGAAATCGTATGACCAGCTGTAGAAGGAAGAGACCTAACTCTGGAAGGCGTGAATCCAGCTGTCGAAGGAAATGGCCTAGCTTTGGATGCGTAAATCCTGCTGCCAAAGACATCGAAGGCGTAAATCCACTTATTGAACGAAGAGGTCTAGCTCTGTGGAATGGTATGACCAGCTGTAGAAGGAAGAGACCTAACTCTGGAAGGCGTGAATCCAGCTGTCAAAGGAAAAGGTCTAGCTTGGGATGCGTAAATACTGCTGCCAAAGGCATCGAAGGCGTATTTCAACTATTGAACGAAGAGGTCTAGGTCTGGAAATCGTACCACCAGCTGTAGAAGGCAGATACCTAACTCTGGAAGGCGTGAATCCAGCTGTCGGAGGAAAAGGCTTAGCTTGGGATGCTTAAATCCTGCGGCCAAAGGCATCGAAGGCGTAAATCCAATTATTGAACGAAGAGGTCTAGCTCTGGATATCTTATGACCAGCTGTAGAAGGAAGAGACCTAATTCTGGAAGGTGTGAATCCAGCTGTCGGAGGAAAAGGCCTAGCTTGGGATGCGTAAATTCTGCTGCCAATGGTATCGAAGGCGTAAATCCACCTAGTGAACGAAGAGGTCTAACTCTGGAAATGGTATGACCAGCTGTGGAAGGAAGAGACCTAACCCTGGAAGGCGTGAATCCAGCTGTCGAAGGAAAAGTCCTAGCTTGGGATGCGTAAATCCTGCTGCCAAAGGCATCCATGACGTAAATCCACCTATTGAACGAAGAGGTGTAGCTCTGGAAATCGGATGACCAGCTGTAGAAGGAAGAGACCTAACTCTGGAAGGCGTGAATCCAGCTGTCGAAGGATAAGGCCTAGCTTGGGATGCGTAAATCCTGCTGCCAAAGGCATCGAAGACGTAAATCCACCTTTTGAACGAAGAGGTTAGCTCTGGAAATCGTATGACCATCTGTACAAAGGAGAGACCTAACTCTGGAAGGCGTGAATCCAGCTGTCGAAGGAAAAGGCCTAGCTTGGGATGCGTAAATCCTGCTGCAAAAGGCATCGAAGACGTAAATCCACCTATTGAACGAAATGGTCTAGCTCTGGAAACGGTATGACCAGCTGTAAAAGGAAGAGACCTAACTCTGGAAGGAAGGAAAAGGCCTAGTTGAAATTCGTAAATTCTGCTGCCAAAGGCATCGAAGGCGTAAATCCACCTATTGAACGAATAGGTCTAGCTCTCGAAATCGTATGACAGGCTGTAGAAGGAAGAGACCTAAATCTGGAAGGCGTGAATCCAGCTGTCGAAGGAAAAGGCCTCGCTTGGGATGCGTAAATCCTGCTGCCAAAGTCATCGAAGTCGTAAATCCACCTATTGAACGAAGAGGTATAGCTCTGGAAATGGTATGACCTGCTGTAGAAGAAAGAGACCTAACTCTGGAAGGCGTGAATCCAGCTGTCGAAGGAAAAGTCCCCTAGCTTGGGATGCGTAAATCCTGCTGCCAAAGGCATCGAAGACGTAAATCCACCTCTTGAACGAAGAGGTCTAGCACTGGAAATCGTATGACCAGCTGTAGAAGGAAGAGACCTAAATCTGGAAGGCGTGGATCCAGCTGTCAAAAGGAAAAGGCCTAGCTTGGGATGCGTAAATACTGCTGCCAAAGGCATCGAAGGCGTAAATTCACCTATTCAACGAAGAGGTCTAGCTCTGGAAATCTTACGACCAGCTGTAGAAGGCAGAGACCTAACTCTGGAAGGCGTGAATCCAGCTGTCGGAGGAAAAGGCCTAGCTTGTGATGCGTAAATTCTGCTGCCAATGGCATCGAAGGCGTAAATCCACCTAGTGAACGAAGAGGTCTAGCTCTGGAAATGGTATGACCAGCTGTGGAAGATCGAGACCTAACTCTGGAAGGCGTGAATCCAGCTGTCGAAGGAAAAAGCCTAGCTTGGGATGCGTAAATCCTGCTGCCAAAGGCATCGAAGACGTAAATCCACCTATTGAACGAAGAGGTGTAGTTCTGGAAATCGGATAACCAGCTGTAGAAGGAAGAGACCTAACTCTGGAAGGCGTGCATCCAGCTGTCGAAGGATAAGGCCTAGCTTGGGATGCGTAAATCCTGCTGCCAAAGGCATCGGTGACGTAAATCCACCTATTGAACGATGAGGTGTAGCTCTGGAAATGGGATGACCAGCTGTAGAAGGAAGAGACCTAACTCTGAAAGCCGTGAATCCAGCTGTCGAAGGATAAGGCCTAACTTGGGATGCGTAAATCCAGCTGCCAAAGGCATCGAAGACGTAAATCCACCTATTGAACCAAGAGTTCTAGCTCAGGAAATCGGATGACCAGCTGTAGAAGGAAGAGACCTAACTCTGGAAGGCGTGAATCCAGCTGTCGAAGGAAAAGGCCTAGCTTTGGATGCGTAAATCCTGCTGCCAAAGGCATCGAAGACGTAAGTCCATCTTTTGAACGAAGAGGTTAGCTCTGGAAATCGTATGACCAGCTGTAGAAGGAAGAGACCTAACTCTGGAAGGCGTGAATCCAGCTGTCGAAGGAAATGGCCTAGCTTGGGATGCGTAAATCCTGCTGCCAAAGGCATCCATGACGTAAATCCACATATTGAACGAAGAGGTGTAGCTCTGGAAATCGGATGACCAGCTGTAGAAGGAAGAGACCTAACTCTGGAAGGCGTGAATCCAACTGTCGAAGGATAAGGCCTAGCTTGGGATGCGTAAATCCTGCTGCCAAAGGCATCGAAGACGTAAATCCACCTTTTGAACGAAGAGGTTAGCTCTGGAAATCGGATGACCAGCTGTAGAAGGAAGAGACCTAACTCTGGAAGGCGTGAATCCAACTGTCGAAGGATAAGGCCTAGCTTGGGATGCGTAAATACTGCTGCCAAAGGCATCGAAGGCGTATTTCAACTATTGAACGAAGAGGTCTAGGTCTGGAAATCGTACCACCAGCTGTAGAAGGCAGATACCTAACTCTGGAAGGCGTGAATCCAGCTGTCGGAGGAAAAGGCTTAGCTTGGGATGCTTAAATCCTGCGGCCAAAGGCATCGAAGGCGTAAATCCATTTATTGAACGAAGAGGTCTAGCTCTGGATATCTTATAACCAGCTGTAGAAGGAAGAGACCTAATTCTGGAAGGTGTGAATCCAGCTGTCGGAGGAAAAGGCCTAGCTTGGGATGCGTAAATTCTGCTGCCAATGGCATCGAAGGCGTAAATCCACCTAGTGAACGAAGAGGTCTAACTCTGGAAATGGTATGACCAGCTGTGGAAGGAAGAGACCTAACCCTGGAAGGCGTGAATCCAGCTGTCGAAGGAAAAGTCCTAGCTTGGGATGCGTAAATCCTGCTGCCAAAGGCATCCATGACGTAAATCCACATATTGAACGAAGAGGTGTAGCTCTGGAAATCGGATGACCAGCTGTAGAAGGAAGAGACCTAACTCTGGAAGGCGTGAATCCAACTGTCGAAGGATAAGGCCTAGCTTGGGATGCGTAAATCCTGCTGCCAAAGGCATCGAAGACGTAAATCCACCTTTTGAACGAAGAGGTTAGCTCTGGAAATCGTATGACCAGCTGTAGAAGGAAGAGACCTACCTCTGGAAGGCGTGAATCCAGCTGTCGAAGGAAAAGGCCTAGCTTGGGATGCGTAAATTCTGCTGCCAAAGACATCGAAGGCGTAAATCCACCTATTGAACGAAGAGGTCTAGCTCTGTGGAATGATATGACCAGCTGTAGAAGGAAGAGACCTAACTCTGGAAGGCGTGAATCCAGCTGTCAAAGGAAAAGGTCTAGCTTGGGATGCGTAAATACTGCTGCCAAAGGCATCGAAAGCGTATTTCACCTATTGAACGAAGAGGTCTAGCTCTGGAAATTGTACCACCAGCTGTAGAAGGCAGAGACCTAACTCTGGAAGGCGTGAATCCAGCTGTCGGAGGAAAAGGCTTAGCGTGGGATGCTTAAATCCTGCGGCCAAAGGCATCGAATTCGTAAATCCATTTATTGAACGAAGAGATCTAGCTCTGGATATCTTATGGCCAGCTGTAGAAGGAAGAGACCTAAATCTGGAAGGCGTGAATCCAGCTGTCGAAGGAAAAGGCCTAGCTTGGTATGCGTAAATCCTGCTGCCGAAGGGAGAGTTCCAGCTCCAGAAGGCCTAAATCCAATTGCCGAAAGAAGCCCAGGTGCTGATAGAAGAAGCTTAAGAAGAGATCAGTACGACACTTATGGAGAAGTCTATTAATAGCTCAACAAATTTACGATTTTATGTGCCAGTATTTACTCCTCTTAACATCCTGAAATGTCTCCAAATTTTCAAAATGGCGGTTCAAAGAAAGCCACCAAGCATATTTTACTTTGTGTAATCTTTTTCCTTATAACTAAGAAAAATAAATATTTTTCAGTTATGTAAACCTGTATTCTCTACAAGGATTGCTGTATCGATGTACGCCTATAACATAAAATAAGCAAGTTAAGAAATATCCAATGGGGAAGATTTTTATGGTGATAGCTAAGGTAAGTTGTTGGTGGAATATTCGTCAGGTAAAATTGTGAAAAGTGGGTTTTGGTTACCTCATTACTGTAGCGATGTTTCTGGAATATTTCTACAATTTCAAGTACGTTTTGTGGGTCAAGTAAAAGACGAACTGTGAAATCATAGGAAGCCATTCGTAATTTTGCTTTATCAATTTGAAATCTGTAGATCCTAATTTCTGTATTGCAGAATATAGGAAGAGAAGGACATCCTTTATTTATAATAAATAAATAATATACTATCAGAATCTACTCTTATACAAATCAACGGCCCTAAATAGCGTGCTCACTCGCCCCCTCACTTCGTGAGACATCGGGTATACTCGGCGATGTTCGTCTCTCGCAGTCTAAACTTTCACGAAGAGTACAAAATTAGTAAAACCGTTTCTTTAATATATAAGGCCAAAGTGAAATCAACACAATGAACACATTTTCTAATTTTATTTATACTTACAAATTTCATAGCTCTGAACCACAAACATTTTTAATAAACTGCCAGTGTAAATTTCTTAAAAATCCAGGAGTCAATTAATAATAGCGGGTGAAGCTGTGGGCACCAGCTTTAATATATTGATAGTTTAACCCTGGAAGTACCGCGGACAATAAAAATCCAAAGGAACTACTCCTTCCCTTGTAAATTCCTGAAAATTACACTGAATTTATCAAATAAAATTCACGTCATATTCATCTGTCAACAAACAGTTAGAAACGATACGTATTATCCACCGCCGTCTCGAGAATTACAACACAAGAGTAATACAGTCTAGAAGGCAATGGTATTATCAGTGTTCACAGTTAGCTTTGGAACTGCATAATCGAATCTGAGATCGTTTTCCCAGGCGGCGCTTTCTAATCGTGGAATGTACTCTGAAGCCGCAATTTCAGCTGTTTTCCATAATTATTAATGGTTTAGTTTATGAATGGTTCGCGTGCAAGTGTTAATAAATATAATGCTTTAATAATTATTATACTCTTAATTTTTAATTTTTCAATTAATTATCGTGGGCGAAGCCGCGGGCACCTGCTAGTGAATAACAAACCAACCAAAACTGTTTTTATTTGTAAGTCGGCCTAAGTGTTCCTTGCAAAAGAAATGCATATTTATTCTGTAACTTCTAAATATGTTATGATATTCATCTCCAAGGTTCCCTCAGATATACAGTGCACGTCGCTTATTGTGATCACTTCGGGACGCAGCTAATCTGATAACATTAACCGATTGATAACAGTAGCCGAAGGAATTAAATGGAGGTTATTTATTCATATATAAGACGTAATTAAAAGTTATTTATTCATAAAATAATACGTAACTGTGAACCACTCATAGACTAATACAGTAATAGACTGCAAGCAACTGTTTTTCAACCAGTAACAAAGTTTTTATTGTGTTTACTTTCCTTTAGGAGTTCATTAACCAATACTCCTTACTCAGATACGAGTTAAGAGTGTTTTGGGAAGTCTATACTGATCTGTGGTAAACCCCAAGTAGCAAAACATCTAACGCCTGTCTGTTCAATTCTTTTAGTTTTACACTAGCCATCACTGCGTGTCAACACTGTTATATTCATAAATCAAAATCTGCAGCTTAATTGAGGGGTGAAACATGTTTTATTGCTTAAATAGAAAGTTAGGTAATGCCACTCTCTCGAACTGGTCATCCTGTGAGCTGGAAACAGAATTGCTACCTCCAGTAGGCTACAACACAATACAGTTGAGTTAGACACGAAACCCTTAAAAACGAAATTTTGAATGGCGTAAAGTACTTGGAAATAAAGCCACAAAAAAGGAAATGTGATAACATAAACCGAATCTTTGATCACAATAAACAGCATTTTTCAATGTATCAGTATTAATCCGTACGGGATTTCATAAGAGTGAAAACATTACCCGATTGATAACATGATTTGCAATTACATTAAGCGGCGTACACTATACTGACATGCTTTTGGGTTCTTATGGCTTAATATTAGCTTTTCACAGTTGGTTTCTAAAGCAGTTGTAACACATAACTTACAATTACTCGTATTATGCGATATACAGTTACTTATTTATCATGAGTCATTTTCATATTCGTGGAAATCAGCTCCAAGGCTATTACATTTATTTTAAACTCAGGCAATAACGTGCTTCTTAAGCTTTAGGCACGTGCAACACATTTTCCTTCCTTTTCGGTTATTGTACCCCAAGATGTTTATAGAGGGTTTGGGGTACTGTATTAGACGGTTGCCGTCTGGTTATCCTCTGGACGTGGCTACTATAACATTAGGCCGGGACATCATCTGACCATCATCATTATCTTCATCCCATCCGCGCCTTGTTCGGTGACCCATCCGGGGAGGCCCTCCATGTCCTTGTCTGGTCAAAAAATTTGTTCGTGGTTCAAAAGTAACTTCTCTCCCGACATGTCGTTGCCCTATAAGGCCGCATAAACGTCCCTACAACGAAGATAGCCCGTCCAAAGAATTCACACGACGTAGAACAAAAAAGCTAATTTTACTGGTATTTTTAAGTTTTGATGATTTTTTATCAACAATTACATCTATTTAGATAGCATTCATTGTAATTTCTCTTTATTCACAAGGGCATTACTAACTAGTAGTTAATTGTAACTATTGTACCTATGAAGATCATCTATAAACACAGTAACTGTGTTTATAATTTGTAATTAGTGTATCCAGATAGGTATCGGTAATTTCTAAATATATGTAATTATTGTTCCACTGTACCTATTGTAATAGTTTTATTTTTTCTTTATCTTAGTTTTAGCTCTCCCTTTTAGGGTTTAAGCGAGCCAAGCCGCCCGGGTCTTACAGGGCCGCGACCTTTCGGGACAGGGATTATCTTTGGATCATATACATATTTTTTTGATCAGACAAGGAAATGGAGGGCCTCCCCGGATGAGTGCCGGGGCCACCTCCAATTCAACACGAACACATAGGACGGGACACACCATTTACACACACACACACTCTCCAAACAAGGCGAGGATGGGTTGAAGATGATATCTGGGGACCACAAGAGCCGAAAGTTATCCGACATTTGTCTCACAGGTGAGGAAAAACCCCAGAAAAAAACCCACCTAGGTAACTTGTCGCGACCAGGAATCGAAATCTGGCCCGCTGCGTGAGAGGAGCGAACATTTATCACCTACGCCACAGCGGTGCACTATTGTAATAGTAATGTATAGTTATTTCTATGTTGTAAGCACTTGCATTGCAATCAATACATTTATGTAGGCATTGCAAGCATATACCCCCATGTATATACGTAAAGTAGAACGTGTTGTACAACTATAACCCTAACATGCCAGTGTCAAAATAGGGTCAAATAAAACGGAGATCCAATAATAATAATAATAATAATAATAATAATAATAATAATAATAATAATAATAATAATAATAATAATAATAACACAGCTTTACTCTATCCTACAAAGTAAAATGCCCTGCAGATGGTTGTATGAAACTGAAAGGCCTTGACTAAATAAATAAATAAAGGTGAGATTAAGTTTTATGGTAATTATTTTAATGACTGTCTGTGTTACAAGTTATTGCACGTAAGGGCACTTCCTGATTACATGCATATATATTCATTCATGAACACAGATTATTGTCTCTTTTGGACATTACATGATAGTATTATAGGATAAATATTCATCTCACTCTGGGATTCGAATTCAGGACCTTTGGCTATCCGTGCTACTGCTCTACCAACTGAGCTAAGCCAGAGTTCGATTCACAGCTCCAGATGGAACCTCTCTCCTATGACTGATTCCCCATAGACTAATGGTGTACCACAACTGACTGACAAGTTCTGTGAGGCACACTAATTAGTGATTTTTGTGAACGGGCTTCCACTGTTATTGTAACGGACACGTCACCCGTTGAAGAACTAGGGTGTGTTTAGAAAACGAAGTGTTGGCAGTTTGAATTTTGAAGCTACCAAACATAGAACAGGAATTGTTTCCCTCGCAGTATATAGTCTGAAGAGCTAAAGAAACAGATGTTAGTTTTGTGTAATACAAATATACGACTAAACGAACAGAATTACAGTACAGTACATTACATTAATTAAAAGAAAGTAGATCGATAATCGATCATAGAATATTGTAGGTCAATAGATTCTATGGCTACTTAATTACAATGGAATAAAGTGTAATCATAAACTCTTAGAATTCTTTTGCGATACAAAGAGGCTCACATCAGAATCAAGTGGCTGATTAGGATCTTAACATCCTTGCGATAAATACTTTAGACGGAAAGATATGACAAATAAATGGTGCAGAAATATGTTGAACAATCTTTCTAGTGTATACGTGTTAAAGGCTTAGCACAGAAGAAAAGTAAATTATAGAGACAATTAAATTTTGTTTATTACATTTTCATAAAACTAACAAGTATCTAGAATGGAAAGCTTCAGGTTCGATCTTTATGTTCAATGCTTTTACCATGAAATAATAGTAATACTAATAGGCCTAATAACAATAATAATAATAACTTGGGGTTTGCATGGTCTCCTCAATCTCAAAGGCCAAAATGTAGGATACATTGAGATATAGCCGAACAATGGAAGCAAATGCTGCACGAAAGAGTTATTACAAGACTTTATTGGTAAATTTTGGTGGCCACGAAATTTGATTTGAACCCAGGACCTCTTCCCTATTACCCCATACCACCTAGTTCTAATTGATTTTTGTGTGTTCATTACGACTGTAGTAAACTGATTACATTTCACAACAATATCTAGATTATAGTATTCATGTTACCATGGGCAACAAAAGAATATTTATATTTCACTCAAAATGTTTGTTCTGAAATTCGCATTTAAGTCATGTTATTTCGTTTTTATCTTGATACCAATAATTAATTTTATAAAGAAATGTGTTTAACAAAAAATGTTATTTTTAATTTTATCTACAACTTGACTGTACTAAATTTCCATGTTTCGCCCAATGTAATGGAAATAGCCTAGAAAAATTGAAAATGGATACGTGTAAAGTACCCGCTAAGTCATTTTTGCAGAAAAACGGATATAGCCATTTTGTTAGTCATAGATAAGAATTTCCAATTTAAAATTTTTATTAAAATCGTTAGAGCCATTTGTTAAAAAATCTAAATTTTTAAAAAAGTTTTCATGAAAAGTCCCCTTAAAATTTCAGTGATAAATATCAAATTCTGGGCGGTTCGACATAATTTTGAAAAAGTCCTTAATTTAAAAAATGAAGTAGCCTACTAAATACAATGAACCGTTTACCCGCTGTGCTTGTCCACAGACAGACGGTCAGACGGACAGACGGATAGACGTCATTCCAAAAATACTTTTTTCGGTTTCTAGGCATCGTGAAACATATTACATTCCCGGTGTTATCTAGATTTCGATTTTTTGTCACGATCACAATACTTTCTCTATACTACGTCTATGCGAGAAAGTAAAAATGGGTTTGACCCATGATAAGTTAGTATGAAAAACTAGCAAGTTTCTCATTTAAAAATTCTAATGAGCAATAATCCTAGTTAGCAATTATTATTCTCTATATAGGCCATGGAGTCTGTAAGAGTTCCAGGAAGTTGAGGTTCCCAGATTTTAGACAATCAGACGTGAATGTGGTACGGTTGTCAGTCTTACTCACCGGCCACTTTTAGCCCCAGGATTGCTCCTGATACGCATTTACTTTAGATGCTATCGAAAAATTCCAAACGACCTCATCGGGGACCGAACCAGTGACCTTTCGGTTTGTAGCGGAGCGCCTCAACTACTATGCGACGGCGTACTCTAACTACAGTAAGTGTTTAAAAAGTATGTTTATTTACTCCAAGTAGTTTTTGAGCTACAGCTACATAGAGGCACCCATACTTTAAATCATTTTCAGATATTTGTCTTATTTATTATAAATTGCAAATTTAGGAATAAAGCACGAGCCGTAATATTTCCAAATGTGTATGCTGCAATTTCACTCGGAATTGTTTTCAATAACATTAGACATATTTTACTGTAGCGTAATGATCCTCTTTTCATAATGAAATATGTCATATGAGTAATAAAAGTTGCAACATTACATATACAATAAACATATTATTTTTATTTAATTTTTTTATGGAAAGTTTTTTAAAAAGTATTTATGAAAATAAACTGTATAATGTGATAAAACGATAATTATATATTATCTTATGTGTGACTTGAGGCTTTCCCGGCGTTGAGAAAATGTTATTGTTTCTCGGGTTCCCAACAGAATGAGTTGGGGGATTTTCCCAGAAGATGGCTGTGGAGATAGCTGCCGAAAGCTTGGAACCAATCCTCCATCTCACCCGGTTGGAAGGCCGAGAAACAATAATAAATTATCTTGTTAATAAGCATGAAAAATGATTGAGTCAAGATATTATTTCAATTTCTTAAATTAGTCACAGGGTTTTTAATAAACCAGTTTGGAAACATTTATAATGTTATAACAATTGTGGCAGGTTTGCTGAGCCGTGATTGGTCGTCAGCAGTGGCATAATTATTTTACCCAGTTATGTAAATGAGTACTTACATCAGCTGCTCCAGTCTGGAAGATGGCGGGGCGCCAGAGTAATCCTTTACTCAAATTTATTTGATCTACCTACAAAGGCTATCAGTCGGTGCAAGCAGTCGATCCTTTCCTCGGGTCGACGATGAGAATATTTTCAGGACTGCTATTTTCGACTAAATCAAAATCCGTGGCTCTGGTTGAAGTTAGTGACTTCATTTATTTTGAATGTCTGAATATGTGAAATATGATTCCTCACTTATACAGTTCTGAAGTACCGGTACCATGATAATCCCGGGTTAGTAATCCTTGTGGAAAACACTTCGAATTTTCATGTGTGTGGCCTACTGCAAATCTTTACACTGCACAAGTGATCGTGCTCCTGACTTACAACTTCCCTAAGTTATCCCTACATGGTAGCCTACTTTTTACCATTATTCTACTGTACATTTTACTTATAGTAGGTTTTTACGTTATTCTAACCTATCCACACACATGTTATACCTTCATTCAATTTAAACTCCTGCTCCAGAGGTTGGAAAATGAATGTGTTTTTACATTTCCAAAATACACTCCCAAAATTTGTTTCCGCCTCCTTTCTTGATTTTCTTAACACAAAGACTGGTCACATGGCTTATGTTACATTTTATTGCCTAAGCCTAATGACCATCTCAGCCAATAAGAAAATACATATTTCATATTTACATGCTAGATATATTTCCCAGGGATTTCTCCCACTTCTTACACGTGACTGTGCAATTGTGCATTAATTAGTACAGCATGGGAGAGTTTGTACCACAAAGATTTCCCACCGGATTTTGCAGACTTGAAAACTAAATTACACTTATATACTTATTTCCAAAGCATAACAAATTATTACGTTTCGCATTCTTTACATTACCTCAATAAATCGTTATCCTTTCTACTAAGGTTTTGCAAAACATTTATGTTCTCTTGGCAATAAACACTTTTATGCCTTTTCTCGTCCCTTTAAATTCTTTCAAAGCCGAAACTTGATTGATATAGAAACTGACTTATAATAATCCACCCCTCCAATTAGCTGGAACTACCTGAGATTCCGTCACTTCATCCCCAAGAGAACCGCGTGAGAAATGGTCTAAAACCGTGCTTACGCATGTAATATAAACTAATTTAGTTTCCCTATTTCACTAGAATGAGCTGAAATCATTAATCAATCATTAAGTGAAACTATCAGTAGTCTTTAAGTTAGATATCTATACATAAAATTTCAGTACAGCAGTTGATTTGTGTGAATGACAATCATAACATAGCAATAAAAACCCTCATGTTTTAAATAAAACATTATTTTATTAATCTCAATATCTCTACTTTTATACACTTTTCAGGTGACGCATTTATATGTCAACAGCACCGAAAAGGGTAAAGACCGAACCAAGTGCATGCTTAGATGGTCATAACTCCAAATATAATGTAGGCCTTATCGTAAAAATTCAATAATTGATATAAAATTAAATATACAATCTCCACTTTAAAATTAAATACAAATGTAAATTATTATGTTACTGTGAAATCTATATAAACCTCCATGACGAATGACCTTCCTCCTATCATAATTATAAAAGTACGATCTAACATAGATATTATAGCTTAAGGCATTTTAAAAAAAAACTAATTCGAGAAAAAGCTAGAAAATATGGCACTCTTCAATGTTACAACTACAATCTTCACACAGATGAGCTCAGCGAAATAGAATGAAACACATGCGTAATTCATGAAATTAAGACTGGACGAACATCATTTACAGCGACACGCAAGAAAATTCGAATTAATCGTCGCCAGGAACGACGTAATTAAAAAAAGCACCGAGTCCAACGACAAAGGATTATTACTTCAATAGCGGTAATGATTGTTTATATCTCCCAAGAACTGTGTCAACTCTCTGCTTGTGTTCTTATAGCATCTTTGCGCGTGTCAACGTTCTCCTCTAGCTGAAACTTAAATTATCTTTGAATTTGATGAATAAAACTCGAACAAAATACTTGTTCCCTAAACTATTTTATTTGCATTGGACCCTTCAACACTTACATCATCGTCAGTACATCATTATCACTTGTTTAAGTTTCTTACATCATTAATATCTTTTAAAATTCTAGAGCAACAACGAGAACGGCAGTGGATGACACTGGGAATATAAAAAACCTACTTCAACACTCACGTCATCTTCATTACGTATTTATCACTTTTATAAGTTTCTTAGACCATTAAAATCTGTTAAAATTCTACGGCAAGAACGAGAACTGCAGTGGATGTCACTGGGAATATAAAAAACCTACAAGAACTGCACTTATTATAGAACAAGTTCAAATCCAGAGAATGAAGCCTTTTAATAATTAACCAAAGCCGTTGTTTTTAAATAAGGCAGAATATATTTAGGCCTATGGTTTTAATATTTAAGTTATTTAATTACATATGGTTTTCATTTTTAGCCTACCTTTGTGCCCGATTCTCCTTCATTCCCTTTTCATTATCATAATTTTAATTCAGAAATATTTTAACGCAACGTGGCCACCTATAATTAGAGGTATACCGTGAGAGCTAGTAGGCTGAAGCATTTAAGTATAGATTTTTTCTCCCTATTTTGTATTCTGACTTTGGACGTATTTTGTACGTATCCTGGACGTTGGGACAAGCGGATGACCTAGTGGTCTTTGCCGATGCCTGAAGTCTGGCTATCAGACTAAATTTCGGTAACGACTGGTACTGACCTTGTTGTTGATGAGATGATAATCAGGACGCGGGAGTATACAACAACTGTGAAAGATGTGGTATGCTTAGGCGCGACCTCCCATTCATGATCACAAATCCACAAAAATCCCGGAATCAACACTTACTATAGTTGGTATAGTTCAGGCACCGCGAACTGAACTTGTAGGAGAAACGAGACTTCAGCCTCTTTCCACTTCTTGTCCATGTAAACAATGTAACGTCAATTCTCTGCAGGCCCAAATATTTTCCCAAGACCCTGTTTTCGAACACGCTCAGATTATGTTCCATCCGAAGAGTAAGCGATCATTTCCCACATCCATATAGGCCTAATACAAAATAAGTATTAAAGTATTAAATTTAAAAATTTAAAATTAAATTTGGATGTATGTTTCTTACCTCTAATAAAACTTCCCTCAGCCCAACACCGACGTTGAGGAATACATACGTTCAATGGTGCGTTTTCGTCATAAAGAGGTAATAGCCTAATGCAATAAATTCGGCGCCGACTGTAACACGGGAAGAGGGCTAGGAGATCAGCATTTACAGACAACTGGGGCAGACAACTTGAATAAACGCTTCCCCATCTGGATCGGTCGGTAGACTAGCATTCCTATTTGATAAGGTAAGTAGGCCTACTGATCTCTGGCGGTCAACTTACTCTAGCTACCAGAGTGTTTTATAAAAATGAACTAGGTAAATTCTGTTGTTTTTAATTATTTTAATCATAATGATTCGTCAGCAAACAAATATTCAAAACTGAGTACTTTTTTCAAGGGGAAAAGCCTTTGAGGATATAAACTTAAGTGCTAAATTACATTATTTAAGAATAGAACTATATCGTTGCAATAGTGATGACAGGGATCTTGATTGTTAGGCACTTACAACTTTTACCTGCATGCAGCATATTCTCTGCTTAAATGAAAATTACAACTTGCAGTGCATAAGTAAAAGAGATTGATTAGGATATGCATGGTTGTCGGCCTGAGTAACGCAGTTATTAGTTTATGGCGCTAGCATTCTTGCTCCATGTCCCCCAGTTCGATGACTTTGCATACGTATAAATGTGATAGGCCATGTCTGTAGATTTACAGGCATGTGGAAGTACTTCTTTGGGACAAATTTCCGGCACATACGAAACGGTCACAAGCCTAAGTTGCACTACATCCCCATCGTTGAATATCCATCTGATCAAACGAAACCAACATGCATTCTTATTGTTTGTTGTTACTAAAGCTGCAGTAATGAATGTATTGGAATTGTATTTTAGTACTGGCCCTCTATTTAAATAAACATTACACCTATATTAGGCTATGTGTATTTACTGTAAAAGAGATTAATTAGTTATTAGAGCATGCATTAGTATAGCAACACATAATGATGTGACGGGATTCCATTTAACTCATGTTACTGCACTGAAGGAATAAATGGTGTAAAACATATTACACGTGTCAAGTTCTGTATGGTTAATTATAAAATATTCAGTCAAGGTCTAAGTAGAATTGAAATAATACCATATACAGTATATATATATATATATATATATATATATATATATATATATAAATTTCCCCTAGAGCATCACACACATGTTAACTGAGTAATAAACTGATTGGTGTACCCGATAGGTAAAAAAAATCATGCAAGATTTTGTATATTATGGTTGGCTTCCCTGAAGTCAATGTCAAAATCTCAAATAAATAAGGTAAAAAATAAAATATTTATTTATGAAACAAGTGGTAATATCGAGATTTTATTTTGCGAGAGGCATGTTTGCGAAACGAGTCCGTAAGGGCGAGTGTAACAATCTTACGAACAAAATTTTGCGAGTAAGTGTAATGAGGAGGTATTTTGTGAGCAGGCATGTTTGAGAAGTGACCCCTTAAGGCCAAACCTACGAGCAAAATAAAATAGTTTTGGCATGTGCGTCATACAGTATATTTTAAACAGCCGTTATTATTTGTGAAATAGTTTTATTATGTATCGTGCAGCCATTTTGGGAGCTTTCAACTGGCCTTACACCTAGTATGCCTTTGCACAGACAGAAGATGTTTATTTTCTGGGCTACCAACATACGGGACTGAGTGAATATGATTTTACAGCCACCAAGCGAATATTTTTTGCAACTACCGTGAGAAATTTAATGAGAAATTAACATTTAAAAAGGCGGAATGAATTTTAACATTCTGAATTTGTATCAAACTGAATCCATTTAATAATCATTATCAAATATTTAATACTAAAAGAGTATTTTCCATGTGACAGAGACCCTGGAGTGATATTACTTTAGTGGCATAATTTTCTCCTTTTACCGTTAACAGGGCTTCTTTTACCTTGGACTGTCAAAAAATCTATTTTATTATCCTATATTTTATAATTATTTACAATATAAAGACGGATCACGTAGGTTATATTCAAAAATGCTGTGGTTATATACAGTAGTACGTGGTAGTACGATAATTCCTAACTCGCCCTCTCGTTTCCTTGAAGTCAACAATGAAGCAAGCACAGCGCCTGCGTTCTCAGTTTCTTGTTCCGTTCTGCTTGTAAGTTCGAGTACAAAATGTAGTGTGCGGTTTGCTAAAGAATTAAATTCAGCGAACGTTGTTTTGGAGATGCTACAAGAACCATGCCCATCAGGAAATCGGTAAGGCTAAATCCAAAAACAGGTCGCCCCTTAAGCTCCGCCCACTCGATATTCACATTTGCACGGACTGTGTGATTTTTTTTGTTTCTGAGCGAAGCGGGGTGACCAACTGTCCTTCTTGTATATAGTCGCAGAAGACGACAAATTCAGTACAATGGCAGGTGCGTTGTCCAAAGATAGCCTAAATAATGCATAACACTAACCACATATTTAGTGCGCGAAGCGGAGGCGGCATTTTCGAATAATGTACGATACACTGTTTGTAGGTTTCGAAAGTGTGCCATATTATATCTCCCGCGAGGTTTGTCAGCCTTTTCACCCACAATTATAGCTCGTCTAGCGGTATGACGTCACATCTACAACGTCCAATCACGAGTTTCTTCATAATACGGGGATAGAGAAATAGCTAGATCGTGATAAAAAGAAAGTGTATCATTTAGGGAAAGATGGGTGGGACCGAATAATTCGCCAAGGGGCGATCTGTTCTTGTTTTTCCCATCGGTAAGTAGAATAATCTTTATATAAACGTAATCCACCATTATTACTTATTGACCGCCAGCAAAGCAAGTAGGAACTTGATTCACGTTAGTATGGAAGTGAGGTTAGTCGTGACTGCTTTGCTGCTAGCCATTTAAAAGAAAAGTGGTTTTTCAATGGATGTTTTGGAATTTGCATTGTGACCAGAAGGTTGTGTTTTTATTATAATTGAGAGTAGGAAAGAGTGATCAGAATATACCAGGCAGGAAAAGGTCCCAGTCGTTAAAGTGGCACGTTAGACCACCTCTTTTTCCATCTTACCTAACGTAATAGGTAATAAATCTTACAATGTATCAGTAGCTACTTTAATGTTATTAAAAAAATAAAATATCTAATGGTTACTGTATGCAACTAACAAATAATCTTCACTCAAAAAGAAGCGAGAAGCAGGGCATCTGGTCACCCCTACGTGAAAACTGTCTTGGCACTTGTGTGAAGATCGGGAAGCGGGCGAACTTCTATCTACTACTCAAATACAATCTAGACCAATACAGGACACTTTGCGATATATCGGGGGACATGTTGCTGCAGCGCTCCTGGTGGCACAACCTGCATACTTGGCGCCAAATTCAAATTCTTATGAAAGGATGGGAAGATTAAGCTGACTAAAAATACTTTCCCATGCATAAATATAATTATGAAATTCAGAAGAACTCACGTTCCTTCTTCACATTTCCACGTGATAAGAACCGGTAAGTATTTTTTTTTTTTATCTTTACATAGTCTATTAATAAATAGTGTAATTCTTAAAGCATATTGCTTACCTATAGAAGGCACATCTATATTAATAAAAGGAATTGTCTGTCCTCCGTCTGTCTGTCTGTCTGTCCGCGATGCCCAGCGAAATCTACTCAACGCAGAGATCTGAAATTTTATACATAGGCGGACTAAAGGGTCGGAATGTGCACCTCGAAGCCGGAATTTTAATTTTAGCTTTCGTTCGTGAGTTATGAGTGAAAAACGGGCAGAAAACGTGTATTTATTGCGTTTTCGAAGCATGAGTTTTCAGTAATACAAATCAATTACACTAGGCTTTGGCTATTGTTGTCATACCTTCTACATAAAAGCATCGCGATCTCTTGAATGTTGTAGCTCACGCTGGTCGATTCATTTGGTTTTAATGTCAAGGCACGCAAACATAATATGAAATTTTCAACCTACACCGAAGAGGATTATTATTATTATTATTATTATTATTATTATTATTATTATTATTATTATTATTATTATTAAAACTTGTTTTAATTTTTATTTTTTCAATTTTATATAATTGGATTTGTAATTTTGCATTATTGGACTATTTAATATTGGGTTTTTGAACGTTTTAATTTTGGATCTTTGAATTTTTAATTGTGTATTTTTTTAAATTTTTATTTTTTGGATTTTTAAATTTTGTATTTTAGTTTTTTTAATTTTGGATTTTTTCAATTTAGGTATTTTTGATTTTTTATTTTAATTTTGTATTTTTAAATGTTGGTTTTTGGAAAAATTTTGTTTTTTTTTTTATTTTGGATTTTTTATTTTTTATTGTTTTTTTTAAATTTTGGATACTTGGATTTTTTATTTTGGATTCTTATTTTTAAAATTTTGGATCTTTGATTATTTTAATTATGGAATTTTGAATTTTTTTAAATTTTGTATCTTTACTTTTTTTTATTGTTTGGATTTTTTAAGCGCTGTAATGAACCTCCGGGTTCCATAAAATAGAAAATATATCTTTAGATTGCTTAGGAATTGTCTATTGCCATTGAGCAAGTAAGTATTATTATTATTATTATTATTATTATTATTATTATTATTACTACTATTACTACTACTACTACTATTCCCATTTGCAGGTCCTGGTACTAGGTCTGAAAATTTTACTTTGATTACTCCTAATCATTGAGTTGATTGTTTTCTGTGCAGACCCCTCCGAAACATGCTAGTAATTTCGTGACGGTTCTGAGTGTGACACTAATTTCGTTACGATTTTGAATGTGACACTAATTTCGTGACGATTTTTCAGCGTGACACAAGTTCCCGATTTACCCCCCGCCGCTAAAGAAGTTTAACTTCAAAAATCAAAATACAATATCAATATTAACTTCAAATAACTCATTAATAGAACAAAATGGACTTAAAGCATGCCAGTCTCTCAATACAGCCTTAAACCTGTTTGATTTAACTGACTGCGCAGCACCCAATCTATTAAACAATTTAATACCTATATTATTAAAGCAATTTCTTTGTTTTAGTTAATCTTGCACTTCCTAGTGTCATATTGATGGAGATTATACTGAAAATTTTGACTATGGAGATTAGACAGTATTTACACACAAATGTAGATATATTGCAGTGAGAATTTGAAAATTCTGAGACAATGGGAAGATAAATAAATTTCAATTATTATTTAATGTTTAAAAAATTATATTTATGCGTGGGAAAGTATTTTTAGTCAGCTTAATCTTCCCATCCTTTCATAAGAATTTGAATTTGGCGCCAAGTATGCAGGTTGTGCCACCAGGAGCGCTGCAGCAACATGTCCCCCATTTTTACGTTGTAAAAGCAGGAAGTGTCCGGTATTGGTCTAGATTGTATTTGGTACTCTTCTCTAGCAAACAATGCGCGTAAGTCTTTTACAAGGCTGTATCGCCTGCTTGGAGCTGTGCATTTCCTCATAAAATATTTTCAAATTGACACCAGCAGCATGCACGAACATTGAAATGAATATTACGGTTATAAATGACAGATTGCCCATAATGTACATCAATACATATATGCTATAGTATATAAGTATACTAGAGGTTTGTTTGGGGGTGCGCCGTAGCGTAGTGGTTGAGGCGCTGCGCTACAAACCGGAAGGTCGCGGGTTCGATCCCCGATGAGGTCGTTGGAGTTTTTCAATTGGCCTAATCCTTCTGGTGGCACTTTGGCCCTGGGGTCGACTCAGCCCCTAACAGAAATGAGTACCAGGAGCATTCCTGGGGGTAAAGGCGGCCGGTGCGTAAGGCTGACAACCTTACCACCTTCATGTGCCGATGTCTAAAAATCTGGGAGCCTCAACCTCCTGGAACCCTCTGGGCCTCCATGGCCTGTAATAGGGAACACTTTACACTTTACTTTTAGAGGTTTGTTTAGTATCAGAATTACATAAGAACTAGTTATGTGGGTGGCGCAGTCAATATCGCATTGACTTTCTGTGTCCAAGGTTGCGGGCTCATCTCGGCCTAGATCGATGGCATTTATATCTGCAAAAATGTATTGTTTTGTAGATTTGTAGATGTTAAGGGACTATGTCAATAATAAATTGTATTAATCCCCATGTGGATATACCTTTTTGAAGACAAAGGATCAAGGAACAAGAAATCAATCCGAGTTTTCATTCTTTTCTTTCCTGAAAAGAAAATAACATTTTGAAACTTACACTTGGTGTTAGAAAGAAAAAGGCCAAAATTTAACTTGAAATGTTGTCACTCCTACAGACTGGTGATCTTGAACTTCGATGTTTATATGTTGTGGATATTTTGTTTTCGGTTTTTGAGACTCTTTGTGCATATTGTTATACTCATAGGCCTAATACAGGAAAATGAACTTTGTATTATTTCAAAAACAAAACTGATAAATTTTGTCACACCGCAATCCAAAAAATAGGGGTAAATTTGTGTTTCAGTAATTTTAAACCTTTTTCTGCCTTGTTCTGGTCTTTATTACATTTATACAACAACTAAAATAACATTTTCTTTGTTTTTATATATGAAATTAAACTAATTAATTTAACTCTTTCTTTGTGTCACATTCGCAACGTCGCACCCGCCACATAAATAAAAAAAATATTTATTGTCCCTTGGAAGTGACTATGAATAAAAATAATGATATCCGGTATTGTTTCACTCCTTTCTTTATTGTAGAAAGATTCAAAGGAAAATGACTGAAGAACATTTATATGTGCAAATGAATGGTAAAGTTTTGTCCCACCCACAATACTTTTATTAATACCATTTATTTAACATTAAGGAAGACTGCGGATAATCGAGAGCTTAGTACCAAGATTTCTTTATTATTATGACCAGAACTGACATTCATTAGCATACGTTTTCCTGGCACTAGAGGGAATAGCCTATGTTTAAATGAGTTCATGTTGTTAGTTAGGCCTAATTGATGTAAAAAATAATCTCTTCCTCGCTTTTTGTGTACAGAAAAATTAAATGTTTAATAAATTTCAATTACGGTGCTAATTTCCTTTTTCACTTAAAAGCAGACGGAAGCGGAAGAGGATTTTCATCAAGCTGTAAAAACAAGAAGTGGTGAAAATTGTGATAATCACTCTGCTAATTTGCCAGGAAGATCGCGAAGAGTAATCAGTGGGGTTATTAGGAAGTTTCCCCCTGAACCGAGAGAACGATATCTACAAGTCCTATCTCAATTAGCGACTGTTACAACCACAACACACTTCATAACAGACTTCTGGCCTCCGCAGGGCAAATTCTAGTGATTATTTTCATTTTATCATCTCATAGCACATCAGAGGTTAATTTTTACCTTATCTCTTTGCACCTGTGACTTTGGAAGTTTATTTCATGTTCAAAATTTACGACGAATTTCTAAATAAGGTCTTAGTTAATTTATTTCAATAAATATAAATAAGTAAATCAAACCTAAACCTATTGACTATTCCTCTAAATTAATATCTTTCAAAAAGTAACGTAGGGTGAGGTAAGGTAATGTGGTGATATATTTATATAAAAATAACTTCTTTTAGCGAAAATACAGAATTATTTTTTCCAGTTTGTACTCATATTTTGAAACCATTTTTCCAGGCAATATTTTTCACTTAGTTACTAAACACACCCACTATGGTTTACAAATATTTAAAGACAACAATGACAGGGAAGGTAATTTTATGATGATAGTAGGTTATTTGGTGACAATAGGTAGGTACTTTGGTGACAGTCAGTTTGCCCAATTATGACTTCATATAGGATAAAATTTAAAAACTTAATTAGATTTTGTTATTTTCGAGTTTACAAATATTTAAAGACAACAATGACAGGGAAGGTAATTTTATGATGATAGTAGGTTATTTGGTGACAGTCAGTTTGCCCAATTATGACTTCATATAGGATAAAATTTAAAAACTTAATTAGATTTTGTTATTTTCGAGTTTTCGCCCGTACAGACTCATAGACACCATGTAATCTTAGAAAATACCATTCTGGCACTTATTATAACAATAATGTTTTATTTTGCCTGGCAAAGTTAAGGGAAAATGACCTTTTCTTCCACTCAACCAGGATGAATACAAAATACATCATATATACGACTTCAAAAATACAATAAATACAATAATAATACTTGCAATAAAATAGTAATGCAGTTGGTATAACCTACATTGGTACATGAGACAAAAATGTATCATTATCAACAAGATAAAATTAGGAGAGAAGTGAACTAAAAATTATGTATAGTGTGCGTTTGTTGTGTGTATGTGTGCACATGATATACAATTATAAACAAGTGGAAAACAAACTATTACAAAGAAATATGCTAAATGGTTAATGTATACTTAAGTGTGAGATGATGAACATCATGGCTAAATATGTTAGAAATGAAATCAGGTAAACTGGTGTAACAAAGTGCCAGATGAAGTTAAATAGGCCAATATCTGAAAACTTGTATTTTATATTCATAACTCCTAGATGAAGTCTTGTATTCTGTACTTTCTGAAGATTTTTATAACGTTTGTTAAGCATTGTATTGCAGATATTCTATAACCTAAACCTCCTTCTCCGTCCGAAAGAATCCGATCTTAATACCCTGAGTTCCCTTCCTTGTTTGGTTCCATAAAAATCCGATAAAGCGTATTCGAGTTATCGCGCGTACAGACACACGGACGAATAGACATTTTCCCGTCCATCATACAATTTTAGAATAAAGATGTGTATGTATTGAATTATCTATTTGTCGATTTCAGAGTCCCTATTCCCAGGGCTTCGATTTGCTTTACTGTGTTGCTGACGGCAGTTACAGTCAGCTATTACAAGTAACTTATTATTTATATCCATGTTTTATAAATTATAAGATGATTTATTTTAATATTAACATATTTTATTATGATATTTGATCTTAAATATTACATTGAGTCAGAAAATTGTTACTGGTTTTCAAATATTTGGATGAAAAATTACCTGCATAGATTATATCAGAAAACTCGTTGGCGGGGTTCTCCGAAATACGATTAAAATTTGGCAGAGCAAACACAATTGCCAAAGGAAATATACACATGAGTGTCTGTACACTATTCTCTTTGACTAATACCACAGTATAGTATAACAGTAGCGAAGCTCCATACAGTTTTTTTCAACCGGCGCGACTGCAGCTCTCGTAGCGGTGAGCGAGAGATAACACAATCTGTTACATTGTTTCTTATGAAAAATGCACAATCTAGAAGGCAGTGGAAAAATGTCAACAATATTTTATGGAAATGCTTGTAGTGCTATAAACTGCACCAACAGCCAAAGGAACCAAAGGAATCTCTCGATTTATTTTTCTTCAGGTTCCCTAAAGATCCTGAGAGGTAAGCAAAAACAGTTATTTGTTAAATTAAATTGCCAATTTGTGATTATCACGCTTGCATCCATACTAGACCACATCGGGAAACCGGTCTGATACTTTATAAGATATACAATGTCATCGATCTTGAAACTACAACTTCTTTATATTACCATAAAGTCTATGATTCGGTGAGTTCACCAGTATGCCTTTCCGGTAATAATCTCGTTCTAGTAATTTTAAAAATAAGAAGAAATACAGCCATATATTCGTATCTTTCCAATGCTAAAAATGGCTGTTTGCTAGTTCAATCTTGCCGGCCGCTTGGGGTGCTAGTGTCGCACCGATCTGTCAAAAGGATGCATTTTCCTTTCATTAGAGCTTCGCTACTGTTATACTATACTGTGCTAATACCTTCTAAAATAAACAGTGCACAAAAACAAAACTTTATTGCTGACTTTTCAGAATGATGAATGTACAAACCTTCAGGTTATTATCTGAGAAAATAATTTTCTCTCACTCCCTCTCTCTCTCTCTCTCTCTCTCTCTCTCTCTCTCTCTCATCCTATGCCCTCATGTGGGGGCGAAGGGCCTCCAGTGGAGGTTTCTGTTTACCGATGTGAATTTTGTTACGCTTATTTTCCTAGAGTGCAGAGGGACAGGTGGTAAGCCCATCGCCCCTTAACCCCCCCCCGGAAACTTGGACGTGAAACGGCCGAGAAATTTTGCCCAGAGGCTCTAATTTTAGGCTTGGAGTATTTTTGCGTGCAGTAAATCTACGACACCGGCCTCCCAGCTTAAAATCCCTCCCGGAGGACTCCGTGCCCAGGATTTTTACGTCCTGAAAAACCCATCGACTGCGGCCGGGTTTGATCCCGCGACCTTCGGCGGGCATGCTACCTCTAGACCACCGCAGCCGACGAGTAAATAATTGCTCCGACTATAATTCAAAAGACTTGGATTTCCTGGGTAAAAAGAGCGTGCAAATTAAACGAAGTCAAACTACGTAGTATTATGGCTCAGTCCCACTTTAATTATTGCCATTTTCAGTGAGGATATTTATATGCTACTACGTAGTACGATGCCAGAATATTTTTCATATTTCTGTGTTCAGATTTCTTCAAGAAAATATAATAATATATCGATACCTCAGTACAAAAGTGTTACAACTAAAAAAACTTCGATTTTGAGTTATGACCACTACTAAATGAGGAAATATTTGTTCTATGCGCTGTTAGAGTGTTACACCTTAAAATTGAACCCTTAATTTTTTAATTGGGATGATTCAGTTTGACACTGACAACATCTTGAGTCCTGCTCCATGCAACACTGTATCATTTTAAGTTGTAACACTTACGCTCTGTATGATATTAACTGGAACTGTTATATTTTGAGTTGCAACAGTTTTGCAACAGTATTCAGTGAGAATGTTCCTTGGTAAAACTGTAATATTTTATATAAATATGCCTTTTTTTCTGCTTTGTCAGAGTTCTTGTGTATACATTATTATATTGTGAATCATAATACAGTAATGTCCAAAAGGTCTAAACGTATTGTAGAGTTATGTCTTATGAAAGAAGAAAACATACCCTTAACCTCAGCTGAAATTAGATTGGTTAGTACTGTTTTGTATTTTACACTTGCAGTATTTAATTTAATAATATTTTGCTGATACTTTGATAAAACTGTAAGGTATTCTCTTTGCGTTGTAGTCTGCTGCAAGTATCTCTAAATAAAATAAAAGTATACTGGAAAATTCTGATGCCTCAGACAAAAACCCCAATTGGGATTATTCTTCCCCATCTGGACATGGACAACACAAGCAATACACAGCCCTGCTACCTATGATTCCATTTGGTGAGGAAAAGGAAGTACCCGTTTTAGGAATTTAATCTATTATGTCTATGTTAATGACGTAATGCTACGAGTTTTCAAAACGATGTTCTTAGCAATACTTAGTGTTAGTAGTCCTTATGTGAGTACAACATGGGACAAAATTACTAATGAAGAGACAATAGTTAAAAACAGACGAGGGAAACACAAGAAGAACCATAAAATACCTCAGCATAATATGACAGATGACATTATAGCTCTCATAGATTCTTTCCCCAGGGTAGAATCGCATTACTGTAAGTCTAGGTTTAAGAAAGAATACTTAAAAGGTGATCTAAATATAACTAAACTTTGTACAAAGAGAAATGTATAGCTGAAGGAAAGTCTGCTGCAAAGCTTCACTAGTACTCACATATTTTCAATTTGAATTTGAATTTGAATTTTTCTTTCCAAAAAAAGATCAATGCATTTTTTGTTCAAATTGCAAACAAAGAACTTCTGAAGAAAGAAGAGAGATTCAGGACAAGAATGAAAGACACATATTACAAAAAGAAAAATGTAGAGAAGAGAAAACTTCAGACATTGGCATGTAAAAGAAGTGAAGGAAAAAGTGGTGTTTTTGCATTTGACTTACAAGCAGTTCTTCCGACACCATGCAGTAAAGTGCAGGAAGCTCTCCTGTTATAATTTCACAGGCTTCAACTTAGTAAGCACTGAAGCCACATGATTCTTCTGGCACGAAGGGATAGCTAAACGGGAATCCAATGAAACTGCTTGTTTCCTTCTTAAATTTTTACAAAAAGTGAGAGATGCTGGAGTTGCCAATAATTGTATGTCAGAATATAAACAGACATCTAACATCCCTCTTTCTGTATGCAATCAGGTTGATAGAAGGCATCAACACTATCCCTGTGAAATATTTTGTTGTTGGACATTCACAGAACGAAAACGACTCCGTGCATGCTACAATTTCCAGAGAAAAAGAGAGCATTGAAAGCAAACAGAGAAACAGATACACTAATTGCACATCCTCACCTTTGGATTACGCTTATCAGAATGGCAAAGAAAAATGGAAAGCCATATTCTGTCATTGAGATTGACATCAAAGATATACACAACTTCAAAGCACTGTCAGAATGTATCGGGCGAAACTACAAAAAAGACGAGGAAGGGCAGACTGTAGTTTGGACGAACATAAAAGTTCTCCATATTTCTAAGAATCAACCATTCACATTTTTGTACAAAAACAGGCCTATTCTGCAGAGGCACTTAATATAAGAATTAGACAGCGAGGAAACCCGATCCTCTCTCTTGTACCAGCATATTTTTATTTTCCACAAATCGACGCCAACAAGAAAGTAGATTTATTGTGACTTTGATTACGTCATTCTTAGTGTATATCTACAATAATATGAAGTGTACTTCAAGCAGGACAGCATGACAGTTGTTCCTCTGACGGTGAATGATGTCTGAATGATATTAAATCAAGAAAATATCTATTGAAGTTTAAATTTAGCAAATACAATGTCTTTTTACACATTTTATTACTTTTACAAATTTCACTTATTTAAGAATATAATATTATTAACTTACAAGCATTGTAGAATACTCGAGTAACAAGTAAAACAGAGAATAAATGGAGAAAGACTAAAAATATAATTAGTTAAATAGTTATAAGTCAGAATAGGAAAGCTTCTATTTGACATTAAAATGTTACAACTCTAAAAAAAACAGTCACAACTAGAAGTTTTATAATTAAAGAATCGCGCACAATGTGCATTATCTTAACCTCATGTTTTTCCAATATTTCTTTAACATTTTAAAAGGTTAAACTTTATTGTAGAGTGCTATAAAACTCTATACTTAGATTATTTAAAAGATAAAAACAATAGTTACTCAAATGTTTTTAGGATATACACGCTCTTTTTCTGTCATTTTCAATGTTATTTGAAATATAAGCTTGTATGATATTAATCTCCCTGCCGAAGGTTTTAAATTGTTCTGTCCTATTCCTTTATTATGGGGCACTCTCTGGCTTCTGCATTCAACAAACTCTCTCGTCTTTTGTATCAAGCGTAAGGCCTATACCAAGTACCTTTCAAATTCCCCGAGCAGAAAATTCTCTCCGTCTGTGTGTGAAAACCAAAAGTACTCGCTTGCTTTCATAAAATACACGTACTTAACTTCTGTTTCTGAATTGGACAACGCAATACCGTGAGATTGAAATGTTTTCTCGCTGTGAAGATTTAGTATGTTGTAGGGAAAATATTACGATGAAAATTAGAAGTCAAATGTCTAAATTCTTTCTCCATTATATTTTAAAGAATATGCAGAATTGAGTCCGAAACAAGAGATGTGGTAGAGGTGTTTTATCAATTACTGTATTAATAAAACGGGCTTACTAGTTAATTGCGCTTTCAACGAATGATTCATAAACTGTTTTACGCGAAGATTTAAAAAAATTATTTATAGCTTATTATTTATATAGATAAAATTATGCATTTTGAAAAGCATATTATTTTCTGCTATTCACTTTACCTAATTTCTTTGGAAAACAGAATAAAACATTAGTAATTCACAAAAAAATATCACTGAATGCTGCCATAAATTAACATAGAAATAATTTTTAAGAATTGATTTCAGTTCCGGTATTAACTGTTATTAATTTGTTATTATGATTAATATGAATGTACAGTGAGTCCCACACAAGAGTTGGCCAATGACGCGGGTTTCTGCGTCGCGGCGGGCATAGCTCTAACTCCCGAGCGATCGGGTGAAATATCTACGCAAGTGAAGCCGCGATCGGTGTAATGGTTCAGGTTCTTACATTTACAGTTGGAATTACAATGAAAGTAACAACGTATCTCATCACAAGAGATGATGGAAATGCCCACACAACACTGGCACCTTTTTAGGAAATTTTCTTTCACGCTCGTAAGTTCAGCTTCCGAGACAGATTTAATTTGTGTTGCGATATTGTCTTTAAGTTCTTCTAATGTTTGGCGTCATTGGCCAACTCTTGCGAGGGACTCACTGCATTATCAATATAAAATAATTAGGGTGATAGTAAGGGAGTAACACAAGGAAAAACTAAGAAGAAAATAATATTTTTTACATTTGGATAACACAGTGCGTTTCACGTAAGAGTTGGCCAATCATGCTGTATTCTGCGTCGCTGCGGCCGCAGCTCTAACTCCCGAGCGATCGGGTGGAATATCTACGCAGATAAAGCCGCTAACGATGTAATGATTCAGGTTCTCACAGGTACAGTTAAAATTACAATGAAAATAACCACGTACCTCATCACAACAGATGTTGGAAATGTCCTCCTCTTGCATCCACACAACACTGGCACCTTTTTAGTAAATTTTCTTTCACGCGCAAAAGTTTAACTTCTGAGATAGAATTCATTTCTCTTTAAGTTCTTCTACTGTACAGGAAATTGATCTATACACTTTAATTTTCAAGTTCCCCCATAAATAATAGTCACATACTGTTAGAAGAAGAATGCCAGTTTTAACTCTTGTCAAATAATGTTTGTTATCAAATATGTAGAATTTAAAACAACTTTAATTTATACAGTTAACAACTTGTTCTTTCTTGTCACATCTGCATTTTCCAGTCTATTGGCATACCAGTCACCATCTGTTTAATCTTTAATTTTTTCTATTAAAATAATCTTATCATGGAATGTTACATTGTAATCCAACTTGTTTTAAGATTATCTTCATTCATATTAATTTTATTTGGGTATTGGATTTGATCACATCCCGTCAACGTTTTTGTATAAGTTAATGACCCTTAGCCTCAGCAGTAAAGCCTTGGCCCTTCAGAGAAAGGGTGTTCCCCCCCCCCCCAACAGATCAGTAATAAAGAGGAATTTGGAATAGAAATATTTTTAAGGAATCGCTGCTGTATATGATTTTTAGCAACAACAAAAAATGCAGTTACACTCATACCGACATTCTTACCATTATCTTATTTCTTATTATTATCCTTACCACTTCCTTTGATTCACTAGATGGGCAGGATTTTTTTCCTTAAAATAACTTTGCCTTTTTAAAATTTAATTATATTGAAATATCCGTGGTAGAAGGGAACACCTACACACTCAAGTCATCTGCTAACAGAAGTGAAATCCTCTTACACTTGTGTGGGAGTAATTCTAATGGGCATTGGGTTGTTGCGCATCTAAAAGGATGTTTTTTATTTGTACGTAGTTTAATGTTTCTTCGGTTTCATTAAAATAATGGCAATGCTTTCGCTGAAATATTTAAAAAAAGTTATAGCTAGTGTTTTGTCACTGCCTCATAGCGGTTAACTCATACAAACCTATTATATTTTATTCTAAACGATAAAGAACACTAGCTTTTCATGGACATTTTTACATTTTGTCTGGTTACTTACAAATATCGTTCTTGCAGAGCGTTAACTTTATAGCCTATTGTATTTTTGTTATTTTATTCCTTTCAGAAGCATTGTAAACTTTAAAAATAATTAACTAGTGGATGAAGACTTACTATTTGATTTCTTAAACAGAATATGACATTTATCCATTCTGTGAAGAGACATTCAGCTTCCTCACTGTTGTTATAATGTTACTCTACACTTAACAGCATTTCCATATTTATTACTTTATTCGAAGGGTATACAGTAGTCCATTTAATGAATAAGAAGGGCAATATTTGTTTCTTTATCCTAAATAATGCAAGAGAGAGCAAAAAACACTACAGTTGTCAAAAGAAGAGAATTTCCCTGCACTGCTGTTTAGAGGGGCGAGGGAATAATAATAATAATAATAATAATAATAATAATAATAATAATAATAATAAAAATAATGTTTTATTTTGCCTGGCAGAGTTAAGGCCATAGGGCCTTATCTTCCACTCAACCAGGAAAAAGACAAAATACATTAAAAGGAATTTACAAAAAACAATACAATAGATATCATACATAATACAAAATGTTAAAAATAAAATAATAATACAATATTGAAGTACCTATTTTAAAACATAAGACAAAAATGCGTCCAATAATATGCCGAGAAAACAAATTGAATTAAAGAATTATATTATAATTGGATGTGTGTATAATTATAATATTATACTATAATATACACAAAAATTGAAACTTAAAACTAAGAAATTAACAAATAAAAGCAATATAGGCTAAGTGCCATGAAAATCGTGTACAATATAAATTTACCTAGGCTAGATAACGAGACATTCATTCTAGTTATCAGCGAGATACTTGATTGACTTTGACCCAAAAATCTGTAGGCTCCGACTACCCCTGATGTCCGGCGGAAGGGAGTTCCAGATACGGGTGATGGCTATTGTGAATGAGGCAGAGTACAGAGATGTTTGATGGCGTGGAATTGACAGTAGACTGTTATTCTGAGATCGTGTGTCGCGGTTATGTTGGGAAGATAACAGTGAGAAACGAGAGACTAAATAATTAGGTGCAGTATTATTAAGTATCTGATAGAGTAGAGTTAGGGAGTGTAGTAGGCGTCTGTCCTTTAGTCGAAGCCAGGATAATTGCTCAAAATAATCTGAGACATGATCATATCGACGTATGTTGAATATGTGACGGACACAAGAATTCTGAACACGTTGCAGCTTACAGGATAATTCAACACTTAGGTCAGTGAACAGGACATCGCAATAGTCGAAGTGTGGCATCACAAGTGACTGCACTAACGTCTGCTTTAGTTTAGCAGGCAGGAAATTTTTCAGTCTATTTAGTGAATGCATAATAGAAAATACTTTTTTACAGATATGTTTAACTTGTGTATTCCATGTCATGTCAGAGTCAAAGTACACACCAAGATTTTTTACAGTTCTACTGTATGGAATAATTGTGTCGTTCAAGGTCACAGGCAAAAGGTCAGTGTTGTCAATAGAAGATAGCGATCTGTTTTTTCCAATCAGAATGGCTTGTGTCTTCTCTGGGTTCAAATTCAGTCCAAATTTTGTTGACCATTTACTGATAGAGTTTAGGTCGTCATTGAGCTTTGAAAGAGAGTCGTTGATTGTGTCAGGCCGAAAATGTAAATATATTTGCAGGTCGTCTGCATACAGATGATGTCGGCAATGTTTTAGTGCTGAAGAAATGTCATTTATATAGATTGCAAAAAGCAAGGGGCTTAATACAGAGCCCTGCGGCACACCTGACCTCACGAGACGCCACGAAGAAGATCGATTGTCGTGAGAAACACATTGTTGGCGTCCAGAGAGGTAAGATTGTACCCACGTGACTGCTGCATTTGATAAATGTAGTGACCTCAATTTAGCAGTTAAAAGGTCTGCGTCAACGGTGTCAAAGGCTCGCGAAAAGTCAAGTAGGGTAAGAGCAGTCACTTCACGTCGGTCCATGGCCTCACGAATATCTTCACTGATCTTAAGTAGGGCAGTGGAGGTACTGTGATTTGATCTGAAACCAGATTGTAATGGGTCAAGTAACTTATAAGTGTTTAGATACTCAGTCAGCTGCTTGTGGACAATGCGTTCGAGGGTTTTCGATAAAGTCGGAAGTATACTGATAGGTCTATAGTGCTTGGGGATGTTTGGGAGATTTACTTTAGGAAGAGGTCGGATAAGAGCATTTTTCCATTGTTGTGGGAAGGTGGATGTGATGAGAGAGGCGTTGTAAATATGGGTTAAGGTAGGCAGAATAACATCGATGATTTTGTTTAGCATTAATATATTAATGCCATCCGTGCCTTCTGCTTTCGATTTATTTTGCGAGAGTGCCTTTTTTACTTGTAAGGGCGTTACATTGGAAAAAAAGAATCTCTCATGGTGTGGAGGAAGAGGTAGGGTTGACAGGTAATTAATAGTATTTTGTTTGGTGACGTCATCTAAGGTCCTGGTTGGTATAGTAGTGAAGTATTCGTTCAAATCATTGAGAGGGATGTTAACAGCTTGGGCTTGATTTTTTTGTTTTCCTAATCCCATTGCTTTTAAGTTACTCCATAAGTCGCGTGAGGTCATAGTAGGGTCAATCAGTTTATGGCTGTGCTGGATCTTGGCGTTTCGTATCATTTGTGTAGTTTTGTTTCTTAGCTGTTTAAAGTTTGTCCAATTTTCCTCGGTTTTCTTGCGTCGAAAAGTACGGTAGGCCGCATCACGGCGAGCCATATGTTCTCGTATGGTCGAAGATAACCAAGGGGCAGAAGGTCGTGTAATTCGTCTAGTCTTTAGTGGCGCATGTCTGTCATATAACTGGAGTATCATATCATTAAAGGCTTTTAACTTTTCGTCAACAGAACGTAAATGCCAAATTGTGTGCCAAGGCTGTCGTTTAGCGTCTTCAGTCAGTTGGTTGTCGTCCATGTTTTTTAAGTCTCTATATGATATCAATTTAGATGGGCGTTTAGGGCATTGAAGTGAATATTCTATGTAAATGAGGTCATGAGCTGAGATACCAGGAACCGGCAACTGACCATGTCTTAATACTCTTTGTGGTTGAGCAGTCACGATTAAATCCAGTAAGGTCTCAGAAGTGTCAGTATGATGAGTCGGTAGAAGAGGGGAAGGTAATTGTTTACGTACAGTGACCTCCAGTTATATTCCTGACTAGGTCAAGCTGGCTGACGCGATGTAGTGTCAAATTTCACATAAGTAATGATACTCACATAAAATTTGGGATTATATATATTTTGATGCCTAGGCCTAAGCTTACACTAATTTCAATTCTTTATGGAAGATTGAACTTTTTTATTACATTTTAAGAATTTGATTTTCCAAATTTATTTGTGTACTTAATAATTCCATTAATATCTTGATTAATATGATTTTCATTATAGGTCCACTTTTTAACGTAGCCTAGAGCTACCTTAAAATTTGTGACTCAGTTATTTTAATTTGAAGAACGACAACATATTAAATAAAATATTAAAATCTACTTTCTTTCCTGCGCCACCAGAGTAAAGCACATTTAAAAAGATCACCCTTCATGTCTAAATGATTGCCGACCCCTAGTTTAAAGCCAGATTTTTGCAAGAACGTTATAAAAACTCTATTCAGTAGGTTTAAAATATAAAACAATAATTATTTAATGTTTTAAGGATAGCCTATATTCGCTTTTTGTGTTTTTCAATATAATTTGAATTGTAAGCACTTATATGATATTAAGGAAATAAAATCTCCCTGCCGAAGGTTTTATCATTTTATGCTGTTCTGTCGTAGTTTTGCCTTTAGTATGGAGTTCTCTCTGGCTCCTGCATTCAACAAAGTTCTCTCGTCTTCGTATGGTTTTCCAAAAAGTTACATTTATTAGGGCTATATGATTTACAGTTAGCCTTTTTAGTGCTATTGACGAATAAATGCGTCGTCTCAAGAATAGTATAAAAGCAAAGAATAACAATATATGTCAAGTGCAAGGATTTTTATCCGCGTGTTAGAATTTTCATTTACGAAAATGTGCTATTGCACGGAAATTTTCTCCATCGTTTTCAAACATAGTGCCCCCTGATGATTTCAGTTGGTGAATGCCTTATTACCAGCGTATAAATTTTTCTCTGCAAGGGTCAATACAATTTTAAAAATACCCAAGATCGGTACGAAGTTCACTACATTAATAATAACATTGATATGATAATAATAATAGAGCTAGGATTATCGTGAAAGGAGGTCTCCAAAGCTATGAATTATTTGCCCTTGAGCAGTAGTGGCTCGTGGCTTAATTCGAAGGTATTTCGTACAATAAAAACAAAGAAATTATTTGTAAGCAATTTGTCCCGTCAATTTGCGAGGCCTAGGGCGAAAGAAAAATGCGGGACCAATGATGTAGGTATATTAATTCTACATTCCAAAGTGAATAATTTATTTTGGGTCAACTTTTACTTTCTTGTGTCAATAATAAGAGTGATCTCACCCTAAACATTAAAAAATAGGATAATAATTAATAATAGTAATATTATAATAATAATATAATAACTCCTTCATCCTGCAACCAATGGTCATTTTATGATGAATGGACTAACAGTAGAATGATACATGGAAGAGAAAAGAGGAGAGCTCAGAGAAAACCTGCTTCGACCCCATTATGGTTTTTGACAACCACATGAACGAACCGAGATTCGATACCTGGTCCAAACGATGAGAGGTGAGTCAGCGTTAGGGGAGGCCAACATGAGGTAATTAAAGTTAATAAATATTCTTCTAGATAACAGACCTGAACTTCATTCGAAGCAATAATAACAAATGTTCTTCTATAAGAATAAAGCAGAATCATGGAAACAATGGAGGATGTTTGGAAGAGATTGATCCTTGGTGGCCTCGCCCGAACTTTGAGCATCAGACTTAGCGTGAGTTGTCAACTGCTTCTAGTCACTGACCATCACGCACAGTTCGTTTTTAATTTGTGGCCGGTGTGTTTCTCTAATGACCCCGTTCACACCGTGTGATATAGCGTGCTCAACAAAACACTGTCGTGATTAGGGTCATAACCTTACATCATTCCCTAGTAATGTTCATGCACTTTAGTTAGTCAAATTTTCATAAAGGTTCACATGTAGACACTCAAGATCTGATTTACAGCGTTAAAGTCAAAGAACATAACTAAATTGACGAGTACTTAGCCTATCATTCTTCCAAATAAACTAGGCATATTACCTAAATGGATATTGAGTCAATTAAGACGATCAGAGTGTATTTGATATAATAGTCTATCAAATATCGAAGGTGTAGAAGAACTAAAGCAGTATGAGGAGTGTAGTGAAAATATTATGCTTCAACAATACAGTGCAAAATAGGCTATTGCATGTTTGACTAATGCCATTAATGGTTATTTTTAAGAGAAAAACATACATTGTATTGGGACAAATCTTTTTCAAATACGATTTTAACGTCTTTTTTCTAAATTCAACTTAAAGTGTTTACGATATATCACTTCTAGTGTACCCTGGTCATCCCCCTTCGTAAGGGTGAAAAATTGTTTTGTCAAGATTTTTAGCCTTACCCGAGAAACATCACTTCAATTTTAGTCCGCCTGACGTTCTTCTGGAGTTGAGAATGACGCCCCAGTTCTTGCGAACTTAAGGGGGGGGGGGGAGACATACAGCTTTCGATGAAATTCATTGGTGAGAAATATGTGAATTTCATTATTTTTTTCCTCAGCAATGAATTGCCCTACAGTCTTGCAATCTGACATACTCTTTATTGACTATTTCTACAATAGCATACTATTTTCAAAATTAATCAAACTGATACAGTTACGGGTAGTTATCGTTTCAAAATGGCTGCCACGTTTCATGGACTGAACAGCCGTTTCCGTGATAACTTCCACAAATATAGATATTTCAGAGTGATTATTTTTCTGTATGTTTGTTAATATCATGTGAACAACATAATCTAGGATCTTTGAAATATCTTCAGTATATGTATTTTTAAAAAAAAATATATATATTTTAACGAAAAAGAACATTTAAAAAATACTTATACTGAAGATATTTCAAAGATCCTAGATTATGTTGTTCACATGATATTAACAAACACACAGAAAAATAATCACTCAGAAATATCTATATTTGTGGAAGTTATGAGGGAAACGGCTGTTCAGTGCATGAAACGTGGCAACCATTTTGAAACGATAACTACCCGTAACTGTAACAGTTTGATTAATTTTGAAAATAGTATGCAATTGTAGAAATAGTCAATAGGAGTATGTCAGGTTGCAAGAATGTAGAGCAAATCATTGCTGAGAAAAAAATAATGAAATTCACCTATTTCTCACCAGTGAATTTCATCAAAAGCTGTATGTTCCCCCTTAAAGCTTTTCCGGTGTACCGTTATGTTAGAGCAGACCTATCGAGCAGTACTCCGGAGGTGTGAAGTCATTCTCCTACTTTCCTTCCCTTGGTGGCCTCCAAAGCATGGCGATTGGTTCAGTTGCGTTTGGAGGTTACGAGGGAAGCAGAGGAATAATTACACACCTTCGGAGTACTGTTCGACAGGCCTGGGTAGAACGTTGGGAAATATGTCTTCCAGCATCGGCTACTTCCTCACGATTTTCCATGGGTAAGGCTATAACACTAAAAAGTATTTTTCACCCGTGCAAAGGACCATGGACGTACGATGAAATTTTCTTCGGGAGGGGTTCAATGTAATGTCGTCTCAGCTTTATGTCCTTGTGCACATTGCAATTTTTTACTTTTTTAAAACTAACTAAACAGTTGTATTGTGTACTTAAAACACGATGATTAATCTGTAGCAAAGTATTTGAGGCTGTTTTTCTTTAGGTTTCTCGTTTGAACTAGAGACTAATAAATAAAAACTTTCTACTGACAGTATTCAAGAATTTCATGATTTCCAATGAGGGTGCGTAATAGATATTTTTAGTACCACCTTTTACCCTTAATTACATTAATGATAAAAGTTACATATTTTCATTAATGATAAATATAATTGAGGGTATAAGGTGGTACTAAAAATATCTATTTCTACTGACAAATTATCATAATACTGTGTGGTGTATAGGGCACGTTTTCAAAGTCATCTAAAAATTCACCGGTGGAAAAGTCCCAGTAATTCCTATTACGTCATGATGATTTTGTGTTGAGCTCCTGATTACTGTTGATTTTACGACAAGGTTGATAGATTTCGGCGAGTATCTGAGTTGCATCTAATAATTATTGTTTCATGGATTTGCAAGAAGACGAAGTTTTCAAATTTTGCAGGAATTAATATGAAATTCAATTGAATTCTGATATCCAAACGATCACACCACAATTCCGAAAGGAAGGGAGTTTTATTTACTAGTAATACATCACTGTTGTTAAGCTGAAGAACTATCAACACCAAGCCATTTTGAAATTATAATTTTAAATAAATTACGGTTAATTAAAAATAATGCTTCGATATTTACGAAATTGTTAAAATATGTAACAAGCGAACCAGTGCAATTTTATTTTCTTACATGAAGTTATAATCTTAAAAATATTGCAGATATTTCGGGAGGGGTTTCAACCCCCTGAACCCCCCCATACCGTACGCCCATGCAAAGGACTGGTAACCAGTTAGTACATATTATTTAAAATCATCTTCATGAAAAATTAACTAAATTTTGAAGGCGCGTTCCGACTATAACTTTTTAATTACAGAAGGTTCGGAACATGAATATAAATTCTGCACATAAATATCCTGTTGCTTCATAAATTCTGAAAAATTATCGCCTTTGTGAAGAGTGTGAGTAGCTGAACGTAAGCAAACACTCTTTTCTTGGAGAAGTTCATTAATGCAAGGTCGCTATAATTTTTCTTTGTGAAGTAACAGAATCCGCGAGAAAGCAGTACTGGTAACATTCATCTTCGTGAAACTCGAAACTGAAGGAGCTCCCTAATGGATATCTCCATGAGCATTTGTGTAATAATGTCTGGTAGACTATAGGCTATTCTATCTTTTTATTATTAATATTTAGACTGATAGTGGTGTTGAAAATATCTAGGTGAAGAAGGAAACATATAGCCTACATATTTTAAAATTAATTATATAGCAGTTTTATTTATCTTAAATTAATTTCAACCTCTCTTTCAATTTCAGAGATATAGTAGAACTTATATTATTCGAGCTAATGTGAACTAGAGTTTTCGAAGTCTGCTTGGATGGCGCAAGGAGTATGAAGCTGGCTTTCGGTGCTCAAGGTCGCGGCATCGATCCTTGACAAAGTCGATTTGTGCATAAATGTGATAGGTTCCTGTCTGGCAGGCATATTAAAGAACTCTTGCGGATCTATATTCCGGCACACCGGTGACAATCATAGGCATAGTTTGCAGTACATCTCCATCGTTAAGTAACCGTATAATCAACCAATCATTAACTGAAAAGTTAGATAATATGGGTACTTACTGGTTATTTTGTTGTTCCATACCTATATGCCTAACGAACATGCTAGTGCTAATACCTGGATTCTTGCTTACTCCATGTAAAATTAATTAGGTACTTAAAAACAGTTGAATTCTGTTAATTGTCAAGAACAGTTGAAGCCAGTAAAGGCTTGACAAGAAGCCTAAAAAATCCTCACGCTTTTCACACTAACTGTAACCTATTTCTTTAAATTTTTTATAAATAATATTTTAGATCTTTTGTCAACATAGAAAAAACATGGTTCACAAAACAGGTAATTCCTGTCATGCTATGGAGACCCTTAGAGGTGAAGGCCCCAAGTAATATTCGGCACATGAAAGTGGTAAGATTGTCAACAGCTCTTATTCGCTATTTCGTTGTTGTTGTTGTAAACTTTGGATATTCCATGAACAGTATACTCAAGGTAGTAACTGAACCCACCATTGAGAGTTTACTTGCATAAGCCTAGTACTGAAGTTTCTTAAGGAATTTACCTCGTAGGAGGCTATATTTGAATGTAGTTTCTTATTTTCGAAGTTGTAGTTTTTTTATTATGAACTTTAAAACAATTAGGTGACATTATAAAATTATTAATGTATATTTTTAAACTTAATTCTTTGTAGTAACCATAATTATTGTTGGAAGCTTTTACTTCTTATACAATATAGTTGAACCCCGGACACTTAATCGAACTAACAGAGGGTTCATATTATCCACATAGTTCTACGTACAAAAATGTTTAATTGTAGTAATGAATAATGTTATGTTAGTTATACTACATATGCTTTTTCTAAAGTAGAAATGTCGGTATTGAAAACAGCAAATAGTTATTTATGGTACAATGGTTAAAATAAGGATTTCATTTTGCGATAGGCTAGGTATGTTTGCGGAACGAGTCCATTAAGGCAAGTGAAACAATCCTACGAGCAAAATAAAACCATTTTACCTCGAGTATCATACGCTATTTTTTGGACAATTGTCAATATTTATAGACAAATTATACATTACTAGGCCTAATGAACTTACATTCTTTCTACGTATTTCGTACCTATAATGCTCAGCGCGGTTGTGATGGTCATTTGTTTCTTCCTAGCATCAGTTACTACATCTTCATGCAGAATTCAGATCGATCTGAATGTTCCAGTACGATCCAATACCATCCCGCTTTCATGCAAAACTTTTGATCCGATATTGAAAACAACATTTCCGGGAGAATCCACATAATGCATTACCCCACGTTCCACGACCAATGAAACCCTTCTCGCCATACACGAGAACATCGGGAGGACATGGAGGACCAAAGAATTGTTTGATTAGCGTCCTATTGAGATTGTACTGAATACTAGGTTGTGTTTTCATTGCTTTGCATACGATCTCGGTCCGATCCGATCCTATTTTTGAGGGGGATTGAACTTGAGACTCAAATATATCTGAATTCCCGTTTTCATGACAGTTTCAATAGGGAAAGCGTATTCAGATCGATCTGAATTTTGCATGAAAACGTAGGCTAAGATGTGATTTGTTATAGGCCTATTGTTTGGATTTGCAACAATTGACTTATAGGGAGAATTTGTGAAACAATTTTCTTCTTTTTTCTACAGAATTTCTATAGGCTTTAGTCCTTACCAACCTAAACAGAAATGTTAACTCTACAATTATTACAATTTGAAATAGCATTTGCTTGTGCGGTGGAAGTAGGAATATAATCGAGTACATGACTCCTTATATATTTTCTGGATTTACAACAGTTGACCTTCGACTGAAAAAAAAAGATCTTGCTTATTCTATCCTCTGCTGATGTGAAAAAATAGAATAGTACTTATTTAGTTAAAGTTCCATTATAGTTTAACGACAAAATAGTTCCTTTTCTGAGAAAAGTACTTTCCTGGAAAAAATATGGTACTGGAAGATTTTATTTTTGTTTCTACAGAAGGAGTAAGCTATTAACTTTGCAAAATAATCGTGGTATAGCCTAAGATAGAACGAGTGGTATAGTGTCCAAGCCATAATATTATTGTATCTTAGATCTTAATGAGCACAGAAGAAAATGACAAAAAATAACTATTTGTTGTAGTTATAATTATTTCCTAGTACTGGCCATGTACAGAATATGTCGAGACAAGGATGCTAATGCATCCATATCACATAGGCTACTGAACCGTAAATCTGATATAAATTCACTTCGCGAATGTGAGTCAAGAAAAATACATATTTGCTACTGGATCAGTGCATAAGTTACAAAAGTAGATACAGTCATGGTGGTCTATTCAAAGTAATGTTTATGAGATTATACCCTCCGGTGTTTATTTTGCATATCCTGTGCTGCCCCATTCTCATGCTTTCATTACCTTGCCATCTGGAGCAACATAAACGTTTTATGTGAAGCGTTATTTCTGAGATTAAATCTCTTATATTTCATTTCATTGTTAGTAAAAGTCTTTCTACAGAAACTTCAGTAGAATTTATCTGTGGTTACTTGTAGATTAATTTATGTAATAATTACTGGATTATTGTATTATTTAGTCGTAAAATGAAAACAATCTTGCTAGTAATTAATAATTTTAAAATTTATACGAAATAAATTTATCAAATTAAAAATACGTAAACGAAAAGTGTCCCAGAAAGAATTTATATTGGTAATAATAATAAATAATTATCATAATACCATCAGTCACATCCTTGTGGGTAGCAAAGGAGTTGGTTGCCGAAAGCTTGAGTGGGACAATTTTGACTCGGATGGAATCCCGAGAATTCAGTAATAGACTATGGCGATATAACATGCATCGTATGAATACCAAACGTGAATTAAACACTTAACTTAAAATCATATACGAATAGATACACTTATCTTAAATCATATATGAATAACACACTTATCTTAAGTTATGTACTATATATATATATATATATATATATATAAATATATATATTGTAACAAGGGCTCGTCGGGGTTCAAAATGAGAACACCGAGTTTATAATTGAAGGATGGAGGTTTCTTTATTTCCTACAACAATTGCCAATACAGCCAGAAAACTCCAGACTATTTGCCAGTTCACTGTCCTGTTCAGTGCTCACTCTCACTGTGCTCAGTCCTAATTACAGCACTGTTCCAGTCCAATCCAGATCATCCCACGTCGCGTCGGTCAACTCCACAGTCCTCGCTGCCGCTGTGCGATCCACCCGTCGCGCCGAGTTCCCCGGGACGGCACTGCCTCAGCCCAGATCAGCTCACCAGCTCTTCCGTTCACCCTTCCCTCCGGTCACTAGTTCCCCGTTGACTAGCTATTCCGCTCTCGGGTCCCTCCGGTCACTGGCTCCTCAGCTTCCCAAGACACACTCACTTGAGGCCGCGCTGATCAGTCCTCTCCGTCCAGCTCACCCTCTGATGCTGACGCTCGCCGCTACTCACGGACTGCCTCTCTGACTGTTCCCTCGTTGACCCTCCGGCTCTTCACGGACTGCCTCTCCTCTGATGTACTGACTCTTCACTGTACTGAACTCTCCTTGACTGACTGTTAATCTCATTCGTTGACTGACTGAACTCTTCACCCTGACTGCCGCTCCATCACTGACTCGCCGCTCGCTCGCGGCCCTATATATAGGGCCGACGAATATTCCAGACCCGGTCTCTCGAAAGCTCTCCGCCCGCGCATTGTCTAGAATGTCCGCGCGGGGCGAAGTCACAGCCCTAGCGCGTGGCTCCACCTCTGGCCCCTCCCACGGGCGCGCACCGTCACTCACCGCGCCGCCGTGCCAGGGAGTAGGCCGCACCCGTCGGCGCGCGGCTCCAATCAGCAATAAGAGGGCCGTCCCTTTCTGGATTTATCTAACTCTAGTTCTTTCGGCCCGAGTCCTTCTTCTATCAGCTTCTAGGCTTTTCTGGCTTTGTCACATTGCCCCCTCCTTAAGGGCCTTCGTCCCGAAGTGCCCCATGATATGCCGCCAGACTGTCCAGGTGAACTACCAGCATTTTCACTCTTGGCTGTCGTTGGATGCGGTAGACTTCTGGCCACTTGGTGAACTAATTCATGGCCAACAACAGGTGCCGATTTCCGTCATCAGTAATGGAACATGGGCCTGCCACGTTGTATTGCCTCATGGCCCCACGGCTGCAAGTTCTAGGCCCTCTGCTGGCAGCACAGGTGTCGCGTTGTTCACGCCGCCTCTCGGCGTCACTCCATTGGCGCAACCAGTAGAACATTCTCCGCAGTTTGTCGAGGATCCGGTTCGCTCCCGAGTGGTCACCTGTTGCTCCTGCGTGGACTTCCTCCAGGACCTCCTTGACTCCGGCTCTTGGAAGGACTAGGTGTTCCGCAGTCGCCTTCTCATCCGCAGACTCCCAGCTCCCTTTCAGGCCCCCGTCCCTGACCACTAGGGCGTCCTCCTGGGCCCCACAGCCCTCGTAGATGGCGTTGCGACTGGCTACCTCTTGCCACGTCGGTCCCATACCTGACATGACGTCCCGCGGTGCCCGTCCTACGTCCACGTCGTCCCGCGATGTCTCTCCTACATCCACGTCGTCCCGCGGTGCCTGTCCTTCGTCCACGTCGTCACCCAGCGTCTCTCCGGCGTCCACGTCGTCCCGCGGTTCAGGTCCTACGTCAACGCCGTCCCGCGGTGTCTGTGCTACGTCCACGCCGTCCCGCTCTTGTTCACTCAGGGCGTGATCTTCCCCTTCGGTAGCCGGTGGTACGGTGATGGCCATGTCCTCCTCCTGCTCTTCCTTATCTTCCATCTTGGCCTCTCTCTCTGGTTCACTTTCCACGGCCACCAGTCCGCTGCCCGGTTCATGTGATCTTTCCTTGGCCGGTGTCAGTTCCTGCTCGAGTTCTTCCTTAGGGCTTAACTGCCGGTTCTTCACTTCACTTGTAAATTCTCTTATGGCCTCTATCCTTTCGGTGTGGCGCTTGTCCATTATCTCGCTCAGTCGGTCATATCGCTGGTCCATTATCTCGCTCAGTCGGTCGTATCGCTGGTTCATTTATCGCCTGATCTGGTCTTTCAGGTCGTTCAGTCGGTCATTTTGCTGGTCCATTTTCTCTGTCATCTGCTGAAGAAATGATTTGAACATGTCCTCCATCTTGTCTTCCTTCAATTATATCCCACTTCTGACACCAGTGTAACAAGGGCTCGTCGGGGTTCAAAATGAGAACACCGAGTTTATAATTGAAGGATGGAGGTTTCTTTATTTCCTACAACAATTGCCAATACAGCCAGAAAACTCCAGACTATTTGCCAGTTCACTGTCCTGTTCAGTGCTCACTCTCACTGTGCTCAGTCCTAATTACAGCACTGTTCCAGTCCAATCCAGATCATCCCACGTCGCGTCGGTCAACTCCACAGTCCTCGCTGCCGCTGTGCGATCCACCCGTCGCGCCGAGTTCCCCGGGACGGCACTGCCTCAGCCCAGATCAGCTCACCAGCTCTTCCGTTCACCCTTCCCTCCGGTCACTAGTTCCCCGTTGACTAGCTATTCCGCTCTCGGGTCCCTCCGGTCACTGGCTCCTCAGCTTCCCAAGACACACTCACTTGAGGCCGCGCTGATCAGTCCTCTCCGTCCAGCTCACCCTCTGACGCTGACGCTCGCCGATACTCACGGACTGCCTCTCTGACTGTTCCCTCGTTGACCCTCCGGCTCTTCACGGACTGCCTCTCCTCTGATGTACTGACTCTTCACTGTACTGAACTCTCCTTGACTGACTGTTAATCTCATTCGTTGACTGACTGAACTCTTCACCCTGACTGCCGCTCCATCACTGACTCGCCGCTCGCTCGCGGCCCTATATATAGGGCCGACGAATATTCCAGACCCGGTCTCTCGAAAGCTCTCCGCCCGCGCATTGTCTAGAATGTCCGCGCGGGGCGAAGTCACAGCCCTAGCGCGTGGCTCCACCTCTGGCCCCTCCCACGGGCGCGCACCGTCACTCACCGCGCCGCCGTGCCAGGGAGTAGGCCGCACCCGTCGGCGCGCGGCTCCAATCAGCAATAAGAGGGCCGTCCCTTTCTGGATTTATCTAACTCTAGTTCTTTCGGCCCGAGTCCTTCTTCTATCAGCTTCTAGGCTTTTCTGGCTTTGTCACAATATATATATATATAACTTATTTTTGGACTCTCCCTCGTGTGTGTGTGTATATATATATATATATATATACACACACACACACGAGGGAGAGTCCAAAAATAAGTTTCCCCTTTATTTTCCCCAGAATATCGAACAGCAATGGGGGAAACAAGACATCGGTTGAACGCGAAAGACACCCATACACCATTGGGTATCGTTCGACCGCGATCCAGCAGTTGGCGCAAAGCGGAGAAGAACCTCTCAGTCTGCTTCCGGTGGCTATGGAGAGAAGGTGCGTTTTGACGTCGTGGACAAAGAAGGAAGTGAGAGCGGTTGTCTGCTATGAATGGGCACGGGTTGAATCGGGAGCAGAAATCCATAATCGCCTCGTGGAAGTCTATGGGCCAGATGTTATGTCGAAACAATGGTGCGGAGATGGTACCGCCAATTCAGTGAGGGGCGTCAGCAAGGGGCTGGACACACCGAGACCTGGACGGACGTGCACGGCCACTACAGACGAAATTGTCAGGATGGTGGATGACATGATTAAAGTGAAGCGGCGTATCACCATCGATGAAGTAGCGGAAGAACCTGGAATCGGACGCTTCTTCCATATGCAGAGCCATGCTTTTTTCCTGGGGGGGCCTTTTGAAGCTTCTAAAGCTTATGACAAATGTCTCAATGTACGTGGTAATTATGTGGAAAAATAAAGGTAGGCGACATCTTATCTTTAATGTCTCATTATGTTTTTTGTCTTTCATCCACAGTCACCAGGGGAAACTTATTTTCGGACTCACCCTCGTGTACTTACTATATAATACTTACTGTAGATCCAATCATAGATACAGGTTTTTTTCGAACTTTTCTGATATTGGGTAGTCTGTAACGGGGTGTAGGCCTACTAAATCCCATGAAGACATATAGTATCTGATGGGGTCTGCAATGAAGGCAGCCATCAATAACGACCACGGTACACTGACCACATTTCCACATCCTGCCTTCTGTCAATGATGTCAAAAGACAAAAGTATGTGATTTTATAAGCGTGCTGCCATCACCCATTGTAAAAACAACACAGGAAATTACTCCCAATTATAAAAATGTCGATCAACTAAAAATACGCGTTAAATGTGTAATATTTGTATTGTAAAATATTTCAGCAATATAATCTTAATTTATACCTAGACGTAGGTGGAAGGACAATATTAGGATTGATTTAAGGGAAGTAGGATTTGCGAGGGATGATTGGATAGAGTTAACACAGAATAGGGTTAAATGGCGGGCTCAGGTAAGCGCGGCAATGAACCTCGGGATTCCATAAAATAGATAATATTCCTTTAGCTTCCTGAGGAATTATCTATTGCCATTGAGTAAGTAAGTATAATCTTAATTTAATAAACTGGGCAACGCGCGAAGTGCAAGTGCTGTTTTAAAAACAATGTCTCGGCGAAGATTTCAAATTGTCAAATCGCCGTTCTCCAATTGGGAAGTCCTTCTATAGCCTTAACGCAAAACATGGAGTACTCAAAACTTGATCTCTCTTTGGAAGTCTAAACCAATCTTACATTTAAAATCCTTGAAATATCTCAATCACATTAATTATACGAAGTGAATTACACTAAAATATGATACATTACTCGAATTACTTAAAAATCAACGTTGAATTGGTGGAATCACGATTATTGGAGATAAATGTAGACTGGGCCTATTCCACTTGCAATTTCACTATAATCTTTTGACATATAAATTAGAAACCTCAAAACAGTACGTAAAAGCAGAGATAGGCCTATCAGACAAGTAGAGTAATGCAGTATAGAATAATTGTGTTTTTTTTATATTTTTGTCATAATCTTTTTTTTAAGGATAACACGAAACCGATAAGTAGTTTCCTAATTCTGTAGGTTCCATAGAAATTTCAACAAATATGGTCGATATTTATTGTGGAAAAATGAACCTGAATGCTTGAAAAACAAACTCTTTCGACAAATGGGAGTAAAAAAATAAAATGATTTTCTGGATTGGTTTCCTTGAAGCACACCATAAATGTCTTCAGTAAATAACATTTAAATATTCATCATTACTACTGAACAGCAACTAATCTATAAACTTAAATAGCAACAATGATAATAATAATAACAATAATAATAATATTACCGTATAAGTTAAGAGTGCCACGCCCCGTCTCAGCTGAAGTACCTGTGTATTAAATCCATCGTTTTCGACTTACTATTTTTCTAGTAGAGTGACCCCTTAAGTGCTAAGATTGTGGAATTCATACTCTACGAAATATCGCATCGTCAACGCAAGTGTGTTTCGTCACCTAGGGGGTTTGTTTTCATACCAGTGACAGACAGGTAACCGGAAGGGCGATCTGCCAGTTGGCTCTTGCCAATCGGAGACTGTTACACTAATTATCTAATTAACTGTAGACTTATTCACAAAACGTGAAGTTTGTTTTATTTCATTTATTTAGTTCAATCTATGTAAATAAAAATCAATTGCCACATGTATGTCGCAGCATCACTTGAGAACGGCTCGACCGATTTGACTGATTTTTTTTTTCGTAATTGTCAGGACAAGGTTTGTATGAAAGAAATTTTTTGGAAAATACACGGAAAAAGTCGGAAATGTGAAATGAGGCACAGTTTGAGAGTTCTGCTGTCACATGTTCACATAACCAAAAAATCTACATTTCTTGACCAATTTGCACGAAATTTTGCAAACATACCCAGTTAGGTAAGCCCGGGAAGTAACACGGTCAAAATTAAAATTCAAACAAGCCACCCCTTCCCTTTAAAATTTATATAATTTATGTAAATATTATACTGAAAAAATGAAATGCAATTCATTTAACATGACAACAGTGTATTGTTTACAGTGTTCACATAGTGCTTTGGGAACTATATAGGCCTAATAATGGGCTTTAACAAATTCTGATGATATCGATGTAAATAATACATTAGTGAAAATAATTCTTGAAGGATGAAATCCACGAAAATAAAGCACAATGAGCAGAAGTCACATAACTTTATCTACCCTCGACATGGAAAATATTTTCTCACTTCACATTTTGATGTAGAATAAGCTTAAGTGTGTGCCAGTGAATATGCTATATAAGAAGTCGGTAAAAAATTTCCATCCACTGATACGTCACTCATAGCTCTAGGCTTTGTATAGGGATGTTTATCATAGGACCTAAACATCCAAAGAAAAAGACAAAATAGGATGGAATATTTTCAGTCCTATGCCAGCAGTATATTATGTCCCAGGTTTGGGGGAGGAAAGTATAAAAGTGATAGTGAAGTTTTATTTTAATTTCAGCTCCGAAACGGTTGTATGATAACATGAGAGTGAGAAATAAAATTTTCCATAAAGACAATACAATCTTATGTAATCGGAATTTATGTTTCTTCTTATTTGAACCTATCCCAGGCAACGGAATGCAACATTCGACATCCTCTATGAGCCATAAAAAGCTATATCTAGCGTTTTCTGAGGGAATAGTTTGAATGTGATAAGTCGTTCTTCCTCATTTCAGGTTCTATGTACATATTATACAAGGCCCTAGAGTTTGAAAATCGAAAGTCCTTCATAAGTTAATTTCAAATTACAAAATAAAAACCCAGCGACGCCGGGCCTTTTAAGCATATATATGTATATATATATATATGCTCATTTATCTTCATTAAATACGATTGATAGTCCTTTCACGGAGAACTACGGAAATAATATAGATGTCGGACAGAACAATAAGAATTATTTGCATCGGTGTGGCACGTACAAGCGATAGAGATTAGCATAGACACGGCATGCATGAGGATACTGACGCACATTAATACATATTTTATTTAGAAACGCACGTCACAGTCAGGTACTTAAATCCTATATTGCACACGCATTTGGCGAATCTTGGCAAAATATTCTTCCATCTCAATAGATGTTTTACACAGTACCGTAATAATGGGCGATGACTTGGAATATCTTAACCTAAGCAATCGGACTAGGCTACGTTATTTATTCCACGACTCGATTCATCGTCAAGTTCTTGACCCTGAAAATACCAATTGTCATGTATTGTTCAATGACTGAGTGAATGTTTAAAATTTTCCATAGGTAAAAGTTAGTCTACCGTAAATTTATTATGTCATATTATGTAGCCTACAGGCAGGGGGAAAAAACGGACCTACTAAAATATCTAAGTTGCCGATATGAGCCACTGCGCTTGCCTAGTGGGTTCTAGGCATGCACAGTGGCTCATATCGGCAACTTAGATATTTTAGATATTACATTATCTAAGTTGCCGATATGAGCTACTGCGCATGCCTAGAACCCACTAGGCAAGCGCATTGGCTCATATCGGCAACTTAGATATTTTAGTAGGTCCGACTAGGCAAGCGCAGTGGCTCATATCGGCAGCTTAGATATTTTAGTAGATCCGCTTTTTTCCCCTACCTGTATCTAATCAATTCATTATTCTACCACTTCTAAGGCAATCGGAAAATGTACTAGGCTTAATACTTTACCCTTCACAAAGTGGTACAACTCAATAAAACCAGTAAATTCTTAAAATATGTAACTGATTCAAGTATTACAGACGCGTTTACATATGAGTCCCTTTATATTCATACTTATCATCATTATTGTGAAATGTAATATCACTATAATAATTTCATAAAAATTAATTAACAAAGATATAAATTATTGAAATAACTAAATCTGACTGTTGTACTAACTTTATGAATCTTGCCTAAAATTCCCCGTTACCTCTTCCAATTATCTCCATTGTCCACCCTCGTCTTACTATATAATCTGTAGTTTGCAAGTTTGCATTTTTAGGTCCTTAGAAGCTATAATTATCCAACAATGTAAATTATTATTGTTATTATTATAATAAAAGAACTTTAATTAACTTTCCAGTAAGAATATTCATTTTCAAAACTTTAGCCTATAAATGAATTATTATTCGAAAGTGGACCTATAAATTATTAGATTATAGTTGCAATATTGTTTGTATGTGGCTACTTGGAGCTCTGCTTCAGATGTGTATATTATAGCTATACATTACATAGCATTTTCAGGACCCAGTGCCGGTAACCTAATTTACCCCATCACTTATGGCATACTTCAGTCATTATATCAAACCTAAGCTCAGTATCCCGGAATTAAGTAGGCCTACCATTCGACTAGTAGCGCCTGCTAAATGTTTAGTTAGGCCTACCAAAGGAAATAGGAACACGCATAACGAGTATTGCCAACTTGTGAGAACTGCCAGATGAAAATCAAGAACATCTTACATGATCATACATGAGATCAACAAGGAAGTGCACCAAGAAAAAATATTAATGCGTTAAGTTTGGTACATTTGGATACTAGTTTTTGGAACAGAGTTTTTATTTAATTATTATTCAATGTAAGTTTTTCAAGTTTTTCCTCTTCTAGAAAAAATCTGATGTGAAATCACATACCTTCTTCTGCCCAAATGAAAGTTATTCACTCAGTAAAATATAATTATTATGTATGACTTCTTTTCATGTAAACTGGTTTTAAAAATGAAAATGTCCCAGCGCATAAGAGCTGTTTTCGAGAAAATCGAGACAAACCATATTTTCTTAATGTAAACTCCTCTTAAAAATAAGAGAAAGTCGTCGCCAGTCTTCGTGTCACATCTCCAAAAGGTACTGCAATACAAAATCTTGTTTTCGTATGACTTGCCGTTACAAGAGGCCGTATTGCAAAGAACGCGTATTCAGAGTGGGTGCCTTATAACTACCCTTCAGAGAATTTTTAAAAAAGTTTCTAATAAAAGTTTTAGCCTTTAAGTAACTCATGTGCAAAATTTAAAGAAAATCGTCAGAGCCGTCTTCAAGAAAAACGCGAAAAACGAAAATGTATTCATGTCAATTTCCCTTAAAAATAAGAAACTTGTCTCCAATCTTATCTTCAGTCGAAAACAATACTTGCTCTACTGTAGGCCTAGTATCTGTGGTACAGGCAGAGGAAGTAAAAAATCTGTGCGACACATTTTGTATGAAATATATGTTAGAATCGTCTCATTTGTTCTAACTTTTCCTCTATTCTGTTAAAATACACTTTCCACATGAGTACCGAATATACTATAGGCCATTATGATTATAAGCTAAGAGATTTGATTAATCTGTAATATTTCGCATCCAGTTTCCTTTTAGTAACCTATGGGAACTGTATTGAATGAAGTACATGCCCTCTCCGACCTGTTTTGTAACCTTATTGACATAGGCTGGATTTCAATGAAGCACATCGTTTAATTAAGGCAAACTAAAGAGTTGGCTTCAAAGCTACACTTCCCATTTAACGCAACGGAAATTATGCACAGATTGGAAGGTTCCGACAATACCACTGCTCCCGTTCAGCATGGTACATCATTTCAAAACCGGTTCACTCAAAATGCGGAAATAATTTAGTAATCGCAAATATCAATGCATTATCACTTTGTTCTGGTGTCACGTAATGGGGGTTTGTTTTGTTTACTACTTGGCATGCAGGGTCATACTGTTACATCGATTAAACCCTTTAAAGGGTGAGTAACCTTCACACTCCTCAAACAAATGAGAAGTTTTCGAGTTACCTCACTATCATGTTTTTGTCACTTCCCGTCTATCGCAAAAAACGAGAACTTACTAAAAGCTGATCACTGAAAAGGAGTAATTTGTTTTACAAGGTATTCTAAAAACTAAAAAAATTGACATTTTAATTTTGGTCGAACAAAAACAGTCATAAGCATATTTTCTATAATGGCAACCTTAAGATATACGCAAGAAAAAATTAACTCTCTAAGCTTGTTTTATAATCATACTCGCGTTTTAATGAATGCCATTATTGACTCGTTGCATGATATAGGCACAAATTTCACTTTATGACAGTGTTTACCTGGTATTATTTAGTAGCAAGAGTGGTGCTCGCGGCTTCGCCCACGATAATTATTTGACGATTAAAACGTAAGATCAAAACAATTAAAAGATTATATTTATTAACACACACAGATCATTCATACACTAACCGATTATTAATTATAATGAAGCAGCTAAACATCTGGCTTTGGAGTGCATTCCACGAACAGAAAGCACCACTCGGAAAAAAAGACCTCAGATTCGAGTTTCCAACACCAGAAAACCCCTGCACAGTGAGTTCCGTCCAAATCGATCAATGTTTGCCCTACATTCATTATCCCTCTTCCGTCTATGTTGATAAGTTCATATGTCTGCTTGCCTTGACATTAGAAACAAACGAATTTAGACCAGGGTGAGCTCACAGAATCAAAACGATCGATAATTCCATGCGATATATTGAAAAATCGCGATTTTGATATTTCCAAGTTATGACTAAAAAGGCAAAGCCACCTGCAATGGATATGACAATTGAAATGAATTACCGAAAACTCATGCTTCGATAGTGCAAAAAATTTACGTTTTCTGCCAATTTTTCACTCATAACTCGCGAACGAAAACGAAAATTAAAAATCTGGCTTCGACGGCCACCATTCAGTCCGTCTGTGTTTAAAATTTCAGATCTCTGCGTGCAGTAGATATCGCTGGGCATCGCGCACATCACTTCCTGTTATTATTATACCAGCAGCTGCCCGCTGCTTCGCCCACGATAATTAATTCGAAGATTAAAAATTAAGAGCAAAATAAATAAAAATCTAATCATTCATAAACTAATTATGAATAATTAATTAGCTAAAAATCCGACTTTGGAATGCATTCCACGATTAGAAAGCGCCACCTGGGAAAAACGAGTTCAGATTCCAGTTCTCTGGTCCAGAAAACACCTGCGTAGTGAGTTACGTCCAAATCGATCAATGTTTTCCCATTAAGGCCTATATTCATTATCCCCTTTGGTTTACGTTGCAAATTCCAGATGTCTGCGGGCCTTGACATTGTAAACAAATGAATCGACCAGGGTGGGCGATCGATATTTCCGTGTGATGTGTTGAAAAATTCTCGATGCTCTTATTTTCGAGTAATGACAAAAAAAAAGCACCTGCTATTGATTTGACAAATGAAATGTAATACCAAAAATTGATGCTTTGATTGCGCTAAAATCCACATTTCCTGCCAGTTTTTCACTCATAATTCGTGAGCAAAAGCGAACATTCAAAATCCGACTTCGAGGTGCATTCGGTCACCCTTCAGTCCATCTGTGTTTAAATTTCCGATCTGTACGTGCAGTAGATTTAGCTGGGAATCGCGCACAGACAGACAAACACTTCCTCTTGTTACTATAGAAAGTGGAAGGAAAAGCTGATAGAGAGATGCTCTTTCACGTATGCCCTACTTGTAACCAGTGGGGCATGTTTACTGGAAAACGGCCGTAGTATAACTGTACAAACATTAAAATCTTATTCCTTCGGTAGAAACAACACAAATTAACATTATAATGTTTGTTCTAAGTGAATACTTTTATTTTTAAAAGTTGTGCCCATACTTTTACTGTGCTTTAGTCAATAAGTATTGTCCATCAGTGGCGTAGCGTGAGGGTAGACTTTGAGACTGAGTCTACCTAAATAAATTGCTATGAAAAGTGGAATCATAAAGAAATAAAAGCATCGTCAACCAAATTATTAATCAGTATAAACCCATTAGTACTATCAGTAAAATATTTTTCGCCGCTGCATACCCCACTTCCTAAAGTTATTGTGCGTCAACTTGTGTTGCCACGTGCTTAGGCAGACTCGAAATCTCATGATGCGGCAGCGGAAGCGAGTTGAGACTGGATGGTGGTCAGCCAAGTTACAGTCTCATTCAAGTGCGAGTTATATGACTTTTCCCACTAAATGTTAACCTACATTGTTGAGAGAAGGCAGGCAAATTCCTTGCTTAAGAGCGACATATGGCACCACCACAGAGACTATACTAGTTCCAACTAAAGAATAAAGTAGATGTAAACAAAACCACGTGACATGATGGGTTCTGATTGGCAGTTGGACGCACAACCTCTTCAGGCTCTTGCTTGTCGTCTTCTTCCGAGTATTAATGTAGTTTCTTCAAAACATAAAAAGTAAGTAATGTATTTGATGTAGGACTAAATTAAGCACGTTTCTCAAGTTTGTTGCAACACTTTCTATGAGATTTAAGCAATACCAATATTATTTTTTTGATATTATCTGTTGAATCACGGCCTCCTTTAATGTACAATAAAGGAGGCCATGGTTGAATGTAATGCGACGCGCATGCCTGAGACAACAAAGGTATGAAAAAATAACACAGTCACTTGTCATGTATTCTTCGAAGACAGATAACGTTTAATTCATACGGTGAAAACAAGCTTACTACAGCTATTATATAATGAAATACAGCAACAAAGTTCAATGGCTGAAGCTAATCAGGCCTCACCACCTCGTGTTGTCTAGCACAAGCGGGGAAAGCCGTTAAATAGTGGCGAAAAAACTGTGATCTTGAATGTTTTAAATACATTTTGCAGTAGGTAGATTTTTCATTATGACATTGAAATATTACAATGCATTAGCATTTTAAACGTAGGTATATGTAATATTTGTGAAATCCAGCATTGTTTCTGTAGATGCTAGCTTACTTTGATCAATATTAACGAGATCCTCTTGCATTGAAATTGCGTCGTCTGCAATGTGTCAACGAACACGTGGTCGCGGAGTAATACATATCAGTGTGTTTGTTTACATCTACTTTATTCTTTAGTTGGAAATAGTAGAAAGATTTATCGGTGTCGTAGTCTCATCCCTCAGATACCTGCTCGCTGGAAACCGGGGTAACATAAACATTACATTTTTATTCCTGACCTAAACTGTGTGTTTGATTATTTTTCAGTGTTGCGTGGACAATTCCACCGATATAGTTTATCACTTATTAAAAACCCCGTTTTCGGTTCTGTCTTATGAAAAAACGTATGATATTAAGGTAAATTACCAACTCCTGAGCTTGACATTGTCTTTCATGAAAATAACCAAACATTTCATACATCTTGGCATAGTAAATTTAATTGGTTAACTAGTAATTACAACCATAAATATTGTATTTGCTATTTGGCGGGGAAAAGGATGGAGTGTTGAAGGAATATAAGATGTAAATAATAATACTGGTAGTAATCTCTATATACGGTATATAAAAGGCTTTGTCCTGACTGACTGACAGGAATCAACGTACAGCCTAAACTATAACAGGTAGAGACTTTGAATTTTGACAGTACCTTCGTTTCATAATGTAGGTGCTCACTAAGAAAGGAATTTACAAAATTTTTATTTTAAATGCCAAAAATTAAATGTTTTTGAGAAAACTTAATCCCTTTTTACACAGAAATATAAAACCGCAATCACAGAACATATTGTTGCTAATGGTATCAGATGGCTTTGGAAAAACAAAAAATTCAAGTTTGACAAATAAGAGAAATTATCAATTTGTCTGCTGCGAGACGTGGTGGTGAGCGGTCGTGTTCGGGTGAAGCGAGTTATAAAGGGTGTCCAAAAGTGGGAGCAATGGAGGAAGTGAAGTTGATGATAAAGGAGATGGCACAAGAAATGAAGGAGGGCTTCAGTAAGTGTTACGGTAAACAAGATATGGAGCGTATTGAGGAAAAAGTAAGTTCCGCTATGGATAGACTTGGCAGACTAGAAGATAAATTGGACTACTTAGAAAATCAGAGCAGGCGGAACAATATTGTGATTTACGGAGTCCACGAGGAAGGGAGAGAGACTTGGGAAGAGACCGAAATGTTGGTGCGTCGAGTGGTGGCGCAGATAGGGATCGACCTCATGGACTTTGACGTCGAGAGAGCACACAGAGTGGGACGATGGGGTAATATTAATCGCCCCATTGTATGCAAACTGGCCCACTATAAAATGAAATGTGTTATACTGCGGGATAGTAAATATTTGAGGGGCACTGGATTGAGCATCTCTGAAGACTTCAGCGAGAGAGTGAGGGAAATACGGAGCTTCCTGAAGAGGCATATGGCTGAGGCGAGGAAGCAAGGGTGCCACGCTGTACTGCAATTTGATAAGCTTGTTATCAATCGGCGCGTGTGGACCAGGCACGAGCTGGAGGAATTTGAGAGACGCGGATGGGACAACCCTGACCAGCAACAGGGAAGAGACATGCCTGCAGATAAGACGGGAGTGGAGGAGAGGAACCAGTTTTCTGTATTGGCGGTGGCAGCAGAGAGCGGGAACGAGGAACAGGTGCAGCGGTCGGTAGGAGAGGAAGATCCGAAGTCCCCTCGTAACACAGCGCCCACCCAGCGGCTGGGCGAGATGTCAAAGGAGGGGGACAGACAGAAGCAGCAGGTCCCTCCATTGAGGGTTGGTAACCAATCCTCCAAGAAGACACCGCATGCTCCGAGAGGGGAAAGTGGACGAGAGCCGGCCATGAGGAGGGGGACCGAAACTTACGCAGCTCCACGACTACGCCACAGGCGTTTCAACCCCAAGGTAGGAAGTAGGATTTCCATGCACCCCTCAGTATTGCGACTTTCAACATAGAAGGGTTTAGAAGAAGACTTTTATGTAAAGACTTTATTAATTTTGTTAATAGTTTAGATATTGTTTGCTTCACGGAAACGTGGCTTAGTTTTAAGGATAATATAGAATTAGATAATTTTAATAGCTTTAGTAAGGGTAATGATCGGAGAGGCAGAAGGGGACGTTGGCCGGGCGGGATTTCTATATCGATCAAGAAAGATATTGGGGATAATTTTAAAAAATTGCAGATAGATCTAGATGGAGTGCTAGGGGTTTCTTTAAGGGTAAGGGAAAGTGATCTGATATTATTAGGTATTTATAGGCCTCCAACTGGCTCTCGATATGCCAACCCGCATTTCTTTGAGGACCTGACAGATGTCGTTGCCAGTGTAACATCGGAAGAACCAGGGGCAGAACTCATTATTCTCGGGGACTTCAACGCAAGAGCGGGACGCGAAAATGTGTCCTTAGGGGGTGGGGAGGAGGATATAGAAGACAAGAGGCGACCAAACAGGAACAGAATTTTTAGCATTTTGTGACGCCTTTGAATTGGAAATTGCTAACGGGAATATGGAAGAGACATGGAGGGACAACTAACATTTATTAGCGCTAACGGGGGGAGCGTGATAGATTATATTCTTTGTAGTATGTGCTTACTGGACAAAATTGTAGACTTTTGGGTGGGAGACAGGATCGAATCACAACATTCACCAGTGATTTTGCAGATTAAGGTAGACGTAGTATGTAAGAAGAAGGACCGGAAGGGGGTGGGGGGATAACCAGGGCGAAATAGTTCACCGATATAAGTGGAAAAGTGAGAGGGAGGAACAGTTTCTGGCGAAATTAGGAGATCAACTTCAAGGGGGTAGGGTAGAATCGGCTGAGAGGCTGACAAACATTTTAAGGAGGGCAGCTAGTTTTATGACAGTACGGGGCAGAGGCAGGGGGTAACAGGGATTGACTGGTATGATGACGAATGTAGGAAAGCGAAGAGGCTGGCCGAAGAAGCTCTTAGGACATTTCGAAGACGTGGGGAGGATGGGAATAGGTCAGAATATGTGCAGTTGAGGAAAAATTACAAAGAAGTCACACAACTCAAAAAGGTTAACTGGCAACTTAAGAAAGCAGAAGAACTGAGGAGGGTAGTAGAGAATGGGGATATGTCAGAAATATGGGGTAGTATTAAAAAATTACGGGGGAGGGGGTGGATAAAGAACGAAATATCACCAGACGCATGGAGAGATCATTTTAGGGACATTTTTGGGCAGGAAGGGGCTTGGGAGGGTTTAGTTGTGGGGCCAGAAGAATTAACAGGGATTCCTAGCGTACCTGAACTGGATGGGGAAATTTTAAGGGAAGAGATTAAAAAAGCCGTTTCCTCCTTGAAGAATAACAAAGCACCAGGATGGGATTGTCTACCATCAGAAATTTTCAAGGCGGCCACCAAAAATGAGACATTTGTACAGATGATACTAAGTATATTCAATGAATTATTTATGAATGGGAAATATCCGCACATCTGGGCAAAATCAATCATTCACCCTATCTATAAAAACAAAGGCGCGGTTGGATCTCCGGACTCTTACAGAGGTGTGGCTTTACTTCCTATTATGGGCAAAATTTATTGCAAAATCGTATGCGAGAGAATAAAGAGGTGGGTGGCAAGGCATGACAAAATTTCTAAATTTCAGATGGGGTTTATGGGAGGGCGTAGCACTGTAGACAGTATATTCATTCTGGACACGCTAAGACAAAAACAACTGGCAAATAAGGGAGGGAAACTTCACTGCGCTTTCGTGGACTGTCGGAAAGCATTCGATACCGTGGAGAGGGAAGCATTATGGTACAAATTATGGATGAAAGGGATGTCGGGTAGGATGATTAAGGCTCTTCAGGGTGTGTATGATAATGTGGAATTTTGTATTAAGTATGACAAAGATAGGATATCGGATAGCGTCACCAGCTATAAAGGGGTGAAGCAGGGTTGCATATTATCCCCCTTACTGTTCAACCTGTTCATCGATGATGTAACGGATGCCATGTCAAGGGTCAATACTGACGCTCCGGTGGTGGGGGAGGTAAAGATTCCCGCATTGCTCTACGCGGACGATCTGACATTGTGCTCAAGATCGGTAGAGGGACTACAGACAAGTCTAGACAACTTACAAGTGTATGCCAGAGAATGGGGGATGGTGGTAAATGCTGAAAAACTAAAACTATGACATTTAAGAACGGGAGTGTTTACGGGAAAAGCGAAAGATGGACGTATGATGGGAAAGAATTAAATAACGTGAAAAATTTTGTTTACTTAGGGGTAACAATGGCTATGAATGGCAAATGGAACAAACATATAGACATAACTAATCACAGAGCTATTACGAAAGTGACGGAAACACTGAAGATACGTAACAAGATTCCCGAGGTCTCGCTGAAATTGTTAGACACAGTGTGCAACGCAGTAGTTAGATCGACAATTACGTATGGGGCAGAAATTTGGGGGTGGGGGAGAACGGAAAAACTTAATCAGGTACAAAGGAACTTTCTGAAAGGGATAGCGGGGGTGGGTAGAGGGACGGCCAACTGCGGAGTTCTAAGAGAATTTGGACGCCATAGAGACTCAATTGAGTGTAAAATAAAGGCTGTAAAGTATTACTTGCGGATTCTCCATGGAGATCAATCCCTTATTAGGGCGATGTGTTGCAGAGAACAATTAGCTTGGAGAGACCAAGTATCATGGGCGGGTAGATTACGTAGGGGATTAGAGGAAATAGGAATGGGGTTCATTACTGAGAGGGGGTTTAGGAATAGGCGCAATGCATGGTGGAAAGTTCAGAAGCGTTTGAGAGATATTGACAAACAAGTGACATTAGCGGAATGCAGGAATAAAGTCACTCTGGAGATCCAAACGTTAACCAAGACAAATTGGGGAACAGAGACTTACTTGTATGGGGCAAATAAAGAGGAAAGATTTGGTTTAGCCTGGTTCCGTCTAGGAGCTTGGCGGGCAATTAAAATTACAAATGAGGAGGGGGAGAGAATATGCCCGCTTTGTGGGGCAGGAGAAACTTCACACCATATTTTGGCAGAGTGTACATTCACGGAAACACTGAGGCAACGGCATCTACCAGAGTCTTTCACTGCTTCTTGTAGGGGTCAGCTGTTCACATACGATCTGCTACTTAACACTAGATTTTTTTGGGGGGTGGGGAAATTTATGTCCAAAGTGAGGCAGCTTAGGATGGAACTGGCCGAGGGAGTGGGACCGAGGGAGTAAGGGGAGTACTCCGATGGGGTGGACGGCTGTATATAGAATAATATGTAAAATATATTTGGTTGATGTGTTTAAGGGTATTGCTGGTGTATGTGCTATTTTTTGGTGGGTGTGTGTGTGTGTGGTGTTTTGTTTGTATATTTACTACTTTTTAACTGTTTGTGTGTTTTTTAGTTTTATTTTTAGGGTACATTTTTGCTTGTGCACAGTTAAAGCATGGACAGCCTAAGGGCTCATGCAACGAATAATGTAACAATAAAAGCACTTCATTCATTCATTCATTCATAATTCATGTTATAAATAAATATTAAAGAATGTAATCCACGAAAATAATGCAGTCAAATAACTTTTCTCTACCCTGGACATAAAGAAAACAATACGAGGTAGGGTAATATTGTATATTATTATATCGCAGGTTTTTGGAGAGAGAAGTATGAAAGTGATATTGCTTTCTTTTTAATTTCATCCCCAGTTTTATGGTAACATGAGAGGGAGAAATAAAATTTTCGCCTCGGTATTACAATTTTATGTTACAGGAATTTCTGTTTCTTCTTATTTGAACCCTTACCAGGCTTGCTGTGTACAAGCGATGCGATGCAGAATTTACATCCTCTATGAGCCATAAAAAACTATATCAAGCGTTTTCTGAGGGAATAGTTTTAGTGTAATAAGTCGTTCTTCCTATTTCAGATTATAAATACCTATATAAGGACCTAGAATTTAAAAATCGAAAGTCCTTCATAAGTTCATTTCCAATTACAAGATAAAAAACCCGGGCGACGCCGTGTCTTTTATGCTAGTGCTTTATATAGGTATAGGCATATATGAAATCTAATAGATGCGCAAACATTCCCGTTGTTTCGTTATTTAAAGGCTATTAATACTTGAGAATTCGTGTGTCATTTAAACATTCATTTTAAACTTAATTTTTAATACACAGTTTACCCAGAACACAATGTCAAGCTACGCCACTGTTGTCCATATTTTTTTTACATCATCAGAAGAAATGATAAACTTTCCCTTTGTGGGTTTTCAATAAAGTTGAAAGTTTAACAAATACAAAGATTATTACATGAACCAAATACTCCGCGAAAAGAGGCAACGTATAACAAGAGGGTCTTCTTCTGTTGCTATTGCCTTGTACGTGTGACAGAGGTACTTTTCTCATTCACTATTACCATAATCAAAGAAGGAAAAGTGGGCGTTATGATTATTTTAATATTATATACTGACTCCTTGAATCTACACAGTTAGACTACTTCCATTCTGACTGACTGACGGAATCAACGTAGAGCCTAAACTTTAATAGGTAGATACTTGGAATTTTGACAGTACCTTCGTTTCATAGTATAAGTGCTCACTAAGAAAGGATTTTGAAAAAATTTGTTTTCAAATGCCAAATTTAAAATGTTTTTGAGGATACTTTACACAGAATTATCAAATCCAAATCACATTCTATGTACAGTTCACATGACAACAGTGTATTGTTGGCAGTGGTCACAGGTAGCTTTGGAACTAAATGATACGTGACTTTGAGAAATTAGAGAAGCGATCGATATAATTCATTGGTGTATATAAATATTGAATAATGAAATCCACGAAAATAATGCACAATGTGATGCAGTCACATAATTTTCTCTACCCTGGACGTAGGAAGTACCATTTTCTAACTTCACATTTTGATGTAGAATAAAAGGTCGTATTGCGGGGACAGCTTAATCCAGCTGTCTCCGCCTGATTTTTTTTTTCAACGAGTAAGTTACGGCATATCAGAAGTTGGTAAAAAAATTCTATCCACTGATACGTTATTCATAGCTGCAGGCTTTGTATTTTTAGTTGAGAAAAATGGGTTTTTATCATAGGCCCTAAGCATGTAAAAGGAGTCAAAATAGAATGGAACATTTTAGTACTATGCGCGCAGTATATTATGTCCTAGGTTTTGGGGAGCAAAATATAAATTGGTATTTGAATTTATTTTCGATTTCAGCCGCGAAACGGTTGTATGGTAACGTGAGAGTGAGAAATAAAATATTTCGTAAAGACAATACAATTTTATGTTACCGGAAAGTCTGTTTCTTCTTATTTGAACCCCTACCAGGCATGGTGTATAGAAGCAATAGGGTCCAAAATTCTACATCCTCATGAGCCATAACAAGCTACATCAAGTGTTTTCTGAGGGAATACAGTAGTTTCAGTGTGATAAGTCGGTGTTTCTCATTTCAAATTCTACATGACTATTTAAGGAGCTAGGGTTTGAAAATCGAAAGTCCTTCATAATATAATTTCGAATGTCAAAATACAAAATCCGAGCGTCGCCGAGCCCTTTAAGCTAGTCTACTATAAGTAGCAAAACAGTTTTATAATGAATGCCATTTCATTTTAAATAGTTTCCATGGAAATAGTAAGTGCGGGAAAAGGATAATTTATATCACTGCTCTAGTCAGCAAGGCCTCAATTCCTACGTCAATAGAGCACACTTATTCATAGAGGATAGATGACCGAAATGTGAGAATCCGTCCAACTTTTATGATGGTACTGAATAAAATCTGTGCTATAAGTTCGCATGCTCACAGAAACTCATGTAATCGCACGCAATAAAATTGAAGTGTGCAATCAAGAACTACAAATAATGCAGTTTCCATTTGTGCTTGAGCAATCTCGGACAATAAAATAGTTTGATTGTTCTTTTAGCCATCTATGCCTTGAGTGACGTTTGAAACACTACAAACAAAAGCGTATCAAATTGTAGTATTTCTCTGATTTATGCGAAAGAAGAATTTGTTTATCAGTTGCTATTTTTCTCTTGACCTACTTTGTTCCCATAGTTTCCTTTGGCATGTTTACTTGAATTACAAAACGGAGGCTATTTTTACAGTTTAAATATTGCAACGGATGTAACATACACATCTCCGTTGAGCGTAGTTAAATATGTATATTTTCCTATGAAGCAGTGTTGTAATGAACTTGAAGTTACAATCGAACTGCTTGTTTAACGAATTGTGGTTCCTGAATCTGGAAATAAATTCAATACTTAACAGTTATCGTTGCTACATGTATTATATAAGCTGTGATGTACGAAGACCCAAACAACTTTGATTGGCTCTAGAGGATAACCAATCAGCGGCCGAGCTGCCACAATCCGGTAAATGAATTGCACTTTTGAAAGCGAATAGTGGATTATTACTAGAGCCCGGATTTCCATGCAAATGCATGTTTTTATATACTTGGGTTACACTTCTCAAACTTTGTAGTTACACATTACATGACTTATGGATTCCAAATAAACATATTTTTTCCGTGCATGTTTGCATATGTCGGCCTTTTTATGGCAAAATCCATGCATAATGCATGTTTTGGATTTTTTGGGCTTAATGTAGCATATTCAGACGTTTTTAATGCATATAAACCCTCATTTTCTGGTTTTAGTGCATGATATCAAGTTACCATGCATAACTGTGCATATTATGAATATGCCTCCCTAAAATCTTGGCTTTTCAAAGAAACGTAAAAATGTTGTATTGCATTACCATTGTTATATTTTGGTTGACTTGGCAACAGAGTCTGCCACCTGCATGAATTTGAGAGTGCAAGCTACTGTTTACCCTAAATAAACAGTAAAATAATACACAAGGCTACAAAAGAAAATCCCGACTCGCCGACCCCCACACCTTCCATTGAATGAAAACTGCTAAACAGAATGTTCACTGCTTCAATTTGTCAGTCACTAGCCATTGTTGAAGACTTTGAATACTTTAGAATCGTGTTGTGGAGAAACGGGTGTGACAGTCAGGGAAAAACTTAAGAAGGTACTTAGTTCAAACCCTGATCTTAAACTTCTGAAAACGTGAAAGAAAATGTGGAGAAAATGTAAAAGACATGGAATTCGATCTCACCCTCAGTCAAATGTCTTCCCTTAAGTAGGCCTATGCACCTGTTACTTCTTGTGAAGTAGATATATCTTTTTCTGCGTTCAAGAATGTCCTAACTGATAAACACACGACTTTAAGTGAGGAGAATTTGGAAAAACTCGTTGTTGTATATTGTTTTAAGATAAATTGAAATATATTGCAGTACAGTACGGATTTTTGATAGTGCATGTTTCGCCCTTCATTCTGCATATTTGGAGATACGATAGTGCATGAATGCATGCATATTTTTAAGTTTGATAGTGCATGAAAATCCGGGCCTTAATCATTACATACATAGCCTATAATGTATCAATCATACCGTTCAGTTATAACAAGTATTTTGGATAATATATTAAAACGAAAATGTTATATTTTAAAGTCGAACAGAACTTTTCGTTTCGATATCTCGATCCAAATCCCCATAAGCAATTCATTCAAACAACAGTAAACAATGAAGCAAAATATAAATACAAGCGATTGTAGTTAACTTTACAGCTAAAATTATCGTTAAGTCTGCACATAATCCAATTCTAGAGGGCCCGTTCACGCGATATGCACATTTGCACGGACTGTGTGTTTCTGATCAAGGCAGGATGACCAACTGTGGTGCCTTATACCCACTTCTGTATTAAGGTAAGTTGTCTAAAGATAGTCTAAATAATGCGTAATACTAACCACATAGCTAAGCGAGCGAAGCGGAGGCGGTAGTCGTAGCGAATTTTTTTAGTAACCAGGACAGCTAAAATTGCATAAAACTGCATTCAAAATGCAGTTTTATGCAATTTTAGCTGCCTTGGTTGCTAGAATGAAAATTTTCGGCGTGTTACCAGTCCGACAAGCAGCTGGAGCAAGTACTAAAAAGACATTTAATATGTTTTGTGAAAAGTTCGATCAACGTTCAGTCCGTGAAATTGACATCAGAGTTCACAGGAGTGTCATAAATTAGTATATACGGAATTCTTAAAGAGGTGTTAGCAGCAGGAAAGTGTGATGCGATCGTAAAATCAGCAATTCGCAGAAGTTTTTTTTTTTTTTTTTTTTTTTTTTTTTTTTTTAACTTTACTTAAAAAGCTAGCGTCTACAGTAAATCAGGATCCTGAGACAGAATAAAAGCTTAGTATTGAAGCCATTAGATATCAGGGTGTATAGCGTACTTCGTGTTTCAATGTTGTCAGCTCTTCTTACGGAATTGAACGAAACCTACCGAATGAGGTATGGAGCCGAGCGCCTAAGGTATCGTGCGCGGATAGTAGGCCTACTACACTCAACAAAAGAACAAACATTTTAAAACATCAACAAACAGTGAATATAACACAATTTACTGGACCTTACTAAGAATACTTTAACATATTATTTAGAATCCTCTATTTTTTCCAACCATTTCTTTCTTATCAAAAATAGCATTTTACCTCATTTTTAAAACCCTGTTGCCTTTATTGTATTAGAGTTTCTTTTGTATGTAAGTTACTATTTAGTTTTAATAATTTCTTTTCCATAAATATTTCTCTCCAGTATTGAATTGCTTTACATTCAAGGATGATGTGTTTCGCATAGGCTATACTTTTGAATTACAAAGTAAACACAATCCATTCGAGTAGGCTATTCGTTTTCATATTTCTCAGCGTCCATATACTAACCTTCACCATGCTAAACCTGTCCTTTGTATTTTACTATTATTAAATAAATAAGTTTCTATCCCCCTTTTTTGTTTTTATTTCTCTTTAAATACTGAAGATTTAAATGCAGAATGATGCATCACAAGGATTATTATTATTATTATGTTGTTGTTGTTGCTCAGAGACGCCTCGGCACGAATAAAACACTCCGGCAATGAGTTAAGTGGCAGATTGCTTTGCGTATTTTCCCAAGTTTTATACCCAATATTCATTTGAGCTTAGTGTTTAGGTGTTATTAGATTTATAGAAATTCTGTACAATACATTCATTGCACGTTGAGAAAACTCTTTAACTTCTAATGAAAACATAGCCTGAATTGAACCAATTAACGGTTGAGGCACTACGCTAGAAACTGGATGGTCACTGGTTCGATTTCCGATGAGGTCGTTGAGATTTTTAAATTGACCTAATCCTTCTGGTGGCACTATGGCCCTGGGGTTTACCCAGCCTTTAACAGAAATGAGTACCAGGAGCAATCTTTGAATAATACAACATAATTTATTGTTAAACAATATAAAATAGGTGTGTGTGTAGTGTTCACAGTACGACAAAAAACCAACGATAAAAATTGTCAATAAAATGTTTGCCACTCAATATCTATTGATTGTCGTCATAAAATATAAATATCTTCATAAAACTAATCAGCAGTGTTGCGAAGCCAGTCATTATATTATATGTAAACAAAACACTGTACAATGATGCAATTAGTTTTTTGCACGACGTAACTAATTAGTGGTACTTACGAATATTGTTGCCGTGGATCGTAACTTGACATTCCCACACGCAATCTGGTTGCTATGAAAACAAAAGAAATCTCAGTGCTATAAAAATTACAAAAAGCACACGTGCCGTAAGTAAAACCATTATAGGCCCTAATACTAGCCTTTATTGAAAGCCGGAACCAAGGCCCTCCCTGCTGAGGCGGCTTTAACAGGACAAATATTCAGTCCCCATAACAACCAACACATGCGAATCACTACATCATAATGTATATACATAATATTTTCAGCTAATATCTCAATTAATATAATTAAATTGATAAAAATAATCATCGTGCAAAAAGTAGCATGCAATACTAGTTCCGTAAGCGCATAACGGATCTCGGAAATTGAAAAAAAAAGAACGGCGCAAGCGCCTCGTTTTTTCGAACTCTTTCCTCGATCCGTATGCACCGCTTACGGAACTAGTATCGCAATATACTATTTCATAACACGTCTTCATTCATAAAAAAAAGAAATTCTCATGTGTGTGACGGCAATTATAAAAGTCTTGTTTGTGCAATCCACAGATGTTCATAGTAATCCCTGGACGTTGTGTAGTCAATGCAGAATTGGAAGATGCATTTCGGCATAGCAGGTTTTATGACATCTTCAGTTCCTGTTCATAAGAAACTTCCTTGTACATAGTGATGAGCGAGACCAGTCTTGGTCTTGCAGTCTTGGTCTTGGTCTTGCAGAAAATGCAAGACCGAGACCAAGACCAAGACCGCATCAGCGTTAGCAAGACCAAGACCAAGACCGACCATGCAAGACCGAGACCAAGACCAAGCCTGCAAGACTCTGGCAAGAACAAGACCTAACTGCAAGACTCTTGCAGTCTTGCTACTCGAAAAAGTCTTATAAAGCCCCGTTGTGTACGCAGCGAGGAAGCAACCGCTACTCAAAGGCGCCGCAGAGTCGCTAGCCGGGGTAGTCCCAAGGCTGGTAGGCCTATAATGTAGAGGTTGCCTCATCGTGCGGTAACCAATGAGAGCAGACCCGGTGCGTGACGCTGTCCGTATCCAAAAACGAGCGCACCATTCAAATAATACATGTGAAATCCGTATAAAACCTCTCTCACCGCTACCTTAAAACAAATTACTGCAATGAAAACTTCGAGTTAATCTGACGGATTTTCCTGAATGGCATTCCATACAGCTAGTTCCTTTAATTGGTGGGAGTTGAATTTACGATAAACACTCCATATTCATTTTTAAAATGTTTAATTGCAATAGTTCTCTAGTATTATGGTACGAAAGACAAACAGATGTAACAAGGGACCTAAGACATATACAGTGTAAATACTGACCACATAGTTTATCAATAAAACTGTAAAAATTCTACCATACAGTTATTTAATAACTAGTTTCTCTAACCTCTCACTGGGTTAAAAGAAAGCTATGACTGAGGATTTATAATAATTCTTTATTACAACCAAATGGTCATACTATGATGACTGGAGCAACGATGGAAGGATATACGGCAGGAGAAACCGGAGCACCCCGAGAAAGCCTGCCCCAACCCCACTTTGTCCACCACAAATTCCACTTGGATCCATAGAGATCCGATCCCGGGTCCCAGCGGTGGAGGGCGAGCGGTCTAACCACCCAGCCATGTGGGCGGCCTATGACTGAGGATTTGAAACTTTAAACATTAACTCCCGTAACTTAAAACGCCTATTACCATGCTCAGTAGCCTATTTCATTAATGATGGTATCCTTTTTTACACCTATCATTAATACTCATAGCCTACTCTCACATATAGAATCTTTCCTGTCTACTTGAACAAAATATAACATAGCTATTCAGCTCTTTCCGTTCTCCTTGCAGAAAATTTAAAAATAAAGTGAAGTCTGAAAAAATCAGGTTATAAGCCCGGTATCCTTTATAATTATTCAATAAAACACCATTAAACCGTAGATTAATTAAAACAGGAACTTATTTGACGGGTATTTGCTAGTTATTACTTTACAGTTACGTAGGCCTATCTGATTGTACTGTAGCTATACAGGCCTACATTTTGCTTATGATAGGTAGGACATCCATTGAAAACCATTTTTATTACTAAAATTTTGTTATTGACACATAACGGTGGCGGTGTTTAAGTTCTTGCTGCTGATTCATATTAAGGATGCATATCGAATGGGGAAAGATACTAAAACTAGAAAATGCCTGATCTAGGAATATTTGCTTGCATGAAGAATAGTTATGATTATTTATGACCCAATTGGTTGAAGGCCCGAAACTTGAAAGCAAGTAGAAAGTAATTTATGGGGGTGGCGGAAATCTTTCTGTTCACGATGTGTTATAAATAAGATAAGGGTATATGGAAAGAGAAATATGCAGCCTATGGGTTTGGGTTTCGAATGGACATTGTATGATTTGCTATAGATTGCACAATTTCTAAAGCATCTTCTTCAATACCGTTATGTTTTGTTATTATATTATACAGTTTTAAACAGGTCAAATAGAACTTCTCTCCTTTGCGGAAATCGTTTAAACATTTCATACACATCCTGTTAATTTTACTTATTGTCTCCACGGCCGTTCAATTTTAAACTTTACACTATAATATTCATATGACAAATCGAAATACTTCAGGTCTGAAGAAGCATCTGTCCTCAAGAAAGATATCAATAATAGGCCTGGTTTGGAAGAGAGCAGTAGAGCAGGACTCAGCGGGCTATGAACGCTATTTATGTCCGTCACATAATAGGTGCTTACTATGTAAGTACACTATCAGTATCATATACCTATACTTAAAAATAACTGAAACCGCTGCAGGCCATAAACAAGAAAAAGTAACTAATGGCTAAATTTAGGTGGGTACTTATAGATGAATAGCTTTTAATTGTTTTGTTACTGTTTACAGGTCAAAGCAACTAAAAGCAATTAGCTTTCGTTACTTTCGCAAGCAATAACAAACATGTCATCGGTGTAACTTTAAATCATCGATCACAGTAAGTTGCGTAAAAGAAAACTGCAAGACTCTTGCAACAAGACCAAGACCGAGTATGCAAGACCGAGACCAAGACCAAGACCACTGATGCAAGACCGAGACCAAGACCAAGACCAGGGTTAACAATGCAAGACCAAGACCAAGACTGAGAGTGCAATACCAAGACCAAGACCAAGACCGCCTTGGTCTTGGTCTTGGTCTTGCATTTGCTCATCACTACTTGTACACTGACTACTCACAGGTAAAGAGGTTTCTTATGAACAGGAACTTAAGATGGCATAAAACCTGCTTTGCCGAAATGTATCTTCCAATTCTGCATTGACTTCACAGCGTCCTGGGATTACTATAAACATCTATGGATTGCACAAACAAGACTTTTCTAAGTGCCGTCACACATAAAAGAAGCTTTTTTTATGAATTAGGTGTTATGAAAAACTAATTACGTGTATCGTACATTGCTGATTTGTGATTTTGCATATATAACGACTGGTTTCGCGGCACTGCTTATTAGTTTTATCAAGACATTTATATTTTTTAACGACATTCAATTAATATTTTATTGAAAATTTGTATCATTAGTTTTTTATTCGTAGGCCTACATGTGAACACTACACACATAGACCTATTTTATATTGTTTAACAATAAATCGTGATGTTATATTATTCAAAGTCATCCCAAGTAGCTGTCTTTCATTTTAAATAGGAAAATTAAGGGAATAAGGAGAATTTTTATCAACAAATGACTCCTTATGGATTATCCTTAGGAGAAATCAGATTAGCCTATGGATCATAAAAATGCAACACGGACATAAAGCGGTTCCCTGTTGAGTGATCAGCGATAATATAATTTTAACGAAAGAAGGAATAGTCGGAGTAGATTTCAATCCTGCGATATTAGGTTATAGACCTAATATAAAAATGTCTTCTTAATATTGATAAAAAAATAGAAACCCACTTATAGGTCTACAGGATTTCAAAGATTTTCTTCTTTATATAAGGAAGAAATGTGCCCTGTACTGTAAAGGCTAAGAAATTATTATTTCCTTTCCAAATGGTGTGGTATCTTGAAATGTTAAATGCAAGCAGGCTGTAAGCCTATATGCAATTATGCATGTTGATGACCTGGTATAAACTTACAATTGTTTTACAACTGTATTTAAGGCCACCTTCGTGCCTGGAGATCTATTCCTAGAGGGCACGAAGTTGTTATAAAATAATTCTTCCATAAAATTGTCCTGCATAAGATGTCATGTAACAAACCCAGGCCTTATGGCATGGAGTCCAGTCGTAAAGATGTTTCATAGCAACTAAAGCTGTTAAATAAAACTGACGGAAAAATAATTAAAATTCGTTGTATTATACAGTTTTCTAGCTACTTCGGTTGATTTTATACCGCACAAAAGCAAAACGACGCTCTTAGTACTCATATCCTGAAATATAATAGATTTCTCTATAGAGAACAGACAGACGCTAATTCAGCACCGATAAAATTTGCTATTTCAATATGGATTTATGATTTCATGGCGAAAGTTAATAGTCAATAACAAATATAATGTTCACAAACACGGTATGGGATGGAATATCAAACTATGCTTGTTAGTTGATTTTATTTGAATAAGCGCGCGGATAGTCAACAATAGGAGTATGTTTGCTTATTATTACAGAAGTTATGGGCATATACCAATTACGTAATTAAATAGACAACCAGTACAATAAACAGCAAGGTTTTAGATGAAGGGCTGTTCTTTTAATTAGTAAAGGTGTAAAAAGGAATAGATATGATCATGCGTTATTTTTGTTAGTATATTTTTCAGTATTGTTTCATAATATATTTGCAAGACACGAGGTTTATGATTGATATAAATGAAATTTAAAGTTGCGCATTTTGTTTGAAATTGCATATATTTCATATATTGCCGTATAGTGATAGCTATTCCCAGCAGATAATGTAGGCTATACAATAATAATAATAATAATAATAATAATAATAAAATAAAAAAAAAAAAAACCTGAAGTAGCTTCTTGTGACCTAGAAAGAAACTTCAGTCAAGTCAATATTAAGGGAGAATCGGAAGAGTTTTTATTTCTAAACTTGAGACAGTGATTTGTAACCCATTTTTATGGAAACAGATATTAACTCCAAAGCATAGAGATTTTTATGTGAATTTTTGGAACTGTAAATCAGTAAAAACAAACAACCTTACATGCTGTAAGTCGCCAATAGGTTGTATCTCATATTGAGAACCCGGTTATACTGGGACATGTGAGTCAGTTGGAGAAGTTAATGTTGTACCGGCATGTTGCCATGGTAGCTCAGTTGGTTAGAGCATCGAAGATCGTGGTTCAAATCCCGGATACGGCATTGAATTTTTCAGTCTGACTTCACCTTTCCATCTTAGTCTACACACGGCCAGTGTGAAATAATTATCATTCCAACCTCATTTTAATTTACAAAAATAACTATTGTTACAACTATAATGCTTATAGGAGTTCTGAAAACGCTTTTAAAAATAAACAAAAAACATGCCATCCCTTTTAATGTTTAAACAAATAAACCTAATGGAATTTTAACCTACAATATGAAAACAAAATCCGGAAGAAGGAGAAATTGAAAAAATTAAAATTAAAAAAATATATATTATACATGAACTTTCCTTCTTCATAACCATTACGCTTTTTTCCGCAGTTTCAAAAAAGTAATTTTAAAATATCTCTATGTAAGCTGCCAGATGGGCTTGGTATCTTAATTTCCGATTTGGTTGACTTTACCCTCCTTCCCCTGTACCCTTCAAATAATAAATAATATAATTTAAAATATGGGTATAGCCCAATATGTTTTTAAAAACGGCAATATTTGACAAATTAGCACTCCAAACCCGTTTATCAAACATTTCAGGTGCATAGTTGAATGTTCATTTCAAGAAAAATTTATGCATATAAATTATATCCATAGAGATGAGTATTAGGGCAGAGTTCCGAAGGGGAGGAATGGATTATTCTTGAATTACGGCAATAATCTCAGCATAAATTCTTCCTGTCGCTTTCTTACAGTAGGCCTATGGGTGCGTTTAGTGACTTGGGATTATTGAACTACAGAACGAAGAATACACGTTGAATTAATGAATCCATAATGATGTATGGTTTTTCTTTATGTTTTATGAAAGAGTTCACGACTTAAAGTTGTTTTCTATACTAAGCCATCCTTAAAATGGGGTTACACTGTGTTGTATCACAGGTGACGTAGCTGATTTGTTTATCAAATCAGTTTAACGATGGTGGTTTCATGCTACTTTGGACTGCAACCGACACCGTTATATTGCAATTTTGTCCCATTGGGTGATTTTACGTGTCTTTAAAACTCGTATTCTGTCATATTTTCGTAACATAATGCACTCGACCTATGCGGGCTCAAACCCGGGAACTTTGGAAAAAACATGTACTTCACTGAATGCTCCACACATGCCGACTAGAATCAAAGAATGAAATGAAAAAGAAAGAAAATTATAATTTAAATCTTTTTTTTAAATAATATATTTTTTAATAATTTTATGGCCTTCAGGTCGTTAAATATAAACGACAGTACGTTCCCTCTCCATATTCAATCAGATTAACATATTATTATCATTATCGTTGGAGAATAATAGAAGATAAATAGAACATAGAACAGTGATGGGCATGCAATCACGTAGTATGAAAAGTCTGAATATAGATCTGCTTAGATTTTTACAGAGATAGGTAGGCCTATCATAATGAGAGCATTTAAAGTAATGATGACCTACCCAAATATTTCACTACGGTAGTTTACCTCAAAGGTGGATATTTATAGTATATTGCACCAAATGGGTTACCAGTACAGTTGTGTATTGTTAAATTTAAATTAATATTATCGGAAACTTCATTTTATACACTCCGCAGAGTGTAGTCAATGATATGCTATAATGCTGTATGCTACTTCTGTATCATTATGACCGTAGCTCATAGGTTCCCAACCCGCGGCTCACCGAGATGCTTAATTTGACCCTCGGAGATTTGTTGTAGCTGAATTAAGATCCCGTAAAACTGCAAAATTTCTTAAGTAGAAAATGAATTCAATAATAGGTTTTCAAATTTTAGACCAATTGAAAAAATCAATTGTTTTCCACTCCCTTCAGTGTGACTATTGATGAAGTTCCTCGTGAAATTAAAGTGGAAATACCTAGGTACAGTAATAGATCTGCAGTGTAACCGTGTGCTAAAAGAAAAAATTAATGATGTTGGAGTCAATGATTTCTGTTCCAAATTCTCTGATAGGGCCTTTCTTCCATGAGGTGGCTATTTTCTACGCTGAAAACTGTTAAATATAAAACTAGATTCCGAACGACCAACACCCATATAAAGGATTGCTAAATCAAAGATAAAAACAAATATAGACAAGTCGGTGAAAAACAAACAGTGGCAGGTATCTCACCAAAGAAGACGTGTGTAAACATGTTGTGTTTCTTTTGTGAAGAATGAAATTTTATGTTCATCGTTTATGAGTGAATTTTCTGTATCAGTTTAACATGAAAAATATATTCAATTTATGTGCATGTAGGTTCCTATCCTTCCACGCGAACCTCGGACCTTCCTCTACCTTGTAAGTTACCCTTGAGTAGCAGAAGGTCGAAGAACCTTGCTGTTACTTATGGGAGAAATATAATACGTATTACAAAAAAGTAGTTACACAATCATGAACACTATGTTACCAATATAAAAGCTTCTTGCAGACAGTAAAATACTTCCTTAAAGTTCCATGCAGTACCGACATGGGATATAACAATAAGCCACAATTTTCTGTTTATGAAGAACGTGAAATACTGATGCTGGTCTCAGAAGCACAGCCTGTTCCTTTGAGTGAGTCTGATTGTACGAAATGGGAATATACTTGTTCCGTGATAATATATCGTCTTACTATGCCTTTGTTCTGAAGCAGTACCGAGAAGAAAGCCTTTTAACGTAGTTGACTGACCTGGCATGGTGGTACGGAGTTGACAGAAATCCAAATATAGTGCTACAATCTCAGTAACAATAGGACAAATACATATGTCTGTGCGACTGATCACGTACCCAGAAATCATGAGCTGTAACTCACTTGCTTCCTGACAATGTGTCCGTTAAAGGGTTAGTGGGGTTACAACCTCATTCTACTATAAAAAAAAATTGTTTCAAATTTTATTGTGTTCTTGTACTATTTATTCCGTATTAATTTAACGTAAAGGCAATTCTATAATATACAGGGTGTTTCAAAATAGTATAGGCTGTTGCGATACTAGTTCCGTAAGCGGTGCTCGAGGATCGAGGAACGAGTATTGCATACTATTTTTTTCACGATGATTATTTATATCAATTTAATTATATTAATTGAGATATTAGCTGAAAATATTATGTGTGTACATTATTGAAGATAGATGTTATATTTCGGAAAGTGATTCGCATATGTTGGTTGTTATGGGGACTGAATATTTGTCCTGTTAAAGTGGCCACAAACTGGGAGGGGGGCCTTGGTTCCGGTCTTCAATAAAGGCTTGTATTGTAATGGTTTTACTTAAGGCACGTGTTTTTTTATATAATTTTTACAGCACTGAGATTTCCTTTGTTTTCATAGCAACCAGATTGCGAGTGGGAATGTCAAATTACACTCCACGGCAACAATATTCGTAAGTACCACTAATATTAATTACATCGTGCAAAAATATTTTTGAAACTTCGGGTATGGGTTCCTTACACCAAAAGAAGGAAAAAGTTATTTTGAACATATATCCCATAATTCTTGTTTTCTCGTTTTTCATTTATTAATGGAACTTTGCGTTCGACGACCCTCGAGGTCCGACCTCGCAACTTCATTTCTCTATGCACTCATACGAGTGCATGCATGTCTAGAAGCAAGAGGAGGACATTTCGAGCATTTGTTATGAGTTTTGTGTGTTGACGTGTTATGAGTGTACCAATGTGTTGAATAGTTCCTAACGAGAAAACAAGGATTATGGGACATTTGTTCATATGAATTTTTTTTCCTTCTTTTGGTGTAAGGACTCCATGCCCGAAGTTTGTAAAAGTATTTTTTAAACTCCCTGTATAATATATATATATATATATATATATATATATAGATTATATATATATATATATATATATATATATATATAGAGAGAGAGAGAGAGAGAGAGAGAGAGAGAGGTTATATGTGTTTGTGTGTTTATCTAAGTCTTTCTGAATTTAAGAATGTAAAAATATTCAACTTTTTTGAAACTTGGATAACAGAATTACAATAGGCCTATTGCTCTTGTTATGGTTCCCAACCGGTGGTCCGCGAGAGCTACGAAAGTGGGCCGCGGAAGGATCCGGCAACACATATAAAAATGCTGCCAATAAATGAGGAATTTGCGTTGAACGAGTTATGGTAAATAAATATCCGTGCAGGCTTAATTATAATAAAGGGATAAGGCAGAAGTAAAATAATTCGTGGTATTATTGAAAAGAGTGAGACTGGTTTTAAGCATTGTTTATCTCCTAAATTCGTTCCTGCACACTATCTTGTAATCTCGCCAATGATGGAGAGACAGTGAATGGATCTATTTTTAGTTGTAGTTGTCTTCAATAATCTAGGAGTGTTTGGTCTTATAAAAATGTTTTCCCTAATCCATAATCTTAAAGATAGTCTACAGGGGTGGCTAAAAACTGTACGAATTTATACAAGTCTGTTCGGATATATTGCCTTAGGGTATTGCTGGAAATTTCGAGTCATCTCATTTAGAAACTTAACCAGACATTCCATTTTATCCAGGGGAGGGAGAGAAAACTTATCTTCTTAATTTGTATATCGTGGAAGAGATGGAAATGGTTGTCTACCTTCAAACACAAAGGCATGATTATTGTTGGACTTGTAGCTTGCAGGGTTCATTAGGAACTGGTAATTGTAGAAGAGAGTATTTTTAATACATTATAAAGACATAATTTCATCTGTGTTATTATTTAACTGGACTGTTTTCTGTCATTGCTAGCTCAAATTTTTGTAATATTTTGAACGATTTTTATGGCAGGTCAGTTGCATTACAGCAGGGGTTCCCAACTAGGGAAGCGTGAGGCTCTTCTTAGGGGGGCGTGCGATAATTTCAAATTCATATTTTGATTCAGTGTTGTTGCCTTGTCGGTCGAAAAGAATTTTTAATCGGTTTTTTTTAAACCAAATAAATGCACAGACACATACCGTAAGTAAAAAGAATAACAGAACAGTGTGAATTTACATTTTATAATCTTATAAATTGTAACTATATTTTCCCTGTCATATTGTCCTCAATACGTTTATAATAATTTGGAAATCCTGTGCCCTGTCGAACATAAAACCTAATATCTCAGAACTGGTGAAATCAAAACAGTGCCAATCATCTCACTAATATTCAGTTTTAACTCTATATTTGACATTTGTTTTTCTACATTTAACTTTTTTTTTTACAAACTACTGAAACGCAAATAAGATTCACAATAATTAGATTTGCATTTTCGTGTTCTGTATATGTGTGTGTGTGACAGCAAAAGTATCACAGGATAAATAAGAATAATAAAAGTGGTGGGCAGTATTAATTTTAGTTTTACAAGTATTATAGGGATCTCTTAAAGTACAAAGTACAGACAATCGCGTTTTAGACCTTCTTCTCCCCATCACTATCAAAGGGGGCTTGCGGATTTCATGATATTCGAAGGGGGGCGTCAGCTGAAAAACGTTGGGAACCACCGTATTACAGTAATCATGGTGAGAATTTTATGTAAGTAGTTTTATGCTACTTTCCATTGAACAGTAACATTACACAACATGATATCAGTTTATGTAATTTTTTTGTAAGTACAGAGCGATTCAGTTTTGAGTCAGCCGCCGTGCAGTTTGGTTGAGACAAGATGTGAGCAGCGTTCTTACGTCAGAATAACTTTTCTTAGAGCAAAAATTCCAGAGAATGCCACAGGGAGCTGGTAGAAGCTTCGGCAATAAGGACTTTCCATACCGAATTTCGAGGTCTATACGTTTGGCTATGCGTGCTTTCATGCTTGCAACTACTGCAGTACTTGAGAGTGGCACGGTGCCATCGTGTATGCATGTTATGATCGTCTCCTCCCTAAATCTAATGCGCATAATCTGTCTTCGGATTCTTTGAAAAATCTGGTAACCTGAACTCGATTTCCAAACAGGTCGGATTCCAAATATTTAGGCATAACTCATCTAATTTTTCTCAATTAGTGGAGTTAGTACTCCTTTACTCAGCTGACGATATTGCATGCTCAAGGCACAGTAATAAAATCCATAGATATTTATATTATACGTATAATTTCAATGACTACTGGTGACTAATATCTTACATGTACAGATTAATCGCGAGCAAACTGTATGCACCATACAAAAGCTCGGTGACTCTGAGTGGCATAACTAGGCCCAACATAACCTAACGAAAAACAATATAAATCTATTATGGGACAGGCTATCTAAATTTTAACAAAACCATATGGACGTCGATGATAATGAAACATCCATAAGCGTATATTAGTTTTCATGATATACGAAGCTTTCATTGACTGTTTAGCTTACGAATCAGTATAAGAAGATGTGAGATTATCACTCTCATTTTGTCACACCTACGTGCATTTTCTTAATATAAATTTACACAGACTGAACATTCTAACTTCATCATACCTGTAGATTCTTTGATAAAAAATAGCGATACAGCGATTGAATACAGCGATTGGATATATCTAATCTGTATAAAAGCAAAAGGATATATGAAAATAATGTTCAGATTTGTGTGGTAAAACATAAATACTGTGTAGTAATAAAAACAATATTAATAATACTGTATATTATTATGAATGCCCGCGCGTGGTCTCTTGGTTAGCGACGCTGGCTACGGATCAGCAGGCCTGTGTTCGATCCCCGGTACAACCTCGGATTTTTTGAGGTAGCGAGGTCTGGAACGGGGTGCACTAAGCCTCGTGATTCAAACTGAGGAGCTACTTGATAGAGAAAGCGGCTCCGGTCAACATAATTTACGACCATGCTGACCACATGCCCCCATATATTTTTTCCATTATTATCAATTAATTCCTGCATAAAATGTTTCAGTTTAAAAGAATAAACAGATAACTTAATATTAACGCAACTAGTGATCCACTGAAATTCGTTTCCTGAACTATGTGATTGCACACTAGAAATAAATTTTTGAGGTAGCGAGGTCTGGAACGGGGTGCACTAAGCCTCGTGATTCAAACTGAGGAGCTACTTGATAGAGAAAGCGGCTCCGGTCAACATAATTTACGACCATGCTGACCACATGCCCCCATATATTTTTTCCATTATTATCAATTAATTCCTGCATAAAATGTTTCAGTTTAAAAGAATAAACAGATAACTTAATATTAACGCAACTAGTGATCCACTGAAATTCGTTTCCTGAACTATGTGATTGCACACTAGAAATAAATTGTTTCAATCTCATATGTTCATAGCTATAAAGTCTACATTCTTTCGAATAATAATTTTTGGTTCCCGAGGCGAACTACGGAGAGGTTTGATTCAGTGTGAATCTATTTCAAGAGACCGCTGCAGTAATTTTGCAATTAGGTTTCATGAAGAACCGTCCATTTCAATGGTTAGCTTCTAAAAATTGTTACATGACAAAAGTGATAAATATTGTGACGAGATAATTGCATTAGAAAATAAATGGAAGGAAATAACGAAGCTAATGAACGAAGAGGGTAAGTAATATATTACGACATTATTATATATTTCCAATATATTACTGAGGACAAAAAAATTGGAGAAGAAATAAATGGAAAGTTTTGATATGTGGTGCTGGAGAAGAATGAAAAAACTGAAATTGACGGACAAAGTAACAAATGAAATACTGGGAAGATTGAACAAGAAGAGGTAAATCCTGAACACAGTTCTTTGTAGGAAACAAAACTACATTGACGCCATTGAACGAAAGTTAGAGGGAACTCCAGATCTTGGAAGAAGAAGAATCTAGCTGCTACACGGCCTAAAGGGAAAAAATAAAATACTGGTTACTGAAAGAGGGATTCAAGGAACGAGATGGAAAGCAAATTTGCACACCAAGTACAAAGAAGACATGCTCATGGCCAGAACACTTCGTTTTTTACTGTAATCTAACGGATAGAGAATCAAGAAACAATCACATATGTTTCTTTCATAATAGAAATACGTAAGTAATTACAAAGTACTACCAGATAAGGATATTTGTATATTAGCAACCTTATAACAGTGCACTATTGTAAAACTGTAAGTGGCTGGGAAGAAAATTGAAAAAATAATACATTTAAAAAAAACTAATACCGCATTACACATGTAACGTAATAGGGTTAGAATTATTGTGGTCCATTTTTGCACAAAAAATTACCATAAGGGTGATATAATAGAAAAATATGTGGTAGAAAATATGTTGGGGTACGCCGTAGCGTAGTGGTCGAGGCGCTGCGCTACAGACCGGAAGGTCGCGGGTTCGATTCCCGATGAGGTCGTTGGAGTTTTTCAATTGGCCTAATCCTTCTGGTGGCACTATGGCCCTGGGGTCGACTCAGCCTCTAACAGAAATGAGTACCAGGAGCAATCCTGGGGGTAAAGGCGGCCGGTGCGTAAGGCTGACAACCTTACCACCTCCAAGTGCCGAATGTCCAAAATCTAGGAGCCTCAACCTCCTGGAACCCTCTGGGCCTCCATGGCCTGTATAGGGATCACTTTACCTTTACTTTTAGAAAATATGTTAACCAAACTTTCTCTAAAGGACAAACCTTGGACCAGATTGCCTGCTCAAGTGGGTGCATGAGAACTAATTAAAATTACCTGATTATCTACGCAGAAGTATGATTTTATGTGAATGAGCACATAATGTGACAATTTAAAAATAATGCCAATAATGACAATAATGTTAGATGAACATATCAATGATAGACCGGGCTAAATGATAGGTGTGGGCCAGAGGGTCCATGGATCAGGGTGCCTGCTGAAGTGGTGCAGAAGATGGCTAATTTCTACACAATAAGATACAGTATGTTTTATGTGAAAGAGCATATATGTGTCATTTTAAAAATGTCTAGAAGTGCTCGATGAACATATCAATGATTGGCAGGGCTAAGCCAGAATACTATGATGAAAATAAACTTTGATGTGAGTGCTTAGTATGTTTGCCAATAGGAAAACTAAAAAAATGGAAGTTCTAACCTGACTAAGACACAAATAAAACCAGCTAAGTGTCTTCGTTTCAAAGGGAAGTAAAGGCATACATTCCAAGTCTTTGAGGGCAATATTCCAACAGTCTCAGTCGTATCATGTTCCTAATTGAGGACCGTTTTGACAAAACTCAACATCTGCCAAAACATAAATTTTTCAGGAGAAGGTTTCTTTAATTTTGTAGACAAATAGAACACAGAAAAATTTTAAAAAATAAACGCTAATGAACTAAAGTATGTATACATTCTAAGTCCAAATTGGAATTGTGCAGTACTCATAAACAATTATCAAAATTTGAAAGCTTTTTAAACTCTAAATCTCCATAGATTCACTATCATTTTTATTGGTTTTATGACATATATTTGTATTTAATAGGCAAACTTTTATTGACATTAGATTTCCGCTTTGAACAAACACTACTGCACCTTAGATAATATTGGAATGATAATTCTTTCACGCTGGCCGTGTGTAGGCTAAGGTAGAAAGGTTAAGTCAGACTGAAAATTCAATGCTATAGCCGGGATTTGGACCAGGGTCTAAGGCTCTCCGTGCTTACCAATTACTGAGCTACCATGGCAACATGCCGGTACAACATTAAATTCTCCAACTGACTCACATGTCCCGGTATACCACCAGGCGTCCTCAATATGAGATTCCAACCCAGGGACGACTTACAAACTCGTAAGTGCTTCAAGGTCTGAGCTTCATAGCAAACCACTAAGTCACCGTGAAATGATAATTCTTTCAAACTGGCTGTGTGTAGGCTAAGGTGGAAAGGTGAAGTCAGAGTGAAAAAATTCAATGCCAAAGCCGGGATTTGAACCAGGATCTTCAGCTCTCCGTGCCGCTGCTCTTACCAATTGAACTACCATGGCAACATGCCGGTACAACATTAAATTCTCCGACTCACATATCCGGGTACAGTGGCGACTTACAAACTCGTAAATGCTCTAAGGCCCGGGCTTCTTAGTAAACCATTAGTGGGTCACAGTGGAACAGGGTTGCCAGATCAGAAACGTAGAACAGTCGTACCAATATTCGAAAATAGTCGCATTCCAGTCAAAACTGTCGTATACTTTGTGATTTTTCAGTGTAGTAGACGTATTGCGTTATTATTATTATTAATAATAATATTAATAATAATAAATAAACGAAATCTATAACATACAGTTAATCCTGTAGAAAAATAAAATAATTATTATTAATAATAATATTAATAATAATAATAATTCATAATCGGTATTTTACACCTTACACATGTCATGTAATTGTTAATAAATCATCTTATTTGTAAATGATTAGGCGTGTTTCATTATCTTCCGATGTGGTAAATTTTATAAAATATAGTAAAATTTAATAAACAGTAGTTTCCACAGAGTTGTAATTATTGCAAAAGGAACAGGACTGCTTTCCATTCATATTGATTTTAGCTACATGCTTACTAAACAAAACAAAAAAAAAAGAAAAAGAAGAAACATGAGAAAACAGAAGCTGTACATATATATAAAATTCGACAGTAGACTGATTAAAAAATATAAAACTATGTTAAAAATAGTCGTACAAATAGGCGTACGACTCATGGTTGCGTCGTACGTCGTACAGATATATGAATATAATATAGTCGTATGTGTACGACTATAGTCGTACGTATGGCAACCCTGCAGAGGAATGATAATTCTTTCACAATGGCTGTGTATAGGCTAGATAATATTGTTTAATCGAAATTCAGAAACATATACAGTATAGCATTGCATATAAACAACGTGTTCTTACATTATCTCGAGGCCAAAAAAATCACAGTAAACAACGGAATTAAACAAAGTTCAAGTAGTATTTAAATATTACAAACTTCCTGTAAAGTCAAATTGTTTGAGAAATAATACTCCATAGTCACTATGTTTATGGTTTTATTATGTGGTTTATGATCTATCCTATATTAAATTATTCAAAATATTCTGAAATTGTAGAATTGAAGGGGCTAGTTCCATAAGGGCGTAAGGCACATCTCGAATTCTGAGCTTTTAACATTTATGCCTTCTCCTCATATATCTTAAATATTCAGTGAACAATTTATACTTGTGCCTTAAACCTCTGCTCTGTCATAAGAAAAGACCTGTTCTTGTAAGTGCTAACATTGCTTAGAAACATTAAGATTTCTCACAACTTTGCTGTTGTGCCTTACGCCCTTATGGAACTAGCCCCTTCAATTATTGTTTCCATGTCACAATCGAATAAAACATCAGCAAGAACTCGCCAATAAATTTTAGCAAGCAATGAGAACTCACTACTGAATTTTAATGAGGCGAGACAAGATTGAGTGATCTGAGTGAGAGACAGCTTAGATATAAAATTTTGTATGTATACTAATTTGGTTCTTGAGATATGTTGTTTGAAGTCAGATGCACGACACATAGATGTAAACATTTAACAGGCTATTTTTTACTCATGAGATTTGCATTTTCAACATGAAATTTTAGCCTCGAATACAATATAATCCATGCTTATACGTCCTCTATGTACAGTATATCTGCATGTAGAAAGCCTAATATGATTTTTGATATACAATATAAACGTCTTGAGTAGTAACTGAACGACAAATTGTTATCAAATGTCAGATGTTCATGGTGGAAGAACTGCCCAGATTCAAAGGAATAGTTGTACCATTACAAATACATATCGAACATATTTGCATTCTGGATTATGCTTATGGTTTTTCTATAATTAGGTTTAAGTATTTAATTTTCATGAAAATCTCAATTATTTTAGAAAAAAGCAAAGTAAAAATTTATTCTTTCGTCTGCTGACGTGAAAAAAAAATCGGAACAGTTGCTACAATATTTATCGTGTAAAGTACGATTAAAATTTAGGGATAAGACTTATCTGAGAAAAGTACTAAATTTGGATAAAAATTATATTTGAAGGTCTTTGATTGTAGCTAAGGAATAAACAATAAAACCTGCAGTTTATATCCTTTCCACTCTGTATATCAGGAGAATTTAGTTGGTTATCACAGGAAGTAACTGAAACCTAAAAGAAAGCTACTCACTTATCTCTGTTATACTAAAATTACGGTATATGATCGTATAAGAAATTCCTTATTTTCTTTGTAATTTGAATTAGCTACCACACGCTTATTCTGATGAGGTATGAGGTGTTGTAATAACGGAGAAGAAAATTATTTGTTTTCATGGCACAATAAATCAAATCTCATTCCTATCGTAAAATTGTTATTCCTTCAGGAAGCACTTATCTGCACGACTTTCAGAGTTAGGCACGGGAAAATTGAAATTAAGAAAATGTGATATATTACAAGAATAAGTCCAGTTACACGGGCTGGGAAAATAATTTTATCGGTAAGTGAATTTTACCGATATAGCATTTTAAAGTCCGCCGCCGTAGATGAGTTGGTAGCGTGACTCCCTGTAGGGTTCGATTTCCGGTCAGATCGGGGATTTTTCAGCACAATCTTAACCAAATTAAAAGTTAAATTTAGACTTCGCTTTTAGGATTAAATTTGAGATTGACACTTCTCGGAGAACGTAGACGAAAATTTCAGACCTCTAGGTCAAAGGATCTCAAATGAGCTTGCGAGCATACGCACATCTTAGGGCGCATACAGTAGTCTATATGGGTCTTTATGTGTGTCTGTGTTTATATATACACACCTTTTGTACTCTCTTGCTATACTAACTATATATATGGTATGAAAGATTCAGGGCTGTATTAAAAATCGTATCTACATTACTATAGAATACGAAAAACAGCCGAATTCGTAAGTATATAGACATGCAATGCCTTGACTTACCGCACCATAAACATTTTTGAAAACAGGCAGAGAATTCTCCGATAGCTAAATTCAATACAGCGTTTACTTGAGCAGGTACAGAAACAGAAAAAAGCCTTGGCTTTTAGTCCCAGAAAATTAACTCATTGTAGCACTTTCCACATATTAGTCTTAAATGTTCCTTATAAGAAACTGCATTCGTAGTGTGTCATCCGATAAACATAGATTTTTACTACAGCCGTGGATTACTCCCCTATACCTATGCACAAATCCAATAAAGGAAATATATACCCAGCTATATAATCATTTATATAGTGATTTGACTCTTCTTTAAAACACAAATGAGTTACAAAGATTACCGACAATATTCTTTACCAGGGAGGAAAAGTAAAAACGGGTAAAATAACTTCCCACAAGACATATTGAACCCCAGTGTGGCTTCGACCACGGTAGAGGCAGGTTGTCGTTACGTGTATCTTGCATTGAGCTAGTGGTGCGCTTGAAAGTTACACGGTACATTCCACAGCCGAACCACGCTACCCGGAGTGTTTACATCGTGTGTAGCCTCCGTTATTTCTCTTGTTCCTCAAACAAATAGTAACAAACGTCAAATATGGCATCTATACGCCGTGTCAACACTATCAAAGTAAAATTTGAAGATACTGCTCCCAGACCAACGGCACTGGAGTTGCATATGTGGATTCAACAAACCTTACAATTATCACCAGATAAGGTAAGCATGCTGGAAATAAAACCCAAGAAAAAGCAGTGTACATAAAAATGGTGTCTCCAACAGTATACGAAAATATAGTACAAAAGTTTGAAGGTGAGATACGGTTTACATATGATTCGGGTGAACTAGCCCTTGTAAAAGTTAGTAGAGCGGACACTATGGTTGTAACTGTGCGTGTCTTCAATCTCCCCCCTGAAGTGCCGAATCCTACAATACAGGCTACATTAAATCGCTACGGCGTAATTCATTCTATCAGAGAAGAACAGTGGAGCACAGCTTTTCCATTTCCAGTAAACAATGGTGTTCGGGCACTAAAAATGGACATCAAACAACATATCCCGGGATCAGTGACAATTGGTGGATTTCAGGCACAAATCACGTATGTGGGTCAACCAATTGTATGCTTTGTTTGCCATGAGGCCAATCACAAGAAGGAAGACTGTCCGAGGAGAAAGACGGTCTTGAAAGTTAAAACACAGCCTCGGAACTTATTACTGAGTGACGTTGTGAGGGGAGAAAATCCGCCACAGAGACAACACACCACATCAACAGAAACGCAACCCACACCCATGGAGGGTCTAGAAGGCTTCGAAGATGACACTGATACGGCATCGGAGCACGAGACCGTTCCTATGGAGTCAACAGAAACGGTAAATACTGATACTGATCGAGTACAAAATGTTGCACACGAAGTAGTAATACCACAAATGGTTACACAGGACACCGCGATCGATGATAACGTGACACCACCTGTAAAGGTAACCGTGCAGCAGACTACGTCATCGGGAGACCCGCTGGCTGATCCCCACAGAACCTCAGTTTCGGAGCGCGGCGAGGGTTCCCCGCTTAAGAAGTTAAAACAGACAACGCAGCGTGATCTTCCGCGGGACCCACGCCAAAGAGATAACGACACAGTTCCTGCCGGTCCGGTAACCGATACATGCGGGCTTATCACGAAAGTTAAAAAGACTCCGCGGCCACACCCGTATGCAGTTCACGGGCGAACCAAAGATACAACTAAGAAAGAACCTAATGAAGAAACTAGTATAGATCCGATGGAGGGCGTCTCGCCTCCTACTGATCCCACGCAGCCATAGAAACATCCTGTATGGCTGACACATGTTTCTACGCGGTGTGCCATGCCGCCAGAGGAATGGCTTTATACAACTCTACACTGTTTTCATTTGTTTTTGCTGTTTCTGGTCCTACAATCAAACTATGGAACTTTAAATATCACCTGTATCCAGGCAAAATTCAAGCGGCGGACGCTTTCTTTGTTCTTATACATGCATGGCATCGAAGTTCTGTCATTACAGAAAGTAAAAGACTGAAATTTTGACTTCCTTTCTGCGTGTAGCTTCATACTACAGTTTACAAATCAATGTCTGTTCTAGTTGATGTTATTAGATTGTATTTCTGGTCCCTACTTTTTGCTTATTCAGTGACTACTATGGTGCTACTAAGAAATTACGCCACGTTAAATATAAACTGTCTACAAAGTAAATTCAAACAACAGCAGTTACGTTCTTTCATCTATAACCATGACATAGACATTCTCCTGTTACAAGAAGTAAACATAACAATTTCCAGTTTTTGGGCCCACAGTACGATGCGGTAGTATATACGGGTGAATACAATCGAGGGACAGCAATCATACATAGACCAGGTTTTAAAATCGAACGTCCTGAAGGTCATAGCAGCGGTGGTGTGACGTCACTATTTATAAACGGAACACACATTATCAGTGTTTATTTACCATCTGGAACCAACAAGCGTACGGAACGGGAACATTTCCTTCGTGAGGTTTTACTATACTATATGCGACACAAGAGTAATCGGATCGTGCTTGGGGGTGACTGGAATTGTGTGCTCCATGCGAAAGATCAAACGGGTCATTATAATCCTTCACCGGTGCTACAAGAATTAGTGCAGGACTTACACTTAGTGGATGCCTGGGAGGTTTTTCATGGTAACCATGTTAACTTTACTTTTCATAGACAAAACAGTGCTTCACGACTTGATCGATTTTATATGTACAAAGAGCGTTAACATGCAATATATAACATAAAAATTATTCCCACACATTTCTCCGATCATAACTGCGTGCTTCTGACTACTACGGTGGAGTTTCAACCCCCCTTATATGGTCGAAGTTACTGGAAGCTGAATGAAGCACTCCTCGGCATGACAGAGACAGATCAACAATTTACGCAACACCTCACAGCCTTAAGAAACAGAGCTGCCAACTCAAAGCTTACTCCGATACAACAATGGCTTTGTATTATCAAACCAGGAATTCGGTCCTTTTATCAGGCAGTTGGATACCAAAATGCCCAGGAAAAAAGAGCAACAATTTCTTTCTATGCGCAGTTATTGCATGAACTGTACCAAAAGCAAGAGACTGACAAGGATCGGTGGACCGACATTGTACAGGTTAAACAAAAATTATGTACTTTACAAGAAGAACAAATGAGCGGTGTTATAATACGGTCTCGGGTACCTTCCACCCTGGAGGACGAAAAAGGTGCACTCTTTCATGTTGTACAGGAAAAACGAAGAGGAACAACTAAATTCATCCATCAAGTACAGACGAGTACAGGCGTTACGGTTAGAACAACCAGGGAATGCCTCCGAGAAGGCGTTGCACACTTCCGATCCCAATACGCTGCTCCAATAAACACAACCATGTCTGTATCAGAAATTCTCACACACATCCAACACCAACTTAGTTTACACCAGCAAGAAGATCTCCAGCGTCCCATCACCGAAGATGAATTGAATCAGGCGCTAGAGAGTACGCCGAAGCATTCCGCGCCGGGGCCAGATGGCCTTACGTACCAATTTTACAGGACTCATTGGAGGGAGATGAAAGGATATCTAACCTTCTTGTTTAATGAGATATACCTGAAAGATGTTCCTCTTGATGGCTTCAGTGATGGCGTGGTCACACTCATTCCCAAGAAAAAATGTCCCCAGACAATAGCGGAGTATCGACCAATAACTTTATTGAACACAGATTGCAAATTATGTATGAAAGTACTAGCTTTACGGTTACGAAATATATTACCAGACATCATTGAAATCGGACAGACATGTGGAATGCCTGAGAGATCTATTATCCACAATCTAGCTATAATAAGAGACACTGTAATACACTTTGCCCTACACCCAGAAGATAAAGGTGCACTTCTCTCACTGGATTTTGAGAAAGCATTTGATAGAGTTTCACATGACTATCTATATCAAGTTCTGCAACGGTTTGGTATACCGCCGACAGTGATAAATGTACTCAATAGGTTACATACGGCAGCAACATCCAGAATACAGATCAATGGTTTCCTCAGTGAACGCATCCCCATTAAGATTTCTGTAAGACAAGGATGCCCACTATCGATGTTTTTGTTCACTGTCAGTTTAGAACCATGTCTTCGGATGCTACACACAACATTACAACAGGAAAAATGTGCACCCTCCCCAATTTTCACGGTTCGTGCGTATGCAGACGATGTTGTGATCTTCTTGCGTGAAACGACGCAATGTGTAACATTACCCAACATGCTAGATGATTACTGTAGTGCTTCGAATGCAAAACTTAACTATGGCAAATCGATACTTCTGCCACTCGGCAGGTGGTCACCTCAATGTACAGTATTAGGTGTGCCAGTACAGACGACAGCTAAAATCCTTGGTCTGTTAGTAAGCAACTCCTTCGACGACATGGTTCATGATAACTGGAAAATCATAACGTCATATAGTCGTGCCACTTTATTTCAGCAGATCAATAGAAATCTTAATTTATTTCAATGAGCCTGGCATATAAACGTGTTCAGTTTAGCCAAACTATGGTACGTGGCGCAAGTTTTGCCAATGCCGAGACAACAAGCAATCATCATGGACAGGGCAATCTATTGGTATCTATGGAAAGGTTATTATTATAAACTTAAGAAAACACAATTACATAAGCCACTGACTGAAGATGGCTTACAATTAATTGCTGTGCAGGAAAAATGCAACGCCCTGTTCACTAGAAAAATACTGCTGGCGCTAAATGGACAAGGAGATCCCGGTGACATACGTTTCTGGACAAAGAATCGACTTTTCACGAACCCCGAAATCAGACGGTTACCAAAATCCTTACAAACAATCGGGAAATGCATAAACGTCTGTGCGAAGACGTTCGATCCAGTGGACAATGAGATCAACACGCGCAGTATATATCAATATCTGCTTTCAAAGACAAATGAAATACCTCGAATCATGGAAAAATGCCCTCAACAAAGGTGGACACGCATATGGACCCACCTACATAACCCGAACATACCTACCGATTGGAAAGTAGCAGCATACAGTTACATAAACGAAATTGTGCCCACAGAAGAAAAGAAGTATCGTCACAATCGCTCCGTGTCCCCAACCTGCAAAACATGTGGTTACCTAGACTCCTTACAACACAGAGTGAAAAGTTGTGGCCAGGCCGCTTTGATATGGCGAGAAGCAAAACGTTTATTAAATACAGTATGCCCGGCCCTAAATAGCCTTGACGCACAGCAGATCCTCCTTTCGCTTGATCCAACTAGTGACAACAGAGCCTTCGTGCAAATGTGGTTAGCGACTGGTTTTCTGTACTATCAACTCACTACAACAAATCACACTGTACCAGACTTTCTTTGTTTATTAAGGCAAGAACAACAAAAACTGTATCATAAGTTTTCTGATACCGCAACGCAAATTATACAACAAGTGCGTCTAATAAAATTGTGACAATAAGTGAACATCAGTGTACAAAGGTCCGCCAATGTAACTGATCAAGAAAGAACTCAAGTCTGATCATGTGGACAGTAGGCTACTACAGTAGACTACCGTTTCGATTATTTCATGACTACCTGTAAAAAATATGTTTTGATTGTTAATTTTTACATCAATGTAGCGATATAATTGTTTTTTGCTTTTTATGTTGTTGAGAAATAAAAAAAATTATTAAAGTAAAAAAAAAACCCATTACCATTATTTTGAACTTTTCAATCATTTTCGTAAAAAACCTTTTTGACTGACTCATCTTACCTATAAATCATTTTTATAAATACTCTTTTCACAGGCATTACTTATAAAACATTTTCATAACAACATTTTTTATATACATAACTAGAGTCTCGTAACTGATTTCAGCTGAGCAACATAGGCTGCATTTTTAAAATCAGCAATGCTCGTTTGTATTGGATGCGGAGAGTAGGAGAAATTTCAATGATGCCCTCAAGGGACGCTCTTCCCTAACGATAATCTAAATACAAATAGCAAGTTTTTTAAGATAGCACATGAAATATTTCCTTAAGAATGCAGTTACGATGTTTTCCGATTAAGAAAATAATAAATGCTTTTATCGATTCACAAATTAAAATTTCCCAAATCGGGGAAAATGCAACTTATGATCCGACTTACGCTAACGACTGTATAAGTAAGATGGCATTTCGACTGTTGTGTATTGTTACTTAGGCCTTTAACCAAGAGCAGTGTTCCGGAATTATGACCCCCAGAAGATCTTTTACACGAGTGTAAATTTAAGTCGTAGAAATGTCGGAATACGCAGCCTGGCCCGGAATCGAAATACCGTAACTCGTAATGGAAAACCAGTGTTTAACAACCGCTCCACTCAGGCTCACTTAGTATTATCTAGAAATATTTAATCCTCGTGACTTTTGGACTCGCTTTCTTTGCTCCTCTTGGGTCTAATAGCGTCGTGCATTTCTCTTGAACGTGTCTTGATTAAAAATTGTATCTAATGATGCTTAAGTATGGTTTAGCAGGCGTCTTAACCATACAGTATAGCGAGTCTCAAAGAATGGGGATTGAAGGCTCTGCAATATTTTGGAAAGTCGAATATTATACCCTTAATTAGTTTTAGTTTAAATACTATTTCGGGTTAATGCGAAATTACCTGTTAAATCACTTGTTAAGATGATTAGTAAGAATGTTGCATACGTCGATGAAGAAGAACCGCCCGAAGAAAATCCATTGAAACAAATGAAGAACATAGATACTGCTCTCCATTTGCGACCATACTCTCTCGTAGAAAATCTTGGCACTCGTCATGAGAGCTAGCAATTATTAAGTAAATTCATTCTGTAAAACCAACTGAAAACGTATATTTCTGAACACTCTACTAAACACTGCTGAACCAATGAAATACGTGCAAGGTGTCTCTTCGCATGTCGAAATCTATGTCAGCGTTTGAAGTCGGCAACCAGTCGTCAGAATGCTGTCGAGAAACACTATCATGTATCTAGCTCTCATGACGAGTGCCAAGTTTTTCTACGAGAGAGTGGCACCTAAATATGGTCGCAAGTGGAGAGCAATATCTATGTTCTTCATTTATTTCAATGGATTTTTCTTCTGGCGATACTTCTTCATGGACGTACGCAACATTGTCCGATCGATTCGCAACTAATATCATGATAACCTCATTCTCACAATTTCATAAAAAGGAGACAATGGCATTATGGACAACTTATACAGAGGTAAGAATACGTTGCACAGTATAGTGCTTAATATTGAAATTGTGAAATAGCCTAAAAGTTTCTTAGGTGGTTGTTGCGTGAAATCTAATTCCATCCATATTGATCAATCAGTTGCAAAATATTCTTAAGTATCACATGCATCTGTCCAGAACGCCCACAATCATGGCATGTTAAATGGTGCATTTACATCCTCCTGTATGAATAGATTAATTATAAAATAATAGTCTAAAGAAGTAAGTTTGAAATAATAAATTGCAGTGATCACAACGTACCTGCAAAGTTGACGTCGTCATTGGCGTAGGAAGTACAGCAAGATAATACGTGTAATGTATTGGATCTTCCTATTATTAATATTTATGGTTTTATTGTAAGAGTACGTGCAGGACATATTTTACTACTTGGTATTTTTCAGTGAGTGTTAGCCTATGTCAAATGATAGCTGTAGTGTTAGGTTAGAAACGGTGATACTAGTTTAGCTATATCAGTGGCAGTTACGTAACAAGAGATGCGAAATAACTCCAGGAAAATTACCAAACACTTATCCAACATCATTTTCAGTTTCTGAGAGGCTTATTGTAAGATAGATTATTATTAGGGCCCGGAAGTTGGGCAAAATTCCTTTTCTATTTGGGTGGTTACATTAAAGAGTTAAATAGACATCAACGTGATTCCATACATTCAGGGACGTTTTTATTTCTCCATTTCCGCCTATTTTGGCTTCTGTTGCTTATTTTAAGATTTAAAGCCTGTTCTTGCATATTTTGGATTGTTATGGCTTTTTTCTGTGATTACTTACTCATTTTAAAAAGCACATAAGCAATTTCAGTGTATGAAAATGAAAAATAATGAAATGACACATTCATGTCACTAAATTAATTAATTGATGCAATTATTTGTTTTCAAGCAGTCAATAACTTAACCACTTCAAACGATTCAATTGCGCTCTTTAAATAGTAGAATCTATGAAAAAGTTTTGTATGTGGTAAATAAATTATATAGCTATTTTCAATAATAAAGAGGGGATTGTTCCTGTTTTGACTCCCAATAAATCTGTTTTAATTATATTACTGCCTATTTCCGTATTTTATGTGCCTCTTTTCCTTGCCTTATTTTAATCAAAATCAATGCCTTAACTTCCGGGCTCTGGTTATCATATAACAAGTATGAACAGAAGCATTTGGTTTGAATTTTATTACTGCATAGCTCTACACTCTGTTTGAGATGTTTGGTACGTGTACGGACGACAAACACGGTTTTGATTTTAACTAGAATATTGATGAAAATAAAATGGTCTACCAATTTTGATTCTCTTGTGTTTGTAATTTCCCGATAATTTTTAAATTTAGTTTGGATTTCGACTGTTGGACATCGAAGGGAGGTCGGTGAGAAAGGAAGATTTTCACTACGATAGTCAAATTTTTTGGTCTGTGTCAACTGCGTTATTCATAATATTTTAAAGCATTTGATTCATTGTCCAGTCTCTTTCGGCAATAGGTGTTAGTGTCATGACAGGATAGACTACAGTATATAACATTAAGGACATACACTTAAACTCATTTGGCTTTTTTTAAGTAATTACTATTAACGAACAATAGAAAGAATTTAGCACGCCGGTAGGCATACGATTGTTATTATAGATTATGACTGTATATGTTTTATTTTAAATTGGACATTAGCTTTACGACAACATTTAATTCTAATTTCATTTCATTTGTTAAGCGCTTCTTAAAGATAGTTAATGGGTGACGAAGTAAGGTAAATTAATTTTAGGTTATTTCGAATCGTAAATCTTTGCCTATGTCAAGTTCCATTACGGGCTGATCTGTAAATAAAAGGATGTACCCCGTTTTCAAAATTGAGGATATCACCAGATGTCACTGTCGTTCTCTTCCTTTGGTACAAATAAATGATTATTTATTTCCTTTATCTTATCTTTACAGATACTATTACTTCTATTACAGTACTACTATTATCCTGTATAAACAAGATGGTTTATAAACAAGATGGTTTAAAGTTGCCCATAAACAAGATGGTTTAAAATTTTTCACAAAAAAAACGGATAAGTAAGCCACCACGTCAGTTTCGTTTAAAACTACGCACGGCCTTCTTTTCTCTCTATTAAATGCCTATAACTCCTTACCACAGCGAAGGAATTTGGATATTAGTTCGTTATTTGCCTTTTTAATAACTTCAAAATAGATCACGATTCAACATTTTCTGCAAATGTTTCTGGTGTGTTAAACTGTTTCAAACAGTAATTTGTTTCCATACACACTTTTGCCAACCAAATGATCCCGAAATTCGCTACATACGAAATAAAGAAAAAGTTTCTCGAATACTATTCTAAGCACGAGCGAAATGAAATTATTTTAGTTTTAAAATTTATTATTCATAATAACGTAAAACGTCGTACAACGATCGACCGTTATAGGGGACCACACGAATAACAAACACGAATATAACGAATAACAAGTAACACGATCGCTCGTTTTGTTAACTTTGTGCTTGCGTGTTAAATTCTATAGGCCTATAACTTTCTTACATAGTAGATAACTCTGTCAAACGGGAAAGTCGATCTTCAGTCCGACATTTAAGGAACATTAAAACATCATAACTAATTGCAAAATTTTCTCCACCAAATAGTAATACGAAAAACTTAGGTTTATAACAAAAGTACAAAATGAGCTGCCAATCACATTGGCGCTAAATTTCAATAGAATCTATAAAATAAATTTATTTTAGGCGAATAGTACGATTTGAAGGGAGATTCGTATAAACGTTCTTTCCTTATGACATATTTAGAAAAAAAATATTTAGACAATTGACCATATACTTAGACAAAGATATAGAATAATTCCCAAGTGTGTACAATCATTATGATTCAAATCTTTCCTTTGAGAAACCACTAATCATTCAATACAACGGACAGGAAATATTCAGGATATGTGGTAAGTAAGTTAAAATATTAAAGAATGTACCAACTTTCAGATTGGCTGGTACAGGAATTTCTACTAGAGTCCTCCTGAATGTGAGTGCTATGTTTCCGCCTTGGTCAGTTTTCATGATAACTGTTCTATGGAAGGCTAAATAAAAATTCCATGTAAATCATAACCCATTGTTTACGATCCCCAAAATTAACATACTTGCTTCAATCATTAATGACATGTACAAACCTGAAGATAAAAATGTTGTATATAAATATATACAATTCTACTTTGTCTCAATTAGTTCAAATATTTTGAATGTTATTGAAATGTCCCATACCTTATGATATATTCTTGCGTGTTAAATTAAAATTGTTATTTTTATATATGCCAAAAAATACAAATATAATATCACGTGCAACTTATAAATTTAATGACTGTGTACTGACTTGAAAATACGTTATTAAGATTAGGCAAACAAACAGGAGAAAAATATAAATGTTGTAGCTTACTGTAGTTAAAATCACAATGCCGTGCCGGCTTGAGAGAAAGTAAAATATAACGAAATATGAAAAATAAAGTACTTGTATATAATAGCCTATATATATATATATATATATATATATATATATATATATACATATTTTATATTAGTAGGAGCATAGGTACCAACGTTAGAGGGGTAAGGTATTTTCTGCCCCCCAAAACTTTAACTTTATATCATATTAATAAGGCCTGTATATAACTACTAAAATGTAATTCTCACCCTCTAACAATTTTTTAAGTCTGCGCCTTTTACTGGGAGGGTTTAGGCACGTAAATTACGTAACAGGGGTCTAAACTAGGGGTTGCCGTTTAAAGGGAGAGAATGTGACGTCATGTGGAAGAGTGGTGACGTATAGGGGCATCGGCGGTCCAAATAGCGTAACTGAAACACAGGCGTCGAAAGCGTCGGTGGTTCAAAGGGCGTACTTGCATCACAGGTGTCGGCGGTCTATAGTACGTCTTAACTACATCATAAAAACCGGCGTCTGTTCGGCTCCTATTACTATTGTGATAGTATATTAGCAATTATTTGTTCCTATCGTTGAACTTAAGTGTACAAGCCGAATTATTTAGCATTATTTATGTGATCACGTAAGAAATCCTAACGTTGGTAACGCTGCCACCCAACATTATTATTGAGGAGTTGACAGGGCATGGGAAATCCCATTACTCTGTTATGTGTAGAGAAGTGGAGTCAGCTCAGTGATAACAAGTGAAGAGGCTGGGGGACTTGACCCTCGACGTTGATACGAACGGGTTATGAAAAGTGATCATGAGTGCATGGTGTCCACCTGGACGTAGAAACTTCATTAGGTTTGTATGGTTCTTCAACTTAATAAATACCCATGGTTACAGAGCAAGCGCTTGCTTACCTCACATGCATGGGCGGAGCGTCACTACTCAGCTGAATAAGCTCCCTTTAAAAACCCGATCTGGCTATCACGAACGACAGGATCAGACAGGACAGAGAAAGAGCACCTGATCAAGGCATTTATACCTTCGGAGAGCTATAAGGTTTGTTCCTGCAGCCATGTCATGTACTGTCTTGTACCATGACGCGTGCACACATTGTCAGTTTGATGAAAAATTACATTTTTCCCATCCGTTGCGCAGTGGAACTGACAGTATGCGCTTGCCTTATGATACATGGCATATATGTATGATATGGCTATAGGATGAAACATACATTCTAGTTGGAAGCACACGTGTTTTCTTTTCTTTTTAATTTCATTTCTGAGGCATCTTGTTCGGTTTACTACTGCCGATTTTTCTTCTCTTCTCGCGTGTTAGTTTCCAATATTCTAAATTCATGTCTGTATCAACCTTCTTTCTTCATATCAATTTATAATTTTGTAGAAAGTATTATTGTACCTTGTGTGGTCAGGGATGTTTGTATTTTCTTATCAGAAAATGTTTATATAGTTGTTTGTGATAAGTAATAAAGCAATATTTCATACTACGAATTTCATAAAACAAAGCTAAGCTATCTTGTCAATACTTCATGGAATGGCATATTAATATTTTATACGTTGAAACTTTAAACATAGCTTCAAGTTTGAGAGAAGTTGAGATATTAGTAATACAGTGCGTAAGATTTAACTTTTCATTTGAAGGAATAATAGCTTAATCTTGATGTAAGCTATAGTCTGTATCTGTCCAGCAATTTATAGTATAACACACTATGGTAAAGTAGTTAAATTGCGTTTTTATGTGATTTTTAGTAAATGACGTAACTTAAATTATATAAATTTAATATTTTCTTGTCTTAAGAAGAGCCAGTAACTTTGACTTGTAATGAATTTAATTCCAATTGTTAAACATAGAAATTCGGTGTAAAAGCTTTTCCCTCTATTATGCAAAATGTAATTATTTGAAGTTACTATAAAGTTAACTCTTAAATAAAATCTGAATTGTCGACCAATGGCTTTTGGGTCTTAAAAAGCATCTTTCCACTTACAAGCTGTCACAAGGGCTTTAGACCAGAATTCCATCTTATTAGCAGTAGTGGTGTCAGAAAGTTCGGGCCACGGAGGTTGTGATCCTGCATCACAGTGAAACTAAGGTCATGGTGTTGCAGACCAATATATTATAACATTAGTTCCCATCATCCTGGAAACATCGGAAAAGTTCTTGGGAATATGTTTCTTCGCGATTAATTTCCACCATACTTTCTTGTCTGCATTCTCCTCCTTGTAAAAATTCTTGTAATTGCTCTTCCTTTATCATTTCTTCCACCTCGTAAGGATCACATTGATATGTGTCTTCATCCGACTCCGATTCGTCAAACGGTAAGCATTCATCTTCGATACCACCACCAATGTCAAAGTTGCCCAAGCGCTTTTGAAACTCTGTGTCTGATAAATACTCATCTAAATCGTAGTCAGGTTGTTCAGCGGCCGGACAAACGCGGGGTTGAACTGATGGACAAACTTTGGGTTGGCGAGCTGGACACGGTTGTTGTTGTGCAGGTTGCCATCGTGATGGAAAGTTTAATTCGGGTCGTAGGAACTCTGGCGGAAGGTCCTTACAAGGCTCTCGTCTTAAAGGAAATTGTTCTGGCGTTACTTTTTTCAACGGTTCAAAATCCAGAGGTTTTGGTTTGCATTGAAATATGTGCTGTGTTTGTTTAAATGCGTTCATTATACATTCCCTACGAAAATCCTGTATCTCTCCCAAATTTTGTTCTACCTTCTCTCTTTCTGTTTCGTCTAATTTATCCAGGCGTTTTGACAAAAACTGTAGAGTTGTTGCTTGTGCTTTCAACATTTTTTCTGTAAACGCAAGTTCTTTATCTTCATCTTCTATTAGCTGAAGTTCCTCGGGTGGAACTAACCTAGGCTCTGGGGGACAGATACGCGGAGGTGGAGGACATACTACTCTTTGACTCACAGCTCTTGGTTGGACTCTTTGTGGTGATACTCCTCCAACTGCTCCTGATTCATTTATGTTTCTTTGTGAGGGAGATTCCGCTGGACATGGAGATGGAGATCTCCGTTGATCTTCAGGAGGACATCTAACACCGATGGAAGGTTTAGGTGTGCGAGGGATTCCTCCAGGACAAGGGATTCCTCCAGGACGAGGGCTTCCTCCAGGACGAGGGATTCCTCCAGGACGAGGGATTCCCCCTGGACGATTTATGCCTCCACTTGGACGACATTCGGCACCTGTAGGACGTTGTTGACCACCATCTTGTTGAGATTGTGCTGCTCTCGCAGTAGACAGGCTAGGACATGGTTGAATTCTGGCCTGCTGTGCTCGCTCAGGGGAAGCACGTGGTGCAGCTCTTGGTGGACAAGGACCCTGTCCTCGAGATGGGCCAGGTCCTCCGCGACTCGGGACTTGACGACGAGTTCCTGGTGCCGGAGTTTTCTTAACAGCGCCTGACGATTCTAGTAGCAGTTTAGTCTGAGGAAGAGCTCCTCCAGGAATCGGGGAAGTCGGATGTTGGGTCCTCGATGAGCTAGGACGTTGGATCCCAGTTGTGCTTGCACCACGAAAACCAAACCCTCCCCTAGAAGTACGTCCAGCTCCTGGACATCTGTTTGCCATGGTGTAACTTGCAATCCACTCTAAATTTTAGACATGCAGGAGGCCTGAAAAATTCCATTACATTATGTTGAAATTTATACATTCTTGCATGTATTGCATTTTATGTAGAGTAAGACGCATTCTGAAGTTTTTAAATTACTATTCACAATGACGTAATAAATAAATTTATAAAGTCTACACAGCCTCCGATCAGGATTCAAGAGTTGTGATTATGCCGGCAACCCTCCTAACAAAATTATATGAAAGCGAATGCCAGTCATCTTTTGTACATACCCAAGTTTACAAGCTGCGTGGTGAACAATGCACATTTACATGGGGCTGATTGTGAAACAACTGAAAACGCACTCCCTTCAATACAGCCATTTGTTCTACTTCAGAATGTAAAGTGAGAATTCTTCAATAAGTTAAAATGATTAATACCCAATGTACATACTTAAGGTACAAAGTAAACATTTAAACAACCCATTTGTCAAGCTCCTTCTATACCACAAGCTAAGTAATACTAGTAAACTCTTCCCTAATGATGAGTGTTTAAATGTAGTTATTCGTATTGTATCATAAAATTAACGGTGCAAAATACGTTGTATGAATTTTCTCACATGTACTTGTTATGATTTGTTTTATTGAGATGTTATGTTGATGAAAGAAACTGATATGCACATTAAAAAATTAATGTACAACTTCCAATTTAAATAGATTTAGTAATTTTTCCCTTATAGCATCACACGTTAAATGAATAAATAATTTCTCCAAATGCTCAATAGATTTAGATTTTCTACGTTAAGAAAATAAATCATAAAAGAGAGTGAAAATTAAACAAAGTCAATAGTAACCTATTGAGTTATGCCCACTTCAGTTATTGTCACTTAATGTGTGGATAGCTATAGGCTAATAGGTAGGTCACTAATTTAATCCTGAAACTCCATATTAATCTTTCCCCAGAAATTCAAATTTTGAAGTACCCTGCGCAAAAAAACCTCTATTATTAGAACATTTTTGTGTTGTCTGTCCGTCTGTGTGTTTTATATGAGAGCATTGTTAAGCCGAAATACTACTGTACTGCGAATAACAATCTAGTTAGCCTAACAAATAAACGGAAAATAATAAACAAACTGCTAGAGGGTTTAATGTTGCTTATACCGGTTCGGGAATGATACATGGCATTAAATAAAAACGAATTTATGTAAAACAAATCTGAAATCTTCTATCATTTAGTTGAGTAAAGACTCTTGTTCATAATTAAAATTTTGAGTTATGATAAAATAATTTGACGAAAAGTCTTGAAGAATTGCCAGTATCACGGTAATGTATCTGCATTAAAGCAAATTCCTCTTCAAACTTTATTTGCGAATACAATTTTTTTACACTAAACTAAAACTAAACCCCGTGGCACTACATCCCTGAAGGGACTAGGCATATCACCCGACCGCTGCGTCATCTACCATGGACAGATAGCACCCACTGCCGTTAATGGTGGTTTGCGAGACCGGATCCGCTACTTCTGCATCAGTTTATATCACGAAGCTGAGTGCTCCCTGTACCAGATCTCCATACCTCAGAAAATTCCGATGAGGTAAAGTTAATTGTAGTAGAAGCATATACCTGAAATTCGCCTGTGTAAATGAAATCTGCAATTTCAATCCATCAACAGTGCAACTCTTCCTGATATTTAATCTTCCATCAGAATTAAGAATCTGAAATGGTAAATATAAAAAATACAATATACAGTGCACTATAAACAACGTCTCATAATGTAGCTACATCCACCTGTGGAAAGCTATTTTTGGCAAATACCATATTTTTATATTAGGCCTAATAACTAGTAAGTATGCAGGATGAGTCATAATCACGTTTTAAAAGTTTGTGTTCGTTGTCAAGATTGGTACTAAAAGTTTTTCCCGGTCAGGTCCATTAAAACAGTAGGCTACATGTAACTGAGCCCATAAACGAGTGGGCACAGAAAGCCAGCACGATACAACTGCTCCACACAGGCCGATTTTAAAGATTAGGTAGAAAGCTGTTTATAAAATATAGTATAGGCTGTTCATCCCCAGTAAAAATTCCTTTCGTCATAGGCCTAAGTTTCGATAGAATGTCAATATTTATTTTTAAAGATTTAAAATTCAATCAATACACAGCGCTTATCTTAAAGATGTTACAGCATTGTCACTAATCATGACAGTTACAAATAAATAAATAAATAAATCGATCTAAATGATAAATTAAAGAACATTTTGTAATAAATTCAATATTAATGCATTATAATCCGAAACATACCTGTAAATGTTAACTTAAAATTTTGAAGTCCTACATGACGAAAAGGCACAACGCCTGTTACCTTAGTAATGACATTTAAATAAAGGGTTAAGCAGATTTGAAATCTGTTTCTATAGTTACAATGAAAAATTATTTAATATTTTTTTTGTTTTGAATATATTATATTAATGGAAATCCGCAACGAGAAGAATAGGTTATATTATTGACTTAATTCATTAAAAATACTGACTTCACTAATTTAATTACAATTTTCTAAACGTTATCCTAAATAATCATGATTCTGGAAGGGAGTCTTGGTGTTTGTAACATTGCGTCTATTCCATGCAAATATTTAGTCTCTTTAATAAAGAAATAATGAATTGGTCTTTAGCAGTAACAACAAATTTATTAAAGAAGAAAATTATGCTAACAACAAAATTAATGGAATGGTATAGACACAAATCGCAGAAATAAGGTATATTTTAATAGAATGGTGTAGACACAAATACTAGAACTAAGCAGACACTCACTGCACTCAATAGTACGAGGGTGAGTCCGAAAACAAGTTTCCCCTAGCGACCGTGTACAGAGGTGTGGATGAAAGACAAAATATAATGAGACATTAAAGATAAGACGTACCTTTATTTTTCCACTTAATTACCACGTACATTAGGACATTTGTCATACCGCTTTAGGGCTTCAAAAAGCTCTCCAGGAAAAAATCAGGGCTCTGCATACGGAAGAAGCGTCGAACGGCTTGTGTTCCCCATCATCACCTGTCCGAAAGAATTTCAAAACAACGCCCTCTGCAGGTAAATTGCTCCTCACAGTGTTCTGTGACGCCCAAGGGGTTTTGTTGCTGGACTTTTTGGAGGATGGAACAATTATTGCTACGCGGTATAGTCACACCCTTTCGAAATTGCTTTATCGTTTCGATAAAAGCGGCCTGGCCTTCTCCAATCTGGCGTTCTGTTGCTGGATGACAATGCGAGACCACACTTCTTTCGGACAGGTGATAACGGGGAACACAAGCCGTTCCACGCTTCTTCAGTATGCAGAGCCCTGATTTTTTCCTAGAGGGCTTTTGAAGTTTCAAAAGCGGTATGAAAAATGCCTCAATGTACGTGGTAATCATGTGGAAAAATAAAGGTACGTCTTATGTTTAATGTCTCATATTTTTTGGTCTTTCATCCACACCTCTATATTACAGTCGCCAGGGGAAACTTTTTTTCTCACTCTGTCATTGCTCTCCCTCCCTGCGGATTTCTCGGTTTTATTCCTTTCTCGCATTACACTTAAGTAATATAGTGAAGTATTGTGATCGTGACAAAAATCGATGTAACATCGGAGAAAAACATGTTTCATGATGCCTAGAAGCCGGAAAAAGTTTTTCTGGAATGTCATCTGTCTCCCTGTCTGCATAGACCCATTCCCAAACGATTCATTGTATTTACTTATTTTCCATTAGACTTCAATCGGTACCCTTAGAATTGATTTCTAACTTACAACTGAACACTTAAGGGAAGTTTTCATTAAAACTTTTTCAGAATTTTGGCTTTTTAAAAAATGGTTCTAACGGTTTTAATAAAAATGCAGATTTTGAGGCTTCTATCGAAGATTAACAAAACGACGCCATTCGATTTTCTGTAAAAATTACTAAAAGGGTAGTTTACTCGGGTCCATTTTTTATTTGTCTAGGCTGTCTCCATTATGGTAGAAGAGAAGATACAAGAAAACCCCGTCATTATAAAGCTATAGTGACAATATTAAAACGATCATATTTTGTCATACACATTTCTTCACAAAATGAATAGATATCGAAGTAGAAATGAAATACGCGTAAGTGTGACGTAATACCTAAATTTAAAATATGAATAATGCTATTCTTTTAATACCATAGTAATAAGAAAACTACGAATAATTTATTGTTGTGAAATTAATTCAGTATACTTGTGTCGTAAATTATAGACTAAAACCAATCCGACGAAGATGGCAGAAGTAACAGGTCCCTGGTTCATAATTATAACACCGGAATTCCATGCTATGTTTACTTTCCACAACTCATTGCCGCTATGTCACCCAAATTCATAACCATTAAAACTGAATATCAGTCAAGAAGAAGGAGGTTCCAAGTACCAATACGTAGGGTATCTTTCCTTTCTAATCACGTATCCTTTTTACTTAGACTATGTCGTTTTCCGAATGATCTATCCAGCTTTATTCTCGTGATACTTTTGAGAAATGCTGTTTGGCGGGTTTTCAGTCCAGTGCACAACCCCCAACGTGGAGGACGAGACCGTTGCCCCATTCGCTGATTTTCAGGGTTCCTGAGGAGCCTTAACGGCTACCGGTCACACCTACAGGGCACACCTTTGGGGTATCTTGGGGCACACCACGTCCTAATCGTACCTCACCTCCTCAGGCAATCTCCTACTTCTCGTTGTCCACCCCCCGGGACACGGACTACAGAGGTTAGATTATTTTTGGAAGGAAGGATGCAGCTCAATTTATTTAAGAAGAAGAAGACGGGAGGTTATATACCAATTTTTAAACGTTATATACCGGTTTCTTTAGTAGGCCTAATCATAAAAATTTCAATAATACAGATCCTAATATGTATATGTGGGAAAGTTTGTACAGGATGATTGCAGTATGGGTTGCAATATTGTATTGGATGATACATAATATGTATTATTATGCTAATCGTGGAAATGTTAGAAAGCAACTAACATTTACAGTTCATGTAATTTACATTTTGTGGTATTTTCCCCGTGAATATTACAACGTAAACTTTACCAATCAATGTAATTATTATAATTTGCTTTACAGATTGGATATACTTGCAAGATTCGTCGCCATTAGGTAAAGATCTGCACTCAGAAGACGAGGAAGATAAGTGAAATTTTACTACCCCCACAGTGAAGAAATAAGCTTTTATTTGTCGTATTTTACGCTGTTCACTGCAGAGTATTTGTAACCTCTTAGGCCTATAGCGCTTCATATGGCAAATAGAAGCTGATTTGTAATACAGAATTCATGATTGCAAGTCGTATTATAACTTGCTCAAATAATTATTTCTTGCTTTTCTCTTAGGAGAGCAGGTAACTGGACAGTTCGGCTTAAATAATATGTACAGTAAGGTATTTTATTAAACAGACTACGGATCTGATTAAGTTTCTGTTTTTAATAGACTTTTTAAAGACTAGATTTCTGAATTTCTATTCTTACTTTTTAATACTCGAAGCAATAAAAGTACATTATGTCATAAACGCCAGAACATTTGTGAGATGAGGTTGGATCATTTGAACTGTTTAAGTTATGGAAATGTCAATAAAGTAACTTGAAGAAAGTGATAAAGCCTGTAGTTAACAGTTTTTTTACTAGGCTCGTTGGACTCTTCTCGACACGAAAAATTTGTCTTAGCGTAGGATACCAAATGAAAAAAAAAAAAATGAATTTGCAACTTACCAAGAAACAGAAGTTCCAGAAGAACGCTAATCGATTATTAAAAGCTGCTTCTGTACCTTGTGATCAAACCACCGCCTACTGACCACATAATTATTCCAGTACAATCAAGGTTATCGAATGATTTTCTTCGATCATACGCGGTCATAGACCTAACTCATGTGTGAATTCGCATTCTATTTAGGATGAACTGTAAAACATCACTTATATAAAACATGTTTCACAGGAAAATTTGATTAATACTGTATGTCCAATTGCATATATTTTTAAATTTCGTACACAGGAAGAACGTAGTCTGAGAGTGTTTGAAAATAGGGCGCTTCGAAAAATATTTGGGCCCAAGAGGGATGGCAATGGGACTGGAGAAAATTGAATAACGATGAGCTTCAGGACCTGTACGCATCACCAGATATAGTAAGGGTAATTAAATCGCGAAGGATGAAATGGGCTGGACATGTTGCATGCATGGGGGAGGAAAGACATATCTCAAAATTATTGACTGGGAGACCCGAAGGGGAAGACCACGTGGAAAACCTAGACGTAGGTGGGAGGACAACCTTAGAACGGATTTATGGGAATTAGGATTTGTGGGGGATGATTGGATGGAGTTAGCACAGAATAGGGTTGAATGTCGGACTCAGGTAAGCGCGGCAATGAACCTTCGGGTTCCATCAAATAGACAATATTCCTTTAGCTTGCTTAGGAATTTTCTATTGCCATTAATTAAGTAAGTGAGTAAGTAAAATGTCTGGCCAGACACCGGACCAGAAATAAAACAGGACACGTCCGGCGAAATCCGTACGTCTGGTAACCTAATTAAGTTTTGGACTACCGGTATTAAAATTGAAATTATAAAAAACATTTCTGCACTCTGTATTATATAAACTTCCTAATATACGGCATCCATGTTATAAATAATACGTAAGGATATAATATAATATAATTTTATTTTATTTTATTCACTTATCAATAAAAATCCGGGTTTGACACTGGCCCAGGTCAATGGGATTTATGTATGCGTAAAAGCGACAGTCCAATGTTTGTAGCTATTCAGTCTTGTAAAATAACTCATGCGGCATAAAATTTAGCATACTGACATTTATCGATGAGTACTTATCTGTGTACTTTCTTTTCGTTGCCGCAGTTACGCGTTTCGCTATGGGATAAAGGAGAAGGAATATTAGGGAAATCTGCATGCTACATTGGAAACCCACCCAGAGGATTTTGTATTACTTCCCGGTCAGTTGGCGCAATCTGTGTAACTAACTTAAACTTAATATAATATATATATATATATATATATATATATAAATGCTTTTGAAAATACAAGACACACACACTTTCACACTCTTCGAAATTACAAAAATACAAAATATAAAATAAATTAAGGGAAAAAGTTACTCTGGTTGTTTTGTTTATGGACCATACTTACTAAGTGGCTATTAGTAAATCACTATAAAGAGTATTGATTCAAATTTGTGCCTGTTATTCTGGACACTTTAATTATACTGCTTACTAATACCATTTTATAAAAAAAAAACTGTAAAAATGACAAAATTGACTTGCATCAATGCATTCCAGGATTATAATCATTATCATTATTATATGTACCTTTCTTTATCTCAAATTGCCTTCACTTGGCGGTTTTTGTCGATCAATTGAAATGTTTTTTCTTTTCTGATTTTATTTCTTAATATCCTAGGAGTACCTTGTTCCCCTAAAGCTGCGAAATATTTACTTTTTAATAATGAAGAAAAAGTTTTAAATGAAAGATGAATGACTTACTGACGTTTTACAATAACACAGCTATTAATGTTCTTTATTTATAATTATTCACAAGTCGCTGACTCCAAACCAGCTGATTTAAAATTAACATTTTTATAAACAAATTTTTGAGAGCAGGAAGGAATTTAATACATTGATTTTAAACATATGGGCAACCTTGATAAGACCACCTACAAAAATAAGCAAGATGTACAAACTTAACCTAACTTTTTACTAACATAGGAATGCAGACACAAACACAATTATTATTCAGGATAGGCCTACGAATATGTATTAAACACGATGAGCTATCCTCTTGCACCATCGTGAAGAAATTTAGACATGTTATTTTGAAACAAAAATCGTGCATTCATTAGCTAAAGAAAATATGGCTGACTATTCAGAACCCTCCCTGGACTATTCAAACTCTCACCCACGCATGATGGCGTCGATACACAACTCAAGTTTATGATAAAATAAATCAAATTCAAATATTGAAATTAGCTATTCCCAGAAACTAAATTAGGACTAATAAATGTGATGCTTCCCATCAACTAGCTATAATGGCCAAAGAATTTACTTTTCAACATCTAACTTACAACAATTAGTAAGGGACATATCATATCAAGATCATTAAGCAATTATATATATATTAGCTTTCATGAACCACATATTATCGTCTCTCTTGGACACCACATGAGAACATTATAGGAGAAAAATTCCTCCGACACTGGGATTTGAACCCAGGATCTTTGGCTATTCGCGCCAATGCTCTACCAACTGAGCTAAGCCGGAGTTCTTGAATGTTAACTGTACAATAACAGCGGGAGCCCGGTCACAAAAATCACTAATTAGTGTGCCTCACAGTACTGCATATGACATAACTTGTCTGTCTGTGAGGTAGACCATTAGGGCAATCAGTCATGGGAGAGAGGTTCCATCTGGCGCTGTGAATTGTACTCCGGCTTAGCTCAGTTGGTAGAGCATTGGCGCGAATAGCCAAAGGTCCTGGGTTCAAGTCCCAGTGACGGAGGAATTTTTCTTCTATAATGTTCTCATTAAGCAATTAACTTAATATTTTAAAAAAATCTTTAAGAAAACCGGCCCTCAAATGACGAAAATTACGGAAGCAGGTAATCGCACTTCCGGCATGAAAGACTGCTTGTCCAAGAGAGAAGTTGTCTCCAGCCTCCGAGACTGGGGAGCAGTTAATTAGTATGCAAGAGCACCAATAGTAATTTAGTAATGGCATTGCCCCGAGAAATCAATTGAATAGCAAGAGTTCACTTGAGATAAAGTCACATTAAGGCGAATTAAACTGGATCATAAAGATGTGCAAGGTTGAGGAGGTATAAAGGTAATCTGAGATTACGAGGTTATTATCGGTAATGTAGTCTTTACAAGTCCATCATCCAAAATACCGCCTCCTACTTCCGTTCATTCTCATTTCGTATCTGTATTTACGACACTCAACACCTGAGTAGACAAAATTTAACATAGGCCTAAATTCACTGTAGACTAATTTTGTAATCTGCATGCTATTGTATCTTCCTTAGGGTATGTATGTATGTATGTATGTATGTATGTATGTATGTATGTATGTATGTATGTATGTATGTATGTATGTATGTATGTATGTGTGTGTATATCTATATTAATAAAAATGAATTTACAAAAGGGTTGTTGCCGCATCACATGAGTACGGCTAGACCGATTTGGCTGATTCTTTTTTGTTGTGTTCGTAATTGACACGACAAGTTTTGTGTGAAAGAAAATTTTTGGAAAATCCATGGGAAAAGTCGGAAATGTGAAATGAGGCAAAGTTAGAGTTTTCTGATGTCAATTGTTTACATAACGAAAGTATTGTTTACGATGTTTACATTGGGCTTTGGATACTATATTATAATACTGGGCTTTAACAAATGCTGATACTATCGAAGTATTTAATACATAATTGTGAAAATATTCTTGACGAATAAAATCTACGAAAATAAAGCAGTCACATAACTTTCTCTACCCTCGACATGGAAAATACATTTCACATTTTGATGTAGAATAAGCGGTCGTATTGCAGGGACAACTTACCTGTTTGCCAGTGAGTATGCTATATCGGAAGTCGGTAAAAAATCCTATCCACTGATACGTCACTCATAGCTGTAGGCTTTGCATTAGTTGAGAAATAGGCCTAGGGATGTTTTTCAGAGGCCCTATGCATCTAAAAGAAGACAAAAAAAGGGATGGAACATTTTCAGTCCTACGCGCGCAGTATATTATTTCCCAGGTTTTTGGGAAGGAAAGTATGAAAGTGATATTGAATTTCTTTTTTACCTCAGCCCCGAAACGGTTGTATGGTAATATGAGAGTGAGAAATACAATTTTCTGTCAAGACAATACAATCTTATGTAACCGGAATTTCTTTTTCTTCTTATTTTGCACTCCTCCCAGGCATGGTGTGAAGCAATGGAATGCAAAATTCTACATCCTCTATGAGTCATAAAAAGCTATATCTAGCGTTTTCTGAGGGAATAGTCTGAGTGCCATATGCCGTTCTTCCTCATTTCGAATTCTACATACATGTTATATAAGGACATAGAGTTTCAACATCGAAAGTCCTCCATAAGTTAATTTCATATTAAAAAATACAAAACCCGAGTGACGCCGGGCCATTTGAGATAGTAATAAATAAAATAATATAAAAAATCAAATATGTTAATAAAAAATATAATAATATAAATTAAAATATAATATAAAATATAACAATACTGTATAAAATAAAATAAATAATAAAAAGTAAAATAATATAATATAATATAATATAATATAAATTTAAATATTTAATAAATAAAAACATAAAAATAAAATAAATATAATAAAATAAAATATAACCAAACCATTAAATTTTCATACTTAAATATGCCGATGAAACTAAATATATGAAATAAAATTTGAAATTCACGAGCCGGGATTCGAACCCTGGTACCAAATAGCAAAAATCCAGTCAGAGGGCGCTTTTCAGCGCCTGGGCGAAGGGGGACTTCGAGTGGTAAGGCTTTAGCATGGGTGAGTCATTATATACAGTGTTACATTTCATTCACTCACTGTAAGGCGACGAGCCCACACCTTACAAGCCCTACCTCTCACATCAAACCGCCTTTTAAACTGCATGCCCACTCTGACATTCAAAAAATTTTAGTTAAAAATGTCTTCATTACATTAATTGTGATACGCGTTACCTGGCAATACCTCACGCTAGGTGTTAACACTACGGACGTGGTAATATTGAACCGGTAACATGTAATATTTTTCATCACATGAGCCTTAAGTTTTAATGTGAAATAAACCAAAAATTGTATTTTGGTATGCGAAAATACACCGAAAATACGTCAATATTTGTACCCAAATTTGACGTTTTTATTCACCATAAAATGGGATTGATAGTGATGGTATATATCCTGTAGAAAATGTTGTTGCATGGTTCAGTATAGTCTGTTAGTGAATAAATTAATGAATTTCATATTGGTCCTTTGAGGGAAAATTTATATTATGAAGTTCAAAATTACCTCCCCTCAAAAAGTCAGCTTTAGCATCACATGGGAATGATATCAAGATAATTCAATAATATTAATCTACTATTTTAGTAACTATATACAGGATATAAACGTCTTTGTGAGTTGAAATTGTAGGCCTATATTAATTTCCAATATTTGATCTTGAATACCAATATCAGAATATCTGTATATGAGTCTATTTATAAGTGGAGTCAATAATGATTAAAATTTAAAAGACGAAACTTGTCTATATTAATAAAAATGAATTCACAAAAGGGTTGTTGCCGCATCACTTGAGAACGGCTTGACCGATTTGGCTGATTTCTTTTTTGTTGTGTTCGTAATTGTCAGGACAAGGTTTGTATGAAAGAAAATTTTTGGAAAATCCATGGGAAAAGTCGGAAATGTGAAATGATGCAAAGTTAGTGAGTTCTGATGTCAATTGTTTACATAACGAAAGTATTGTTTACGATGTTTACATAGGGCTTTGGATACTATATTATAATATTGGGCTTTAACAAATGCTGATACTATCGAAGTATTTAATACATAACTGTGAAAATAATTCTTGACGAATAACATCCACGAAAATAAAGCAGTCACATAACTTTCTCTACCATCGACATTGAAAATATCATTTTCTCACTTCACATTTTGTTGTAGAATAAGCGATCGTATCGCAGGGACAACTTAAGTGTGTGCCAGTGAGTATGCTATATCGGAAGTCGGTAACAAATCCTATCCACTGATACGTCACTCATAGCTGTAGGCTTTGTATTAGTTGAGAAATAGGCCTAGGGATGTTTATCAGAGAACCTATGCATCTAAAAGAAGACAAAATGGGATGGAACATTTTCAATCCTACGCGCGCAGTATATTATGTCCCAGGTTTTTGGGAAGGAAAGTATGAAAGTGATATCGATTTTTTTTCCAGCCCCGAAACGGTTGTATGGTAATATGAGAGTGAGAAATAAAATTTTCTGTCAAGACAATACACTCTTATGTAACCGTTATTTCTTTTTCTTCTTATTTGCACTCCTCCCAGGGATGGTATGTAGAAGCAATGGAATGCAACATTCGACATCCTCCATGAGCCATAAAATGCTATATCTAGCGTTTTCTGAGAGAATAGTCTGAGTGCCATATGTCGTTCTTCCTCATTTCGAATTCTACATACATATTATATAAGGACATAGAGTGACAACATCGAAAGTCCTCCATAATTTAATTTCATATTACCAAATACCAAACCCGGGCGACGCCGGGCCATTTAAGCTAGTATATATATAAAGATTTTTAATTACATTATCATATTAATACAACACGAAGTACAATAAAAAAAACATACAAAATACAATACAAATTATAACAGTTTTTATAAATTAAAAGAATTTATTTGCTTTATTTGCACCCGGAAGATAAAATGCTTTGACTCGGGGGCAGTTCAGTTCCAAAAATGTTTAAATTTAATTTAATTTTAAAAAGTACGTAAAGCAATAAATGAAAGAGAGATTAAAAGCACGCACATACAAAATCAGAAAATAAAAATAAAATCAGGTAAACTGATGTAACAAAGTAAACAATTACATCAGGTAAACTGATGTAATTGATTTCCAAGTTAAGCTCCAGATTTATTCATTAAACAGGGCTTACGGAAGAACAAAGGTATAGTTTTTTTTTTAATGAGATTAAAATCTTCCAGCATCAGCTGAACTGTGCAGATTTGTGATATCATGACAATCGCACACTCACATAAAAATACCAAAAAAAAAATTCAAATTGGCCGGTTTCGGGTTTTGAACCATGGACTCCAGAATGTGAGGCCAAGACGTTACCATCTCGGCCACCGGGGTCATTTTAGCGGTCTAGTTGGATAAGCGCATGTAAATCAATAGTGTTTTTTGTCATAGCTACCTGTATTTTAATTTCCAAGGCTTTATAATATCACAGTAAAACAATAGGCAGTGTTGTCAAGATAACTGATTTTCATTTTTTTATATAAATTCTTTCGAATACGTATATTACCATAAAATAGGCACTAAATTGAGCATTACTCCGAAACAGGTCAACCGATTTTATCCATTATAAATAGACGTCTTCCCATGGACATTATAAATGCGTATACGAAATTTCATAAATATACGATAAAGCGTATTTGAGTTATTGCGCCTTCAAAGTAGACACTAAATTTCGGTTTACTCCGGTACCGGTGAACAGATTAGGTTCAAATTCAATAGGGCACTTCTCATGAACGTCATAAATGAGTATACCAAGTTTCATGGCCTTTCTATTAGAAAGGCGCCATAATTTATTAAAATAGGCACTAAATTGGGCATTACTCCGGTACCGGTGAACCGATTTGGTCCAATATCAATAGAGTTCTTCCCATGGACATTATAAATGTGTTTTCCAAGTTTCATGAAAATCCGAAAAAGCGTATTTGAGTTATGGCGCGTACAGACACACGGACAGACGGACAGACATTTTTCGTCCCCACACACAATCTCATAAAGTACCATACTGGCACTTAATAAAATCAGGTAAACTGATGTAAAAAAAGTGCCAGTATTTTTTTTTTTTAATCAGTTATGACTGCAATTATGATATGCAGAAAATGTTTTTTTTTTAAATTGATTTCCAAGTTAAGCTCCAGATTTATTCATTAAGGAGGGCTTACGGAAGAACAAAGGTCTAGTTTTTTTTAAATCAGATTAAAATCTTATAGCATCAGCTGAACTGTACAGATTTGTGATATCTTGACATTCGCACACTCACATAAAAATACAAAAAAAAGTTAAATTGGCCGGTTTCGGGATTTGAACCATGGAACTCCTGAATGTGAGGCCAAGACGTTACCATTTCGGCCACCTGGGTTAGTTTAACGGCCTAGTTGGATAAGCGCATGTAAAACAATAGTGTTTTTGGTCATAGCTACCTGTATTTTAATTTCCAAAGCCTTATAATATTACAGTAAAACAATTGACTATGTTGTCAAGATAACTGATTTGCTTTTTTTTTAATATAAATTCTTTCGAATACGTATATTATCATAAAATAGGCACTAAATTGAGCATTACTCCGAAACAGGTCAACCGATTTCATCCAATATCAATAGACGTCTTCCCATGAACATTTTAAATGTGTATACCAAGTTTCATAAAAATCCGGTAAAGCGTATTAGAGTTACCGCGTCTTTAAAATAGACACTAAATTGGGTTTTACTCCGGTACCGGTCTACCGATTTGGTCCAATATCAGTAGACGTCTTCCCATGTGCATTGTAAATGGGTATACAACGTTTCAGGAAAATCCAATAAAGCATATTTGAGTTATCGCGACTTCTCATATATTAACATAAAAGGCACTAAATTGGGCATTATTCCGGTACTGGCCAACCGATTTGGTTGAATATCAATAGACCTCTTCCCATGGACATTATAAATGCGTATACGAAGTTTAATAATTATCCGATAAAGCGTATTTGAGTTATTGCGCCTTTAAAATAGACACTAAATTGGGTTTTACTCCGGTACCGGTCAACACATTACGTTCAAATTCAATAAGGCATTTCTCATGGACGTCATAAATGCGTGTACCAAATTTAATGGAAATCCGATACAGCGTATTTGAGTTATGGCGCCTTTTTATTAGAAAAGCGCCATAATCTATTAAAATAGGCACTAAATTGGGCATTACTCCGGTACCGGTGAACCGATTTGGTTCAATATCAATAGGGTTCTTCCCATGGACATTATAAATGTGTTTTCCAAGTTTCGTGAAAATCCGAAAAAGCATATTTGAGTTATGGTGCGTACAGACACACGGACAGACAGACGGACAGACAGATAGACAGACGGACAGACGGACAGACAGACGGACAGACGGACAGACAGACAGACGGACAGACATTTTTTCGTCCACCACACAATCTCATAAAGTATCATACTGGCACTTAATAAAGAGAGCGAAAATACAAGCAAAAATATATACCGGTACACATAACTGCAAGGGTTTAAATATAAAAATACATAAAGTAAAAGGAGAAAAACTATTTTTAGAATAAATATTTTCTTATTCTATTATGAACTGTATATACATTCATTTTATTTATATTTGGATATTTTTTTTTAGTGTATTATTGTATTCTCTTACTCCAAAACTGAAGTCTCGTTTTAACGCAGCTGATGTATTACGTTAATTTCATTTAAGGATGAAGAGGCAGTTCATCTTGAAAATTTATTTCCTGACAGAAGGAGTATAAACTAGGTTGATAATTTTCATGTTATATATGTCATCTACTTATTAAATATACCCCCCCTAGTAGCCGCAAGACCTTGAAGTTGGTGGGGGGGCTTGCGTGTATCTGCGAACCTGTGGGCTGTACTGGAGGTGGAAACACCGCAGAGTTACTCATGCCAGGGTGGCCACAGGGGAGATACCAGACGAAGAAGCGGCTAATCAAGCCCAACCCTAAGGTGTAGTGCAATCCGTGCTGAAGGGGTGAATGGCACAGGGCTAATGTGTCTTTAACGGAGCCTCTGGAAACCAGGCGACCTCCAGAGTATAAGCCTTACCCAGGCATGCGGGGCTCTACCTGGGCGGACTGTATAATTCCCTAGCTTCTCGTGGTACCAAAATGGATACACGGAAGGAAATTTCCAAAACAACCTCTGAGGACCACGTAAGTGAGCCCTCAGCACAGATACCCACTTCATTTGATGAGGAAGCTCTTTCAGAGCAAGCCTCTGATATGGAGATGGGCATCGATGTAAACTCATCAGAGGTGGTCATGTCAACCTCAGCTGGGGAAAAAGAACCTAAGAGACCTACTCCGGGCCTAGACGAAGCCACGGAGAAGATGGAAAAGCTCAAGGTGAAAACAAATAAACAACTTCTGAGGACCACATATATGAACCCTCAGCATATACAACCATTTCCCTCGAAAAGGAAGCTGCCTTACAGCAAGCCTCAGACAGGGATATGGAGTATAAGCCACCAAGATCTAGGTAGTAAAGCCTTTTGTAGACCTTGGGAGAATTATTCTTCAAACCAAGGATGGTACTAAAGGTCCTCCAGATCAATCTTCAGCACAAGAAGGCGGCCTCGGCTGCCTTCTGTAGAATCTTCAATACTGAAGAAATAGATCTAGCTCTGATTCAAGAGCCCTGGATTAACAGGGGTCGTATTGCAGGGCTAGGAGAATGCCAAGGGAAGTTGATATACTACAACAAGGGCACTCATATTAGGAGCTGTATCCTTGTTCGTAACGGTATTCAATGTTTACCTCTTTTGGAATTTTGTTCTAATGATATCACCACGGTGAAGATTGACTGCCAAGTAGGAGGAGGGAACAAAGGCCTTATACTGAGCTCTGTTTATCTCCCCTATGACGGTAGCAATCCTCCCACAAGGGAACTAGAGCAGTTGTTCGCATACTGTACAAGGAGTGGCGAACAGACCATCTTTGGGTGTGATGCCAACTCTCATCATGAAATTTGGGGAAGCAAGGATATCAATAAGAGGGGTGATTATCTTTTAGATTTTCTGCTCTCCAATAACCTAAACATACTCAATGTCGGTAACAAGCCTACCTTTGCTAACCGCATAAGGCAGGAAGTTATAGACATTACTTTCTGTACTGGGTATATTTCCACACAGATTACCGAATGGAGGGTCTTGGATGAACCATCACTTTCGGATCATAACTACATTTCCTTTAATATTAATGTAGTAAAAAGAACCAATCCCTACAGGAATCCCAGGAGAACCTGGTGGGATCCCTATAAAGAGGATCTCTCAGGAAGGATTGGGCAGATAGAAGGGATTAGACCTTTTGGTGATATCGACAAGGTCGCCTACTTGATTCAAGAGGCCATACTTGACTGTTATCATGATAACTGCCCCATGCAAACGAGGATTAAATCCACGAAAGTGTCATGGTGGACTCAGGACCTTGAATATAGGAGGCGCAGAGTAAGACACCTCCTTAACAAGGCTAAAAGAACTAGAGACTGGAGGGAATATCATATAGCCCTCACTGAATACAATAAAAGCATACGTAAGGCCAAAAGATCTTCTTGGCAAGCCTACTGTCAGGAGATATCTAGCCTGTCAGAGGCAGCCAGATTACAAAGAGCACTGGCCCACGGTATAGTCAATCCCGTAGGAACAATATGTAAGCCTACAGGTGGTTTCACATGCTCGGCCGAAGAAACACTCAAAGTACTCTTTGAGGCACACTTCCCCGAGTGCATACATGATGACGACAAGACATGCGAATTCCTAGGACACTGTGAAAACTCTAGACCAAGAGCATCACAGGAAGAATGGGAACTGGCACGCCAAGTGGTCACAACACACAGCGTCAAATGGGCAATAAATAAATTTAGCCCATTCAAGTCGCCAGGTGGAGATGGCATCTGTCCTGCATTACTACAGAAAGGGCCTGACTCACTTTATATTCTTCTCTGTAACCTCTTTAGAGCCAGCATAGCTTTTAGCTATATTCCTCAGGCCTGGAGAGTTACCAGAGTAGTATTCATTCCTAAGCCCGGGCGAAATAAATACACCGAGGCTAAGGCTTTTCGACCAATCAGTCTTTCATCATTCCTTCTGAAGGCTTTGGAAAGACTGGTCGAAAGATACATTCGAAGAAGAGTACTATCAAATACTCCTCTTCATAGAAACCAACATGCCTACCAGCCATCTAAGTCTTGCTTAACGGCGTTACACAGCCTAGTTAGCAGACTGGAGGATTCCATGGCATGGAAGGAAATAGCCCTAGGGGCCTTCCTAGACATAGAGGGAGCTTTCGATAACACCTCCTATGACTATATGGTCATGGCTGCTCAAAAGTACGGAGTCAATGACACTCTTTGTAGTTGGATAAACTCCATGCTCAGGAGCAGAAAAATTACAGCCAGCCTTCTTGGGGCTACAATGGGAGTTGTCGCCACGAGGGGATGCCCACAGGGGGGGGGTTCTTTCTCCCCTACTGTGGAGTCTCGTGGTGGATGATCTTCTCAAAGAAATGACCCAGGAAGGATACTACATACAAAGCTATGCAGATGACATAGCACTTGTTGTCTTTGGGAAATTTCCCAATACAGTCTCAGACATGATGAATCGTGGTCTGAGGAAAAATCACAACTGGTGCAAGCAGGAAGGCTTGTCTATTAATCCTAGCAAAACAGTTGTAGTCCCTTTTTCAAACAGGAGGAACTTGAAGGACTTGGGCAAACTCAAACTAGGCAATTCAATCCTGGAATACTCTGAATCAGTTAAATACCTAGGCCTTGTACTAGATAAGAAACTGACTTGGAACAACCACATCGAAAATACCATTCGTAGAGCTAGATGGTCACTTGTGACCATCAAACGCACTATTGGAACCACCTGGGGCCTAAAACCTTGCATAAGCCATTGGCTATATGTTGCAATGGTCAGGTGCCAGATATCTTGTGGCGCCATCGTTTGGTGGCGTAAAACATTACAGATAACTGTAGCAGGAAAGTTTGCCAAGCTACAGAGACTAGCATGTCTGTGTATTACGGGGGCTTTCAGAAGTACTCCTTCCATTGCATTGGAGACTCTGTTGAACCTCCCACCCATGGACATTTACTTACAAGCGGAGGCCAGGCTTACTGCCCATCGCTTAGTGCAAACAGGGAACTGGAGGAACAGCAGCTCAGCAACTGCCCATACCTCCATATTAAGCTTCCTGGACATTACAGAGTTGAATATGAGGTCAGATCTCATGAATACTCAACACTGTTCCTTTCCTCCTTTCAAGACCACTCTTGGTTCTCGAAATGATTGGAGTGGAGGAATTACACCTGATAGAGGACAGGACCAACTTGTGTGGTTCACGGACGGATCCCGCATAGGGGATCAATCAGGTGCAGGCATATTCAGCCTATCTCCAAGGACAAACGTCAGTATAAGCCTTGGAAAATACTGCACAGTGTTTCAAGCAGAAATAATTGCTATATTGAGCTGTGCACTCAGAGGAATTGAGAGAGGCTACCGTGGTAAGCGAATTCTCATCCTCACAGATAGCCAGAGTGCTTTAAAGGCGCTCTCATCAGACCAGGTAAAATCAAAACTGGTATGGGAATGTTTGAATTCCCTTACTGCCCTTTCATCCCACAATAGTCTTGAACTAAGGTGGGTGCCTGGGCATCAGGGAATTCTAGGAAATGAAAAAGCAGATCAACTGGCAAAAAAGGGTGCACAGATACCCTTTGTCGGCCCTGAACCCGCGGTAGGAATCAGTACAAATACTGCTAAAACCTCGGTTAAAACATGGACCAGGGAAAGACACCAACTGAGGTGGCAAACCTATCCAGGACAAAGACAGGCCAGGAGACTGGTCCTGGGTCCAAGCAACACTATCTCCTCATCTATCCTAAAATTGGACAGAAGAGGAATAAGGAAAGTGGTTGCGTTAATATCTGAGCATGGTCACTTCAGAAAACATTTACGCAAAGTGGGACTCCATGAGGATGATCCCATCTGCAGACTATGCAAACAGGATGAAGAGACGGCCTCACACATCCTGTTTGATTGCCCAGCCCTGGCAAGAAAGAGGTTCACTCTCTCGATATCCAGGGAAGACCTGGGGAATGAAAAGGACATTGGAACTAAAATACTACACCTTGTTCAAGGAACAGATTTTGGGAAACAATGAGATCTTCTCACCCAACGGGATGAGGCGCAAAGCATAAGCAAGCAGGAGGAAGGTATCCAATACCCTGCTTGACTGCACTACCCTGGCAAATATCCAGGGAAGACTTTGGGAAAGGAAGCCAACAAGAGCTTCTCTACCAAAAGGGGCAGCACAATAAGCCTTTTAGGCTGACGTGCGGGAGGTCTCTAAACTCTCTTCAAGCCCCCCGTTATCTAATCTAATCTATTAAATATAACACAGTAGGCCTACATAAACAATCAAGAGCACTGGAAACTACTTATTTTATTGTATAATATTTTAGGCATTTTATGACGAAATACGTTATTAAGTGCCAGTATGGTACTTTATGAGATTGTGTGGTGGACGAAAAAATGTCTGTCCGTCTGTCTGTCCGTCTGTCCGTCTGTCTGTCTGTCTGTCCGTGTGTCTGTACGCACCATAACTCAAATACGCTTTTTCGGATTTTCATGAAACTTGGAAAACACATTTATAATGTCCATGGGAAGAACCCTATTGATATTGAACCAAATCGGTTCACCGGTACTGGAGTAATGCCCAATTTAGTGCCTATTTTAATATATTATGGCGCCTTTCTAATAGAAAGGCGCCATCACTCAAATACGCTGTACCGGATTTCCATGAAACTTGGTATACCTATTTATGACGTCCATGAGAAGTGCCCTATTGAATTTGAACCTAATCTGTTGACCGGTACCGGAGTAAAACCCAATTTAGTGTCTACTTTAAAGGCGCAATAACTCAAATACGCTTTATCGGATATTTATGAAACTTCGTATACGCATTTATAATGTCCATGGGAAGACATTTATTGATATTGGACCAAATCGGTTGGCCAGTACCGGAATAATGCCCAATTTAGTGTTTTTATGTTAATATATAAGAAGTCGCGATAACTCAAATATGCTTTATTGGATTTTCCTGAAATTTTGTATACCCATTTATAATGTACGTGGAAAGACGTCTACTGATATTGGACCAAATCGGTAGACCGGTACCGGAGTAAAACCCAATTTAGTGAATATTTTAAAGACGCGGTAACTCAAATACGCTTTACCGGATTTTTATGAAACTTGGTATACACATTTATAATGTCCATGGGAAGACGTCTATTCATAATGGATAAAATCGATTGACCTGTTTCGGAGTAATGCTCAATTTAGTGCCTATTTTATGGTAATATATGTATTCGAAAGAATTTATAAAAAAAATGTAAATCAGTTATCTTGACAACATAGCCTATTGTTTTACTGTGATTTTATAAGGCCTTGGAAATTAAAATACAGGTAGCTATGACAAAAAACATATTAATTGGCATGCGCTTATCCAACTAGACCGTTAAAATGACCCATGTGGCCGAGATGGTAGACCTTTCTTCTTCCGTAAGCCCTGCTTAATGAATAAATCTGGAGCTTAACTTGGAAATCAATTTAAAAAAAAAAAACATATTCTGCATATCATATTTGCAGTCATAACCGATTAAATAAAAACATACTGGCACTTTGTTACATCAGTTTACCTGATTTTATTTATGTTACAATTACAAACTGTAAAAATTGTAAATAGTAATATATGAGAAATTGTGCATAGAGCTTTTATGTAAAAATTTGATAACAATTAAACACATCACTGGAAACTACTTTTACGGTAAAGCTACTTTATTGTATAAGGCAATTCCTGAATACATAAATTAATATTTATGTTACAAACATCAATTGCAAAAAGATGTAAATAAAATTTGTAGACAGCGAGATACAGGAAATTATGCACAGGGTTAGGCCTACTCTCTAAAAAATTGTTATAAATAGACAAACATTGGCTTTCTTTTAAGCAATGCTTTATATTTTACTAAGTTGACATAAAAATCATAATGTGTCCCTCAATCCCAAGTGATATGACGCAATAAGATGAAAATATAAAATTTAAATTTGCAGTACAATCTACTTATTTCTTAAAAATGAAGTCTGGGTGTTTTCTGCAAGAGGTCACAGGTTGTTTGAGTTCAGGGCGACACGAGTCACAGCATGTTGTAAGTTAGTGGAGCGCGAAATCGCTGAAGCGGACAGTTGAAAAGGCTATCATCCCCACTTGAGTGTTCCGTACAGCTCAACACTCTTCAAAGAAGAAAGGAACTACTCTGATTCAACACAAGAAGCCTGACTTGTGAGTACCACCTCTTTAGGCTTCGTCTGAGTTGATATATTTTCAAACATAGATTGTTATTAGACTGTATTAATTACCAAAGACTGATAGTAGCAAATTCATTTTAATAGGTTTTAAAAAAAAAAACTTACTATAATTTCATGCACTAGTATTAGTCCAGATACACTTTCACTTTTTGTAGAAAATTAAGGTTGAGGATTAATCTGAGGTCCTTCCAGACAATACCGTTTCCTCCAGGATTTCCATCAGAATTTTCCAATTATTGTTATTATTATTATCTTCATTTTCATTATTATTACCAGGTTTCTTATATAAATAAATATTTTATTTGCATTATAATGGCATACTACTTCAATTTTGTTTTGGATATTGTTACCTGAACACTTACAATATTTCACATTAATAAACGTGATGCGAAAATTTTAAGTAAATACTTTTTTTATAAAGCACTTAAAAGTCTCGTAAAACATAATAGCTTAATTGATGGATGATTATTATTGTAGAAATTTTAATTATTAACAACGGGTACTACCCATGCAAACCTACATCTTATTAAAAAGGCCTCGTCAATCTGCATAGAATTTAGATAATGAAATGACATACAGTTTGCACAGCAAGGAAGCAAATATTACGGAGCATATTCATGAATGAACATTAATTTACGAGTATCTGGCGTCTTGCCTGCAGATCATGTGTCTGTATTATTTCCGGCGAGATGACGTGTGGGACCCATTCAATTGACATCCGGAATAATAAAGTACGAAACTCGCTACTACAGTGTGATAGGTTCGGTGACATACTGTACCTCCTGTGAAGATTCACATCTCTTCCTCGTCACCGAATTCTGAGAATAGATTTCAATACAGCGGTCTCACAGTTTTCATTCTGTGCTTCTTTCTGACAGCAATCTTGCGATACTGTTTTTAATTGAAAGTCATCTATCAAACATTCTTAAATTTAAATTCTTATTCCTTATACTTCTGAATACGTAATGGCTAGTAAACAATAAAGAGTTGTTTAGTTATACGAGTATATGTTATATTATGTTATGTTATGTTACTGTCTTAAGAGTTATGTTACTAAATTTTGTAGCACCTTTTACGCTCAAAATATATTTTCTTTATCGGTAAGCTACTTGTAGGCCTATCACACGTCTAAAATTATTTAGTATAGCCTAATTGGAAATAATTTAAAAGCACTTGTGAAATTATTTTCTTCTTTTGCTGAGTATTAGCTCCCCATCGTAGGGACGCGAACTGTCGGGGCGGAATTTCCTGTGGATCACATACTTTTTTTTACCGCGCAAGGACATGAAGGGCTCCCCATATGAGCAATGAGGTCAATGCCGGGAATTGCCACACACGTTCATGCCAAAAAGGCGCGGATGGGATGAATGTGATGAAGGCCAGATGATATCCGGAAGCCAAGAGTTCCTGAAGATTCCTGACATTTGTCTCACAGGTCGCGGTTCTTTAAGGGCAAGGAGGCGCAGGCCGCATAAACGTCCCTACAACGTGAGAGGTAAATCTAAGGGCTAGAAGAGGGAGATCCTTACTGCTACATCGTAGCTTACTTTCTCAAGTATGAACAGGAAATAGTTATCCTTACAGCAACTGGAATGTTAATTAATCACTAATATCATGATAAATTTTATTGCATAATCAAGTGTATGAAGTCAGAATAAACAATCTCTCATTGCAACAGATGAATACCCACATACCTATTAGTGAGTAAGTAAAAATACTAGTTAGAATTTTAGGCATTGATCAAGTGTATCGATGTAGCGATGTAGTGGATAAGGTGTCTGCTACCGTGATACCAGTCCGGTGAATAAATTTCTTCAGTTCTAGTAGGCCTGAGGATTTTTCATTCTACCAAATCCCTCTTGGAGCTGCAGTTTTGTCACATGAATCTCACTAAAAATTAACCATGATTCGGATTCCACATTAAATTGTAGCCCCTGGCTATTGTAGCATCTTAGTGAGATCTTTTCTTGCGTTTGGTTAGGCACTCTCCTACGAAAAGACATGATGAAATCAGATAACTCTTGGCCTATATTAAAATAATAAAACTGTTGAATGTTGAGTTTCTCTTAGCACATTCTGCCCTTTTCTGTGTCCAGTGAACCTTAAAGAGGAAAGACAAGAAATAACGATAAAAGAAATGTTATTTTAAACATACAAATTAATACATTTGTTACTGGTATCTATCAGCTGGAACATTTTCTCATATTTCAGAAGCATATCAGAAGCAAAATTTAGTAGCATACATCAGAATATTTTTCTAAACGAGAGTCGCACAGCAAGGATAGTGTAACTAATGAGTATTGATGGTAGGCCTATTCGCTTCTTCACAAGGAATTTTATCTAAGAGAAATCTAACTTCTTTCTTAAGAAGGTAGTAGGTATACCAGCCTAACTAACTATAGGTCTTGCGTATAACAACGAATGGAATAATGAATGGCAATGATCTGGTAATTCAGTGAAGAGGAAGTACTTAACTCATTGACTATGTACAAATGTATAAGCAATAAATAAATCACACTGCTTTATTTTTAGTTTTCCAGTCGTAGCAAAAGTTTAACTGAGTAAATAAACTGCGTTAATTACGATAAAATTACTACAGTTAAATTGTTATTAAAATTCATTCAAATATGAGCATAAATGTTAACATTAAAGAAAGTATGCCTATACCAAATTTAAAGAGAAAACACAAAATTAATTACCATTTATATGTAGGAATAAAAATTCTGATGTGAATCTCACATAATTTCCTGTTCCCAAATAAAAGTTTGCCTCTTAGTATAATATACGTCTACTATAATGACATTCTCTTCATGTAAATTGGTTATAACAGTGAAGAGAATGTCGTTAAACACATCGTATCGCATCCCCGAAGGATACATAACCCAAATAAGATCTGATTATGCACTCACGTGACTTTCTTTACTCTAACCATGGCCAATACATCTTTCTCACTTCACATTCTAATAGAAAGGCTTTATTGTAAAGAGCGCGCTTTTAGTTGTTTGAACCTGATGCATAGTTCTATTGTTCACCTGGCAAGACTGAGTTTCTACAAACAATGAGTGGCTCATAACTACCCTTCAGATAATATTTTTAAAAGAAGTTTCAAATAAAAATTTTAACTCTAGAAAAGGCGCCCCATGTACAAAATTGAAAGAAAATCGTTAGTCATTTTCCAGAAAATTGCGAAAAACAAAATGTTCTTCGTGTAAAGTTCCCTTAAAAATAAGTGAATATTGTCGCCAATCTCCGAGACACATCCTCAGAAGGTACCTAACTCAAATACAAAATTTTGTTTTCATACGATTTTTTCGTTCTGGAGCTAGGCTGTTAACATACACAGACACATAGACATATTCCCAAAAATAGAAGACCTCAATACGTGTATTTACGTTAAAAAAATCAACTTCGAGTTTGGGGGGTCGAAAACAATATTTAATCTACCTATGGTACGGTCAGAGAAAGTAATTAAACTAAATATAGGGTCTACTTGTGTGATTATCTTCAAATATTGATGTAACGGAACAAATGAATTGATGAAGCCTACTTTAATGATACAGACTGCAAGAAGTACAATTATCTGTAATATTATGTATTTGTGTTATGTAATAGTAATGTAGTTTTTTTTACTGGTAGAGCGGAAGAGAAGGCCAAATGGCTTTAGCTCTGCCAGAATAAATAAACAGAATAATAATAATAATAATACAGAAGCTTACAACGTACAACAGAAAGTCAACCAAGAAACGAATGGCATTGATTATTGCTAATAATGCGGAATAAAAATGTGAAATGAGAATTTCTAGTTAGTTTATATCATAACAGCAGGGGCAGTGGCTTCGCCCGCGATAATTTACTCAACTGCTAGATGCTGTATTGAAATCATTTAACAGAAAATAATTGAAACATATGTATTAACATTGACGCTTTTCAACATAAATTGCACGAATTGCACGATTTTATTCTTGATTATATTGTTTTACTTAGTAAATGTAAATAATGAAATGAATACAACGAATCTTGTGCTTCCGTATGTGCATAGAGATTAGAAACGAACCGATTAAAACGTACCACAGACTCGTGAACTTACCCAAATCTTGCATAAACAAAACAATTGATAGTTAAAACACTAAAATCCCGGTTTCGATGTACATTTCACGATTAAAGTGCGATGCCCGGGGAAAAAACGGCCTCAGATTCGAGTTCCCTAGCCCAAGAAATTCCCGCAGAGTGGATTTCATCCAAATCATTCGATGCTCATTTTTTTATTCGGTTGCTATGCCAATTAATCTCAGTTGAATACTGTCTTGTTAGTAGGTGGCGTTGGCTGTGCGTTCATGACATATAGACGGATGGTTTTATGTAGTAGATAATTGTATATATATACATATAAAATATGTATAAATGTAGTGGTTACAATCTATTCCGATTTGTCGCAAAACCTTAGAAACTGATAGAGCTAAAATTTGCATGAAAAAATATATATATATGTATATTTTTTTTTTTTTAACCAGACAGAGCATGGGATTGTAGTAGACTAGAAAATAGCCCGTGGCTTCGCCACGGTTAAAATGATGCTTAAATACGAAACTTACAGGTCTACAATCCTGAAGGCACTGACAATACATTTACAAATGTCAGCGCTGGCTTCATCAATTTTTATTTAAAATATCTCATCGTATACTACATTTTTTGTGAAAACTGCATCAGAATAATCAAGTAACTTCCCCTGTTCTGATGTGTTTTCCACCTTAACTCTTACATCCTCTGAACGCCTCACTCTCGAAAATGCTACATATAGTTGTCCGTGCATAAACACTGATTCTGGCAAATAAATCCCGACCTTATCTAAAGTCTGTCCTTGGGACTTATTAATTGCCATTGCTAAGGCTACCCTTACAGGAAACTACCTTCTTGTAAGTTTTAATGGCAGGCCAGTATCTGCAGCTCTTTTCTGTTCCTCTTTTTTATTCTGTTCTATAATCGATTCCCCAATATTTAATCTTGAACTCTTGGAAGGAACGCAGGCATTATGGTCAACCATGTTTTAATGCTTCCTTATCTGGATATATTACGATTTTTCCTTCAAAATACGTTCCTATCAGTGTGTAGATTACAGAAATTAATTATATCGTAAGTTTTATGCAGTCCCAAAGCCACCTGTAAACACTGATAAAGCGTATTGTTTCTTAACTGTTTGTTGACAGATGAATATGATGTGAATTTTATTTGATCAATTCAGTGCAATTTTCAGAAATTATGGGACGAAATTATATTATGTTTCAAGGGAAGGAATGGTTTGTTTGAATTTTTATTAGCGATATTTCAAGAGTTAAACCATCAATATTTTACAGCATGTGAACGCGGTTTCGCCCGCCATTATTAATTGACTCCAGGATTTTTAAGAAATTTATTCTGGCAGCGTATTAAAAATGTTTGTTGTTCAGAGCTATGAAAATTGTAAGTAAAAATAAAATTAGAATATTTGTTCATTGTGTTCATTTCACTTAGGCCTTATAAAATAAAGAAATGGTTTTCCTAATTTTGTTCTCGTAGTGAAAGTTTACACTGCGAGAGACGAACATCGCCGAGTATACCCGATGAACTCACGAAGCGGGCTAGTGAGCACGCAATTTAGGGCCGTTGAATTGTATAAAAGTAGATTACTCATCTTCACTATTTCACATAAGACCGTAATCATTAAAAGTTATTATACAAGTACAAGAGATGCACATCAATTTTTCACTGTTCACTGGTAAGCTAAGGAAATAAATTTAACATATTTTGAGCTTGGAGCTTGCAACAGAATTAGATAGGCCTACTTGGTACAGTACTTCAAATTACTAATTGTGTCGAACATGAAAATAAATATTAATTAAGAACAGTGTCGTTTTTGTCAAATATGGTAATTTTCAGCTCTTGTGTTATTACTGACTAGCTGGTTATCCGTCCTTCGTTCGCGCGAGGTATTTTTTTTATTTTTTATTCTTTCTTCTTTTTGCGCGGATTTTAGCCTTAAGCCATCCACACAGTACGGAGCTATCCGAACTAACTTCTCCGTAAAGACATTCCCGTTCTCTGTCGTTCACTATACATTATCAACCAAGTCGGTCAGTTCTAATTGCGGATCACGTGAGAAATAATTCTACCCGTAATAGAAGACATTGCATCTGTACTGGCTATGAAACACAAGAAAGAAAAGACTATGTGGACCAAAATTTGGTTACAAATAAGGAAAGAATTATTTCCCATAAAATTTAAAAATGATTGAAATTTGCGCTAGAACACTGAAACAATAATTATTTACGTATGGTTGAACAAACCTAGCTTTGAACTATTGGTACTAAAGACACCATTAATTGCAAAGAAAGATCACATTTGAGAAATTGAATTAAGACCATACCACAAAATTCGAATAATAAACTAGTACCGCGAAGAGAATGCCTACGAAACGAAACGAAACGAAACGAAACGAAACGAAAATAAATGGGCCAAGCACTTTCAGTCCCGTGCACGTTGGCCGCATAATTGGGCCCATTGTGCCCCTCTTGCTGGAGAATTTATCCAAGTCCCGTTGCCTCTAAGATTTATTCTTCTTACATTATCTGGTCTCATTTTATCCGAATCGAAGAGAAAAGTCAGTTGGAGAATTTAATGTTGTACCGGCATGTTGACATGGTAGCTCAGTTGGTAAGAGCAGCGGCACGTAGAGCCGAATATCCTGGTTCAAAGCCCGGCTATGGCATTGAATTTTTCAGTCTGAATTCATTTTTCCATCTTAGCCTACATACAGCCAGTGTGAAAAAAATCATTCCGAAGAGCAAATGTTTGTGAACAAAAGTTCACAGTTACACAATATATGTAACGAACGCTCATCTTTTTCCACACTTCCTATTATGTGGGATTCGCGCTAAGCTTCATTACAAGTAGGTATCTCTTAGGGTGTTGGGCGTATGCCTAAATCGTACACATACAAGCAAAACTTAATGAAAGCCGGACCTATGTTCGCGTCCTTATCTACTTTTTATGTCTCTTTTATTATATTCTGATAATTTGATTTTCCACAAACAATGAAAACATCCATAGAATTCAATGAATCGACAGCTATACAGGGGAGAAACATTCCTTCCATTTATCATGCTGGTGAATTAGGGCAAGGCATTTAATGACCATACAATAATGGAAAAACGCAAAGTAAAGAATGCATTTATGACCCAAAAGTAGTGAAAATATGACACTAACTTTAAAGAAAATTACCAACATTAGTATTTTTTTAAGTAAAGAATTGATAAAAGCAATTTAATGGATGGCAATGCATTACGATGATATATGAACTACAATATAAAACGCACTTATTTTGTTGCTAAAGAAGTAAAAAAAAAATTATCTACTTGGAGACCCTTAGCGAAAAAGAAAAAGAAAATTCTTCCTGAACTTTCATGCCCATCAAATTGCCCCTAGAAAATATGTGCCATTTAAGAAGAAAGAAAGAACAAATTCTTTAGGCCTATTCTTATTTGAATTGACAGGTATACACAGGAGAAACATTCCTTCCATTTATCATGCTGGTGAATTAGGGCAAGGCATTTAATGACCATACAATAGTGGAAAAACGCAAAGTAAAGAATGCATTTATGACCCAAAAGTAGTGAAAATATGACACTAACTTGAAAGAAAATTACCAACATTAGCTTTTTTTAAAGTAAAGAATTGATAAAAGCAATTTAATGGATGGCAGTGCATTACGATGATATATGAATTACAATATAAAACGCACTTATTTTGTTGCTAAAGAAGTAAAAAAAATATATCTACTTGGAGACCCTTAGCGAAAAAAAAAGAAAATCCTTCCTGAACTTTCATGCCCATCAAATTGCCCCTAGAAAATATGTGCCATTTAAGAAGAAAGAAAGAACAAATTCTTTATTTGTACAAGACAAATTGCTATGATGTTTACATGTTTACCTGGATTAAAATGAGCTATGAACACTTGCCCGAGATTCTGAAATAAAAACGATTGTGTGTTGTCTGAAAGTAACGATTTGTACATAGAAAAGCTCCTCACAACCCCCATTGAATCATGACCTAAAAAAGCCGAAAATGATCTCTCTCTTGAAAATGACGAAAAATGCACAGTAAAGCAAAAATGCAATAACAAATTGCCCTTATTTAATCAGTTATTTCATGATAGACATTTGTATATATTCGAGCTAATTTTCAACCATCATATAAAAAATGCAAAATCATCAAATGTCTTGTCCTTGTGATTAGAAACATGGTCGGACTAGTCATAAGGGCATTTAATAAATGCCCTGTGCATCGCCCTAATTTTCATTGAAAGGCGCCGATTGATAGGCGATTATTAATGTTATTTATTATTGTTAGGTCTATTATTATTGTTGTTGTTATTTAGAATTTGAAAATTCAGAGGGGTGAAAGCTATGCATACAGACTGAGATGCAATTTGGGTCATCAGAAATTGGAATCTTTTTTGCTGATATCTATTGAAAAAGAAGTTTTACAAAATAACACTGATATACAAGCTGTAGATATCTGACGTGCTGTATACCTTTTCTAATGCAGTTTTTTATGCTGATTTCAATTCTGGAAACCGTTTCGCTCTATCACGTCAGGTTTTGAAGATATCAACAAAAATTAATTTTCATTGAACACCGTTCATCATAATCTTGATGTAGTTTTTAGTAATATTTCATGCAACGTCACAGGCCTACAGTGTTGTTTCATTTGTGAAACCAGTTATACTTAATGTAATATATCAAAATATTTTCGATATCGCGAATCCATGTCGCTACTTCTTGAAAAAATACGCTATCACGAGTATAAATGGTGTATCTGTGGTGATTTAAAAGTTATCGCTATTCTCATGGGAATGCAGACGGGATACACCAAGTACTGCTGTTTTATATGCGAATGGGACAGCAGAGATATAAACACCACTACATAAAGAAAAATTGGCCGATCAGAGACAGAATGCAGCCAGAAAATAAAAATGTCCTTCGTGTACCGTTGATTGACCGTGACAAAGTTATCATGCCACTGCTTCACTTCAAGCTGGGGCTCTTGAAGAACTTCGTGAAGGCACTAGACAACGATTCAGATGCTTTTCGATACTTGTGCAACAAGTTTCCGGAGTTGAGTTATGCAAAAGTGAAAGAAGATGTGTTCATAGATCCACAAATAAGGAAGATATTTGCTGACGGCCACTTCCAAGATTTACTGAATGGTACTGAAAGACATGCATGGGTCGTGGCCAATTTCCTTGGAAATTATGAATCTGGTGACTATGTGAATGTTGTGAAGAAGTGCATTAGTGCATACAAACAGCTGGGTTGCAACATGTCCCTCAAAATTCATCTCCTTGATTCACATCTTGACTTCTTCCCTGAGAATCTAGGTTCCGTCAGTGACGAACATAGTGAACGTTTTCGTCAGGATTTCTCGGTGATGGAGTCACGGTATTAGGGTTGATGGAGTGCAGCAATGTTGGCTGACTACTGCTTGACGATTCAGCGTGACAGGCCAAATGCTCATCACAAACGCAAGTCAACAGTCAAGAAATTCAAACCAAACACAGCTCTGATTAAGAAAGTATAGCAATTTGCTTGGATTTTATATATGTATTATGCCTTTAACTACATATTTATGTACAGAATATGTGTCCTGTGACTCAATCGCACTATTTTCTTAGCTAACGCCATGTTCATTAGTACTCTCTGTATCAGTAAGTGTTCTAATGATATATAAATAGTTGAAGATGTATATTAAAAAAACCATGAGTGATAGAGACAAATGGTTTGCATATTCTGAATTAGCACGTTTCAATTGTCTTAGAACAAGTGTTGGATACCAAGATATCCTCCGATTCTATTTTTTTGTTTTTCAGTGTAATGTATCGAAAAATAATGCACTATTAAAAACTCTTCTAGTTGTTTAATGTAAATATGCAGTTTAGTATTCATTACCTGTGAGTATTTCATTGTCCTTGTAAATCAATAAACCTGGCGTTTTAATTCACCACACAAAACAGTTTTGCTGTGGTTGCGTTGGCATAAAAGACTGCTAGCACTATTGTTATTTGCATAATTTTGTATTATAATTTGTAATAATAAATTTACTATTCATATTTATTATATTATCTTTGTGTTTTTGTTTCATTAATTTTTATTGCGCGAGTACTTCATGTCCCAAATTAAGATAACTATCTCGCTTTGAATTAATTAAATGACAAGCCTTTTCCCAGTTGGAGTTATAAAGAAATGTGCTTATAAAAATGGGAGATTGACGCCATGTTTGGATAACAAGACAGCGGATAAGAAATAAAATAGGAGTTTGGGTATAAGGAGTATCTATGGCTTACAGGGTGTTGAGGTGTTCCATTGTTATAACTTACTTGTATTTTGTACATGGGTTGAATATTGTATTAATATCAAAAGTAAGGATATTATCTTTAGGAGTAATTATATAAAATTTCTTGAATTGTTTGTTGATTAACCAAGTTAATTGAGGATGATTGCTAATAAATTAATTGAATAGTCTTGGGCCGAAACTTGAACAGTGCTTAACTCCAGCAGTTGTAATTTTGTTTGGTTCAGTTAATAAATTTGATTGAAAATTTAATAATACCTAAAAGTAATGCACTGTCATTTAACTCATTGCGGCTATTTCGGATGGTCTGTTTGTATTTTGAATATGTGTCGTGTGTCATATGTTATTCGCGTTATACGTAAGCCACGTGAGCGGAAATGCGCTTTTAAAGTTTGCTTACGATCCATTAACCGTTTCTCAGTATATACGAAACCGAAATGAGGTCATTATCACGATCTTGGCAGCACTTTGATGACTTCACACAGGTTTAGTAAATGTTGTCAACTTTATACTTTTTCCTTCTTTTCACACTGGAGCTGCATCAACGCTGTTTTCTTGATATCTATCGATATGTTTATGGGTTTTGTTTATTGATGGACATATATATAGCTGGAACTTAATTCTAGAAAGGACTTCGTTGAAATTCTATACTAATATGTGTATATAATTTATTTATTTATTATATTTACGCTATTCCCCTCTGGTGTAGTTAAAGCTTCTTCTAAACAGGTGTGAAAACATACAAATATAACTTAAGCAATAGGCTAATGTGTGTTACTATACAGTGGTCATAATACAATGAATTTTTGATACAGTATTTAACATAAGTTACTTAATAGTGTGTTGATGAAAATAAAATAACGGTACGGAAATTAATTGAAATATTGTAATACAAAAAAGATGATCAGATTTATTATAGGAAATGCCACGAGGGACTTGGAAATCGCCGATAAATTTTCGAGTCGTCACGAGGGGATATTAAGAAGCCTGTTTCCAAAATCTACTAGATCCACTTTTGAAAACTTTTCATTATGAATGAAAAACCATGGGATATCTGTAATGTTTTTGTAATGTTTTGTTTTTATTCTCCCTTTGTAGAGAATTATGAAAAGTTTATAATTTTTTTTGTGTCTGTGTGAACGTAGAGCTTTAGTTATTTTATTATCCGTTAAAATTTGCCTTCAAGTGGATATTTTATCCTTTGGTACATTAGGCATCAATGGAAATGTATATAGTATATTTAGTCACAAATGAAAATGGATATGGTACTTTCTGAAAGAATATGTACTAATATGAAAGAACATTGATTAAAAATGGATGTGTATGGATAATGTTCATTTTTATTGGCACAGTGTTTAAATAGGGGTGTGTATGTTTCGTGGTACTGACATTTGGATTTCTCTGGATTAATTTAATTTCACCTGGAACGTATCCTAAGTTCCAGTATTTTCTATTGAAAGTACATATGTCATCATCAGACAGTGTACTTGCTTTACAAAGTGAAGTACCTGGGTGACTGCAAAATATTCTGTAGCCTTTATTTTTGGCTCCACATTTTACCTTGTTATTGATGTTTTTCTTCCATTTAGCAGGATTCAGTCTCCCTTTCCTCGAGTATTCTGGGGATGTTTCACTACAGAAGTCTCAGTTACCATAATCATCATATAATTCGTCTTGTCCAACTAAAATCATGATAAAACTACTACAGCTGTACTTCTGACACCTTGCAATGTATAAATGTACCACTAAACCCACTTGTATTAAATTAAATATAAGAGAAATTGCTGAAAACACCAACACAAGTGTTGTTCTTACTGCATTACTTAAAAAAAAACAACAACAACAACAGCCACAACGAAAATGGAGTAATGATAACTTCGGGGTTGCCAATTGATTCACTAATGCTTAAAGTTTCTTTGCTTTGAAACTTCCGTGGTAGAGCACTATCTCCTTAGCATTACAATTTTCCTTCCTGGAACTAGAAACTTCTTTAAATATACTTACTTTTGTTCAAGGAATTAATTAAGGGGTGTATTTAGTCGTTTTTAAACCTTGCTCTTATTTTTACCCATTTCAATCAATTCATTTTTATTACGCTTAAAATACGCCAGCGAAGAAGAAAGGCCAACTACGAAGCAGGATGACCAACTGTCCATCTTGCATTAAGATAGGTAGTGGCAGGTAGATTCTATTTTAGTGGAAGTTGGGTTAGGTTAGGTTTGTTAGGTTATGAACAGTGATATTAGTTTCGAAAATGTGCTGTATTAAATCTCCTGTTAGGTTTGTAGGTCAGTTGTATGTTTTTATCATGAATTACGTGTTTTAAGATAAGAGAATTACGGGATGTATTCTTAAAATATTAACAAATTTTGCACCTAATTATAATCCTTGCATCTAGGGTCACAGTTTTAACATAGTTTCGTTGAGTAAAAATTAAAATTGTATTGCTAAGGAGATAGGGCTGGTCCCAAACATCCGTTGATTTTGTAAATATATATACACATACATACATGTGTGTGAGGTTACTTTGACCTAAATAATAATCCGTGCCGAAGCACTTGAACAAAACACGATCAGTTAATATACAATTAACTGAAATTTAGTATTGAAAATATTTTGCGTGAAACATAAATATATTATTGTCAGAGTTCCTAGCGATTCACACTGGCAAATACTATTTCTTGAAAGATTTTAAGTTCGGAGGTTGAGATGTAAGATACTGAGCTGCGGACGAATCTACTTATGTCGAAAGGTAAGGGAATTATAGTTTTTATCTCTCTCGTGTTTGATCAGTGAACATGCATGCTGTTGAGGTTATGTCTTTATAATGTTTACAGGAGGCGATTACAATTATTAAATGCGCACGTTGTTGAACTGAATACAATTAAATACAATACAATGTAATACAATTTCCGTAAAATATTTTATTGCTGATTCCAGAACGTATGAAAGTGTAATATTCACTCTATTTCCAGAATAAATCTTAACTTACTGTGGCAATGGTGACCTATGCATGTCACTTTTGAAGGTGGTGATAAAAACAATTCTATAAATATTAAGAGATTCAGATCTGTGATTGGTTGATTTCAGACTCATTCTTATATGATATTGGTCCAAATCGAAAGAAAGACATATGAGCTAAATAGTCAGTATGATTTATAACCTAGTCGTTGGTGGTAAAGTGGTCGACTAATCCAGTCTTCAAAGTTCTGAGTGTTCGATAACCATTTATATCTTCTGGTAAGGTATTCCACAGGCGAGCTGTCCCTATAGCGAAGGACAAAGAGAAAGCATAAGCTACTGTTGGGAAAGGAAATAGGTAGGCTAATTTTGATGGGATCTTGTTTGAAGGTCGTAGTCACTCGTGATATCCTGATAAGCAGTGGAAACGGTGGGGCAAGTAAGAAGGTATGTATTTGCGAAGTAGTACGTAGAGCGTAGAAAAGGAATTTAGTTTTCTGCATTCATAGTGTTACAGGAACTGTACTGTACATGTGATAAAGGTTTCAGTAATTTTTTCTTCCTGCACTGGAGAAACGCGTGTCAAGGGAAGGGTATTCAGAGGTGGGAGTTTAATTCAGAGAGACAAGCAATCTTCCCCTAATCTCCCAAGTCATGATAGCCGTAGCCATATAGGCCTACCGTATTCAGCACGATGTGACTCCCCTCAAGACAATATTTTGATATAGACTAATCCATGCTACTGCGCATTTCTCTGAGCAAGGCCTAGTAGAAAAGATTTCACTTTAAGAATAACAAATTGCCTAGACACATACATATTTTGTATTACTGGCAAAATGCTTTCTGCATTAACATGTTCATGTGGGCCTATTATAGTCCGTGGAACAACGTAATATATGCCACTATTAACCCGCATTGCTAAGATTTTCAACATCCTTTTTTTACTCAGCTCAGAAGTCAGAATATCCCAGGCAAATTTCCACTTCATTCTCTATTTAAGAAATTTTGCTTAATATGAATATATTAAGACACACAGTGAATAAAATAATATCGCGACGTCATTGAAAATTACTCTAGGCTGTGAATTTTGTCAATAAATTACAATGGGAGAAGGAACTTAAACCAGTAGTGAAAGAAATGTATTCATACTTCTGTAAAGCTATGCACAGTTTATTAATCAATAATTCATAAATAAATAAAATGAAAATACGAGGGTCATTCAATAATTAAAGAGACAAACTGACCTGGAGAAAAACCCGTTCATTTTTACAAAACAAGACTTTTCCTACTTTTCAACATAATCCCCATCAACATTTAGGCCTATGCACTTGTCCCAACGAGTTACTGGCTTTTTTTATACCGGCTCCAAAGAACTCTTGTTTTGGTGTCGGAGTCAATTTCCCACAAATTTCTTGACATCCTCGTTATCCTGGAACTTCTTCCCACGTAATGCCTCCTTCAGTGGTCCAAACAAATGGAAATCAGAGTGAGGAAGTTGCAACTTCAACAGGCTGGCCAGAACGGTGTTCGTCAGTCACTGATTCTCGACCAATTTTGAACTGTTCTACTCACTTGTAAAAATTTCCACGATTCATACAACTTTCACCATGCACTTTAGTCATTCTAGGGTATAAAATATTAGCTGGTTTTTCACCTTCAGCGATCAAAAAACGAATCACAGAAAGTTGTTCAACCAATGTGGAATTTTCAAGAAGACCCGGCATCGTTAAACTTAATTTTGAGGTTATAAAGAGAGCAATGTTGATCTATCAGCTGATTAGAACTCATCCTAGTGATGCCAACTTAAAATCCTAAGTGTATCAAACTTGTACTGCCAGCCGTCTTTTCCCCAGACCAATTTGTCTCTTTAATTATTGAATGACCCTCGTATATTCGTTTATTGTAGAGTCCTTGCATTGCTTATTTTAAATACTATTGTAAGCAGTAAGCTAATCTATTTAGACAAGCAACTTTATTTTTCTTCCTAGAAAATAAAAACAGAAATTATACTGTCTTCAGTATTCAGTCTCTGAAATCAAATAGTCATGAATGACAAAAATGCACTACTCACTTCAATGTTCACACTTCACAAGAAACGTGTAATCTCTATGTAGGCCTATGTACCATAGGCCTACATTATGCAACAGTATGTTCTTTCAAGAACAATATATGTCAATATTGACATCTTTTTGGAAAGTTTGGAAGAGGAATCAGGAATACCAGAATTGGCCGTCTAAATCATAATATGATTTAAGTTCTTTATTTAAAGGAGTATAAAACGTCGTACTGACAATTCCAGAGTATTTAATAATAATAATAATAATAATAATAATAAAAGGCTGGGATTTGGATGAATTTGGTAATTCAGAAAGTCTATTGAACAAAGTCATGACACCACACATATGTATTATAAAAAAATGCCCAGCTTAACAGAGCGAGGGCTAGGCTTCCACAACTTTTCCTGCTGCAAACAGAGCATATTGACAGTATGACACTGGAAGTCGGCAGATGGAGGAACGCAGCCCCTGAATGTTTCCCTTATAGCCAATCACATCAGCTCAAGCATGTCTTGATTTGTGTGTGGCTCTCTCTATCTGAAGTAAGCTGTAGTGAGGTGCCTTGTATCCGTCCGCACGTGAAGTGTTTAACTGTGTGTCAGCGTTTCCGATGTTTTATAATTTATATAATTAAATGCAGTTCATAACGGAATTTTGAGTAAAAGTGTGTGTTTAAGTATGTTTAACAAGTGTTAACGTGAAGTTGTATAGTGTACCGTAAGCAGAGAATAATGGTAACTTATCATGTGAAGTTCAGTGGGACATAGCCGCATACATAACCTCCGTCTTTGGTGGCTTTGGATTAATGACTTCCATGCTGTACAAGTAAGTTTATCATGTATACTGTTTAGCTCATCTACTGGTAAAAAGTGCGATACAATTACACACTATTAGGTTGTGTATACATCGATTACGAAAGAATGACGTGTTCTATATCCTTGAGCCCTGCTCAACACAGGATCTACAGAACGAGACATCTACATCTACATCTACAAAAAGAAACTGCATATACTTCGCATGCTTCCCATGTTCACTACCAAATAAAATGTACAACAATCAGAAACCATTGCTAAGCTATGTTATACTTGCTAGAAAGTGGCTCCAGTGCAGTTTGTATGCTATGTTACCCTACGCTCTGCTAAACTGAGCCACATTTCAAAGTTCGTCGAGAAGGCGATTTTCATATAAGTAGCTCCACGAAGTTGTCCTCGCGCATGCATTGCATATCGGTAGGCTTGCCAGATTTCTGAAATGTTCAACCGGCACACCGGAATGCCCCCCTTGGCGAGTTTTTAGTGTGTTTTAGAGGGTAGTTTATTCTCAATGCTATGAATAAATGGTTACTGATTAGGAACCTAAACCAGGGGTAATAATAAATGACACGAGCATATAATTTTAAACATTTGATTTCTAACATGTTAATATTTAAAAGTAACTTAAGTGAGAAGAAACACTTTGAATGAGGAATAAAAATTTGAACAATATTAAATGTACTTTTCATTGGCTAGGATTTTTTTAGAAAGTCTTTTTTGTTTTTAATCTTGTTGTGAAAATCTTCACAAGCTAATCCGATATTAATTTTACGTGTCATCAAGCCTTTAGCCGTAAATTCCTTCATCAAACCCCTAACATCAGTCCATGCTTTGTTCATCAAAGAAAATACTATCTCAACTGGTGCTGATGTCCCAGCTAAGCAGAAGGCATACTAAAAAATCTTGATCAGATTGGGGGCTGCTATGTGATTCTGCTTGAAGTGACCAAACAGACTGAGCCATTTTTCTTCACTTGAAATAATCACATGTCTGGTAGTCTCTACTTGCTTCCACTGTTCCCACTGTTTTCACTTTTCATACAGTACAGAAATAAATGACAAAGTAATTATCCTAAATAATCCTTCACAGTTAATTAATTTTAGACTTTTTTGGTCATCTAGAAAATCAAATTTAATTTTTACCGGGACGTGAAGTAAACCGGCCGGGACACCGGGTTTTTGTCTGAAAAAAAGGACTGTTCCGGTCAAACCGGGACGTCTGGGAAGCCTATATAGGTCATTCTCAATAAAATTGCCGTTTTGCCTCCTCGACAAATTCCCCAGATTGAAATTCAACTTCGGTTTATTTCAACGACTGGTTTTCCATGGCATCATACCACTATTTTTTTCAATATATTTATTATCTGCATACTCCATTACCCTATGTAATACTACATACATTAACTTAGCTTATTATATCCATAGTACATTTCCGTCATATGTTGGGTTGCAGTTTGTCAAAGTTGAAACTGCTTTCAAAATACATATTTGAGTGAGTTCACTACTACATTCCTATCTTAACAACTATTTATTTTAATTATTATTTTTTTCATTTAATCATATGTTGGATTGCAGTTTGTCAAAGTTAATACTACTTACAAATTTTTTAAGCTGCTTTCTGAATTTTGAGTGAGTTCACTTCTTTTAATCGGCCACTGCCTGCCCATTCTTGTTACACTTTTCAGGAAAACTTCTCTCTCTCCCTCCCTCCCTAGTCTACTACACTCCCACAGTATATGTTGCACTGATTGCACATTTTCACCACACACACATGAATGGTCTTGTACTATCTTAAATCGATGCAGATATTCTCCGAATTTCCCATGCCCTGTTAAAATTGCTGAGTAGTTTACGAAACTGCATAAGAACCATGAGTTTCTTTTTTTTCCGTTTCGTTTTGTGATATGAGTTTTTGAAGTTGGTGGAACGTATTAACCTTTCAATGAGTGTTACCATTTCGTATGTCCTATTTCAACATGTTGTTTTCAGGCTTTTGAAATAGAAATGGACTGAGCTGTTGTAAGGTAGAAATACCTTTGTCTAGAAATGCTGGAGACGAATGAAAATCGTTTACAAAAGAAGTGACACAGCAATTTCAGTAAGGAGTGTTACCCAAACACATTTTCCTCTATCTTATTTTCACTTATTTTTCATATACACCAGTTTTTGGGGAAACCTTCAGCATTTTATTCCAAGAACGGCACTTTGATACCAAGAGGAAATGATTGCGATGTTCATCTTATGATAATTGTCGTTCATAATGAGCCAAACTTGAAAATTATCCAAAGTGTAATGAGTGTTACCCAAACAATTGTATTTAAATCGACTCAAACATGTTCTTCTATTGACTTTTTTTCTCTCCAGGAACTCTAAAAATGACATGTACGTGCCTGCCTGGACACAAGGCAGCTGACACTAGAAAGAGGATAGACAGATATCACGTAGGCCTAATCATGCATGTGAACTCAAAACAATTTTTACTTGATTAAATCTGAAAAAACACAAATTAGACCAAATAAAATCGTTTTTCAGCCTCTTCGTGTGACTTGTTTCTTATCGTCTGTATAGTCCCTACATATACACTAGATTGAATAAGGAGCATAGAGTCCAATAAACTTTGAAATTAAACAGAGAAATATGCAGCAGTATTCGACAAATGCATCACATGAAAATACATTTAAAAGCAAAAGTCTTACATACATCAAGTTTGAATGAATTGATTGCTTTGAAAACGGGTCAGTCTTGAATTTTTTCAATTCTTCTTTAAGGCACATTTCAAGCTAAATAATTAGTGTAAAATCATAATGTAATCTTACACGTGAGTAAGTAGCTTTAAGAACAAGTAACTTTCTATCACATAGTTATTTAGAAGTACTTTCTTTCAGTTAACTTCTATTTGCAGTCTTCAGACTGCACCAACAAATAAATGATATATGGAAAGAGCTGGGTTGCAGTAACATTCATTTCTGACAACATTCCTCCCAACATACAATTTTTACAATATTTTTTCATTTTGTATAAAGTGCTCCGTCATATGGCAATCAGATGCTAATTGAAACATGCAGAAAAACATAAACTAGAAGCACAAAACATAGGTAACACTCTTTACCAAGAATTAAAATACGCACCATGGTTATGATTTCTTGCCTTCCTCCCTCCTCGATGTCTGGTCGGAAATTGGTCGTAGGGGAAAAAGATGAAACAATACTTCATCCCCTTTACATCGCCCTCCTCCCCACTCCATAATTCTTCTTTTGAGGAGCACTAGACCAGGTAACACTCCTCTCCGCCTTTTTTCCAGGTTTACTGAGACTAACATTCAAATGAACTTCCTGGCTCGGATTTTCTTTTTAAATTCTGAAACACCCTATGCACTAAGTTTATTCACAGAAAAATGATCAGAATCGGTGAGTTTTAGCTTGTTGTGTTCTTAATAAACTGTAGAAACCACATAGTAATTTAGTTGAAAATGAAGATGCCACATTTCTAAGCTATAAATGACAATATCTGAACAAAAAAAGTTTCCTGGAAGGCGAGAATTACGACTGGCAGGGAGTTGCGCATGGATCACGTGATCCAGAAGTAAGGCTGGGATTGTAAACTTGAGGCGATCAACACTAATATCATTGTACCCAACCTAACTGGAACTAACCTACTTCGACATGTCACTAACCTAACTGCTACAAACTTAGCTATATATGTCACACTAAAATATCTATTCCTAACCTGTCACTAACCTAAATCAGAAGTTGGTATTTAGTGCGGGGCGAAAGTGTGCGGAGTGCGTAATGAAGGAACCTAAACCCAAGACGCCTGCCATTGTAATAAGCCTAAGGGAGAAGTCGGTACCGGTATTTCTTTTATACCCAACTCTGCTCATTAAGTTTAATATTTTCACACCCCTATGAATAGCTATAGCTTCCGCCTATGGGTTAGACAAATAACTTTATCACATATTATGGAAGTGGACGAACTGTTTACTACTAGGAAAGGTTACCACTTTTGCCTCGCCTTGTAAGTTTCAAATCTGTCTGAAAATATTGCCAAAGTAATGTTGAAAGATTACTTTAAAACGTCACTATTCTTTCTCGCAGTAGAGTAATTTCGCACGTCGAGAACATCTCAGATATGTGGCTGAATTAAAATGATATGTTGGTTGAAATAATTGCTAAAATTAGGTTAAATGACTGAAGCGGGAGGCAACGAAGTGTGGAGAAGATACGTCATTTTTCGTGGTTAAGTGGTGCGGATTGAGATAAGGAAACTGACAGGATGACTGACTGCAAAAGTTTGTGTGTTAAAAATGAGTCAACAGGTGAGACGAGATTTCATTAAACTATTTTTGCGCACCATGATCTCGCACTTTTCGATGTTGATTATTTTCTATCAGCACCCTGTGCGATAAAAAGACTAACTTTGTTTAATCATATTTGTGTATTTGTTTATGCTAGATACAAGGACGCAATATTCAGGTTTTGAACTCTTTTTTTATATGCTACTCTAAAACTTAGCCATATCCCTCAGTCTTCGTCTGTTTGTATTTGGACCTGTCCTAGACGACTGCACAATTTGACATTGGCCACAATGAAAAATCAAGCAATATTTTACTTGCCCTTATTTAGTATCAGCATGGTCAAGGGACAGGTCTATCGCCACGTGTACAGTAGGCCTACTTCTACTTAGGTGAGCCGAACTTTTTTACCTCGAAAGTCCAGTTAGATGTTTGTAAATCTACAGACATGGGGCCGTCGCATTTAAACTTACTTTGGCAGGGAGCTTGGAACAGAAACCTATTGTCTTACGGCAGAGGAGGAGGACAGAAGGTTGCTCTGTGATGTCTTCCTTCATGCGACAAGACTTATGCAAGGAGTTTGTGAAATGTTTGCACCATTGAACGGGGAGGGGGGGGCAGAGATATTACTATTGCAGCAGCGGAGGGCTCTTGCCTGACGTCACTCACAGTGACTTGCCATGCACTTCCTTCTCAAATGTCATCATGAAACAAAAATGTCTTCCCCTGTCTTACGGACAGCTTCACCCAGGCCTACGGTTAATGGTCATAGGAATAACGTCTTTGGTTAGGGACGATCCATGAGCTCATATTTCCGTTTCTGGTATCTGTTGTGCTTAATTTATTAAATGCCAGAATGGTATTTTCTAATATTGTATGGTAGGCGCGAAAAATGTCTGTCCGTGTGTCTTCACGTGCAATAACTCGAATACGCTTCATCAGATTTTTATGAAACTTAGCATACGCACTTAAACGTCCATAGGACGAAGCCTTTGAATTTGGACCAAATTTGTCAACCGGCAGGGTAGTAACGCACAACTAACGGTTTAAAACAGCAAATCATCACTATACTACAAAGCCGCGTGGCTAACTCACTCACGGATATAAATTTGCCCACTTCCAGATGAGCCAGAAACTTGAAATTTGTCATACTTAGAGCTTTGAGCTTGTAACCAACGGAAATATTCCAAAATGATCCGATTTTTTTTATTATTCCCGGAAAACATTCGAAATGGCAGACGCAACTTTAAGGTCTGTGTAGACCTTCCTGGAGCGTTATAGTAGTTTAACGGTAAGTCGTATAAAAAAACAGATTTCACTAAGAGTAACGGATTTTGAGAAATCTACAAGTTTGGTCCCATCGCTTTTCGTCGTAACTTCATCGGTTATAGCCTACCTTAGATTGGGTTAGAATTTTCGTTATAACTTAAGTAAATCTTGTATATTTTCCTCATATTATGTAATTTTTTACACCTTATAGGACAGATAGAAACGTAAAAAATTGGCATAGCGTCTAAAATTTAATGTTCCTAGCTGCCTCATGAGTAGGCCTATGCAAGGATAGCCGTGACGTTATTCACATCTACGGCAGGCTAAAGATCCACTTATTAACATTAATGTTTAATCACTTCGAGATGAGATAGAAATTTGAAATTTGGCAGACTATATCGTTAAGGCTATAACCGATGAGAATATCCCAGAAAGGTAAAATTTTTAATTTTTCCCCTTTAAAATAAACTTAGATTTTTTAAAAACCTTGTTTACTGCGTATTTGTTGTACGTCTTCAAATGTTTTGGTAAAAATAAAGGACGAAACGTGACGTGACGTGAGGAATTTGTTATAAATTCGTCCTTGTAATAGTCCAGTTATCCCACTTATTCATTCACATACAGTGCTTATCAAGCTTTCTCAAGAAACCGTGGTCTAAAACTCAATAGTTTCTTAAATATTAGTTTTTAGTGTTCTGGATATCTTTGAAGTTGTTTTAAGATACAAAAGAAGTTAATAAAATGTCTTAAGGATTCGTGCGTACAAGCGAATTACTTTATCGCCGTTTTTTTATGTTCGGAGATAAAAAGTGCCATCCTGTTAATTTATGATACAGAAGTATTTTTCTTTATTATTGGAATTAATCAACAGTGTAGGATGTGTAGGTCACCGAATACTTTTTGAGTAAAATTTTTAACCTGTTTTCATTTTCCTTGGATCTTTAAAACTAAAATTAATTGTAGATTGTTATAGATCTTCGCTCCCAGGAAGTAAACACCTTTTTGAAAGTACCGGTATACCAAATTGAAATAATTGTGATATGCACGTTATTTATATTGTGATTTATACTATAAACTCGGAATTAATTTGACGTTTACCTTTATTTCCTCTGGAGCAATGTTCTTCCATTTAAAAAAAATAAGGGGTTAGTTTTTTGTTAAAAGCCGAATTTATTTCTTATAAATGTGATTCTTAACACGAATCAATATGCTGTAATTTATTATGTCATAGTACTGGGGTTGAAATATTTCACGTGTGATGCACAGGTTTATCTTTAATTTGACATTGTAAATAATATTTCATCTATCATTGAGAATTTTTTAAAAATGCCCAGTTTGATTTCAATCAAATATTGAATGAAGGAAGGGGAATGAATGTAGACACACAAAGGAATAGCCAAATACTCGTTTTAAGTCTGCTTCAGAATTTAATGATATGGGGATACCTCGAAAAGCGAAAAGCGGATTTGATAGGGGGCGGGTCCATCCCGGTATTCACTTCAATGACAAATACAAGCGAACAGAAAATCCTGATATTATGAGTCCGCAATGTTAACGCACCCGTCACCTCATTGTATCACACTGCCTAATAGGCTATCTGTGTCATATTTTAATATAAGGATCATTTTAGTTCACCGCTGTTCGCTCTCCTCACGCAGCGGGCCCGAGTTCGATCCCCGGTCGGAACATGTACGCTTGTGAGATGAATGTCGGGTAACTTTAGGCCCTTATAGTCCCCTGAGGCTTCATTACCATCTTCTTCCCATCCGCGCCTTGTTCGGAATGAGTGCTTGTGAGGTTGATGTGTCTCGTCCTATGTGTTTCTTGTTCTTCCGGAGGTGGCCCCGGCATTGGCCCGATCACCCTTCCGGAGAGGACCTCCATGTCATTTTCTGACCGCGATCTGTAGCTAAACCCAGGGCCGTCGCGCGAGCGGGGCGATCGCCCCGGGCGCCGCGACCAGGGGGGCGCCGTGGCAACGGCAAAAATAAAACAACAAACTTTGAAAAAATAAGTAGGATGTACATAACACATTTTTTAAAGTTAGGTGTAACTGAATTTTGAATATTACGTTGCATGTTTTTATTGAACAAATAAATATTGGACACCAATAACTTTAGGCCTATATTTGTACTAAGTTATCCCAAAATAAATATTTCCTTATAAAGACATATTTACGATCAACTACGTCACAGGAGAGACTGAATTCTCTAGCCTTCTTGTCCATTGAAAATGACGAAGTACAAAAAATAGACTTGATGGAAATTCTAACGACATTTGCTCGTGCAAAAACCAGGCGAATGCCATTTAATGTTTAGTACCTTATCTTAATTTAATAAACGCGGTTCCCTTTTCTATATTCTATTCAATGTATGTATCGAGGTTTCCCACACTATTAATTTGTAGTCCATTAATAACGCCTATAGCATTTTTTATGATTGTTAAGATTTCCTAACATTACTAAACTTGTATTAATTTGATTTTCAATACAATCTTATAAAAAATTTAAATAATTTTATTTCTGGTATTTGTGTAAGGTAATCCGATTAGGTGTCTCTTTTGGGCACAAAAACACAGACAGCGACGCAACCCGACGCGCAACTTGGCTAACGAGCGACTGGACGCGATGCGGCTTGGAACTTGTCCAGTCCACGTCGCCCCAAGTCGCGTCGCTCATTGCGTGTTTAATCCCAAATGTTTATATTTAGGCCTATTTGATAGTGTCGCGTCACGTCGCTCGCTGTGTGTTTGTGTTTGAATCCTTACAGATAGGTGGAATGTCGGGTGGGTGCACGTGGGATTGAGTTTGGGGGGGGGGGAGGCGCCTGACGAAATCTTGCCCCGGGCGCCAACAAACCACGCGACGGCCCTGGCTAAACCCTCTCCCAAAAAGTCGCGATCCTATGGCTCGGGTGGTGTGGGCCGCAAAAGTCCCAATGACGAGAGAGGTTAAACTAGAGAAATTAAATAAGGATCATTTTAAATATACTATCTGCAAAGGGATATAGTGTTTGGCCTAATATTATTATTCGAAGAATTGAATACACACTTTTCCTGCGCTACATTTATGATTTAAATTGTCGTGACTAATTACAGTGAGATGCGATAACCGTGCAGCTTCATCCGGTCTGTATGATATGTCAGAGAAGATGATTGTGTAATATCTACTACTGTGGTTACCGACACTCAGCAAACTGTAACACCACGTTTACATGCGGGATTGAAATCGATCTGAAACGATCCAAACTCAATACATTCCCTGGTTACATGGAAAGTTCTGGGAGTGTATTAAAGGGTACTACAGTATTGGCTAACTTTGTTATTTAAGGCTATTTGCAGGGATGAACTGGGACAAAATTAGGTCCGGGAATTGTTTTGAGAAATCGGCTCACTACAGCAAAAACCTATAATGATGACGATAATGATAATATATTAATAATAATAAAATAATGATAATTATAATAGTAAAAATAATGGGTTTATTTTTGCAGTGGTTTCCAATAGTCAGGAGTCTCACGCATGCATACAGCTCATTACATGTCAATGCAAAATACACGATCTATTAAATTTCGTTTATCTTACTTAGTTATTTTTATCCCATTTTTTTAAATCAGATACTGGAAGATACTCACAATAACGATCTAGGTAGTGGCAGGGATTACCACATGAAATGAGCAGATCATGTAAGTTTGCCTTTTCCTTCTATTCCTATTTCACGACCCAAGTCCAATAATTAAAAAGATACCTTACCGGTGACTGGATCGTAACAATAATGATTGTCTTTCACACATCTTTAACTTTGCCTATGAATTTACACTTTTAACAGAACACCGAATACATACGAACTCTGTTAGGACAGAAGTCCTTACTATAGGCCTAAATGGTGCTGTATTTGTGCGGGAATGACCCGGTAAATAATAATAATAATAATAATAATCATCATCCAGCGTTCGTGTAAAAATACTTTCGACATGTTTAAGAGATGACTAATATGTATGAGGGTTGGTATGTTTTCAACAGCAGAGGTAAATTTAAGTGTAAATCGTAAGATTGTTTTCAGTTCCTCTTGGACAGCTTAAGGGGTTTCAGCTGATCAATTGACACTGAATTAAATCAAACTCCCATAGTGAGAATGACGAGGATACGAAAATAATCGTAGGTAGTAAGAAAGCCTTTCTTTTACGAATATTGGTTTCCTTGATACTGACGGTACTGATGTAGTGAAAAAATATCAGTAGATTGTAGCCTATTATAATAAGCGGAAGTATATATCAGCATTCAGGGAATGTGTTGAAAATAAGAATAAAACAAGAACTAAAAATGTTAACAAAACAATTAAAACACTCCCGATTCCTACTTTAGAATATGAGAGATTATTTGGTAGCCTACTATGAATGGAATTATGGCCAGGAGAAGGAACTATCTTCCTCTATCAAGAGCAAGGATTTAATATCCATTATTTGTGATGTCCTATCTATTCGGGACTTTATTGCGGTCTCATATATGCAATCATGGTTAATATGTAACCAACAACAGGAAGCCTACAATAAATATAAACAAGAATGAACGACGGGGTGTTATGAAATAGGGGGTTCCGGTAAAAAAAAAAAAAAAAAAATAACATGACTAAACACACCAGAAAATATTGCAGACACTTATCAGTAACTATAACTTAGGACCTTTGTTGATATATTTTATGGGTTTATTACCTTCTATGGATATACAGAATTGCACTTTGCAGATAATGTAATCACTTCTTAGCGGAAGCAATAATCTTTTTAAATAAATATTCGGAACCTATAATAACGGCCTACCGGGCACCGGCAAAACTCCCTATTCTCCCCAAGGGCCATTCCGGATGTGGCTACTTCTGTGCCTAACCTGTGAAAATAATCGTAGTGTTTGTTGATTAAAAGTATGTGTTATAATAATAATAATTTATCGTCACCATAAACAGATTATGGCATAAAAGAGTAATAACATAAAACTATTAATCTTACAGTGTATACAAGTTTTTTATTACATTGACATAAGCTGATGGAATAAATGAACGGTCGTGCGAAGATCGAGTTCGCAAGCATTTTCATTGAACTGAATTCGACCTGAATCCGATCCGTTCCTCCAATTTGATTAAATGAATTCCTGTACAGTAAATTAAACGAAAGATTTTACCGTGAGCAGCTGGCTTAAGAATCTCACAGCTCACCTATAAATGTTAACGAAACTGCAATGCATTCAACATTGCTGCTAATTATTCTCAAGTTACTTAAGTGTTCAGTGGTATGGTTGGAGGTCCTGTTTTAGCTCAGGTTAAAATCAATCTAAAAATTGTATAGGCCTATAGTAGAATTCATTTACGATCTGAAACTCACCAAGAACTTCAGATTTTATCATGTTTATAATGTGATATTGGAGAGGCAGATTTTAGACTGATTTTAATCTATTATAATATTCCATGAGTAGTACAACATTTAGATTTTATAAAATTTTAACTATACGTATTTTATGGCAGCTGTAAAGAGCCTGCATATTTTAGGCCTATTGGAAAGAATTTTTTACACAGCTGAAACACTTATTAAACCTTCTCCTTTACTGACAATAAATTGTACATTAATGGCAAGTTTCTTTGGGTATCTTTATTTTATATGAGGTATAAGATGGTTATTTTTACTGCTTAATACTTGATCCCTCATTGGATGTATAATGAAGTTTATCAATTCATTGAATAAGTTTCAAAAGAACTTAGTCGGTGAGCAAAATGAAGTTAACAACAGCTTATGAACTTAATAAAATATGGTTTGCATAGGATTAAACCTCTACAGAAAACTAAAATGTGTCATATTGTCCCATTTAACATAGTGCGGATGAAATTAAAGAAATTAAATGTGTTTAAACATATGTTGTGTTATCCATCACAATCATTAACGTCGTCGAATGCAAAGGTATTGTTACTCTAAGCGGGGCATTCCGTCTGGGACCGTGGATCATATCGCCTTGACAACTGCAGGCTATTGCGTATTAGTGCAGACAGAAGGTTCAATGCTCAATATCAGTCAGGCTTATAGTCTCATCCTTATGTGTACTGCCTGTATAATCACACCAATCAAGTGGGATGGATAACAGGACTAATTGCATCTTTGGTGTGAAGTTATATTTCTAATCAATTAGCAGCAATCAAGACGCAGCTAATCTGAGAATAATAACCGATTGATAACAGTAGCCGATGAAATTAGATGAAGGTTATTTATTCATATAACTTACAAGAAAATACAGTACAAACAGAATTAAAATATTATTTCATATAGTAATACGTAACTGTGAATCATAGAACCACTAATAAGCCTACAGCAATAGACTACATGCAACTATTTTTTTTTCAACCAGTAAAAAAAAAAGTTTTTACTTTCCTTTAGGAGTTCATTAACCAATAGGCCTACTCCATACTCACGAGTTACGAGTATTTTTGTAAGTCTATACTGATCTGTAGTGAACACCGCTTAGCAAAATATCTAACGCCTGTCTGTTCAAGTCTTTTCATTTTACACTAGCAATCACTGCATGTCAACACTGTTATCTTCATAATTAAAAAACTGCAGCTTAACTGTGGAGTGAAACATGATTTATTGCTTAAAAGAGAAAGTTAGGTAATGCCACCCCCTCGAACTGGTCATTCTGTGAGCCGAAAACAGAATTGCTACCTCCAGGACAATATAATACAGTTGAGTTAGAAACAAAACCCTTAAAAATGAAATTTTGAATGGCGAAATTTTGAATGGCGAAATTTTGGAGACAAAGCCGGAAAAGGAATATGTGATAATATAAACCGAATCTCTGATTAAAAAATAACAGCATTTTATCAAGGTATCAGTATTAATCCTTACGGGACTTCATCACTCGATTGATAACATTATCCGCGATTACATTAAGCGGCGTTCACTGCAATGGATAAAAATAGTGACATAGACTATTTTCCTGGTGGTTATACATTAGGGCCTACGTTTAGTTTTCAGCACAAGTGATAATGTGAAATTTTCTTAAAATAAAATGACAAGAGTTAATTTATACAGAAAACTTACAAATTTAGTTTTCTCCATTATGGGGGATATCCTTTGTCCGATAAACATTTTCTTATTAATCAAGTGAATAGATAATTTCCGCCTGTGCACCACTATTATACTTAAAAAAAACAACAGCTGAAGCCTACAGGAGGCCTGCAGAATATTATCTAATCACTTGATTCATAAATATACCACTTGAAATATGAAGCTGATCAATTATAATTTTCTTATTACTTATTAAAAGAACATTATTATTGTTGTTATTATTGTTATTGTCATTGTTATTATTATTATTATTATTATTATTTTTATTTTTGGGGGGGGGGGGTCTTGGCTTTAGCTGGCATGCCCCATTGCAGTACGCAGTACTACATGCCATACTTGACATACTTCAAGTTAGTTTGTGCTTGTCTGCACATTGTATTACACACTTATTGTTGACTTATTCCCTATAGATACTTTTAGATTATCACTTCACTTAACACTTATCAATATTACTTAAAAATGTCTTCATAATGTTACTTATAGCTTATGTTATTTTAGTTCGCCAAAGTCGATGCTCTATATAAATGTTTTAAAGACTCTCAAATGATTTGAGATTAGCTGCACCTTACTCACTGGCCATTTAGCACGATTAGATTCAATTTCTTTTATCATTTTGTCTCTTTGTGGTTTAAGTTTGTCACATCTATAAATCAAATGTTCTGCTGTTTGATCCTCTTTAAGGCAGATACAAATAGGGTCCTGTATACCTAGTCGGTGTAAGTATGATTTGGTTAACCCATGTCCAGTAATCACAGCTGTTAACGCGAAATTTAACTGAATTGGTTGTTTCATTCTTTGAACAACTGATGGGATGAATTCCCTGCACGTTGCACCCATCATTGAGTTGGTCCATTCCTCATTATTATTATTATTATTATTATTATTATTATTATCATTATTAGGGTGGCGTGCACCCATTGGGAGTAAACTAAACTAACGTAGTAAATCTGTAGATGAGAAGGAAATCGGCGATTTCCAACCAACAGTAATGAATTAAAGAAGTAAACAACTAAAGAATTAAACATTTTATTTACTCCACATGTGGTGGAGAGTACCAACATGGAGTACGTTACTAAAGAATTAAGTTGTGGAGTAAATAAGGCCAAAATTTACTCCTCAGGGGGGTAGAGTAAAGTTGTTAGTAATTGTGTTCATTCGCATTTTGCGTGTTTTACGAGTTACATATCAAATTAAATGGATTACTTACAGATATTATATTGAGGATATTGAGATGGAGAAAGAAGGTGGCATACCTAGAATGAGAGTAATTAAGGAGAGAAGATACCCATTTAGAGTACGATTACTTCCACAAAGTCTCTGGCCTTGAAGATCTAACCCAGCCAGCGAGCTTTCGCGTTACAGCTTGAGCAGAGTCGCATGCGCATAGATTAGTGAGCTACTGGTGAGTACAGAGTAAAGTTCGCGCTGGCAACACAACTACTATAATAGTTGAGTGGAAGGATAATGCCGCAGCGAGACAGAGACAGACAAAACGTTGAGTGGGTTAGAAGAGGTGGACCAATCAGGAACTCTAGGAACTGTGACATTCGCTCCCAAGGTATGTATGTAAAAATACAGAGACTTTTGGAAGTAATCGTACTCTACATTGGCCAATGCCCAAGAATGAAGAGAAAGATTTGGGTGCCGTAAGGTATCTGTAGAGATTTTACTTGATATGGTAGAACCATATCTTTAACAGAATTCTGACAGAAATTCGGCTCTATCCCAAGACTGCAATAACTTATCTTTGTGGACTGCGAATGTTCCGTAAAGGTGTTTTTTTTTTAATTGTGGCAGGTAATTTAATAGATATTAGTCGAACCACAGCTGGTAGGGCATTTAATAACGTGAAAAACTGAGCTCATAATTCCTTACATGAAATACCGTATTGTAGAACGCACATTTGGAGTGTGGAAGAAACGCTTTCAGATTCTTACTACATCCGTGAGATTTGAGCCAGCTCAATGTGGATGTATCATTGTGGAGAGCGGTCCAACTAGAATGACGTCCGACAACGCAGAGGGGGAGAGTTAGTGGAAGGGAATTCTACCATTCCATTGCATTGCACGGTACCAATGCGCTCAAACGTCTTCCTAGCTGGACAGCACTCCATAACTTTGGGTTAGTAGCCGGCGATATGTTTCGAGCTAATCCTGTGGAGGCAGATATCGGCGAATATGACGCTAACAGGTAGGCCTACAGTTTATTCCAATATATGAAAGCCTCCATTCTTGGAGCTACCCAGCTAACACTCCTCCTGCTACTTAACCGTTGAGATTATTGAACAAAGGTGCCATCATTAAAGGCCTAGAAACAATACTGTGAAGTTGTATACGTAGGCTACTTATCATGATCCCTTATGTCTGCTTTAGTGAGTTAACTTTAAATCGCCACTTAGAGTAGGATTACCTCCACAAAGTCTCTGGGTTTTTACGTATATACCTTAGGAGCGAGTCTCGCCGCTCGTAGAGTTCCTGGCTAGGGGAGATAGCTGCACCCTGATTGGCTATCCCACTCCACGTGTTGTCTGTCCCTCCGGCATTATCCCTCCACTCAAATATCAACATGCAGCATAATCTTTACTCTCTGCCCGTCAGTAGATCACTGATCTTACGCGCAGCGAATCCGCGCATCTTGGTAATGAGACGTAACGAGAAGCTCGCTGGCTGGGTTAGTCTTCAAGGCCAGAGACGTTGTGGGAGTAATCCTACTCTACACTACGAGATTTACATGAATTCAGTATCTTTATACAGTATTCCATCCTTTTAAACAATGTGTTACAATAAATGAAGATATACTTGAACAATGAGAGCAATATAAATCATACTCTGAATGACATCGCAATGTTTAATCACCGCTAAGGGAACAGGAAAACGACACTGTAGCCTATTTATCAGGAAAATGTATTTCAAAAATCATCGTTGATTCTCAGAGTAATAGGCCATCGATCTTATTCAAAGCATTATGTTTACATTATATACAAAATATATAGGCTATTTCGATGTAACAGAACAAAATATATAAGCCTAATTCTTAATATCCTGGATAATGCACATTTCCACCGAAAAGTTGATGATAATGCTTGTATTTTTTTTATCGAATGTTATTATTGGTTTATACTCAATCGTGATGATCCCCGGTTACATTTCGGCTTTTCATATATCTTAGAACAAATCAAGCATACAAACAAATCAATAAAACCAAAATACCATATCTTATGTGTATTGACTTTTAAAGCACTACACTCTGCTACTTTTGCTAATCCTTTATTCATAACTATCCTATTATTAGCGTTTTCTGGCTTTTATAACAGCGTAACAATAACTGATTTACAGATTTTCATATGTGCTACCTATGTAAAGATTCAGTATTAGCGATTTCTTCTCCACAAAGATTTGTCTCCGGTACTTGCCACAAAAATCAATTGAAGATCAAGAAAAATTATCATTCTAATGTTCTAATTCAGCCCGATTACCTTTCTCACTTCGAGTTTTCTTAATTGCCGTAGCCTAATCTTTTTAATTTTTTTGTAGAAATTGCAGTTTTTTTTTATTCTAAAATGATATGCAAGGTACTATCCTTTTTCGACATGTTATTCGACGTGAAGATGTTATTGGAGTTTTTCAATTGGCCTAATCCTTCTGGTGGTACTATGGCCCTGGGGTCCGCGTATTGAGTTGTTCACAAGGCAAAACAGAGTTTCTACAAGCAGTGGGTAGCTTACAGCCACCTTTCAGATAATTTCTTGAAAAAAAGTTTCAAATAAAAGTTTTAGCTCTTGGTATAATCACTCCATGTACAAAATTTAAAGCAATCGTTAGAGCCTTTTTTTAGAAACATCGCAAAAAACATAATTTTCTTCGTATAAAGTCCCCTTAAATATAAGAGAAGGTTGTCGCCAATCTTCGTGTCACAGCCTCAGAATGTACCTAACCCCAACACAAAATTTAGTTTTCATACGGTTTTCCGTTTTGGAGCTAGCCTGTTCACAGGCATCCACACAGTCAAGCACACAGACATGTTTCAGGGGGCCTTGAAACGTGTATTTATGTTAAAAACTCAATTTCGAATTTGGTAGTCGAAAACAATACTTCCTCTACCTATAGTACCAATGGTACGGACAGAGGAAGTAAAAATACTTAAAACAAAGAATCAAACATCTAAAAATTCTTTTAAATATCGTTCCGAGAATGTCACAAACATTTCCACTTTACTTAAAGAAAATTTAGTTTGGAATTTCATTTTTATAAAATAATTTTTCTTATTAATTGTTCGTGCTAACCAAAATAACTTTCATTTGAAGCACTTTTCGAAAAGAAATCTATGATCTGTTATAAGGTAGCCATCTTTTACAGACTCAGACTGTTAAGTCTTGCCAAAATTGACCTTCTCGAAACTGAGACAACTGAATGCACCCTTTTGCAATATAGCCAGTTATTCTTTGTTATCTCATGGCAGAGAAAGTCACGAATTTTTCTAATCAGATTCTGAATATTATAACCAGTGTGAGTATTAGGAGCCTTTAAATGCAGGCTACTTTAAAAAATTGTCTTCAGTTTCATCATCTTCTCAGAACTTATCTTAAAGTACATTCATTTAAAAAAAGCAAAACGAAACCGTGCTGATAATTTATCTTTACCAGGTACTAACACCTTATTAGTCTTTGTAAACATCGATATCTGTAATTGTATAGTGTTAAAATCGATTGGAAAGTCGATCTACAATACAGATAACCTTTAAGGCAAACTGTTGGGTCAGAGCATTATTAAGGGGGTGTACCGGATTTAAGAGTTATGGTGATGTTTAAATGGTTGAGCAATTATAGAGGTTTCTTGCACTACTTTGAATCAGCAAATCTTTGTAAAAAGCCAAGAAGCTTTCAGTGTACCCTTGTCTTCTATGCAGCTTCCTTGCTAGTGAAGGCAGTCTGTAGTTCCAGGAAACAAACTGCAATTGTTTGAGAATCTGTTGTAGTGCGCATAATATGCGATGCATTAACTGTTATGTAATAGCCTCCGATTTTTGCTGGAACGACTACAGTTCAAACGATTGTGTGACTTGATTATAGCCTAAGGGCTGATAACGATTTAGGCCTACATTTAAATACAAACATGATGCTATAATATTTTTATGTAATAAGTTATCATTGCTAATCAATTAAGTAAGGCTACATACATTTGGTTACTTGTATATATGCCTATACTTACTTACTCAATGGCAAAATACAATTCCTAAGCAAGCTAAAGGAATATTGTCTACTTTTATGGAATCCGGAGGTTCATTGCCGTGCTTACAAGAGCCCACCATTCAACCCTGTTGTGAGCTAACTCCACCCAATCATCCCTCGCAAATCTAACTTCTAATCTATTCTATTATCTATTAAATCTATTCTAATATTGTCAGGTGTGAAAGGAAACAACACTGAATTTTGCAAATTGCGCACAAAAGATACACGGATAGATAGAAATCGATTGTTTGAAAAAACACTGTGATAGGGAAAGGCACATGGGAGATACTAAATTACACATTCAAGGCAGGCCTTCAATATCAAAATCAGATTTTGAAGATTAAACATCACGTTATCGACATTTACGTGCAGACTTGATTGGCCGAAGTTTTAAATTTCATTACAGTCCCTTGAAAAAAGAGAAATTACGTCATATGAATGAAATAGTCATTACCATTCATTACGTTATTTTTTCTTAATATTTTTAAACTGATCCCATTATAAAATTAATCCCACAAGAAGTCCTTGACTAGAAAGTTCTTGAGATGAAGGCATCACATTTTGGTAACCCCTTTTTGCTAATGCTGTTTCATATCAAGCGCACATTTCTCATGCCCTTTAAACTTTGATCCCAGCTATGTTATAGGAGAAGACTGGCAACAGGGACCTTCCTAATGCTTTTTCCGTGTACTGAAAACTAGTATTTAATTTTGGCGCATGCTCTAGCTTTTGTTATGAAAGTCAGAATAAGCAAAACAGGTGTTGTGTACGGCATGTGTTGTGCGTTGTCACGCCCTCATGTAAATTTTCCCACTCTGCTGGTACATGTGCATGTTTAAACATCTTATTTGCAGGTTGAGGCGAAACTTCTTTTATAACTTTGCTCATGAAAATTTGTATGGATGCTTAATGTTAAGCGTGATCATCAACCTCACCTCATATTGGTTATTTTATTTTTATTGTCTTGGTGTTATTATTACCATTAAGTTTTTTTATTACTATTATTGTTAATATTATCAGGCCTATTATTATTCTATTATTTTTATTAGCCTACTATTATTATTTATAATACAACCATCCAGTCATAATCACAATCATCCATATCATATATCATAATTGTCATTTTATCATCAAGATGCATGCTATTTAAAATTTGTAAAAATTGTCTGTAGCATCCATTAATAAATACATGAAATGAAATGATAATAATCATTTTTAATATTAAGTCATTCAAGATAAAAGTTGTATTGTTAAGATTATCCTTATTATTATTTTTTTAATGTTATTATTATATTACATTTTATTATTATTATTATTGTTATATATATTTTTATTGTTTTATATATTTTTTTTTATTAGTGAGTCAAAGGACCAATAATTTTATTGGGATAAAAAAACGAGCTTAAGGTTACTGAATTCTTAAAATCCAATTGACTGACTCGATATTGCGGGTTACTCCTGCTTCTTAATATTTTAACTGCTGTAGTCCTCACTGTGTTACCGGAAGATATATTTTAAATCACTGAGAACATTTTCAGTGAAATATCTGTGTTTTGTGATTTATGTTTGTATCATAAGAATAACTATCTGCATTTTTAAACAAAGCGCCATTATATAGATTATTCATCATTATACTGGGTAATATTATCGACTCAAAGTGGGCACATTGAAGAAATTTTCCTCCCGTCTCGGCCATAGCAGTTAAAAGTTATTTTACTATTTTATCGATATTATTAATTATATTATCATAATTAGTATTAACCATGACTTACTTTCTCACTTTCATTACAATTTTATAATATATTCGTCTAATCTAGATAGGTTCTACATTGTATTTAATTTTAGAAATACGGAAGACTGAATGTGTAATATTGCATAGCCTGTAGATTTTGTTACTTTTCTCTTATCTCTCTCCTTTCCTGTGCAGGAAACTTTAATTAGAATCGTACTAGTAGAAATTTAGTTAGGTTCTGAACCTCGTTATAATTAGATTACATAAGGCGTATGTTACCACATTTCTTACAGTAAAAAAAGAGGACACGACTGATGATGAGTACGGCAGACATGTAACTTTTTTTATGTAACAAACCAGCCTTCGGTTTTATTTGTGAATCGTTCATACTTTTCTGTTGAGCCAATTTTACCCAATATTGCTAGTATTCCTTATAACTTACTTTCATTTCGACATTTTGGTATATTATTACATTACATAGGCATAATATAATATAACATAATATACCATTTTGGTATAATATTACTCTCGACTATAAATGACACCAAGCAATGCAGCTAATACAACGCCTCAGAAAAAAAAGTTGTTGAACGCTCTCATTCATAGAGTAAAAGATTGTAGTGTATGTAGAGGGTGTTCATACTGTAATTGGTGGAAACTGGAATGATTCCTGCTTCATTCTTTTAAGACATTGAACACGAAATGGTTGAAAATCCGGATATTTCGATATTAGAAGAAAAGCCGCCCGGACGCTGATTTCATTATCAAAAAAGAGAAGATATCCGAGTGAAAGAGCCGTATTGTCTGGCGGTGAGTGGAAGGCCGAGCTGATGGCAGAGTTGGGGAAAGACAAAGCATGTAAATGCAATTGCATGGTAAGGTAGTGGGGGAACGCTAGCTCGGCCTTCAGTTCACCGCTAGACAGTATAGTAACCCTGAGATATACGTAATACCAGGGTTGGAATGTTTAAAACAAAACGTTTAAAACAAGTGTTTAAAACATGTTTGAAACACGTGCTTGTGTTTTTTTAAGTTTGTTTAAAACGTTTTAAACAATCTGTTTTAAACATGTTTTTTTTATGTTTAAATCATTTTATAATTGGGTGTTATATTTAATTATGAAGACAATTTACATTTTGTCAAGTCATTGACACCCTGTTAGTGTTGTAAACAGAAAACAACAAAAAAACTAGGGCCAGAATACCAGAAAATCATGTGAGGTGGTGTCTTTTGTATCCTTTTCCTCCAGACTTCTGTATCCTCTGTCGCCAGCGTCCAGTTTCTGATTTCGGGTGATTGATTTGAATTTTTTCTGACTGCATCCTACCATCTATTTTGTGGTCTTCCTTCTTAAAGAAAGATATTATTAATATTAAATATTGAATGTGTCAATTTGGCAACACTGTAGTAGGATATCCCTTCTAAGTTTGATAATGTATGTAAGGCGGCTAAGGCCACGTAAAGCATGGTGAAAGTCAATCATCAGTTGAGCAGTAAAGGCAGTAATTAAACAGTAGTTTGTATTATTTTTTAATAATCATGAACTATTAAATCATAAACAAATACTACTGGTACAAAATGTTTTTTTCAAATACTATTAAGACTACGACTCGTAAATCTTGAACATCTTAGCACAGGGTGTCATTGGATTGACAAAATGTAAATTGTCTGCATAATTAAATTTAACACCCAATTAAAAAGTGTTATAAACATATGCTAAAAAATGTTTAAAACAAATTGTTTAAAATGTTTTAAACATTTCAACTGTGTATATATATATACTGTATATATATATATATATATATATATATGTATATAATAGGCCCTATACATTAAAATGGTTGATTTAAACAAAATGAACAATTTAAAATTTTTTTTCAAACAAACCACATTGTTGTAAACATAAAAAACGTTTTAAAAAACACGTTTAAAACAACCAACATTGTTGTTCACATATAAAACGTTTAAAAAAATGTTTTAAACAAAAAAAAAACTGTTTTTTTTGTTCTTTTAAAATAAAACATGTTTTTTTCCAACCCTGCGTAATAGGTCTATTAATTAACAAAAATAACTATTTACTTCATTAAATTAAAGAATAAAAAGAAAAGTACTGAATGAACCGTATCTCATCCTATGCTGAAGTCAGAAGAAAGATTCCCGTAATACTGGTAGCATATTCCCCCTTTATATGTCAATGCTAGGAATTGCCTAAAATAGCCTATTCCCTAAATCGAGTATCCACTTTAGCGGTCTTCTATTGATTCCCGAAGAGAGCTCTTTGGTCGCTGCACACCATAGACGGAGAGACTCAACATCAGAGACAGTAAAATGATACATTGTTTACAATGTGAGAGTATTTATTAAGTGCCAGTATGGTACTTTATGAGATTGTGTGGGGGACGAAAAAATGTCTGTCCGTCTGTCTGTCTGTCTGTCCGTGCGTCTGTACGCACCATAACTCAAGTACGCTTTTTCGGATTTTCATGAAACTTGGTATAAACATTCATAATGTCGATGGGAAGAACCCATAGGCGTAGCGAGGGGGGGGTTTTGGGGGTTTGAACCCCCCCCATTGAATAAAAAATGGAAAATTGTATAATTTTTTTAAGTCTGCCCATAAATTGCTTAATACAAGTATAAAGCGTGGGAAGCTTAAAACTCGTTATTTTGCGTCTTAATTTTTAAAATTTTCCGGGGAAGGACCCCCGGAAGCTTAAAACTTGTTATTTTGAATCTTAATTTTTAAAATTTTCCGTGGGAGAACCCCCGGAAGCTTAAAACTCGTTATTTTGCATCTTAATTTTTAAAATTTTCCGGGGGAGGGCCCCCGGACCCCCCTCTCCTTCCATACTCGCCAGACCCCACGGATGTTATAACCCCCCCCATATGGTCGGCCTGGCTACGCCTATGGAAGAACCCTATTGATATTGAACCAAATCGGTTCACCGGTACCGGAGTAATGCCCAATTTAGTGCCTATTTTAATAGATTATGGCGCCTTTCTCATAGAAAGGCGCCATCACTCAAATACGCTGTAACTGATTTTCATGAAACTTGGTATACCCATTTATGACGTCCATGAGAAGTGCCCTATTGTATTTGAACCTAATCTGTTGACCGGTACCGGAGTAAAACCCAATTTAGTGTATATTTTAAAGACGCGGTAACTCAAATACGCTTTACCGGATTTTTATGAAACTTGGTATACACATTTACAATGTCCATGGGAAGACGTCTATTCATAATGGATAAAATCGGTTGATCTATTTCGGAGTAATGCGCAATTTAGTGCCTATTTTATGGCAATATACGTATTCGAAAGAATTTATTAAAAAAATGAAAATCAGTTATCTTGACAACATAGCCTATTGTTTTACTGTGATCTTATAAGGCCTTGGAAATTAAAATAAAAAAACACTATTGTTTTACATGCGCTTATCCAACTAGACCGTTAAAATGACCCAGGTGGCCGAGATGGTAGACCTTTCTTCTTCCGTAAGCCCAGCATAATGAATAAATCTGGAGCTTAACTTGGAAATCAATTTAAAAAAAAAAACGTATTCTGCATATCATAATTGCAGTCATAACTGATTAAACAAAAACATACTGGCACTTTTTTACATCAGTTTACCTGATTTTATTTGACTTCATAAATACAGCGGTAATCGCTGGAAATCCAGGATATTTATATAGCTTATCACTTAATGTAAATTACTTAACTCATATACGCTCAAAATTAATTTCATTATTTTTGGCGAAGTCTAGAGTTAACAACTGATAACTTAATATCAGTCTTAATACGAAAAGCATTTGTACCTACGAGATTTTCTCAGCAGAATGTTTTGATTCCGATAATTTACTTTTAATCTTACTATTAAGCATAGATAGTTAAATAGAACCTGCAAATATTTATATTTTAAAAATCCTACTCTGCACTTAACTTTATTGTATTGGTTAGGATTCAACGGTAAATATTTAAATCAGTAATTATATATTGGAAATTTAAAGTTCATTTAACACATATGTGACCGTGACCAAGACGTTAAACAAGTTTTCGCGTAGTACCGGTAGTAGAAAACAGCTGTCAGGGTGTAGGATGTAGATTTTTAGATTTTGGTGCCATCCATTGGTTTCCTTCTTGTACAACGTTCTCTGATCACATTAAATCTAAAGACACCACTACTGATCACAGTATTTTCAATTTGAAAAGAGGTCTGCACTTTTATAAACCCATCATAAATCACAATGGAATGTATTTTGAATTTTTCCTGGTGCTGGAAATATAGAATATTTTCCCGAGCTTCTAACCAGATGGTAACTTTGGTGAATTCCGACGTTTCAGGGCCAATCTGAGGCACCATAGTCCAGGAGAATGAAGTCCCAGGACTGGATGGTGTTCTTTTTGTAGGGCTGATGGGGTTAGGGGCATCCGGATTGGACAAACGGATTATTGGAAACTGACAAAGTTTCTCTAAAGTTTTCTTTGATACTTTTCGTGAGAGAAAGATTATACCGTCAACAGGAACACTTTCTGTGTTAAACATTCTGTTAGTGTGTAACAAACTTATAACATGGTATCGCAATATTGTGAAACTGTAGTTTAGAGCATGCAATAGTTCCTTATCTTTGGAGAATATTGTCATAAATTACTCATTTTGAACAATGAGGTTTCAAAGGTTATAAAAACATTTTGACTAGTGTTATATTTATTTTTTGGAATGCTTAGAATTTTGTGCTGAATAAGAAAAGTTATTTTCCCTACTTATGGCTGGATTTCCCTAAAAAGATCGCATATATTTAAAATGAAAATGCATTCTTGCATGCGCATTTTGTAATTCACTAGTGATAATGTTCTAATAATTAAAATTACCTTGCGAATATGCAACTCTGTGCATATATGGAATAAGGAAAGAAAGCGATCTTCAGTAGAAGCTAAAATCCTAGCAGTGTGCCCGAACAAATTTTATTGCAATTAAACCTTTGCCTGTTAGTGATGAATAAATAAGATATTATTACCAATACTTTTTGCCAGAATACTGGTGGTAATGAGGAAATCTGTACAAAAATGCGCGTAAAAGTCTTAGAGCGTAGGCCTACATCAGTAATACAGCTGTAGGCTGTAACCATGTTTATGACATGGTAAGCCTCAGTTGAGAGAATTTGACCACTGTTAACTTATTTTTCTTCACGGCAATGCAGATTACTTACTAGCCTTATAGATAAACTGCCGACTTCAGCAATTTGATGTATCCTTCTTATATCCATCCTTGTTTGAAATTTTAAAGCATCGTTTTAGACCATTAAGTAAAGACAGCCCATTCAATTATTTTTTTTTATTGAGGCATGAGTCGTAATAGAGAAAACCCATTTTGCCCTGAAAAGTGCTGTATACCAAATCAATTCCAGTTGAACGTGGTATAAACATCCTCTGTTTCTGTGAGATTTTACTCCAATTCACCAGTGTCCATAGATTTGTCGCATTACTTTGGCGTTAGCTCCATCTAACATAGTAACTTAGCCTACACCAAAAAATCTGGATTAACGTGAAATCTTTCATAAAATCTGGAAACATTTCCTCATCTCCGGTAATCTGGGGATTATTCTAAAATTCTTTGCACGGTCAGTAACAAATTTGCTACTGGTGCTGATTATGAGTCTCTGCGGGAAATGGAGGCTTCATGTGAAATCTGGTAACCTCTTTTACTATTGATAAGAGAAAAGTGTTATAAATTCTTTGACGGATAGATTGTGTAAATTGTGCATATTATTCTCTAAAATTGCACGGACAGTAAAGCTGCATTAAAACTCATAATCCAACTCACCTTCTTCTTGGAGACTGAGTGAACTCAAAGGTAAATAGTGCCGCTGAAAGTAGAAACCAGTTGCAAAATTGGTGAGTTATATGAAAAGTGAATAGAAAGTTGAGCGATACTCATCGTGTAATCAGTAAATATGTTTTGCAGTTTAAAATGAGTCCGTTCAACTTTATGCTTGTAAGCATAGTGTAAGGTGCAAGTAAATGAAGCATGGTTGCGAGTAGAGATGGCAACATATCTTGCGAAAATCCTAGCCGCACGGGGGGAGGGTAACTGCAGCCTAATGAATTTCTGATGAACTCTGCCGTAAGAAAAGTTCATAGGAACGAGGGAAATTATTTGAATTATTAAATCGGATAAAAGTAATAAATTCCTTATCTTTTAGGACATAATGCTGAAATGGGTTTTGAAAAGATTTTCGCGTGGTACGAAACGACCCTTTTTATATTATGTATTAAAGCTAGTTTTTTCTCAATAACTAAAACTAAGTATAAGGGTAGAATGTAAGTCTTAGTCTCAATTGATCCCGTTTTGCTTCTGATTTTTTAGTAACTTAATTTCATTGCAGAAACAGTCTGTATGGTATTGTAATTTTAAAAATCTGTAATCACCACCAACACCTTCTTCACCATCGTTTTGTGGAATGACTAACTGATGAACATGATTAACTCGTTATGTCATATACTAGTACAATAATTTCATAAATTATGTCCATTGCATAAGATACATTTATCGATGTGCAGTAGTTTGTAGGTACATTTACCTTTTGACCTATTTTGATAGAATGGTTTTCTTATCACGTACGATTTCGATTATCTAACTTCTCTCTTAACTATAAATTTAAATATAAACTTAAAAAAATTATGTATGTGATATGTATGTTTTTTTTTTTATAAATTCCCAAAATAAGTAGCCCTATCCTATATAGTCTATAATGTTAAATTACCATATCTTCTGAAATTCTTATGTGATTTTTTCTTTTTGCAGACAACATCCACTAAAGTTCCAATATGTCGAGGATCTGGCTGTGGAATATCTTCTTCTTCAGAGACAATGTGAGTACATAAACTTGATAACAATAGTCATGAAATGGAAGAGGCCGTTAAATTGGAATGTATAATGTATCGGGAAGGCGACCATTTATTGAATACGTGTTATATAAATGCACATTACACTTCCTTTCTTAAAGTCTATACATTTGGAGTTCATGTCGTATATTTAATTATTGTCAGTAAAAAAAATCAGTTATATAAATTTTAAGTTAATTAGAAGTGGAGCAATAGCCTACACCGGCTTCTGTAGGTCAGAATTTTAATTTGTTTTTCGTCTCAGACAAATGCCACTGTTCTGTAATGTAGACATTTTCATTAGACAGGAAAATTACAAATTGTAATGTGTACGGTTTCCCGAGAATTTCATTAGCTTATTAACCTTTGAGTCTAAAAATTTACCTTGTAATATAGGAGAGAGGGGTAAAGCCGAAACATCTCGTGCCACTAAATATGAGGAATGATTACATGTTGAATCGTTTTATTCCTCATCGCACAGCAATTTAACACAGTTTAATTAGTCATTAGACTTGTACCTACAGCTTCAAAGGCTTCAGTGAGAAGTCAGAATAATTTTATGTTTCTACTTTAGATGTTATACACCCATCACCTAATCCTGCGTGTTAATATACTCGAGGACACTCAATTCTCATGTACGATCATTTTACGCTTCTTATCAACGACTGACTTAAAATTAAAATATTAGAATTACATGGTTTGAGCTCTCTCATTAAAGCTTTAAATATAACCATTATAAGCTTTCATTTTGCTCTGTTCCTTAATGATATCATTTTGCCTAACAGTCCTGGGTGTATACATTAAATATTAAGCTGGTTTGTTTTTCATTAAGTGAGAGCTGTCACTGCATTATTCTCCGAGGAGCTACATCCCAGAAAGGCACTACCAACCGAATAATGGGCCTTCTTCAAACCTCTTTAGACTTTTGGTTGTTACTGATATTATCTTGATAGGATCAACCAATTCTTTATCATAGTTCCACACCCGTCCTCAGCTGTCCATTAATCTGGTTAATTACGTTTATTTTTTTCGGTCTGAATGAAAAATATTTGAATTTGATACTAAGGATAAAAAATAACACGAAATATGACTATAAAAATATCATAGGTTATAATTTTTGACATATCCTAATATATTGGCAGTTCCAAATTTAACAGTTGATTTATTATTGACTGAATTTACCACTTATATTATTTTACAATTATATAGATAAAGCTAAATACAATTTCAATGGCTTAGTGCTAGATTGAAAGAATGACTGGCAGATGCTTCATTCTCAACAGCCAGGGCTATAGGGACGATGTGTCTACATTTTGTTACAGATAGATTAAACTGAAGCCAAAGCATTGTTCAATTTCGTGATTTCAGCTTCTGTTGTTTACTGTGCAATGCGTATTATCTGAATTAGTCGTGAGCATAAATGGGATAAGCTGAATCCACCATTTTGTTGTTGTTTCATTCTTATACCTTAATTATATTTATACCTGCCCATATATAGAATTATTAAATAAAGCATTTATTTATTTAGGTCTACTTTTATCATTCCACTATGCAGTGAGGTCTCTGAAGATCATATGCAGGAGATTTACCGTGCACTGTAGTAGTAAAAATTAAAGTGAAGTGGTCCCTATACAGGCCGTGAAGGCCATTAGGGTTCCAAGAGTTTGAGGCTCCAAGATTTTTAAACATTCGGCTCAAGGTGATAAAGTTGTCAGCCTTAGTCTCTGGCCGCCTTTACCCCCCGGGATTGTTCCTGCTGCTCATATCTGTTAGAAGCTGAGTCGGCCCCAGAGCCATAGTGCCACTAGAAGGATTAGGCCAATTGAAAATTCCCAGCGACCTCATCGGTAATCGAATGAGCAACCTTGTAGTGCAGTGCCTCAACCAACTGCGCCACTGCGTAACCCCCGCACTGTACTAGACCACGTTATATAATAGGCCTGTAGTAAAATACAATTCTCCATTAACGAAAAACAAACTAAAATAATAATAGAAGGAAATATACAGAATCCCATGAATTAAAATTATAAACTTTGGGGTTACCGGATAAAGTCATGAAACAGTGACAGGTGACAGGATTTTCCTGCTATTTCGGATACGGGCGTGACTAATTTTCCCACAGTTCAAAACCGAACTAACACATACTCAATTACATAACATGCACAAGTTCATATTTACTGAACAGTAATAAAAATTTTTTTATTTATTTTCTGAATAAAAGCCCATCGTTCTCGTAACTTTCACAAGAATGAAACCGCGTCATAATGTAAACTATCAATAAATTTCTTCTTATATTTACTTCAAGAGCTTTACTTAACAATTGAAGCGTTTTTATTAATAACAATCGAAGCTTCAGAAGAAAAATCTAACAAGAGTTGAAAAAATCAGAAATGCCATAAATGAAATCATTTTCAATTAAGTGATAATTCAATAATTTTCTCACACCACTGTTTTTCTCTATAGTATAATTATTATGAAAGTGCAGACTACTGAAATTTGTGATTTTTTAAAAGAAGTCAAAGTCAAAATTTAATTTGTTAAAAAATATTTCGATCCACCTTATACCCTCATTACTTTTAAGTTAGGATATTACGTAGGAAATGCCAAAAACATTCATAAAGATTCACAGTGTTTATTTGTATAGTATGTTCATAAAATTACTGTTAATAATTGATAGTACAATATGATATAAAAAAATCACATGAGACATCAGAGAATATGTGTTTGCAATTTAAAAATTAAAACTATTTACAATTATAAGGAACAATATTGTTCGTTGATATAATGCAATTTGAATTAAAATTTATCTTAGTATGTTATAATTAAAAAATATTTCCTATATGTTTTTGATATATGTTTTAATTGTAACATACTAAGATAAATGTTAATTCAAATTGCATTATATCAACGAACAATATTGTTCCTTATAATTGTAAATATTTTTAATTTTTAAATTGCAAACACGTATTCTCTGATATCTCATGTGATTTTTTATATCATATTGTACTATCAATTATTAACAGTAATTTTATGAACATACTATACAAATAAACACTGTGAATCTTTATGAATGTTTTTGGCATTTCCTACGTAATATCCTAACTTAAAAGTAATGAGGGTGTAGGTGGATCGAAATATTTTTTAACAAATATATATATATATATTCCCTCATTGGAAAAATGAAGTTCATCAATTCAAGGTTTTAAAGTGAGAAATTTGAACCATTTGAACACCTTAGAAATAAATGATGCGAATTAATATTAACATATATTTTTTAAAAATTAAAATTTTAAAATCATGAAGTGACAGTATAAATTGCTATATATTTATGACGGAATTCACTGAAGACAGCACAATGAGTATCGTAGTCGTGAACATAATAAAGACAACAGAATTAAAAGTATTGTACAAGGAGTTGCTTTATCAGTCAGCCCTTAATTTAAGACTTCCCTAGACAGTTATATACATCTCTGTTGCCAATAATACGAAGTTAAAAGCAATACACTTATTTCTTTGATGAATATAGAACAGTGGTTATCAATCTGTGGTATGCATGCCCTAGAGATGAAATGAATTAGCCTATAGGTAAAATGCAAAATTTGTAAATATTTCAGTGTTATTTTGAAGGTAGCTAGTATTACAGCACAATCTTGTTCATTAATTTTTACAAATCATTATTTTATCTCCTTAAAATTAATTAGGTAAGTTATTATTCTTGATTTTTAAAAATAGCTTCGCATACAATTGCATATTGAAAAAATTATTCAAAATTGAAAGATGAATGAAGCTAAAACAGACAACTAGATAACTAAAGTAAAAGCAGTAAAGGGATAAATTTAAACCGGAATTTGACGTTAGCTATGATTAAAAATTGTAATTTTGATTGCGGCAATAAAGATAAATAATTACGTAGGTACATAAAATATAATTTGAATGGCGACAATTTCAGTCGAGATACCACATTCAGAGCAAGAAATCACACTCAATGAAAATGTTTTAGAAAATTTGTAAAACTTAAATATGCTCCTTTTACAATAAGAACGAAAAAGTAAAATATTTTTAAAATAAAATTCAGCGCCAATAGTAATATAATTGTAATATAATTTTAATAACCTTTTGTTTTGTTTAGAAATAGATTCCAGTATAAATACTGGTAGGCCTACTGAAATTTGTTTCAGTGTTTCCGTAAATGATTTTATAGGTGTACGTAAAATATTTAGTCGGTGGCTGGGATTACGACATCACCTACACCCTAGACCATGTGTGTCAAACATGCGGCCCCTGAGCTATGAAATGCGACCCCCTGAAGTTTTAGGTAAAATGTATAAATACGTCCCCAAAAACTGTAATGTAAAATAAAATTTTATAAAAAATGATTTTCTACCAGTTATAGAAAATTAGTGTCTCAAAATAGCCTACTGGTACACATATAGGCCTAATATTAAAAATAAACATATTGAAACAACTGTATTAATTGATTTTATTATTACTTACAGTTTTCATGGCTCTGAACCACAAAGCTACAGAAACAACTTTTTGCTTAATTTTCAACGTTTATTGTGTACAGAGCATAATGAATTTTAGAATTACCCCAGTCATTTTCAACTCAATCACACAAGCCCAAGTAAAACTGTTTTTGTAATTAATCAACCAAATTTTCGGCGTATTGCTAGAGCAAACACTGTGAATAAACTGGAAGTGTTAGTTTCTTAATAATGTCTTTAATTTTCTGCTAAAGAACCCGGAGAATTCAGTCTAGATTAACGATTTCCTTTACTGTACTGGTAGTCTAACAATTAGCCAGTTGCAAAATGGAGAGAAGTTTATTTAAAAAGTAATTTTCAGCAGAATAAAAATTATATTAATTGCATATTATTAACTTGTTAAGTATTTATCGTTTTTTAATTAACAACAGTTTTGGCTCTTTTTGGTTTTAATCGTCTTATTTAGCCAAGCTATTTTATAGTTTTATGAGATTCAACTAGGCCTATGTGACTGCCGTGGCATTGGAACTACAATTATGTTAAAATCTCACAGTTAGCTAGGAAGGAACAAATAGTTTAAAACCTAAGAATCCGGGCCCTGTGAATTACTCACCATGTAAATATTTATCTTGATTACAGTTACGAATAATGAGTGATAATGGTTTAATTTAAGCCACTCTTGCAGTAGCATTGTGCGAGAGGATCGTGGCTTACCCACCTGCAGGATCTTGGAAATATGAATGAAGAGAGGCGTGGAGTTTAACCCACCCCCATAAACACTCCTGTCAATACTTGATTTATCGCCACTATGCAGCTCGCCGATATTTTAAAACCATAAGTACTCGTATTATAAGCTGTGTGGGATCCATAGCAGGTGTTTGTTCTCTATTATGATAAACGATTTAAAATATACAAAAGGACAATAATGCTAAATTATAATGTTTATATTTCTGTTTTTTGAAAATAAATAGAATTTCGTTAATCACCAGCTTAAATTATTAAGTGATACTTTATGAGATTGTGTGTGGGGACGAAAAAAATGTCTGTACGCACTATAACTCAAATACGTTTTTCGGATTTTCATGAAACTTGGAAAACACGTTTATAATGTCCATGGGAAGAACCCTATTGATATTGAACGAAATCGGTTCACCGGTACCGGAGTAATGCCCAATTTAGTGCCTATTTTAATAGATTATATTAGAAAGGCGCCATAACTCAAATACGGTGTATCGGATTTCTATGAAACTTGGAATACGCATTTATGATGTCCATGAGAAGTACCCTGTTGAATTTGAACCTAACCTGTTGACCGGTACCGGAGTAAAACCCAATTTAGTGTCTATTTTAAAGGCGCAATAACTCAAATACGCTTTATCGGATTTTTATGAAACTTCGTATACGTATTTATTATGTTCATGGAAATAAGTCTGTTGATAGGCGACCAAATCGTTTGTCCAGTACCGGATTAATGCCCAATTTAGTGCCTTTTATGTTAATATATAACAAGTCGCGGTAACTCACATATAGCCTATGATTAATTGGATTTTCCTGAAACTTTGTATACCAATTTATAATGAACATGGAAAGACGTCTACTGATATTCGACCAAATCGGTAGACCGGTACCGGAGTAAAACCCAATTTAATGTATATTTTAAAGACGCGGTAACTCAAATACGCTTTACCGGATTTTTATGAAAATTAATAGGCCTATACACATTTATAATGTATATGAAAAGACGTCTATTGATATAGGATAAAATCGGTTTGCCCCTTTCGGAGTAATGCTCAATTTAGTTCCTATTTTATGGTAGACTAATATACGTATTCGAAAGAATTTATGAAATGGAAATCAGTTATCATGACAACATAGCCTATTGTTTTACTGTGATCTTATAAGGTTTTGGAATTTAAATACAGGTAGCTATGACAAATAACACCATTGCTTTACATGCGCTTATCCAACTAGACCGTTAAACTGATCCAGGTGGCCAAGATGGTAACGTCTTGGACTCACATTCTGGAATTCCATGGTTCAAATCCCGAAACCGGCCAATTTGCCTTTTTTTCGTTTGTATTCTGCATATCTTAACTATCTATTCTATGTAGGATATAGATAGAAATCAAAACTGACAAAATGATTTAATATTGATACGATATTGCTGTAAACGCTGATCAGCAGGGCTAGGATGTCAATGTAAATACTTTTTGTTTTTTTTATTACATACATTCATGACATTAAATTGCGTTGAATGCGATCTTGAAGGTAGTTGGATCACTTAATCCACAATAAAGTTGAAGATGAAAGGCTTTCCGCCCGAATTTAGCATTGTTTTGTGATGCTAAGAAGCTTGTAGGTTGAAAAGAGCCCATTGCTCTTGAATAGGAGAAAAAGAACATACATTTTGTTGTCCATTTTTTAAGAAGAAAGAGTAGAATGTTATTAAAAAACAACAGAAGGTTGAAATAATTAAAAAATCTCCAACCCAAGACAATAACTTGATCTTCATATTAAAATAATCAATCAATACATGAAAAAACACTATACTAAATATGTAATTGCAAGAGAAAATAAAAAATAAACAAAGAAATATTAAAATGTGCAAGTATTTAGAAATAAAATAAAATAATTTTGGTATTGAGGTTAAAAGCAACAATTGTCAAGACATACTTAGAATAATTAAAGCTATGAGGCTTTAAAAATGACATGAAAAACCAAAGCCATCTGAACTAAATTCATGGCAAGCATTGAGTAGGTATTACATGACGTAACACATACTGTATACACCAGACAAATTCACAGCCTTTTCAACTGTAATGTGAGAATATTCGTCACACCAGTACACAATTATGCTATTATTGTTGGATGATTGTTGAAACTATTATTGGCACGATTGTTTGACAATTGTTGAAACTATTCTGCTGCCACCTATTGAAGAAATGTAATATGACATTCTCCCAGAAATTTAACCTTGAAGAACGGGAAATAAATTTTCAATGACAGTTCAAAGTGTGTATACATTTTTTTGAAGCACTCTGTATATTTTTACAGATTTATTCTATCCGACTTTCGATCAATGATTATTTGGGGAGGCAAGTTAATTTCTGCCCCGACATTAAATTTTTTATCATACAAGGCCTATGTATAACTAAAAATCCAATTCTTGGCCCCGAAATATTTTTAAGTCGGCGCCTTTGAACGAGATTGTTATCGGATACACGTCATGAAACGATAATGTACTAGACTACTAGATGACACATTTCTGATTTTCTTCCCTCAGATGACGTTTCAAGTTCATAGACGTAGCTATGTACCTTTAGAGTAAAGAATATACAGTAGTACATGTGCAGACTGCAAGGCCCTGAAAATAACCATGAAATGTATATAAAGTAAAGTTTTCCCTATACAGGCCATGGAGACCCAGAGGGTTCCAGGAGGGTGAGGTTCCCAGACTTTTAGACAATCGGTACATGAAGGTTGTAACGTTGTCAGCCTTACCCCCAGGATTGCTCCTGGTACTCATTTCTGTTAGAGGCTGAGTCGACCCCAGGGCCATAGTGCCACCAGAAGGATTAGGCCAATTGAAAAACTCCAACGACCTCATCGGGGATCAAACCCGCGATCTTCCGGTTTGTAGCGCACCGCCTCAACCACTACGCTACGGAATTGTGATTCGCACAAACGAGGAGGCTCTCAGCGAATGGAGAGTAGGCTATAGTTTTAAAACATACAGGTATTCCTCATAACGCATCCGAAATGATCCACCTATTAAGATCATAAAGTACAAGTTATGAGTGCATTCATGTTAACAAGCTGAGTAATTGTTTCGTTTTGAAGTTGTTATACATATTATTTTTTCTTGTTATGTCATATAAGACTAATAGAAAATCATATAACGGTCATACGATTAATAAAAGACATAGCAAACAATCTTATTTTCGCAGTTGTCCTAATTTAGCAATATTTTATTATTTATTTAGTGCCCGAATGGTACTTTATGAGATTGTGTGGGGGATGGGAAAATGTCTGTCCATCTATCTGTCTGTCAGTGTGTCTGTACGCGCGATAGCTGAAATACTTTTGTCGGATTTTCATGAAAATTGGTATACGCATTTATAACGTTCATGGAAAGAACCCTATTGATATTGGACCAAATCGGTTGACCGGTACCGAAATAACCAGTAATTATCAGTCACATCTATTACCATATAATCTTCGTTCTCCGACAGTTCGAAGCATTTTGATTGGCTCTTGGCCAGCAAATCAGTGGCCGAGCTCCCGTAACTAAGGTCCTAATATAAACAATTCTGTAAATAGAAATAATAGGAGAAATCACTTATTAAAGAACATGCTTTCTTTTCCAATTTAATATAAGTACTGTATTAATTTTGTAATGGATATAACACGGTACATATTTAGCATGGCCCACAATATATTAAACGTAACGTAACAATTTGCCAATCGTGTATTGATATTGTTAGCCCGCCTTGATTGATTCATTTCTTAATAACAATGTTAGTGTAAGTAAGTGTAAATAGAAGATTTAAAACACAACTAGGCGTTGAATAGTGATATAATATTGTTCATTCTATCGATAAGTATGTTATCGATATCGACATTAAATTTTAATGTGAGTATTTTTCTTTTCGTTCATGTGCAGCATTAATACCTAATGTAATTCCTGATAGATAGATTTGAGATTGAATTTTTATTCGTTCATAACCTATACGGCTGATTTGAATTTGAAACAAACATGTCAGCGAATCGTAGGCCTATTATACCATTAGTATTATTGCCAATGTAAAATGTTGACATATATTGAGAATTTTTATTTTAGTGTATAAGAATATGAATTAAGGTTAAGAATCAAACTTTAGACTTTTGTTCTTCCGTAAGCCCTGCTTAATGAATCGATCTGGAGTTTAACTCGGAAATATATTACAAAAATAACTTCTTTTCTGCATGGGCCCAGAGGGTTCCAGAAGGTTGAAGCTCCCAGATTTTTAGACATCGGCACATGAAGGTGGTAAGGTTGTCAGCCTTGCGCACCGGCCGCCTTTACCCCCAGGATTGCTCCTGGTACTCATTTATGTTAGAGGCTGAGTCGACCCCAGGGCCATAGTGCCACCAGAAGGATTAGGCCAATTGAAAAACTCCAACGACCTCATCGGGGATCGAACCCGCGACCTTCCGGTTTGTAGCGCAGCGCCTCAACCACTACGCTACGGCGTACCCCCGCACATTTTTTAAACCTAAACAAAATTTTCCGGATGTAACTTTTATAAATTATGAATTCAGATATAGACGTGAAGAAATCCCATAGGTTATAGGCATATAAGAAAAGATAGAACTTAAGCTTTGAATGCTATCGGAAAGGTGTATCGATATGAACAGCATTAAATTATATAAATTATCCCTACCAAGTGGTGGACTCTATTCATTTCACATTATTTTATCAAAAGTGAAAGGGATTAGCTTTTTACGTTGTGTAAAACTTCCCTTGTACCTAATTTGTACATATATATTTCAGTAGCTATAAACATATTATCTTTATAATGCTCGTTTTAATGTAAGGATAGTAGCCTAATGATTTTGATAGCTAAATTTCTCTTTGATGTAGAAACGAAGAAGTGCAATTACCTAGGTATTATTGTGAAAAGTGCTATATTGCATTGCAAGACAAATGGAATATTTTATAAACTGAACTCCCTCCTAGGAGAAAAGTTAATGAAGGAGCTAATGGTAATTTTATATTAATTATTCTGAGCGATTCTACAGTGCTTCTACAGAGTGATCCGCTTGAGATGTCAGAAAACTAAAATCTTATATTATACAAGAAACTACTAAAATTTATTACCTGTTAATGGTACAAAAATGTGTAGGAGAGTTGTAAGTCCCGGCATTTAACAATCAACATGACCGTCATTGCGGATACGGCATAGATCTTACCTCACAGACATGTTGTGGCACATGGCACGCAGCATTTCTGTAGTGATTTGCTGCAAGGCCACTCTAATCGTCCATCGGAAGTCTGGAGGCATTAAGTTCAGGCTATTAGCATGCCACGGTCCACCAGAAATTGAATACATAGCCTAATAGCCTAATATATCCCGCACTTTGAGAGCCCAATGTTCCGGATATTGTCTGTGCTGACATCTGAAAGCTCGCTGTGCCTGTGTTACTAAAAAAAAATATTTATACCATACGACACAATAAGTGCGCAGTTGTGCCGTGCCCACTATCTCGTCTTCTTGATCCGATAGCGCCGCCATGCCAAATGGTTGAACTCTGATACATCACTCATTCTTAAATTTCATCGTTTGTGCTTATATTACAGCAAACTATTCAGAGATATGTACAGGTAGGAAAAAAAGAGAGAGAAACGACTAAAATGTCTAAGTTGCCGATATGAGCCACTGCGCGTGCCTAGCGGCATTCACAGGATATCAGGGAATGTATTGAAATTTGTTCTAGTGTCGACTGTTGAGTTAGCCCATTTCGAAACCCATTAGAAAACAAGCTAGTGAAATTCTTTTTTGGGAATGATCCGTTAAAGTAGTGGGAAAACAATGCGCATTAAGGAAACACAACATTTACTTCCTTGGCAGGATTCGAACCGAGAACGTGTTACTTACCAGTCGAACGCGCTATCATTGTGCTACGGAATCGCTTAACAACCAACGTTCCTTGAGAGTCTGTTATGAAACAAGTGATTGACAAGGAGACTACTGCCGATAATTGCTTGAATTGAGAAATAATTTCACGTAATTTGCATTGCTTGTGAAAACAAACGTTTCGTTACATTACTTACATTTGTTTACGTATCAAAATGCTCTGAAATTAGCTATAAGAGTCGGTCCGTTTTTTTCCCCCTACTTGTATGTTAACCTGATATATGTAATGTTGGGGGTACTAATCAATTTCTAAATCTACCATTCGGAGAGGATTGACACTTTCTAATGAAATTCTCTAGTTCCACTAACATAATTCAAAGTGGTTTGTTTCGGACAAAAAGTAACGCCTTTTAGAGCGCCCCCATTTAACAATGAAGCAGTCAAATGCCGTAAGCCGTTTCAAGGAAACAATCCTTTCAAAACAGGAGTTCATTAGTTCACATCTAACTCCATGTGTTCTATGAACTTTAACATTTATGAAACGAGAGCAACTGTAATTAATTGTAATTTCATATCCTGTAATTGTTTGTTCTATCTCTTTACATAAGCGTCCATCCTGAAACAGTAGCGCAGGTTATTAAATACTGTACTCTAAAAGCGAACAAATGAAGTCTATTAAAACAAGAAAACAGGAACTTTTATTTTTAAATAACAACTGATATCGTTATTAAGTTATAATTACTAGAACGGCTGATTCGAAAAGCATTAAATTATATTCCCAGATTTGCGGATTAGATCCCGAGTCAAATAATTTATGACATTTATCTCTTAGTAAATTCTTCATATATTATTATTATTATTATTATTATTTTATAAGTTTATTAACGGCATGTTCCATTACTTCATAGTTATACTACATGCTAGGTTTTACATTCTTTCGTTTTTTTTTTGTCGTTCTACACATATTACTTTTTCTTTTACAGATATCTCATATTTACATTACAATTAATCAAAATTTATTTTGTTTACGAATTCAGCAAAATCTTTCCTGTTTTCTCTAATCAATTGAGTTTTCTCAAATGGCCATTTTCCCCGTTTTACTATAATTTTATGTTTTAGACTGTTCCTTTCTTTGGCTAATATTTTGCATTCATAAATTATATGGTCCACTGTCTGTATTGGTGCACCACATGGACACTCAGGTGAATCCAAGATCTTGAAGCGATGAAAATACGACCGCAATTTTCCGTGGCCTGTAAGAATCGCTGTCATGTTTGGTGTAACCGTGATGGTAGTTCCGAGCCTATCCTTACCTTGGGGAAGAATGCTTTGGTAGCTTCCGCCATTTTTGTTGTCTGCCATTCGTTTTCCCACTTACTGAGACTCATTTTTTTGTGCTTCTTAGGAATTTTGTTGTAAATTATTTCTAGTTCACTGTCTCTTGCTGCCTCTTTTGCCAACTGATCTGCCATTTCATTTCCGAAGTGTCCTGTGTGTGCTTTTATCCAACTAAATGAAATCTTCCAACTTTTCTGATTCTAGAGTCCGAATTTTGTTTCTTATCTTGTGAATAAGTTCGTTGTGGTTAGCTAAGTTACTTAAGGAGTCGAGTGTTATCTGATTGTCAGTATATATTGCAACTTTTCTGTGTTCTGTTTCGATTGTATTGAGTTCCTGTATTGCCTTCAATGCTCTTAATATTGCCACCTGTTCTGCCTGATTGTTAAAACAGTTGTTTTGCAGTCTACATTTCAGTCTGTGTGTCAGGGCTTGTTCCGTGAATATGGCAACACCAGATCCAACTCTGTTTTCACTTTTGCTTCCGTCCGTATATAGGGTATTTCCAATGTAGGGTATAATCTTCATGTTCTTCTACTTTGCTAATTACTGTTAAGCCCGCTGGATGAGGCCAGGTTTGTAATGACATCGGCAGATCAATTGGTTGGTTTGAAATTTCTCCTTGTTGTATTGCTTTGTATCATATGGCTGCTTCCTCTACCTTAATGATTATTGGACTTAACACTGTTATCATGCACAATGCTTCATTTGACGTGGTTCGGAAAGCTTTGGCAATTCGTATGTTCATGAGTCTTTGCACCCTCTTGTACTTTGTCCGGTTGTACTGTCTTGTCAAAGCATCTATCCAAACTGGAGCTCCATACAGCAGTAGGGGTAGTATTGCTTCTTTGTAGATTGTTTTATATGCTTGAGAGCCCCATATACTGTATTATATTATATAATTATGCTACTGTCGAATTGTATCACAAATAACTTTTTTCATTTGGGCTATAGGCCTATTATTAAAGTATGGTAATTAAATAGTTATAATTATATTTCAGGATTTATTTTGAATAAAGATAATTAAACCCATATCTTTCATGTACCTAGCTTTCATAATGTGACCTTGGATCGGAAAGTAACGCACAATTTTTTTCTGCGTTAATATTAAGTTAAAGCTAGGAAATTAAAATTTCTATGAGTCCGAAGTTTGTGCTACATTTTCGTTTCAGGCTCAGCTCTTGTGTGAGAAGCGTGAACTACGTAGCAAAGATGGCATGGATGTTACTGTCATCAACTTATCTCTGTGAAATTTTCGCGGGTTATGTCCTTTAACCCACAAAAATCGCAATATTCACCTCTCTGCTCTTCACAACTTGACAACAGTAATATGCGAGTCATCTTTAGTAAGTAGTTCATGCTTCTCTCGATAGACCTGCACCTGAAACCAAACATTGTGTAGGCCTATGTATCGCAAACTTATTATATCACGGTGAAATTTCAACATCCCAGCCACATTATCAAGGCTGGTAAATATCACTGTGCATTACTTTCAGATTCACATTCGTATGGATTCAGATTATGGGTAGGAAAGCTTGCAATCCTTTTTTTCTTCTTCACAAAACATAGCTACATAGATCATGAGAGAAACTACACGCCATATATTGGCAGGTTGTGAAGTCACTGAAACACTGAGGCGTCTGCCAGAGTCATTCAATGCATCGTGCAAAAATCTGCTGGAAACATATGAGCACTTCATTAATACCATATCTTTGGAAGGGGTGGGAAAATGTATGTTCAAAATGAGGCAGCTTAGGGCCGAAATTACCGAAATAAATTGGCCGAGGGGGTGGGACCGAGGAAGTAAGGGATACATGAGTCTCGGCTGTAAATTGGATGATAATATATTTTTGTCGGATTCTGTCGGTATGTCGGTTGGTTTGTTGGTGTGTGTGTGAAAGTTTTTTGTTTGTTTTTGTTAGTTTTAATGGTAGGCTATATTTATGTTTTGGCTTATTGGTATGTCTGAAAGATTATGTGTTAGTTAATGTTAAATGTAAATTTATGTTTTGGCTTGAGGGTGTGTTGCGAGTTGTGTGTTTGTCAGTTTATAATTCTTTATCTATGTTTTGGCTTGTGCGCAGCTGTAGCATGGACAACCTAATGGCTCTTGCAAAGAATAGGGCTAATATATAGAGTTATTTTATTTTTTGTATTAATAAGAGTACTTAATTCATTAATTAGTTCCTTCATACGGAGAGAATTAAGTTTAATAGTTACAATTTCGTGGAATAGTATTCATATAATTTTTACATTCACTGGTAATTATTTTTTTGTTTTGTTTTTTAAAATTCCTCGCAGCTGACATAAATGTCATTTATCTGGCCCCGGTGATGGAACCCATGATCGAACTTGGGAACAGAGTCAATGCCTGCTTACCCGAATTTCCCCACTACTCCCTTCCCATTTTCATTTAAATTGTTGTCTAACGTTACATTTTTCCATATGACTGTTTCATAGTGCTGGTTGTTGTTCAACTTTATAATGAACAACTATGTATCAAAAGATTTCTAGGAGTTCGTCATATAGAGTCCCGAGTGACATGTCGCTTCCAGTAGTCCCTAGCATAAGTGGCAACTCAATTCCAATTCTCCATTCACATTTACGATTACAGAAAATCCAAAAATAAATCATATTCAGAACGTACGACCTAAGGATTTGAACCTGCAGCCTACAGAATGTCAATATATGACGATCCATCTCGTTTTATATATATATAACGTGAATTATTATACGTAGGCTTATAATTATATTGTATAATAGTAGGCCTATATAATTTTATATACCAGTGTATATATATATGTGTGTATATATGATTATATAATGTATATGTATTATACACATAGGTTATACACGGTTATTAAATGCCAGTATGGTACTTTATGAGATTGTGTGGGGACGAAAAAATGTCTATCCGTCTGCCTGTCTGTCTGTCCGTCCGTCCGTCTGTCCGTCCGTATGTCTGTACGCATCATAACTCAAATACGCTTTTTCGGATTTTCATGAAACTTGGAAAGCACATTTATAATGTCTATAGGAAGAACCCTATTGATATTGTACCAAATCGGTTCACCGGTACCGGAGTAATGCCCAATTTAGTGCCTATGTTAATAGATTATATCAGAAAGGCGCCATAGCTGAAATACGCTGTATCGGATTTCCATGAAACTTGATATACGCATTTACGACGCCCATGAAAAGTACCCTATTGAATTTGAACCTAATCTGTTGACCGGTACCGGAGTAAAACCCAATTTAGTGTCTATTTTAAAGGCGCAATAATTCAAATACGCTTTATCGGATTTTTATGAAACTTCGTATACGCCTTTATAATGTCCATGGGAAGACGTCTATTGATATTTGACCAAATTGGTTGGCCAGTACCGGAATAATGCCCAATTTAGTGCCTTTTATGTTAATATATAAGAAGTCGCGATGACTCAGATATGCTTTATTGGATTTTCCTGAAACTTTGTATACCCATTTATAATGTACATGGGAAGACGTCTACTGATATTGGACCAAATCGGAGACCGGTACCGGAGTAAAACCCAACTTAGTGTCTATTTTAAAAACGCGGTAACTCAAATACGCTTTACCGGATTTTTATGAAACTTGGTATAAACATTTATAATGTCCATGGGAAGACGTCTATTGATATTGGATAAAATCGGTTGACCTGTTTCGGAGTAATGCTCAATTTATTTCCTATTTTATGGTAATAAACGTATTCGAAAGTATTTTTAAAATGCACATCAGTTATCATGACAACATAGGCTATTGTTTTACTGTGATCTTATAAGGCTTTGGCAATTAAAATACAGTTAGCTATGACAAATAACACTATTGCTTTACATGCGCTTATCCAACTAGAACGTTAAACTGACCCAGGTGACCGAGATGGTAACATCTTGGGTTCAAATTCTGGAGTGCCATGGTTCAAATCCCGAAACCGGCCAATTTGACTTTTTTTTAGTATCCTGCATATCATAACTACAATCATAACTGATTAAACACTTAAACACATATACCGAATATGCAGGGTGGAAATAGACTAAATGTGCAAACTTTATCATCTTGTTTCTGCAATAAAACTATACAAAGAAAATCAAATACAGTGTTATTTGTCCGAAGTGAATACTTCTCTCAGATAACAATATTTTGTCCTTGAACTTGAACAGAGATTATCTTGATATTATCCATCGTGTCCAAATTTTTTAAACATCAGGAGAGGAAAGAATAAGGATAAATATTGCTCTTGCAGTTTTTTTTAACAAAGTTAAAGGTTTTCATGGCAAATATTAGTGCATGGACAACATTGTCCGCTCAGTTTTGCAACATCAAGACAGGTGTATAATCACGCAGTGGGTAAGTTTCATACTTATGGCAGAAGGTCATTGTTATCGGAATAGTGATCCGGATTTGCGCTGTTGCCTTTCTGCGGATACTATGAACTTAATTATCTCTTAAACCATTAACCGAATCACAAAACACAATTAATTTTACATTTGTTTTTATGCAGGCTCGTAGCCAGGGTTAGGCTAGACGGGCGCTGCCCCCCCCCCAAAAAAGAATGTTTTTCTTGCCCCTTCTAAATTTTGAGCATTTAAATAATGAAAACTGTTCAAGCAATACTTCGAAATTTTTCTTTAAATAGCTTTTTTAAGTGTACAGTACCGGTACACCAGCTTTTATTTGTGGTATTGTTTTCTGAGGTAGAATGCGGTAACTACAGTGTAATCAGGTATATACCCATATACACTGAAATGTTGAGACCACTGACTACGTATTAGCAAAGACTCTTGATGGGGATCAGTTTGTATTGCAGTTTGCAAAATCAAAGTAAAGAAAGTTAGCTTTATAGATATTACGCTTGTCTATTCGTAATGTTCACTGGTATATAAGTGTTTAATATTCCACACTTGTGGAATGTGTAGATAATGTGTTGTAATTTTCAATATCTTAATTTCAGTGTATGTAATTTCTGTTATGAAATTATTTTGTCTCAAGATTCAGTTTATTTTGTTTTGAGGTGGTGATATATAAATAAAAACGTGCTAAACCTGATGGCACTTTTGAAATTTTATTTGCCCCCTCCAAAACTTGACCCTGGCTATGAGCCTGTTTTAATGTTACCTTAATGCTACATTTAATATGCACAGTTAAGCTGTATTACTTCCACTCTGTACAATTATATTATTGTATATACTGTATAAGTTATAATTTATTTATTCATTTACTTGTATAATATAGTCTGCATGCAAATATAGAATTACGGTATCATTCTACCATAAACAAACTTCTATATGCTCCTTCCTTTAAAACACTATTATCAGACCTCAGTCACCACCCAACCGTACAGACCGTCTAACAGCTACATATTAAATGAAAGCTGCACACGACCAAATAAAATCAGAGTGTAGTACTCATCACATGTTCAATTATCCAAATCTCACTGGTCATAAACACCTGTTGTTGGTGCAGAGAAGTCTTATTTACAAATTTCGCATTGACCTTCAGCAGCCAGCTTGATGGGACCGCCATCCAATTAAAAATTCGATTACAGGTTCCTGTCGTTAAAAATATCGCGTTAATTGTTTTATTACATCCTATTTATGGAGGCAGACAATCAGTTGTCATATTTGTCGTATTAGCTAAGGGATATTTAAAATACATCAGCTAATTAAATGAAAAATATTGCTAATTTATTTTTAATTACGAAACAAAATATCAAACGAAAGCATTCAAAGCAAAACTTTATTTTTAACGGTACCTATTTTTACAAAGTTCCTCTGCCTGTAGTTTCTTTTATATTTTTTCGATTTTCTTTCATTCCTCCTCTCAATATTTTTCTCTTTTTCTACTTGTTTTCTTTTGTGTATTTATGTACGCCTATGAAATGTATATATGTATTTATGTATGTATGTATGTATGTAGCCTATGGATGATTCTATGAATGTAGCTTATGTATATATATATATATATATATATATGGGTCTATTTATGTATGTATGATATTTATGTAGGTCTGTATTCGTAAGTTTGTATTCATGCTTGTAAGTACAGTATTTATATTATATGTAATTTATGAATGTAATATTATGTAAGGTGTGCATTTATATATAACCCACGACATGCTGTTGGGCATAGAACGCTGCTCTCGATGTTTACATCCGCATATAGGTCCTTGCAGGGAGTGAGAGGAGGAAAGAAGTAAGTACCATCTGTGACAGATTGTCATTCACAGTACTGTCCCGTGTTTTGGAAATACTCTCAGTTTTGGCCTACGTTTAAACCTTGAATTGGAGCTACTGATCCCATGAGTTACGTATACTAACACTTAATGATGCTGTCCGCAGCACGACACAATGACCACACCTCAGATTATAGGCGACTGATATTTCGTGCTGAGTGTACTTGCACAGTGCGATGACATTACTGTGGAGGAAGATTGTTCGTAAACACGACACCGGCAGATATATTTGTCCTGAGTTGTTTTTATCCTACTTTTTCTTTCCTTTTTCTTTCTGTTCTGTATAATTTTTTTATTTTCTTCTTTTTTGTCTAGTTTATTTCTTGCTTGCTTTCTTTCATCCACACTTTTATGCTTTCTGTATTTTTATTAAAATTGTTTATTTATTTATATATTTCTTTGCTTACCTTTGTTTTTGGATTTAGTGTTCAGCCCCTTCCTCGTTAGGATTGCGAACATATCAACTAACTAAGTAAATTCCAGCTTCTCTCTAGAATTAGAGATGTTTAAAATAAATATTAAATAAACTGCCCCATGTCTAATGATTTATGTAATGTAGTACCATAATATTTCATCTTGAATTTGCCCCCATGTTATTATGCACCAAACTTTCGGCAGTCCATTCCGTTATGTTATCTAGAGTTTTCACATTTCTCTCCTCTCCTTTGGTAGGACTTGTCTATACATCTTCCTGTAGGCCTATCGTATTTACATTTCAGAACCCCTACAGTCAGTTTATTATATAGCATCTTGTCTTGGCTACTGAGAAATTGAAAATTTGTCCCGTTATCTAATCTGATTGCTAGGTAGGTTTTATTATACAGAATAAATCGATATTATCGTTTAATGCATATACCTATAAATGTTGGTAATAAAATTGAAATGGTTATTACGATTGTTAATAATACCAACAAATATATAGAACTAAGTAACGAAAAATTAATCTTGTCCAAGTAAACTGACTTGTACGTAGGTACAATTTTGATATACTTATAATGAATTTAAAAAGTGCAGTTTACCTGCTTTGATGAGATCATTCAAGTTAAGAGTATAGGGTGCGTAAAATATCTCCGTGTCCTGAAAAAATTGGAAAATTCCTGGAAAACACTGCTGGCAGTTTTTAAACCTATTACTTCCTCTCTTCATGTTCTGAAAGCGATATGCTATTTTAAAGAATGGAGTAGAGGAAGCATAGAATCACTCCCGTCAAAGAGATTTCGCTCGAAGTCCATGAGAAGCTTTGTTCATAAAAACAGGATGAAAGTTTAATTACGACTGCATTTCCAAGGAAAACTGGTTCAAACCTGAACCCTGGAAAACAATCAATAAGAGCACTGATCTAAGAGAAAGGAAAAGGTGGAGACATAATGGTTAGTAGGGAGAAGATGAGTGAAATGGAAAAGTTAACTCGCTTTTATTTGTGGGAGTTTTTCCTTCAACGTGAAATAAAATTCATCAGCTTTATCAGCATAGTTAATTAATTTAAATACTGACATTTTTAATCATATGATGATCATGACGATGATGATGAAGTGTTCGGCCCGGTGGCCGGTACTGCCCTGGGAGAGAACCGGCGGGGGGGGGGGGGGGGGGAGACCCAAGGCCCGGCCGAGGGACACTAGGTCGGATGGAACCGCGTAGGGTGGCCAGGTCCTTTCGCGGGATGGGAATGAGGACACAACACCCAGTCCCGTGAATCGAACTTGGGCCGCCCGGGTGGCTGGCAGTGTCGCTACCAACTCACCCACGGAGGTGGATTTGAATTATATAATTAAATGTATTAACATTTTAATAATAATAAAATCAGGTAAACAGATATAACCAAGTGCAGATGGAGTTAATGGGCCATATTTCAGTAACTATTGAATTTTTAGACCACGGTTTCTTGAAAAAGTTTGATCAGCATACTGTAAGTGAGGAAATAAGTGGGATAATTAGAATGTTAAGATAATTAGGCCTAAATCAAAACGAATTTCTCTCGTCATCATTAAACCTTTATTTGCATCAAAACATCTAAAAGCGTACAAGTACGCATCAATTTTTTTTGGAGGGTAAAAATAATTTTTAAAAATTATAACTTTTTGGAAATTTTCCATGGGCTATAGGCCAAAATTATAAGTTTGTCAAATTTCATGTGGAAGTGGGTAAACATCAATTTCAATGAGTGAATGATCTAACTAGACTGTCATAGACGTGAATGTTGTCGCGGCTGTCAGCCAGATTTTTTCCATACTTATAGGCAGCTAGAAACAACTAATTTTAGACACTTATGGCAGTTGGATGTGCCAATATTCCAGCAACATTTTACGATTCTAGTTGTCCAAAAGTGTGTAAAAATTTATATAATGTAAGGAAAATATAAAACATTTACTTCAAATCATAAAATCTAATTATATCTAAGGTATAACCGATGGAGATGCGACAAAAGGCCATACGAGTGTCTTAATTACCATTATAGGCAAGTTCCATACGGCTGTTTTTATTCGACAATAGTTCTATGACAATGTATATAGCATTTGCTTGAAGATATGCTTCTTTATTATTATTATTATTAGTCTAAATGTTTAAAATATATATCTTATATTCAATCAAACAAATGCCGGCGCTGTTCTTTGTAGCAGCTGGTTGTAGTTTTCTTCTACGACAGATGGCAGTTCATTGCGTCGGTCAAATCGAAGCTTCCTTTTGGTCGTTTACTTGAAACCAACGGATTTCGACAACTCGAAATAAATCCATTTTACTGTGATATTAAAATTAACACTAACAGAATTTATTTTATTTTAAATACCGGGTATTTATTACGCAGTTTTTAGCTTCAAAATCGTTCCATTTCGTAAATAATCGATACCCCACCTATGTCATAATGAAAATCAGTTTCGAAGTGAGTATCCTTATGAAACCGTTACGTCACATGTAATAAGCATCTTATAGTACGGTCGAACAAAAATCTTAAATCATAATTCAAAGCTACTGTTTATAACACACCTTTTGGGTTGGAAGAGAACCTAATAACAAGGCTAATGCATTTAGCTTTCTATTGCTTTGTTACTGACATTGCAGTTCAGACTAGTGGGACACATTTTCAACAGTTCCAATAGGCCTATAGTAGTGTATTAGTATTTAATTTTATTGTTATGACCTTCAAATGTTTTCAATAAGAAGTATGTGAAAAATTTAGGTTAATACCGCTCTGAAGCGTTTGAGAACATTGCCGCACATTGTCAGTCTGCGATAATATTGATATTGTGCGCATACACCGCGCAGCGAACTGACGAGGTGCGCACAAGCACTCTCAACTATTTTGTAATTATTACCATTTCGTGCGTACCGAGAACTCACAGATGAATGATCTTTACTGTAGGAATTTTTTCGCTGTGTATGAATTTGTTATTTTAATGCTCTCTGCCCAATTGTCTTTGATTTATTTTATATCAACTCTGTGTTCGCCAACGCTGATAATCTGTTTTAACCTGGTTTTAAGATGGAACAGCTGAGACATAGGCTAGTTAATTTTGCGTTTAATCTGCTTAGTTTTCCGCTGTTATCCAAACTAATGATTTTACCGATGAATTGTCGGCCAGTAAACAGGGTAGACCAAGCTCATTGCTTCAATGACGTAGGTGACTGGAAAATGTAAGCAACATAAGAGAATATGAGAGTGTCAAGAATATTATGCAGATTGTATAAAGTTAATTGCGATTTTGTAGAAAGTTATACGTAGTCCTAATAAAGGGAAATTACTGTATTTCCGTTCTATGAAATAAATAGTAGTGACGTAATGAATGCCTACAGCTTTTGTGTTGTACCAATATACGCGAATCCATAAGTAAGTCTAAACGATAAACTGTTTTGTATTAGTCTAGTTCTAGGCTAGGACCAATAAAGTTTCAGTGTATATTTCTATGACCCTATACGAGCGGGCAATTTTCGTAATTCAATGTGGATTTTTTGTTTGCGAATGTTAAAAGAAGTAATTAACAGTAAGATGCATGGCAATAGTAATCTTTTCTCTGCTGCTTCGCAAAACTCCCATTAGATGTCATTAGTCTTTCTTACGAGAATTTTAAGGGTCAGACAAGAAATAGACAAACTCCGAGCTTTCGAAATATCAGATAATAAATTCCGGGGTGAGCGGGTATAGAAAGTTAAGTCCACTTTCTTATCACTGAGAATTAGAGTGACTTAACACACTATGCCAGCCCAACATAGCTTTAGAGATGGATAAACCCATGAGGCACATATCCATAACTACCGTACAATTTCGAATATGACTTACTAGACTTGGCACAAATGTAGAGAACATTTTTATCTATAACTCTATGGACATATCTCATTTTTTTAGGATATTGGACTTAACTCTCTTTGCCCGCGCACCCCGGAATTATGTGGTGAAATCCGAAAGATTTATTATCCCAGAAAATGTTATAATCTGATCTTTCGATGCCCAGGCTAATGAGAAATTAATCCTTGTTTGTGAATTCAGCCCTAGGAAGTATTATACTGTAACTTCAAGATTAGTTGTAGTTAATGTAGAAAGAAGTTTTATATAGGCCGGTTAAGTTACGAGTATTACTTATGACAGAATTGTAAAGCCTCTCTTTCTCTCCCTGCGCAGTATGCAGAAGGCACTGTAACTACACTGGTAGCGGCCTCAGTTCCAATCGGTTTTTATAAGTTGGTTGTCCTATAGCAAACAGAACTTGCAAACTTGTGTTGTTTGTAAAGTAGAATCAACAGGTTTGTGCAAAGACATCACGTGTTATTTGGTCAGAGTTTTATATATATCGCACCCCTGGTGGAAGACTGCCATAAATAAAAAAAATTGAATTTTTAGATAACTAGTACTTATAAGTGCTTGTCATCATGTCCATGTCCTGGAAAAGTGCCACAACCCAAATCGTAACGATAAGGATTCTACAGCATATAATTGAGTATTCTTCTCACTAGCATCTGATATTTCAAATAGCAGAAAACTGCCACATCTCAGTTTTTTTATCATACGCAAGCCCGTAAAACCAAGATTATGGCAGTGTTCTTGTCCGGAAGTGACAGCAATTTTGTGTTAAAGTAATATTTACTATTTTTCATATTGAATCAAAATCTTTAAATGCTCCTCCTGAAAAAATGTTATTTTTGACTTGTGGCAGTCTTCCACCAGGGGTGTGATATTTCCATTCACCGCATCCTTTAGGGCTACTATGAGAAAATAGCACTTATAAAAAAGAACTATGAGAATTATTTTATAACAATTACTGGATTATAAATACATTTATCTATTTATGAGCTATGGCAGATATTGTTTGTATCACAGAACTTTAGTGTCTATTAGTCTGCTTATGGGATATAGTTTTGAGCGAGAGATTATATAAAATAAACTTAAAAAATTATGTGCAACTCTTGTAATCCTTTAATATTATAATTTATGAATTAGAAAAAAAATTAATATAAATCTTACAGACACAGCTCAGAATTGTGCAATTTCACTTACACTGTGTTGACTGAATTGAATTATACTTCTAATTTCTTGACCACTGTTATTCAGGATTTATATATTCCACTTTATATTAAAGTAATTTCTGGATTTTTGGTCAGTATCATTTGAGACCGCATGAATACTTAAAACCATGCATTCCCTGAAAAGTTTTTTTATTTTATTTTTTTTATTTGTCCCTCAAAGTTTTAATTTAACAGTCCTAAATTTGTTTCGTATTCACACGCCAACTCTGTGTGTCGTAACGAGCTGCATCCAAAATCAATATAGGAATAAGAATGTCAATAGGTCTGATAGACTCTATCAGATGGAGAATACGTAGCCAGCTTTTTGGCCAAAAAGGTTATGATGCTGAATACTGGTGGATGGGTTTCGGGTCCTATTCCTATCTGTCGACCTAGATGGAGCAGTCAGTATCGCGCTGACTTTCTGTACCAAAGGTTGCGGGTTTGATCCCGACCGAAGTCGAAATGTGAGAAGCCCATGTCTGTAGATTTACAGGCATGTAAAAGAATGCCCGCAGGACAAAATTCTGGCACCCCGGCGACGGTCACATGCCTAAGTTGCAGTATATCGCCGTTGTTAAATAATCATAAAAGTCTAAGCAATGAGATTTTTCTTCAGTAATGGAATATACCATCGTAGATATGGACTGAATATTGACACTGTCCCTTGATTTAGATTAGTTCTAAAAAGCAATCGAGATAGGACTGGCGCAACCGGCATCAAATCTACTGATAATATCCCCATAGGGATCATATTAACAATTTCGGTAAAGTTAAGTTGCGGCCCAGTCTCAAATTTACTTACGAATGGCGGCCCTTATGACTGCCAACCATAGACTATTGAGAGGGACGTATGAGTTGTGACCAGGTAATTAAGTGTTGATCAGCTTATTAGCCTTAACCAGGAGTCACCGCTGGGGAGATGGCTGAGTAGTTTAAAAAAAATCTGTCACTGTTATAATGTAAAATTTTCATCAAAAATTTGAAGCTTAATTTTTTACAACTTGTCAATTTAAAAAAGTTATATACGATGCAATTGTCTTAAGGTTTAGTAGCGACGAGTACGAAATTATCATGTAGAAATTCAAATTACCTATTTGTTTATTTTTTGTGTACTTGAAGAACTTTAATTCAGGTTTTGTAGTCTCTACATTCAGTGTTGAGTTACTTTAGACTTAACAGCAACAATACTCCAAATGAATTTAGTAGTTACGAATTTTGGTGGGATTCATGGTATGGTAGGGTAGGGTACGCTAACTTGTACATTGAATCGCATCAGACATAGCAGTTAACACTGACCTTAATTCATTAATCTGAAAATGATCGTAGCCTAATATTTCTTTATTTGAAAATATAAGCGACGACAAGAAGAGATCTGAACTAACCACATTGCTGCTAAGAATGTGTACAATCTATGAGTTTATTGAAAACAACAACTAAAAGTATTAATCAACCAGGGCCGCAACTAATACGTAGTCTAAAAATAGCAGGGCCGCAACTAACCTGTCTTAGTCGGGTAAATTATTTCTTTGGGCGCAAATCGTATGCATCCAACAATTTATAGAATACGGTTTACACATTTCGATACATAGGCTATAGGCCTACTGTTGTATCGTGAATCATAACTGTTTAGTTTGGTTTTGAGAACTGCGTTTGCTTATAAGATCAATATATCACTAGTGAATAAAAGTTTTACTTTAATGAACTTATACATTGAGTTAATAGTTACAACTGTCCAGAATTAAACAATTTAATTTAAAATAGCGACTATTGCACTGTTCTTTATTATGAAGTTGTTTTCTTCTGCGGTTTTATGTTAAATGTAATGCATCATTTTATGAGTTCATTAATTTGTATTAAACTTCATTATCAAAAAGGTTACACTTCGAAAGTAGGTGTTATTAAGGCCATGCTGTAGCTGCATTTTAACAAATTCAGTCACTGAATTATGAGAGAGATGCATAGTGCGTTTCTTACGCAAATATGTGGGCTCTGCGCGTGATGAAGTAACCATAGGGTTGTAATAATTCACTTATGTCGGATCAAATATGCCGCACTACCAGATGAATTCATCAATAAATCAGATCTAGTGCGCATCAGCAACAGGTGTTACCACTGTTCGACGTCACAACTTTGTTTTGTGCTGCATGGTGCACAACGTATCAAGAGAACATAAACAGAAAGCGTTTCTGTCCCTCCTATGACAAAAAGTGCCTATAGGTAATTTGAATTTACTGGATTATTTAACGTTGAGGTCCATGCAGTTGGCATGAAGACCATATTCTTCTTCTTGTTTTCCATCAATTGAGGCGTACCGGTACTTGAAGTTTTCTTAATGAACTGGACTTAGGAACTAATTTCAATCCATTAGCCTATGTTACAAGGATGTTTACACAAAAAACGCACTGAACATGGAAGAGACGATTCAAGTGAGTCGCTAGAAATCGGAATGCGGCCACTTTTTCTCCACTTTCCCCCTTAGTTGTGAATTTATAATCTTCAAACATTTCTCTTAACATCTTTGTTGATGGTGTGTTTAACTGTTTTTAAATAATGGAATTTTTGCAGTTAAGTTATATGGTTTTATTCTTTATTCCTATTTCGAGTTTTTTAGAGATTCTTCATTGATCCCGCAATAAGTTTAGAGGTCCACGGAAATCAGCCAACGAAATGAGGCTTATTTATTCTTCAACAGCTCAATTTTACAGAGGAAATGTCCCCTATTGTCCATCCAAGTCCCCATTTGATGATAGCACGAGGTACTATTCTTCGTTTCCTGCTAAACTTCAGCAGGGAGTTCGTGTTACGAAGAAATATGCTGAAGACATAGCCCCAACGATTATGTTTAAATTTTGTACATGAGGTGATTATACTTGGAAATAACATTAAAATATAAATATTTCCACATTAGATCATAAAAAATTAACAGTGAAATATTTTCAACTTGAATGAACGAACAGTTCAAAAAGTAAGTCACTAATATCACACTCGCAAATTATAGTTCTACGTTAAGTGGAAACACGATTTCGTGTTGCACTAATTGAAGCTTAGAGCAGTACCATAATATGTGTTTGTTTAAGCCTATATTTATCATTGATGCGTTTTTCTTGTTGTAGTATCCGCTATTAACGTTGCAGTAGTTCTTCTACAAGCAGTGCTTGAAGTTTGAACTAAGTTTATTGGTGAGCTTTCTAGGTAGTCCTGTACATTGATATGGGAATTTATTTCGACCCTGGAATGAGTTGTCCTCAACTCTAATACGTAGAAATAACGAACAACAAAAAATAATATAGAAGGATAAAAAAAATAAGTTCTTTTTTTTTATAAAGTTGGTAAGTTACCTTGTGGCTTGCTTGGTGTGTTGTATAAAAGAGTGGGTGAATGATATTGCTTGGATATGAGTGTAGGTCCTTATATTTATGGAGGGTGTGTTTGAAGAACCCGTGATGGTTCCATATAACCGAAAGGTCTAGGCAAAATAAAAAAAAAAAAAGTTGAGATAGGTATAATATAGTTTTCTTTCTCTTTCAAGTTCAGCGTCGAACAAGACCTTGCCCTAAGTACGAAGGATGAGTAACTTTCACGAATCACTAGTGGTTAACTGTAGGCCTATTTCTGAATTAATTGTACATAGCGGTTTAGATAATAATGCATTATAGTTTATGGATCCATATTAACTTTGTTGGTTTTGCAACATTAAATGTGAAACATATTTTTCTAAACCAGGTTTGTCTTATGCAGTATACTTTATCAGCAAATCCTTTTGTGTGTTCAGTTATGTTGTGATCTTTTTAGCTGTTAATATTTTTATTGCTAAATGTTTAATTTTATTATGATGGATGGTTGGTTTGATTTCTTTCTGCTTTTCGCCCGTTTTCAGGGGGCCTTGCATTCTCTTCATTATTTTTAAGGACAGTTGAATTTCTCTACAATATGTTTTTTATATTGTTAGCTTTCTTCTTTTCTTCTTGTTTCAAACATTCCTTCTTCGTCTTCGCCATTTTTAAATCCTCTTAAAGGATCATTGTCCATATCTGGACTTAACTAGCAGTGGTTTTTTAACGTCATAATTCCTTATTCTTCGCTTCCTGCAAGTTAAGGCTTCTTTATAATTGATATTAATTGCACAGAAGCAATTTTTCACATTTATTCGTCTCAGAAAAGGCTGGATTCGTTTAGTGCTTCCACCAGGCATTTCTACATGAATTGACTATCTTGATTATGACCTGATTTGGACTTCAGGACTATTTTTGAGGTAATATTAGCTACGAAAGGAATCTTATTACCTAGTGAGTGCATTAAAGCTCTAAAATTATTTCATACAGCTAATAATATTAAATTGATTTTATTGCAACGTAGCTGTATCTACTTTAACACGCAATATAAATTCAGTAACATTATTATTGCGCATTATTTGGTGAATTAAAATATCACAAGATTGACTGTGAACCTTAATACGGCATATAATTGGTACATGTGTGTATTTCATTGTCATTCACATAATTTTATTTGGAATATTGACTCCAAAGGTCCTCCGGAATTGTTATTAAATATATTTTTAAATCAGCAAGCTCTTTCATTTACTGGCGGAATCAATCATCCCTGCTTATAAGAAGACTTCAAGACGTCGATGAAATTTCCAACGAGTGTTTGTGATTCAAGAAGATCAAAGTGTCAGTGTTATCTCACCTATGGTTTATTTAGCTTATAACCTTGTTATCGTTCATTCTAAGCGAAATGTATAGCGTGTGTACAATCTTTATCACCCTTAATTAATTTAATTGTTTTTACAGTCCACTGTCTACGCACGTTATACATTTTTTGGTACCTCCGAGGCCGGATAGAACCACAATATTGTAACACGCATTGTAAACCTACACTCGTTCTATTCCGCCCGTAGTAAACATTATTGAGATAATTCAAGCTGTTGGTGTTCCGCAATTCATGCTGTTTGAACACAAATATCATTCAAGCAAATAATTGACTTATTTGAAGCACAATTGACATTCCTGACTTAAGTCAGTTTGAAGTTTCTTATTGAAAAGGTAATTTTAATCTCATATTAAGTGCTTCTGCCTCCGTGTTTTAATCTGCACGTGTGAGGCCTAATATTCAGACAACAGCTCTTCAAACTAATTTATTAAAAGGGTTTGATATTATTTACATAATTGCACTCACCTTTGTGAATCCATGTACACACACATTATTGTCACATTTTGTCTAACCGCGGGCAACTAACTTTAGTGCTCAATAAGCTCTCAGTGCGGTCAATTTAAGTCATAAACAGTGAATCACGTTAAGTCGAATACTATTTGAACAATCAATTGTCAAATCATGACTGACGTAGAAGGCACCCTTAAGACTTTAAAGGCAAAAAGAACACCTATTAAGTCGAGAATCACTCGCAAAGTTAATTACATTCTAGACTGCGTTATCAATGAGGAAACCTCTCCTCAAGACCTTCTTGAGCTTAAGATTGATTTAAGCAAGCTTGAATCTGAATATAACAGAGTCCAGTCTGAGATCAATGAACTAGCCTTTTCTGAATCCGAAGATGCCTATATGGCAGAAATTGAGAAAACCATACAAAGGGCCATCTCCCATATTAGCAAGCAGATTAATGCTTTCAATAGAGCTGAAGCGGCTGAAGCTAAAGCTAAAGCTGAAGAAGCTGAAGCTAGAGCTAGAGCTGAAGCGGCTGAAGCTAAAGCTAAAGCTGAAGAAGCTGAAGCTAGAGCTATAGCTAAAGCTGAAGAAGCTGAAGCTAGAGCTATAGCTAAAGCTGAAGAAGCTGAAGCTAGAGCTAGAGCTGAAGCAGCTGAAGCTAAGGCTAGAGCCAAGGCCGAAGCCGAAGCTATTTTTAACCTTCTGAAAAATCAATTCATATTTCAAATTCAAACAGTATCTGAATTTGAAATTCTGGACAAAATATCCTATCAAGAGGCCATTGTTCTTAAGTCGGTGCTAGAAGAATTGTTTAATAGGTATAAGGTTGAAAGTCTTCAGCATCGTAACATTTACGATGAAGAGGCTGAGTTTCAAGAGCGCCAGCTTCAGTCAGAATGTTCAAGGGCTTTAGCTTATATCAATTCTTCAATTGCAGATGCAAAACTGTTATATGAGCCGAATCAAGAGCAGAGCTCTAATCACAACTCTTCTTTGTCTGCACCTTTACCGAACTTACCTAAATTGCCTGAAATTAAGCTACCAAGTTTTTTAGGCGATCCTAGAGCTTGGCTTGAATTCAGGGATACATTTAACTCATTAATTGTTCAGCACAGTCATATATCCAACATGGATAAATTTCAATATCTAAAATCTTGTTTATCCCCGGAGGTAATGACTGTAATTCAAAATATCCCGGTCTCCAATGCCACCTTTGATGTAGCTTGGAAGACTTTAGCTGAAAGATTCGATAATGACAGGTTAATTGCCAACACGCATTTGGATAACCTTTTTTCTCCACCGCCCCTTAAAGGAGATTCTGCAAGCTCATTGCAACAATACTTAGATCATTTTACAAGTACGGTTCATGCATTGAACGTACTAAATACTGATGTTCCTCTGTCTGACTTAATTATTTCACGTATCATTGTGGATAAGCTCCCAGTAGAATTAATTAAAGAATGGGAATCTTCAATTAAGTTAGGAAAACTTCCCAAGTTGCAGGAATTATTCAGTTTTTTGGAGTCTAGGGTTAGGGTGCTGCAGATGACAGAATCGGTTCTGAAAAGTCAGTCCGTCAAGCCCTCATCTGCTCCTTCTGTCAAGGCTAACCTCTCCTCTCCTAGAGCGAAATGCAATTATTGTAGTAAATCGAATCACACTATCATTTATTGTGACGCCTTTAGATCGCTGAATTATTCATCCCGCGATCAATTCGTGAAAAATCACAAACTTTGTCGTGTTTGCCTTAGCTCAAATGGTCACACTTCGAGCTGTAACACTTTTAGATGTAGACAATGTCAAGGCAGGCACAGCAACTTATTGCATGACCCTTCACGGCCAAGCAATTCTCAAGCCATAAATACGGCCAATATCATGTCTGCCAGCCAGTCACGGCAGAAATGTCTTTTACCTACTGCTAGCGTGATAATTTTAAGTAACAATGGCAGTGCCGTACAGGCCACAGCTCTAATTGATACTGGATCAGACTGTAATCTGATTACTGACAGATTATTCAGGCAGCTTGGTTTGTCGCCATTGTCTCAATGTACGTCTCTTGCTGGCATTCTTTCTACCAATGCAAATGTCTTGAATTGTACAGAAATCTCTATAAGATCTCAGGTTACGAATTGGTGCTACAATACAAAGGCCATTATAGTTCCTGAGATCTCTGCTTCCAATTTCCCTAAACACTTTATTAGTACTAGCGGTTGGAACATTCCTCCTAACTTACCCTTAGCAGATCCCAACTTTAATTCTCCTAAGCCTATTGATTTGCTATTGGGAGTTGAGATATGTTCTCAAATCTTGGTATCTGGACAGATATCTGCTCCCAACTTGCCTACTATACAGAACTCCCAACTAGGCTGGTACTTCTCCGGCAAGTTGCCTTCGTTCCCTCTTAAGCATCATAACATGCCTTCAATGCAGCGAAGGAGATGTTCTAAGTTGAATAGGCCTTCATCAGATAAACCCTTTAATTACACTGAGTCTTCTGTGAATTACTCAGCCTTCATCACGTCTGATGAAGATATCAGTAGTCAACTTACCAGGTTTTGGGAGCTTGAAAGAGTTACTCACTCTGCTCCTTTTCCTAATGAATCTTTTTGTGAGCAGCATTTTAAGGATAATTTTCAGAGAAACTCTGAAGGCAGATATATTGTCAAGCTGCCATTTCGCGCTGACCCAGACATTCTAGGCAGCACGCAGAATCAAGCTTTAAAGAGATTTGAATCATTAGAAAAACGTCTAGCTTCCAATGCCTCTCTTCATACAGAATATTGCAAGTTTATGAATGAATATTTGGAATTAGGGCACATGGAGCCTTCCACATCAGACTCTAATTCAAATATCCAATATGTGATTCCCCACCATCCAGTTTTTAAGCCATCCAGTACTACCACTAAACTTAGGGTGGTATTTGATGCTTCTGCGAGGTCATCTACTGGGAAATCGCTTAACGATATATTAGCTGTAGGTCCTGTGGTTCAGCCAGACCTATTTTCTATATTGATTCGATTTAGATTCAAACCCATTGCATTCACAGCTGATATAGCAAAAATGTATAGGCAAGTTTTGATTCACAAGGATCATCAGTCATTTCAACAAATATATTGGAGGAGTTCTCAAGCAGAACCCATACAGCTATACAATTTGAAGACTGTGACCTATGGCACAGCCTCAGCTGCTTTTCTAGCTACTAGAGCTTTGAAGCAGCTTATTATTGATGAAGGGATTGACTTCCCATTGGCATCCTCAGTCATTAACAACTGTACCTATGTTGATGATATCGTAGCTGCTGCCGATACTATTGAGGAGGCTAAGGCAACCATCTGTCAATTAAGACAGTTGCTTCCTTTAGGTGGTTTTCAACCACGTAAATGGAGTGCAAACGTGCCCGAGTTAATCCAAGATATTCCAATTGAAGACAGGGAACTTCTTGATTCTCGCACATTTGGCGACTGTGACGCTAATGCTTTGAAGGCCCTTGGACTGATTTGGCAACCCTCAAATGATGTATTAAGAATAGAAACTTCTATTGATTATTCAAAACCCTTTACTCGTTGTACGAGGCGTAACTTGCTATCTTGTATAGCTTCTATATTTGATCCTTTGGGATTGATTTGCCCGGTGGTGTCATTTTGCAAAATAATATTTCAATCTCTATGGAAACAAACCAATTCATGGGATGAGCTTATTCCAGACTTAGTTGCCACCAAATGGTGCAAGATTCATAGTCAGTTGAATGCTATTTCTAATATAGCCATTCCTCGTCTCGCATTACTGCAGAATGCAGTTTCCATTCAAGTTCATGGTTTCTGCGATGCTAGTGAAGCCGCTTATGGAGCCTGCATCTACTTACGCTCTGTAGATCAATCTGGAAATTTTAAGAGCGCTTTGCTTTGTGGAAAATCACGCATTGCTCCTTTAAAGGCTGTTACGATTCCTAGACTCGAATTATTGGCAGCTCATTTGCTAGCTAATTTAATATCTAAGGTAATGCCCATACTTCAATTAAATATCGAATCTGTCCACTTGTGGAGCGATTCCAAGGTGGTTTTGGGCTGGCTTACTCATTCACCCACCACTTTGAAAACCTTTGTGGCCAATAGAGTCGCTGATATTCAGGAGATTACATCTATTGACTCTTGGTCTCATGTTGCATCTAAGGAAAATCCTGCGGATCTTATTTCTAGAGGATCCTCTCCTTTAGATCTTTTGAATAATTCTTTATGGTGGTCAGGTCCTCATTGGCTTATTGATAATGAATTTAAATGGCCTAAGAATTGTGACTCCATGCAGTCTACTTCTCTTCCAGAGATGAAGGTAGTAGCTCTTATTGAATCAGACAATTCTGATCTTTGTGATTGGCTATCCAAATACAGTTATTTGAAAACTATCCGTGTAATGGCATTTATGTTAAGATTCATTCATAATTGTCGGAAGGCTCAATCTCCCCTCACAGGTTCTCTATCTCCTGATGAGATATCTAATGCTATCTGTTATTCTGTTAAGGTAATCCAGAGACAGTATTACTCTAAGGAAATCCAAGCTCTGTCTTCAAATCTGGAATTATCTAATTCAAGTAAACTTAAGCAACTTAGCCCCTTCATACTCAAGGATGGTATTCTCCGTGTGGGTGGACGTTTGGAACGTTCAAATCTATCCTTTGATAATAGACATCCTATGTTGTTGCCAGCACAACATTCTTTCACTAAACACCTTATCTTCTATACACATATTCTTTTAAAGCATGCTGGTCCCCAACTTATTATCTCGCACTTGAGAGAGAAATTCTGGATCATCTCCTTGCGTAAAACAGTCAGGAGCCAACTGAGGCTCTGTTTCATATGCTTTAAGTTTAATGCTCAAGCATTCCAGCAAAAAATGGCTGACTTACCTCCTGAGCGAGTGAATTGTATACCAGCTTTTACCAATGTCAGTGTTGATTATGCTGGGCCATATATGATTAAATTTGGAGGTCCCAGATCAAGGATTCAAGTTAAATCCTACATATCCATATTTGTTTGTATGTCCACAAAGGCCGTTCACATCGAGCTAGTTACAGCTTTGACTGCTCGTGCTTTTCTTGCTGCATTTTCCAGATTTGTTGCTCGGCGTGGCATACCCCTTTCTATCACTTCGGATAATGGCAGCAACTTCGTAGGCGCCAACGCCGATTTGAGTAGTCTTGCAAAGTTGCTGGAAACTGATGAATATCAATTAACCATACAAGATGCTACTTCACATCTATTTATCAAATGGAACTTTCTGCCTGCTCATTCTCCTCACATGGGAGGACTTCATGAGGCGGCGGTTCGTTCATTGAAATATCATCTGAAAAGGATGTCTCCATCTTTTAATTTTACATATGAGGAAATGTCCACGCTTCTCATTCAAATAGAAGCCCTCATGAATTCTCGCCCCCTTGTCACTCTTAATGAGGAAGTAAATGATTATGATTATTTATCCCCTGGACATTTTCTGATTGGCAAACCTCTTGTGTCTCTTCCTAGCCCAGATCTTTCTGGCGGTTATACTATACGTTCCCGCTGGAACAATTTAAGGAATCTTATGAAGTCCCTGTGGTCAAGGTGGTCTTCAGATTATCTTTCTTCCTTGCAGAGACGTTCTAAATGGTTGAAGGCTATGCCTAATGTTGCCATAGGTACGCCAGTTTTAATCATGGATGACAATATGCCTCCCTTAAAATGGGTTGTTGGCATCATAACTCAAACTCACCCAGGCCCAGACGGTCTTGTGAGGGTTGTCACGGTCAGGACTTCTACAAGTTATCTGAAACGACCCATCATTAAATTAGCCCCAATTCCCATACATGACTCTCTCGACTAAGGCAGTCGTTCATTTTTTCTTTGTTTAGTTACTTTTATTTCTCAACTTTTAGGATTTATTGGTGTTTTTGAAGATCCAACATAACTTCGCATTTCTGTTTGATTATTCCCTAGTGAATAATCGCGGGCAATATGTTCAGTTATGTTGTGATCTTTTTAGCTGTTAATATTTTTATTGCTAAATGTTTAATTTTATTATGATGGATGGTTGGTTTGATTTCTTTCTGCTTTTCGCCCGTTTTCAGGGGGCCTTGCATTCTCTTCATTATTTTTAAGGACAGTTGAATTTCTCTACAATATGTTTTTTATATTGTTAGCTTTCTTCTTTTCTTCTTGTTTCAAACATTCCTTCTTCGTCTTCGCCATTTTTAAATCCTCTTAAAGGATCATTGTCCATATCTGGACTTAACTAGCAGTGGTTTTTTAACGTCATAATTCCTTATTCTTCGCTTCCTGCAAGTTAAGGCTTCTTTATAATTGATATTAATTGCACAGAAGCAATTTTTCACATTTATTCGTCTCAGAAAAGGCTGGATTCGTTTAGTGCTTCCACCAGGCATTTCTACATGAATTGACTATCTTGATTATGACCTGATTTGGACTTCAGGACTATTTTTGAGGTAATATTAGCTACGAAAGGAATCTTATTACCTAGTGAGTGCATTAAAGCTCTAAAATTATTTCATACAGCTAATAATATTAAATTGATTTTATTGCAACGTAGCTGTATCTACTTTAACACGCAATATAAATTCAGTAACATTATTATTGCGCATTATTTGGTGAATTAAAATATCACAAGATTGACTGTGAACCTTAATACGGCATATAATTGGTACATGTGTGTATTTCATTGTCATTCACATAATTTTATTTGGAATATTGACTCCAAAGGTCCTCCGGAATTGTTATTAAATATATTTTTAAATCAGCAAGCTCTTTCATTTACTGGCGGAATCAATCATCCCTGCTTATAAGAAGACTTCAAGACGTCGATGAAATTTCCAACGAGTGTTTGTGATTCAAGAAGATCAAAGTGTCAGTGTTATCTCACCTATGGTTTATTTAGCTTATAACCTTGTTATCGTTCATTCTAAGCGAAATGTATAGCGTGTGTACAATCTTTATCACCCTTAATTAATTTAATTGTTTTTACAGTCCACTGTCTACGCACGTTATACATTGTGTAGGGAATATTAAAACACAAAATCTCTATTCTTAGTGTGCGATTGTCTTTTACCTTCATTGTCTTACAGAATTTTACATTACTTCAGATTCCTTCAAGTGTTAAACTGTTAAATTCGATTATACTAAACGGCCATGAAAATATTTATTGATTAGCGCAGCATTCTTGACAATGAAAATAAATTATCTTTTTCTGACTACGAAAGCAATGCACAGTAAATGTCACAGTTTTCGGTTATTATTCTTGGATGGTCAATTTGATTTTGAAATATGTCTTTCGCGTTCTCAATCGTCATATAAAATTTAGTAGAGCTCACTTCGCTCCCGTATTCGAATCCTCTTTACCCCTTTCATTCTAACAACTCTCTCTATTTCACCTTACATTCCCGCTTCTCGACATCATCTCATTAACTTTCCTGGCATCGGGTCTACTCCCGCTGCTGTCCTCCCCGTCCTGCCCCCATAGCCTGGTTGTTGGTGTGTAGCCCCATCCTGAGGGGTCTCTGACTGGTACAAGGAATGGTGGACGTGGGGGAGTTCCGTGGAGGCTCGCGGTGTTGCCGGGGGAGCCTGTGGGGTGCAACTAATTCTCTTTCCGGAGGTTGCCACAATTAGCACATTTCTGTGGCCTGCACCCTTAGCGTCGTTCCAGCCTGCCTCTCCCTCCTTTCCGGGGTTAAAAATCTAAATTCAACCCTACCTAAACCAATGTTATTTTATTGTTACATACTTTACCAACCACAAATATATTTCTTTACATTTAATCAAATTAGTTTTTACTATTCTTATAAGCTTTGAGAATATTCTTTTAATAGTTGGTTTCTGCTTTATGTCAATAAAATATCATATAGAAGAAGATTGATAAAACTATTAATAATAATATGTATTGTAACTGTTTAAAATAACGATGCATGTTTCGGTAAATAAAAGGTTTCTCAACATGAGTACCATGAAAAGTTCACGTGATAGCTGGTATTATTATGATTATTGATAAAAAGTAGGCTTATTGAAATTTTTAGTAATTATTGAAAATCGAATTGAAAATGCAGGATATTTATAAGCATGCATTTTGGATATGAATGAGAACAAAAATTGTTCGTATCCTTAATTTCCGAGGGGATGGGAGCCTATCAGCCCCATACAGAACTTACGCATTTTACTGGAAATATATTAAAGCTATTATATATTTCATAAGCTGAATGTCTTACTGAAATAATGAACTTATTCTTTTTAGATTTGTATTCCAAGTAACATAATTTATGATAAAAGAAAAAATAAAAGTTATGGGCCCCGGAGGCTCCATAGATATTGCTAGGATTATTATGTTTGCCTACAGTATATTCTTAAAATTGGGTGTACTCCGTGGCCCAGTTGGGTGAGGCACTGCACTACAAACCAGAATGTCGCGGGTACGATCTCGGATGAAGTCGTTGGGATTTTACAATATACTATATTGGTCTGGCACTATGGCTCTAGGGTCGACTCAGCCTCTAATAGAAATGAGTACCAGAAATAAGATTTAAAGGTGACCGGTGCGTTAGGCTTATAAGCTTACCAACTTCAGGGGACGAACATCTCAAAACCTGGGAACCTCAAATTCCTGGAACCCTAAGGACCTCCACGGACTGAATAGGGATGACTTTATTTTTTATAAGTTGTTTGTACAATGTAACGATTCTCCCCTTCAGTGTTGTTAACAACTGAAACACAATTTAATAATCATTGTTTACTACGCCTAAGTATGCATTTCTTACTAGCATTATTGACGCAGAACACTTGATTTGCAATTTTATACTGGGTTACTAGATTATGAGTGCGAAAGTAGGTTTTTATGAAAACCATTAATGTATCAGTTGCTGTAAACGAGCACATATTACATGATGTTTGAACCCTTTGAGGTATATGATGGAGTATTTTATTCCAGACATATGTCGGATAATATGCAGAGCAAATGTAATTTCCTGCTACATCGACCAATTAAGGCTATCATTCCCCTAAGGCATCTGTACAAGCTCTGGTAAATTATTATCCAAAATTAAAATTCGCATTAAAATGAAAAGTTCAAAGGTTTATTAGTCTATTATTGGAAGCTATTTGTATATTTAAAAGTTCCCCTTCCAGTTGCATGTAGTAGGCTATATGCTTTTAAATGTTTGAATATTGTCAAAAATATTACCATGCATTTATTTAATGTTATTTAGGTCTGTATTATAATATTTAGAGCATAATCCTCTGAAGACGAAAAGTTCTAAACCTGGATCTTCTGTTTGGTTGCAAATGATCTACTATTGACCTGTTTCCAGAAACTTGCATAGTCAGACTCGTGTTGCCTAATATGAATACTTTATTCTACTTGGTGTCCTATGAACATAAACAATCCAATGAGTAGGATCTGTTCGCTACTCTAACACGCACAACCTATTAAACTGATAGAACTGAATTTTTGCATGAACATAGTTTTGTAACTGGAAAGAACATAGAAATATAGCCACTTCAGAATGTTTAGCCATTTTTAGATAGTGGCTTATAACAACAAACGGATTGTGTTCGTTGCCGATATTCAACTTCACTATTGCCAAAGTCCACTTACAGTATTTAAAATTAAATGTTCTATAAAAGGGGTGTCTGGAGTTTTTCGATATAGGCTATGTTTGAGAGAAGACATATTGTAATGACTGACGATGAACAACAGGACTAAGTTCCTTGCCGATATTTCTTCGTTTTTTATCAAACAAAATAAATTTCTGAGGAAAAGGTATAGTAATTTTTCTACGAAGTCTGCAAAATCCAAAGCAATATCGTCTGTGCGAGAAAATGAGTTTCATCAAACCCAGCATCAGAGATTGGAGTTAGAAGCTGCAAGACATGTTGCCCACCGATCTAGCGAAATATGGAATATCATGTGGCATTTATGTAGTTAGATCAGACAGGCCTGCCTCTTAATGCCATTCTCAATTTCCGGAAGAACATCAGGCGCACAAAATTTAAACGTTATGGGCCTCGGAGCCCCCATAGATATTGCTGGGTTATTTTATTTGTGTACAGCATGTTCTTAAAATTGGGTTACTTCCTCCTGATGTTTCTCGAGTAATGCTAAAAATAGTGCCATATTTTTACCTCTCCAAAGAACGGGTAACCAGCTAGTTTCCTATTTACACATGAACTATTAATTACCAGAATGGTACCGGTACTTTCTGAGACTGTTTGGTGGACGGTTAATGCCCGTCCATCCGCGTGTCTGTACGCGCGATAACTCCAATACGCTGTATCACATTTTTATGAAACTTAGTACACGCACTTACAATGTCCATGGGACGAAGCATATTGATTTTGGACCAAATCAGTTGACCAGTACCGGAGAAACTCCTAATTAGGGGCCTAATTTCTGAAAATATTACCCTGAATTCTTCAAATGCAATTCAGATCTCATGACAACAATATTGTTTGCATTGTTCATATGGGGCTTTGAAATTGCAATAAGCTGGGCTCTGACAAATAACACCACCCAGCATTTTTTTTTATTTATTTATTTATTTATTTTTTTGGCGGCAAAGCATCTACTAATAAGTGATTTTGACTAAATAAGGTTTCCTGACTTCAGAAATGTTACTATTTTTTGTATGTAATCTGCGCCACGGTTGACACCTAATTTGAAATAGAATAAAAATGAGATATGTAAACTGCGGCACACAAATAAGTAAACTGCGCCAAGGAGATAAATAGGCCTAGGTTGCGGCAGTAGTTATAGGCAAACAAAATTTAGACCTAATATGTAAATGTTCGTTTCTATATAGTAACAATTTTGTGCACATGAGGTGATGGGAGCGTACTTGTCTGTAGGTTGGCACCGTTCTTTGTATGTTGGTAACGAGTGCTTTATCTGCTCTATCTTTCAGTTGGTAACAACTTATCTCTAGCGAAACACATCAAAACAGAATCTCACTAACGAGTCATTCACCTGTGTTTTACAGCCTCAGAGTCATTGTCACATTATATTTAGTGGTCACAAATTCATAGCTAGTCCTAAGTCTGGAGAAGTGGGAAAGAAAATGTTAGTGCGTTAGTATGACGGTGACGCCATTTAAATGTCGGTGGCGCAGTTTACATATGTCGGTGACGCAGTTTACATCGTGAAGGTTGGGGGAAGAGGTAGAAGTGGTGCAGATTATCTTTCCCCATTTTTTGTTTGCTTTCTGAAAATGTGACATGGCGTACGCAAATTTTAGGTCTATGTAGGGCCTTCTTGGAGGCTAATTGTAGCTAAACCGTAAGTCGTATCAAAAACAGATTGCAGCAGAAGTAAGGGATTTTGAGAGATCTAGGCCTACAAATTTGGACCAATGGTTTTTTGCTTTATGTCCATCGGTTATAGGCTACCTTAGATTGAATTAGATTTTTTGTTTTAAGTAAATTTTGTGTATTTTCCTCAATTATGCAATTTTTGACGCACATTGTAAAGAATCGTAAAATTTGGTAGGAATATTGGCAGATACAACAGCCACAAGTGTGCAAAATTGGCATTTCTAGCTGCCCGAAAGTGTGGAAAAAGTGGCTAGTCAGCCGTGATATAGGATTGCCACACGATTGGGCGACAAATTGATATAGGTGATGGGTTGGGAGCTGGATTCGTTGTGGAAATGTACTTACTTCGATTCTCCGTTGGGCTCCTTCAGTTCTGCACCTATATATCTTCCACGGCTTTTGTAGCTCAGGGTATCACACGAATCATCTGAGGGATTGGTTTATAGCTAGTTATGTCTTTATAAATGATAACTGCACTATAAACGTTTTATATCGGAATTTATTCAAATTAACTGTGTTCTGCGTAACTGTTTGTGTAGATTCACCACTTCAATTGCATTTGTCATGTACTTACGTGAATTTTCTATCTTCTTATTGTCACAATGTAAAGAAAACTCACACGCTATCTTTTATAACATACAGTCGTGTTTAATCAGTGGCTTTAGTGAGAATCGCCATTAGGCTAGGTAATATTCCCGCGACTTTCCACAAGAGCAACGTACGCAGGTCTGCTCTCCTCGGCGAATATGGTGGAAGTGAGCTCTTGACCACGCTATGTTCGCGGCTTATGGACACTTCTCTCTCATTGGCTGTACTTTTCATTACGTAAAACAGTTCTATTGGTTAAAACAATTCGCGGGCCGAAACTATGAATTTAGTACGTTGTATTTTCAAAATATACGTTTCTTTTACAGTTAAGATTTCAAATTTGGAATTAAGAAATAATAATAATAATCTAAACGAGAATTTTGGTACCGAAATAATAATAATAATAATTTGAATGATTTGAATAAATATGAATTAACTATTGTTTATAATAAATCAAAAGGGGTGGAATAATTACAGCTTCAAAATGCCCCTGTGTTAATTTAATTATGTCCGAAAAGGTAAATAATTAAATTAACACATCATACCCCAGAATATTTATTCTTAATAAATTTAAATTAAGCTTGGATTAGTAAAAAAAAATTCAAAATTAATCATTGAAATGGTGAATGATGATAAATGTTAGTGTAGCATAAGTGTATGTGTTTAACATTACAACTTGAATTAAATGAATATCATCAAAATTATTTGGATATACACAAATCAAATCAAATCAGGTTTGTATTACCCTGACATTCCTTTAACACAATATCTTTTTAAAAATGATAAACATTTGAACAATAAATGAAAAATACTATCTAAACATTCTTAACTCTGAAAATTATTTCTTGAAAAACAAACATGTTTTGTATATGACGGCACTTCTTGTTAATTATATAGAGAATTCTTAAACATTTTTTTGAAAATATATATATATGTCGAGATTGTCTCATCGTCCATATTTTAAAATTTATTTACATCGAGGCACTCATCGTCTGTAAAATATCACTTTCTTATTCCTCTGTACGAATTCTCTTTCCTTGAATCACTGTTATAATATGTTTGCATACATCATACAAATACAACTCACTTTTGACAAACAAATAAATATATACAGTATCACACTATGTTGCATTACATCAAAATATTACCCTTGAATAATAAACAATTTATATACAAACATAACCCTCTTAAATAATAAACATTTTATGTACATCAACATTAATGTTCAATCCATCTTATTTTTCTACTATATACAACACCTTAAATTTCTATATTTAAATCATAGGTATATATGTATAGTTTATTTACAACATTTTTACATTCTCGGGTTCGGTGTCGGATCGCGTTCGCACAGTTTAGCAATTCAATCATTTTATTTAACTCCAGCTTATCTCTCTTTGCTTAATCAATCTTAAGTTAGAACCACATATTTAATATTAATTATTTATCAAGCAATTTTTTTTTAATCACATTCTTTTGTATTCAATCTCTCAACTTATTAATCTCTTACTTTTTGACACAATAACGCTGCATAATACTTCTTTAATTATTTATTTTATTTTTGACACAACTATCTTTTACTATAGCCAAGTGATTAATTCTTCTTGGATGATCAATGCAATCGGAATTGGCCTACTCTTATATGTGAATTCATCAACTGGTTCTATGTCAAATTTGTGTTCGTAGATGTTACAGAGTCCCACGTTTTCGAAAATACTTCTTTATTCTTTATTAATATCGATAACAACCTATCACGTTGATCTTCATTTAAGTTGTGAGCCATATCAACTTTCTCCTTCAAAATATTCATTGTCATAGAGTTCGCGCTAGGGTCGGCTTCTTTTACATTCCTCGTACAGACATAACCTATCTCTACTTGCCCTATGTTGACATCTCCGTCAACATTATTTTCATACCTATCAGCGCAGTCATCGCAGTTCAATGTCATACATCTACATACTTCTACCTCATTATTTATATCATCGCAGTAAGGGCCTACTTTATGAATCATCATATCATTTATCTGAATATTTTCTACAATAAACGTCTCATACGGGATATCGTTGTCACCTAACTCACTAGACGCGTCTCTTCTACTTAACTCATTGTCGAAGGGAATGCTCATCTTGTTTCCTTGTAAATTTAATATTAAGTTGTTATCCTCAAAACTTATGATACTGTTGTATTCCGTAAAAACATCAACTCCAATAATAATATCTGTAACTAATTTCGGGACTACTAAGAAAAATATTTCAAATTTTGAATCACCAATTTTGACATCCAACATGCATTGAAATTTTACCGACTGTTTTGCTCTTTTGATCGCTACTGTACAGGATAGTCCGCAAATAGGAATAGAAATTAACTTGACTTTATTTTGGATAAGCTTATTGTATAAGGATTCGCTTATTACACTATTTGAACAACCTGTATCTATTAATGCATTTGTCTCATAATTTCCTATCACTACTTTTATTCTAGGAGGATCCATAATAACTTCACTCCTACTTGCATTATTCTTTTCTTCACTATTACTTGAAAAACTTCTTTGTGTCTGAATGCTATTTATGGGTTCTATACGTTTGTCTGAATTGACTAAACTTGCGCCAACACCATCCGAACCCTCGAGATATTGGCTTGTTAGTTTAACTGTTGTACATTACCATTATCTTCCTGATCATGAATTTCTACAACTTCATCAGGTACCTCTTCACTACGGGTATTACTGTTGAATGGTCTGGCTCTAGGATTAAGCATGTTTTGCTGAGTCTCAACACCTTTGACTCGCCATTTACCATTGTTAATTACTTGTCCTGGCCTAACTTGACTATCATTACTATTGTTATTACCTCTATTATTATAAGTACGGTTCTGGTACCTCCTACGATAGCCTTGATTCCTCATCCATGGCATTTTTTTCCAAGAATTTGGATGATTACCATTTCCAACATTTTGCCTATTGAAAGTGACATGGTTTATCTGATTTCTTCCATTATTGTTTCTGTTATATGGCCTATTTTCTGATCTATTCTGGAAATACCTAGGATTATTCCTACCCTGATTAGGCATAGGGCCTCTGTAAGTATTCCTAGCCTCATAACTTTGGTCACAATTGTTTGCATTGCCTTCTGCTCCTACCCCAGAATTTGTAAACCTGTTAGTGGGAGGGTACATTCTATCATTTGAATTCATGTAGTTCTGCCTACTTCTGAAAGTATTCCTTTGCTCAAAAGCAGCAAGCAATTCTAACATATCAGAGAAAGTTCTGGGTTTTGCTACTATCAGATTTAGTCTCACATTCTCTGGAAAGTGATTTACAACAGTCTCCAGCAACTCGAACTCATTTAGTGGAGGATCTACTTGTCGTCCTAATTCGGCCATTTCTAAAAAATAGTCAATCATCGTCTGACCTGACTCTGGCTCATATACACCATTAGCTAACTGCATCCTGATATTGTTTCTCTTGGATAAACTCCAATATCTACTGATAAAATTTCTTTTGAATTCTTCAAATGTCGTAGTCTCATTTGTAGTTAGGTTGAACCAATTCAAAGATCTACCTTGCAATGCCTTTCTTACTATGATCATGTACATGTTAGGCGGAATGGCTCTCAACCTAAAATAATCGTGAAGTTCAGTTAAGAAATTTTGTGGATTGGTATTATTATTTTCATCAAAAACAGGTAACTTAATTTCGTTCATCAGGTAGCTAGGAAAATTTGTGCCTAACTGACTAACTCCTGTGGACAAAGGTACATTGATGTCCTGCACCTGGGAACCATTATGACTGTTGACCCTTTCCTGACATCTAGGAGATCTACATGGTAACTGTGAGTAAGTTTCTTCAACAACATTCCTACTCATATTGTTTCCCAGTTGAGGTATATTCACATCATTAATTACAGGTGAAGTTACAGGAACATTCAATCTATTTTCCAATACACAAATTCTACTTGTCAGTATCTCTTCATCTTTATGTACTCTCCTACTCAACGCTGTCAACTCTTCTTGTGCTTCTACAATCTGTATTTCAATGTCTTTCTGTTTAACTTTTAACAGCTGATTCTTCTTCTCTAAGTCATTTCTAGCCTCATCATTTATTTTAGCAAAACCTAACAATGTTTCATCGAAAGCATTCATCTGCATTTTCATAAGTGATACACTACTATCTAGTTCTGATACATTAGCTACAATAACTTTCATTTCCTCACTAGTATTAGAAACATCTGTTTGCATTGTTTGCAAGTTAGTGCTAACATTTGAAATAACCTCCTTGACTTCTGCTATGTCGTTATTTACAATGGTTTGAATATTCTCTAGAGCTACTGTGACGTCATTATTAACCTGCTCTTTGAAATCACCTAACCTTTCCTGTACTTCCTTTACCACTTCTTGTTTTAAATCGTCTTTCAATGTTGTTAAGTTTTCATCCAATTGTACTAACTTCAAACTAATGTTTTCATTTACATCTGCTTTTACATTATTTACATCAGTACTAACTTTGTTAATGTCATTTTTTACGTCATTCTTAACATCATTGATATCTGTTTTGACATTATTGATATCTGTTTTAACATCTTCAATTTTACTACTAAGCTTATTGAACATCTGTTGCATAAAACTTTTAATTGAGTTCTCTAATTGGTCATCTGAAGATTCACTATCTTCGCGCCTAGTCACGTTTACATTTGAAACGGAAACATCTGTTTCGACCTGAACTTCCATATCAGTTTCAATCTCATCTACTAACTGTAAACTACTATCAGCACTTATGTTGTCTACAATACCCTCCATCTCAGTACTAGTTAGCAAGTCCTGTCCGTTTTCTAACACATCTGAACTTTCCTTCTGTGGCGACATTATTTCGCGGCCTCTGAGTTTCATTTATAATCATAAAAATAACACCTTACTTTATTTGTAGGCTTCGCAGGCTTCACAGGCTTCTTACAATTACTTTCATTCTGGAAGCTGATTGTTGTCGGTTGATGCAGAATGGTCACAGCTGCTGCCTACTGCATGAAGTCGAACACCTGGGCTGGCCTCATGATGGCGTGGTGACAATTGTTGCGCGCGTAACCGTACCTAGCTCACGATTCTCACTTAATTCTGTGTATCACAATCTGCTTGCTAATGTCCCGATTAGAATATTTGTTCACAGAGTCTTTACACACAGTTCAATTGTTCTATAAAGCCACACGTTGGTGCACCAAATTGATATAGGATTGCCACACGATTGGGCGACAAATTGATATAGGTGATGGGTTGGGAGCTGGATTCGTTGTGGAAATGTACTTACTTCGATTCTCCGTTGGGCTCCTTCAGTTCTGCACCTATATATCTTCCACGGCTTTTGTAGCTCAGGGTATCACACGAATCATCTGAGGGATTGGTTTATAGCTAGTTATGTCTTTATAAATGATAACTGCACTATAAACGTTTTATATCGGAATTTATTCAAATTAACTGTGTTCTGCGTAACTGTTTGTGTAGATTCACCACTTCAATTGCATTTGTCATGTACTTACGTGAATTTTCTATCTTCTTATTGTCACAATGTAAAGAAAACTCACACGCTATCTTTTATAACATACAGTCGTGTTTAATCAGTGGCTTTAGTGAGAATCGCCATTAGGCTAGGTAATATTCCCGCGACTTTCCACAAGAGCAACGTACGCAGGTCTGCTCTCCTCGGCGAATATGGTGGAAGTGAGCTCTTGACCACGCTATGTTCGCGGCTTATGGACACTTTTCTCTCATTGGCTGTACTTTTCATTACGTAAAACAGTTCTATTGGTTAAAACAATTCGCGGGCCGAAACTATGAATTTAGTACGTTGTATTTTCAAAATATACGTTTCTTTTACAGTTAAGATTTCAAATTTGGAATTAAGAAATAATAATAATAATCTAAACGAGAATTTTGGTACCGAAATAATAATAATAATAATTTGAATGATTTGAATAAATATGAATTAACTATTGTTTATAATAAATCAAAAGGGGTGGAATAATTACAGCTTCAGCCGTGACGTCATTCATATCTGCAGCAATCTAATTATCCCTTATTAACATTGATGTTTAGTCACTTCCAGATGAGCTAGGAACTTGAAATTTGGCCTACAGGAAATTTAAAATGAAATGTAGTAAGGTGAACTGATATAACAAAGTGCCAGAATGCTTTTATTTAATCAGTGATAAGTTAATTGCATTATGTTATGAATAAAAAAAGTTATTTTTGTAATCTGTCTCCGAGTTAAGCTCCAGATCGATTCATTAAGCAGGGCTTGTGGAAGGACATACTCATCCTTAATTCAAACTCGTATACACTGGTATAATACATTTTTAAAATATGTCAACATTTCACAAAATACACTGGCGAAGAACTCCACTTAATGTACGTAGGCCTAATTATTTCATATTAATATACCTTCTATAAACAGTATTCAACTTGATCAAAGAAATAAACATCTGATTAATCAAATGAAAAGGAATATGTCATGAATGAATAAATCATTACGAACAAATCATCCTTTATTAAAAATTATTAATAATGCCTCTGACTTTACTGCAAATTCCAAAGCCATATATTATGATCAGTGTAATACAATATGTTGTCAGAATAACCGATTTGCATTTGTTAAATTCTTTCTAATATAATACCATAACATAGGCACTAAATTGGGCATTACTCCGATACCGGTTAACCGATTTGGTCAAATATCAATAGGTTTATTTCCATGGACATTATAAGCGCGTATACCAAGCTTCATTAAATCCGATAAAGCGTATTTGAGATAT